>JANHMN010000001.1:82541815-82577766 GCA_030674055.1 Rhabdomys pumilio
TGTGTGTGTGTGTGTGTGTGTGTGTGTGTGTGTGTGTGTGTGTGTGTTATAGGATGTCACTATACAGCCCTAACCGGTTTGGATTTGCTATGGGGAACAGACTGGTATCAAACTTATAGTGACCATTCTGTCTCTGTTCCCAGGCTTTTGCCACTACTCCTGGCAAAGTCCACTACTTCAGCATTCCTACCTGACTAACCCTGACCTAACTGACGCATCATAGGTTTATGTTTTATTCCAATACGGTCTATTTGGAGATGTCACTCCAATGATCAGCAAACTGGGAAGAAAGCTGAAGAGAAATAAATAAACCTGAATTATTTAAAATATTGATAAGACTGTTACTAATTAGTTTAGTATAATTCACATCTGGGATAATAAAAATGAGTGAGATATAATTTACAGTGAGATATAAATTAGAGACCTGTAATGGGTGATTCATAAACGACACATAGGGTTTAAGGGACTAGCCTGTTTATTGTTTATAAAACACTCAGCTGGCATTCCATCTTTATTCTCTCTACACTCCTTTAAAAATACTGCAGTGTTCAGCTTACAAAGCCATACATATAGTAAGGTTTTCAGTTAAAACCTCAATGGAATAGTATATTTAACTCTGGTATTTTGTCCTGAAACCATGTACTGAATCAAGAGAATAGAAATACTAAAATAAATTCAATAAGAACTTGTATTTTAATCAATATCTAAAACATGCATCCTAGAAGTATTGTTTTAAACAACAAATACTATACAAAATTAATGACAGTATGATTGGCAATATTTAAAATACAAAAAGACATAGTAAAAGTCAAATAAAATTGTTTTTAATATAGTCTTAAGATTTGAAGGTTTTGCAACTATGTGCATTTATACATATTCTAGTGCATGGAGTAATACAAAAGGGTGGTTACCTGTCTAACATCAGCAAGTCAATTTTAAAATTTAAAAATGCTAAACTCTCCTTTATTTACCTAGAAACAGTAGCCAAAATAATCTATTATTCATTATATAAGTGTGTGCTTAGTATGATCCAAATAAATACAATGTTGATGAAGATATGCAAGTAATTTGTAGTTACAGAATTACAAAATTCCCTTCAGATTTGGCATAAATTCTATTAGTAGCTAACAGGAAGGTTAGTTAGTATACTCTTGAAGAGCAAAGAAATACCTTATGAAAGAAGTAATATCTAAAAGATGAATTGAAAATTAGAAAAGGTAAAGAACAAAATATTTCTTGCCAAGGAGACAACCATCATGAAGACATGGAAGTAAGAAAAAAGTATAATCCTAATTTGCTTTCTGTTACTATGATAAAACACTGAGCAAAACCAACATGAAAGAGGAAAAGGCTTATCTGGCTCATTTTTGGCATACCATGATTGAGGGAAGACAAGACAGAAATTAAAGGCAGGAGGAACCTGGAGGCAAGATTAGATTGCTCCCTATGACTTCCTCAGTTTGCTTCTGTATACCAACCCAAGACCAACTGCTCAAGGATGGCACTGAACACAGTGGGGGGAAGGGGAAAGCAGGGAAGAGGGAAGATGGAAGGGGGAAGGGGGAAAGGGGAAGAGAGAAGAGGGGAAAGGGAAGAGAGAAGAGGGAAGAGGAAAGGGGAAGAGAGAAGAGGGGAAGGGGGAAGATGAAAGAGGGGAAGGGGAAGAGGGAAAAGAGGAAGGGGGAAGAGGGAAGAGGAGATGGAGTAAGGGAGAATGTGGGAAGGGGTAAGGAGGTAGGGGGGAAGGGGCAGGAGGAAGGGGGAAGGGAGAAGGGGAAAGAAAAGGAAAGGGGAAAGAGAAAGAGAAAGGGAAAAGGAAAGTGAAAGGGAAAGGAGGAATGGGAGAATAACTGGCCTTGGCAGGAAATATTTTAAAATATTGAGATAATCAAAACAGATTAGTATATATCCTATTTTGGCCATTTTTCCTCCTCTGAACTATCTTAAAACTATAAATTATGGATAATTGATATAAATACAGGTATCACCTTTTGATAAATATGCAAATAGAATTTATCAAGCAAAGGTCTAACTTCACTGCCTGATACAGAAGAAATCAGGCTTAGATCTGTTATATAATTCACATCCACACACTTGTTGCTCAAATGTGTCTGCTTTGTCAGTTACACCAGCTGCTTGTAACATGTCACTATTTCTCTTATTAATGACTTAGTCACAGAATACATTTGTTAAAATCCCCTGTGTATTTCTGACTCATGGTTTTTCATCAAAGCACAACTTCAAGGCTTGTAGATTCTATTACACTACAACTTTATTTATGTAAATACACTATAGCTGTCTTCAGACACACCAGAAGAGGGCATCAGATTCCATTACAATGGTTGGGAGCCACCATGTGGTTGCTGGGAATTGAACTCAGTACCTTTGGAAGAGCAGTCAGTGCTCTTAATTGCTGAGCCATCTCGCCAGCCTCTTCTGCTTATTCTTAAATGTTAATTTGTACATAACTTCTGTTACACCTCATGCAAAGAGTCACATGAAATTTTCTAGAGCTTTCATGGTGGAACTGAGAAGTTCAAAGGGCCTTTATCTGTATCTTTCAACTAGTTTCATCATATATTTCTCACTGAGTAGCTTCTCGTGACATTCAAAAGGAAAATAAAACTACTTTCTCATTCTAAGGCAGCTGTTCTCAACCTGTGGGCTGCAATCCCTTTGAAGGCCACATATTACATATCCTGCCTATCAGGTATTTACACTGCAATTCAGAACAGCAAAATGACAGCTATGAAGTATCACTGACAATAATGTTATGGTGGCGTCAGCACACCATGAGGAACTGTATTCAAGGGTCATAGTGTTAGGAAGGGTGAGAACCACTGCTCCAAGGCTTGTCATGGCCAGGCAATCACCTTAAAAAATAATCCTACAAGAAGGAGAGGAGGAGCTAGGTGACAAGAGGGTGGGGGACATGGAGGTGGATGTTTGCGTGTCCCCACCAGTCAAAGATAGTTGCTATATCTAGGATGGGTATTGGGATACACTTCTGATCGATATTGAACATTACCAAACTTATAAAGCCTTTGATTAACATTAAAAAAATAGTATAAAAGCAAAAAGTGGAAGTGGGGGTGGGATGGGGGTTTTTCTAGGGAGGGGAAATGGGGAAAGGGGATGGCATCTGAAATGTAAATAAAATATCCAATAAAGATTTCCACACACAAAAAAAAATAATAATCCTACAGTCCCTGCCATTAAAACCATCATCAGGCTTTTTCCATGTAAAATTACATTGGAGAAACTATGTAGCAGTTAAACTGTGTCATTATAATGAGTAAGAAGAAGACGTAAGCCAACTGAGAACTAATGAAACTTTTGTCTCCTATTTTTTTCTGGCTAATCTTTTATGTCATAGTATGTTCCCTTTCTGAGCCTCATCTTTTTGAAAAACTGACAAGTTGGTTTAGCTGAATTAAATCTAACACTCAAACTTACATAGTGGGAACAGGGTAGTGATGTTTCATTATAACATAAACATAATAATGGGCCAGAGTTGTGAAAATCAATAAGCAAGAATATCATAAAAACATTAATTTGAAAGAGCAGGTCCAGTGCATACATTTCTATAAGATAGCTTTATTTACTTGCATAACAAAACTGCCAGTACAAAGCTTCTTTTTGTTACAATGACACGTGTTCAAGGTGTACTACTTTCTAACACTTACCCTTCGCCACTGGTGAAAGGCAACAAGATCTCTTTACAAAGTCTCATCTTTTTCAATAAATTTTGCATGAAAACATGTTATCCTGGCACAAAGTTGCCTGCTGTCACATTGGAAGTGTGATAAATGTTTAATGAAAACAACACCACACAGCTTGGTGTCAGACAACAGCTATCACACAGCCCTGCTTTGATCCAAACAGACACTTAAAAGGAGTTCTAAGCATGCTCTGCACCACAGAACTCTATAACCTATATGCAAATTGGAGTAAATTAGCATAAGTGACTTCCTGCTGCATAAAGAAATAAGAGGTAAGAAAAAATATGACAGGCTTTCTAAGTATGCAACTGCTGTCAAAACTCAGAGTCCAGCTTTCCCAAATCACTTCCAACATCTTCTGCCAAACATCAGGTAGAGGTAAAAATACGCTATCAACAGGAATTTATACATGGAACTCAAAGTTACAAATGCTGGAATGCTGCCAAGGAAGATCTGTAACATACCCCTAAGTTATGATTATTACATTGTAATGGTGTTCTTATTATACACTGCTTTTACATTTACAGCTTTTAAAGTTCCAAATCTCCATTTTATAGAAGAATAAATTGTATAGTCAGGGGAATTCTTAAATTTCTCAGTAAATATTAAATTCAAAAAGTTATAATACATCATTAGAATGTATAAACTTAAGCTCAAATGTCTGAGCAAAATATCCCAGAAGCCTTAGTGCTTAACCTAGAACACTGTCTTGTCTAGTCAGGCACTAGTAAGGACATAATGGTGAAAACCTTCCACTGAGTAGGTTACTCTTAAGGAAAGCTAACTGTTCCACATAAATTCTAACATGACGCAAATTAACATGGCAGTGCTGTACTAGATGACCTGCTCTATTCTGTGCAGCTGTGGCAGAATCCTGCAGATCTGATCATTTAAAAAGAACAGAAACTTGTTGACAGAGCTTGGAGGCCACATAGTCAAATGGCTGGCTGGCTTCTAGAAGGGCATTCTTTATTATCCCATGGCAGAAAAATAAATACAAGTCAAGAAAATACTTCAGAAGGAATTCATTACTTCAATAACAAATCTCACTCTGCCAAAATAATGTTAATCCATTTAATAAAGCAAAGTTTACTTGGTTTATTCATCTCTTAAAAGACCTAATGTTCCAAAAATACTGCACCAAATCACCAAATATCCAACACATGAATTTGGTGGTCTGGGAGACATTGGTAAAGAACCCTAGCAGGTGAATCCAGGAGTGAAGCTGTGGGGTACACACGATCAGTGTCATCACACCAAGTCCAAGTATGAGACCTAATGATGTAATAGATGAATCCAGGAGTGAGTGAAGCTGTGGGGTACACACGATCAGTGTCATCACACCAAGTCCAAGTATGAGACCTAATGATGTAATAGATGAATCCAGGAGTGAAGCTGTGGGGTACACACGATCAGTGTCATCACACCAAGTCCGAGTATGAGACCTAATGATGTAATAGATGAATCCAGGAGTGATGCTGTTGGGTATACATGTTCAGTGTCATCACACCAAGTCCAAGTATGAGGCTGAATGATGTTACAAATTTCTGAGTACTGTCTCCCAGTAACAGATTTTTTCTTAGAAACCAAGTGTTATAAATGTAATTTTTAAAAGTTAATGTTTTAAGATCTCATATTTAAGGTATAAATGGCAAGATATCCCCAGTGGTGTAATAATTGTACTTTTATCTTGGTGGTGACCAGCAACTGTCTACTTGGACTCAAGTCCTGCTCAGTGGGCAGAAATACATGCATAGTACTTTAAACCTAGTCAACCACCTGTGTCTGGAAGATTATAGACTTTGGAAAAGAACCTAGTACTACCATTTTCCTTTGCTAATATAATTTCTAATTTTATTCTAAGTATTTATATGTATGCCTACAATTAAGTGTAGCTTTCATCCCTCATTGAAGATATTTATTTTTCAGTAGATGGAGACTACTATAGAGACCTGCAAGGGGCCAAAATTCAGAGCCAAACACCAAATAAGACACCCATAACTCAACTATTCTACCTAAACCTCAGGGGAAATACTAGAAGAAAGAAAGCAAACATTGTAATTGTTAGAGGACCATGAGTCTTGTTTTAAGATGTCTTCTCACACGTCTTCTACATAGGAATCATATTTTCTTAGAAACCAAATGTTATAAATGTAATATTTTTAAGGTTAATGTTTTAAAATCTCATATTAATCATTCACATCACATTATAAGGACAGACAGAGCTATCTGTTAGTCCCTACAAAATGACAGCCTTCTAGTTTCTATTACATTCTTTAAATCTGAACATAAGCAAAGTAGGTGAACAAAATGAGTAAATCACCTTAAAACATAGAAGGAATTCATATTATAATCATTCAGATATTCCAGGTAAAATTATATCCCACTTTGCCACTGTTATACTTTCTTCTGCTTTGTGGTTTACAGATGTACACTTTAAGTTCCACCAGTAAATATATCATAGATATATTTAAACTGTGTTGATAAAGCAAAGAAAGGTTCTAAGCCTGAAGAAACATAAGCATGTGGATTACCTTCTCATGTACGTGGAAGCACCTAGGTTAAATAACACAAGTTCAAACACTTGTGATTGGATTGTATATCCAGAATGGACTAAGATAGCCATCCTAACTATAATAATCTAGGGTCTTTTTTTCTCTCTTCACCTATACATTTTAAAAAGCCATCTGAAAAAAGGCAGCTAGGCCGGGCGGTGGTGGCACACACCTTTAATCCCAGCACTTGGGAGGCAGAGGCAGGTGAATTTCTGAGTTCGAGGCCAGCCTGGTCTACAGAGTGAGTTCCAAGACAGCCAGGGCTACACAGAGAAACCCTGTCTTGAAAAACCAAAAAAAAAAAAAAAAAAAAAAGAAAGAAAAGAAAAAAGGCAGCTAATGAACCACTAGTAAAATAAATTCAACGATGCTGTAGAAATTACTTGTAAATATAATTAAGAAGTGTTACATGTTGTTATTAATTATAACTAAATTAATAAGTTTTTAGAGAATATATATTTCAAGAAACACTCAAGATCCTGGCAAGCCCTTACCTTCTTATACTCTGACTAGAATGTACGCAAAGTGTAAGAACAGGAAGCACCTCAAAGAGGACTTAGTTTGCATACTGCTATGAAGATACTGAATGTACCGCATTAGACTCTATCAACTCACCCGCGTTTGATGATGTGCGATTCTTTGTCTTTGCCTTTATCCTTCTCCTTTTCTCTTTTCTCTTTGTCCCGGAATTTACGCCTGTCTCTGTCCCTGGACCTACTACGAGTTCTTCTGTGACTGGATCTTTCACTGCTTCTACTATGTGAGCGTGGACGAGGTCTTGACCTGGACCTACAATAAACAGATTGTATTAAATAGGTTTAGTTTGCCTCGAATTTAAAATGCAATTGAGCTAAATTACTTTAAAATACTCAGCCCCAAAACTGTGGAAAGCAAGTATATAAATGGTTCCCTACACTTGCTTACTCTCTTTTAAAATGATATGACAATGCATAGATGGTGTAAATTATATAATGATGTGTAGATGGTGTGAATTTTAAAGGAAACTAAGGTTCACTCTAAATGTGAAAAGAGGAAAATTCTGAGGTGCAAATAATAAGAGTCTCATGTGGGTCTGCACCTTCACCCGCTTTTGAGGACCTGTCAGCAATGTCCCACCCTCGCCCCACAATCCTGACTGGCTCCCAGGAAGCTTGTTGTAATCAGGGACACAGGTGAGACCCCTGCCCCAATCCACCTGCTTACTGGACCCCACAGAACCAGCAGATACAGACTTTGCCCCACCTTGTCAGAGCTCAATCTTCCCTCCAGTTCACAGCCCCTCTGCACTCTCAGATCAGCATGCTGCCTTGGTATATAGCCCTACCACCCCGCAGATCTGCCTGCCTCCTAAGAAGCCTGCTCTAACCCAGGACATACTTCACCAGCCTCTTGGGAGGTCTGCCACAACCTGGGTCATCCAGGATAGCCAACACCATAGGTGACCAGATGGTGAAAGGAAAGAGCAAGCACATAATCAACAGAAGCCAATGCAGCACACCACCTTCAGAACCCAGCTCTCCCACTACAGCAAGCCCTAGGTATCCTAACACACCTGAAGAACAAGATTGTGACCGTAAACCCCATCTCATGAAGATAGTAGAGGCATTTAAAGAAGATATAAATAATTCCCTCAAAGAAATACAGGAAAACACAGGTAAACAGGGAGAAGTCCTAAAGACGAACAAATAAATCCTGTAAAGAAATACAGGAAAATACAATCAAACAGGGGAATGACATGAACAAAACAGTTGAAGACCTAAAATTGGAAATGGAAGCAATACAGAAACATGAAAGAAGGCAACTCTGGAGATGGAAAACCTAGGAACTACAGACAGAAGAATCACCAACAGAACACAAGAAATGGAAGAAATAATCTCAGGTGTCAAAAATACCATAGAAAAAATTGATATGTCAAAGATAATGCCAATTATAAAAAGTTCCTAATGCAAAACATCCAGGAAATTTGGGACACAATTAAAAGACCAAATCTAAGAATAATAGGAATAGAAGAGGGTGAAGACTCCCAGTTCAAAGGGCCAGAAAACATCTTTAAAAGAATCATAGAAAAAAAATACTTCCCTAACCCAAAAAAGAGATTAATATAAACATGCAAGAAGCCTACAGAAAACAAATAGATTGGAGCAAAAAAGAATATTCTCCTGCCACATAATAACTAAAACAATAAAAACAAAGACAGACTACTAAAAGCTGCAAAGGAAAAGGCCAAGTAACACATAGAGGCAGACCTATCAGATTTACACCTGAGTTCTCAATGGAGACTCTGATACTCTTAAAAGCCAGAAAGAAGATCCTGTAAGGAGTGGTACTGATGCTAAGGTCCTATGCCCCAATTGGTTCTTGATCAATCGATAAAGATGCCAGGGGCCAAATGCTGGGCAGAAGTGGCACGACTTCCAGGTTCCTGCAGGCAGGCAAGAGACACAGGAGAGGAGGGGAGATTTCACCGTGCTTCAGAAGGAGAAAAGGTGACCAGGCATGGCACGCTAGCCGAGGGAGAGTAGAACCACTCGGAAATTGAGCCAATAAAGCGGGTTGAAAGTAAGTTAACATGCGTATGCGTGCGTGCGTGTGTGTGTGTGTGTGTGTGTGTGTGTGTGTGTGTGTGTGTTCTGCAGGAACCTGGGGAGGGGAGTGGCTCCACCCAGAGCTTAAAGTGGGGTAGGAAAAACTACATGCTACAAGATCCTAGACAAATGTCTTACAGAATCTAAGAGACCAGATACCAGCCCAGACTATTATAACCAGCAAAACTACTAATCACTATAGATGCAGAAATTAAAATCAAGTTTAAATAATATATTTCTACTAATCCAGCCTTAGAATGGATACTAGAAGAAAACTCCCACACAAGGAGGGTAACTACACCCATGAAAACACAAGAATTTAGTCATCTTACAGAAAAACCAAAACAAGAGAATCACACTCACATAAAACCAACTCCAACAACAAAATAACAGGAACTAACAATCATTTGTCTTTAATATCTCTCCATATCAATGTCCTCGGTTCCCCAATAAAAAGCCACAGGCTAAGAGACTAGATATGTAAACAGGACCACTCATTCTGCTACTTACAAGAAACATACCTCAACTACAAAGATAGATACTACCTCAGACTAAAGAACTGGAAAAAGGTGTTCCAAGTAAATGGATCCAAGAAAGAAGCTGAAGTAGCCATTCCAACATCTAATAAAATAGACTTTCAACCAAAAGTAATCAGAAGACATGGGGAAGGAAAGTTTATACACATCAAAGGGAAAATCCATCAAGTTGAAGTCTCAATTCTGGACATCTATGCCCCAAATGCTAGGGCACTCACAATCATAAAAGAAACTTTACTAAAACTCAAAACACACATGGAGCCCCAAACAATAATAGGGTGAGACTTCAATGCCCCACTCTCAGCAAGGGACAGTCATTGAAACAGAAACTAAGCAGAGACACAATGAAACTGACAGATGTTATGAACCAAATGGATTTAACAGAGATCTACAGAACCTCTCACCCAAAAGCAAAGAGAATATACCTTCTTCTCAGCATCTCATGAAACCTTCTCCAAAACTGACCATATAATGAGGCACAAAACATGCCTCAACAGACACAAGAAGATTAAAATAACCCTTTGCATCCTATCAGAACACAATTAAGGTAGGACTTCAACAATAACAGAAACAATAGAAATTCTACATACTAATGGAAATCAATTAGAAACAAAAAGAACAATACAAAGAATCAAAAAAAAATGAAAGCTAGTTCTTTAAGAAAATCTACAAGATAGACAAATTCTTAGTCAAACTAACTAAAAAGCACAGAAACAATATCTAAAGAATAGAAACTGAGGAAAGTCAAAAAATCATTAGATCTTACTTCAAAATCCTATAGTTGACAAAACTGGAAAATCTAAACAAAATAGATTATTTTTTCAGAAAATTTTCTCAGAAAATTGAAAATAGTTCTACCTGAAGACCCAGCTATACCACTTCTGGGCATAAACCCAAAAGATGCTCCACAATACCACAAGGACATGTGCTCCACTATGTTCACAGCAGCCTTATTTGTAATAGCCAGAAACTAGAAACAACCCAGATGACCCTCAAGCACAGAATGCATACAGAAAATGTGGTACATTTACACAATGGAGTACTATTCAGCTATTAAAAACAAGGACCTTGTAAAATTTGAAGGCAAATGGATGGAACTAAAAATTAGCATCTGAGTGAGGTAACCCAGATACAAAGGACATGCAAAGTCTGTACTCGGTGATAAGTGGATATTAGCCAAAAAGTACAGAATATCCATGATATACCCCACAGACTCAAAGAAGTTGAACAAGAAGGAAGGCTTAAGCAAGGATGCTTAAATCATAGAAGGGGTAACAAACAGTCATGAGAGGCAGCAGGAAGGAGAGAGGGAGGGAGGAAGGAAGAAAGGGAGGAAGAGATCTGAGTAGGAAAGGAGTGGGAAGGGGGAAAGTGGGGCAGGATCAGATATGGAGAAAGACAGGAGAAAGGCTCAGAGTGCCAGGAGAATAAATGGAAATATGAAGCTGCTGGGAATGGGAAGTGGGGGGATCTCTAGTAAGTCTCATAGACCTGGGAGGCTATATCTGGAGGCTCCCAGATATCAGTGCAGGTGACCTTAGTCAAAATGTGCAACAGTAAGGATATGGAACCTGAAGAGATCACCTCCACTAGCCAAACAGGATGCCCAGTGGGGGATGGGAACACCAACCTACCTACAAAACTTTTGATCTAAAATTGGTCCTGTCTAAATGAAATTCAGAGACAAGGATGGAAAAGAGACTGAAGGAATAGCCAAACTGACTGGGCAAACTTGAGACCCATCCCATGAATAGGCATCAATCCCTGACACTATTAATGATGTTGTACTTGCAGATAGGAGCCTCACATAGCTGCCCTCTAAGAGGCTCTACCCAGCAGCTGACTGAGACAGATGCAGATACCCACAGCCAAACACTGGACGAAAGTTGGGAACCCTTATGGAAGAGTTAGGGGAAGGATTGAAGACCCTGAAGGAGATGACAACCCCACAACAAGACCAACAGTGTCAGCTAATCTGGACCCCTAAGAGCTCCCAGAAATAGGCACCAATCAAAGAGCATATATGCTCTGGTCTGAGGCCTCTGGCACATACATAGCATAGGACTGCCTTGTCTGGCTTCAGTGGGAAAGGATGTGTCTAATCCTGTAGAGACTTGATGCACCAGATTGGGGGAATACTGGAGTGTGTAGAGGTGGCTGCCCTCTCAGAGGAGAAGGGGAATGTGGGGAACTCTAGGTTGTAGACTGGGAGGCCGGGCAACATTTGGGATGTAAATAAATAAATAAATAAATAAGAATATCATCTAAGCCAAATAAGAAGATTATAATCTTAATAACTAAAATTAATAATACTATACTTCTACAATATAAATTTTCTAAAAAAGCATCTCCATGTGTGTGGGTAGAAGAAACAGAAAAAAAAAAAGAAATGTGTGATTATAGATATATTAATGTAACAAATCATCTGACTTTATGAATAACATATGACTTGAGATACAACATTCTATGTGCCTAAACTTTCTAGTGATTTTCATGCTAAGAAAAATAATGGAAGCAAATGGGGGATAGGAAAATGACTCATGGGAAAAGTGCAGGTTGTGAAAACATGAGGACCTGAGTTCAGACTCAGGCACTCACATAAAAAGCTGGGCAGCATCTGTAACTTCAGCAATGAGTATAAGATCCAAGGACCTGCTTGCTGGCTGGTCTAGCCAAAATGGTGAGCTCCGAAATCAGTGAGAGACTCTCGTCTCTCTAAGAGTAAGGTAGGAAAATGACTGAACAAGCCATCCTAGCATGAACTTCTTGCCTACACATGTGCTTACACAAGGGAGCACCCAGGCATACACAAGCAGTGTTAGCCAGTAAAGCTTCCTTGTTTGCTTTGTTCTTGTTGAACGTTTTTGTGGTAGAGTCTTGAACTTCTAAGCTCCAGCAGTCTACATGCCTCAGCCTCAGAGCATCAGTGTCTTGAGACTTAGAACTACACAAGAACAGCACCACATTTAGCAAAAAGGAAAGTCTAAAACATTCAAATAACGGTTTAAGTCTCCTCAACTAATATAACAAATGTATTTAATATAATCTGTAAAAACAGTTCTTTCATTCTTAGAATCTTTTTTATCTATTCACTATTATTTCTATTTTCTCAATGTGCCCATAAGGCCACTTACTCACTCTTAACTATGAGTCATCTAAAATGAGTCATTTTGTTAGGTATGGGATGATATATTATGTGCTATGAAGTAATGGACTCCGGTTTGGGTTAGAGTACTGACAAGAATATCCTCTAGTAGACTCATTAGCCTACAGATAACTAAAACAGCTATATTAAGGGACAGGAGAGTGGCTAAAACCTAGACTTCCCTTAGGGTGGGGTGCAAAGGACACAAATCCTTCAAAAACTAAATGGCAAATTCTTTTGGGAAAACCTATGACTGTGCACACAGAATAGATAAACTCCAACAGAAAAAACTTCTGATTAAAAAAACAATTAACCTTATAAAATAAATGGGAAAAAAACTTATGTTTTACTTGCTATTTAGAATATTATTAACAGAAGGCTATGCTCTAACTAGATAGGAAAATAAAGCAGTTTAAAGTTAAAAAAAACAAAAAACCAAAACAACAATAACAACAAAAACCAACTAGCAACCAGGATAATGAAAGATGAATCCAGAAAGAAGTTAAGAGTGACATCCAAAAATTCTAAGTGTTCTACCACTGAGCTACATGCCCAGCTCTGTAATATTCAAAATTTTTTATGTGTAAACTATTTTCAAAACTCTTGCTGAATCTTAAATCATCTTAAGAACAGAAGACTTTAAATAGCTAAGAATAAAAGCACAAGACCTCTGCAACCTCAGACCAAGTTAATATCCTGCTGAAACAAAGGCTAAGATCATATTACTGAGAAGAATACAGTAGTACTACCAGAATGATACCCATCATGCCCAATATAAAGTCCATATGTATGTATGTATGTATGTATGTATGTATGCATATATACACATCATATATGCATATATACATATACATATACACACATTACATGTACAAACAAAGCTGTAAAACATGTTCCATTCTTGATGTGGGGGAGGTGAAACAAACAGTGAATGGAGATGAAGTCTATGGTAGATAAGATGCTTGAATTAGTAGGCAAGGATTTTAAACAGTACTTACAACTATGCTCTCAATAAATATAAAACAAAGCAATCTCAGTAAAAACCAGCAGAAAACTCTGGAAAATGAAAAAAAAAAAAAAGAATTCTAGAAGTGAAATCACATTAGAAAATATGTTGAATGAAATTTAAAACAGATTGGTAAATAAGGCCAGAATCTGCATCTCATCGTGATTAAATCACTATTATAAAATCTAGCCACTGGGCATCTAGAAAAGGGTGTCTGCTTTTATGACATTTAGTGAATATATTGCCAGAAGTCTTTTTTTCTTTAATAAGATTTAAGCATGAGAAAGAAATAAAAGACATCCAAAAAGAGATGAAGTCCAACTATCCTACATGCAGAAAAATTCTAAAAACTTCACCAAAAAACTATTAGAACTAATTAGAATTCAGTAACATTGTAGGATACAAAACCAGCATACAAAACTCAGGTACGATGGCATAATCCTGTATTTCCAGCATCTGAGAAGCTGATGCGCATGGATCAGTAGGTTGAGGGAGACTTGCCACACAATGAGTTTTAGACTAGTCAGAACTATCCTAACGAGACCTATTTCTAAAACAACACAAAATGCCTCAGTAGCACTTAACTTTATTTTTGGTGGTCCTTGGACTCAAACCTGCACTGTTACAAGTGTTAGGAAGACGGTCTATTTCTGAGATTTGTATCTACCTGGCTCAGTAGCATCTTAATACATCAAAGAGATTGCTGAGAAAATCAGAAGAGCAATCTTGTAACAATAGTTATAAAATAAAAATCCGGAAACAAATTTAAGGATGTAAAAGAAGTTTACAATAAATATTACAAAATCTTTTTTAAAAAAGTAATGAATGGCATAAAAATACTGAATTTTCCCATGTTCAAATACTGAAAGAATAGTTAAAATATCGATACTCCACAAAGCCATTTACAAACTAAATGCAACCCCTGTCAAAATGCCAGTAGCATTCTTCATGAAGCTATCAAACAAAATTCTAAAATGTGACATGGAAATCAAAAGATTCTAAACACTTGAAAAAAGCTAGAAATATCACAATACGAATTTAAGACATAGCCACACTGTACAAACAGAGTCAGTAACACAGTGTGAGGTCTGAATAAAAACTGATATACAAATGAATGAAGCACAATAGTGATCTCTGAAACAAGCCATCTGCAGCCAAAGTAATTCTTGACAAAGGCACCAAAACATACACTGAAGAATGAAAAGTCTTCCCAATAAAGGGTGGTTCTAGACAAGTAGATATCTAAGCACAGGAGATTGAAACTTAACCCCCATCTCTTGCCCTGCACAAAACTCAACTTGAAATGGATGAAATAACTAAATATTAAGATTGAAATTATTAAAGAAAAACAGGGAAATCTTTAAGATACTGGTATATTTTAAATATGACATTAATGCATAGACATTGGCAAATGAAACTGAAATACAGAATTATATATTAACAAATATATTAATTGATATATAGGTATCAAAAATTGGATTTGTATATAACATTAACTAGCATATAGTATGCATATATTATATAGAATTAATGCATATTAACCAAAAACAATTTAAAGATAGGTAAGCTACTTTAAACTCTAAAAATGGTTTAGGAGCTTTATATTTTGAATAAATACCTAATAATTTATTGTAGTTTACTTGTTTTTCCTCAAAGAATACTCTTGGAAGAAAATATATAGCCATTAACAGTTTACACTGCGGGTTATAGTTGATGTACATTTGGACAAAATCATATTTTTACTACACTTGAAATATATATATATATATGTATATATATATATGTTAGTAATGTACTCAAAATTAGATAAATATTAAGTTAAAAATAAAGAATTCCTCAAGTAATGGTTTTCTCAAGTAAGTTATCTCTTCTTGTTTCCTTAAGCTACTATTTACTTAGGTAAATTGTGCATTAACACCCATTAATAGCCATGTGAGTCAGGAGGCAGTAACTGAGGGCTGTATTAATTTGTATCATGTGAATCAGAAGCACATGAAATATGTTTATCTTCTACAATAGCTAATACAATTAAACAATATTCTAGTCAGACAGTGGTGACACACGCCTTTAATCCAGCACTCAGGAGGCAGAAGCAGGTAGATTTCTGTGATTTCGAAGCAAGAGTGGTCCACAGAGCTGGCTGAAGGATAGCCAACGCTACACAAAGAAATCCTGTCTTGGAAACCAAACCAAACTAAACCAAAACCAACCAAAACCAACCAAACCAAAACAAAACAAAACAAAGCCATATTCTGATTCTGAACCTTTGAGAGGTTAAATTCAACATAAAGCTTACCCAAATCTAGTTGTATTTCTATTATACAGGAAAAGAAATCACAATCTGCAAAAGCCATGTGTTCTCCACAGGTAATCCTCAATAACAAAATAAATGACCTGTTATGTTTGCTCTCAACTGGAAGACCCTATCGCCTATCATGCCTATTGAGAATACAACACAAGCCTATTGAGAACACACACAGATCTGGGAGCTAAGGTACTATCCCAGAAAAACAAGGTTCAACCGGCACTGGCCTAGAAAAACAGACCATAATAACTGTCCTATGATCACTGGAGCAACACTAGAATCTGTGCATGGCAAGGCATTTTATCAGCCTTCCTTCTGTATCTTTCGTCTCAAAGTCTAACCTCAATCTCTCCAGTCTATTAAGAAAATTCAGTTAGCTTCAAAGCTATCTAATGGTTTCCCCTGACATAAACACTCTGCTGTAGAAAAAAAATGCCTTCAAGTTCTCCAAACTTGTCTTGCTCATTATTCGCTGAATATACTCAAAAATTCATGTCGTTCTAGAATACTGTGTGATCAATCTTGTTGTGTGACATATAAACTAGGGTGGCAAAACCACACCTATATATTAAGGTTCCCATTACATTAACTTAAACAATATAATACATTAAAAAACAGCATAGTATACAATGTTGCAGGAACTTCTTAGTCTTGTTTATGATTTTCACATAATAAAGATATTCCAAAAAATTTCCATGGAAGAAAAGACACCTAATACAAAACTAGAGGCAGAGTAAAATTATAAAATACAGTTTTAAATGACTATAAAATCACACACGGATTTTAAAGGAATTAACCTAAAAACAAAATAAAAGTAATTAAGCTATTAACTTGTTGGTTATTACAAGAATTATTTTTCACAAATTTGGATAAGATTCATGTCTTAGACATAGGCTCAAGTCTGCGTGCAGGTAAGTAACTTTACTTACAAATCTGAAGAGTCTCATCAAGAAAAAATAACAGATCAGAATAAAAATACTTCATACTCTGACCAAACAAACGAAGAAAAAGGGAACTATATTAGCATTTAAGATGTCATTTGTCCCCAGTTCCTTAAATAAGTATCTTTCTGATAAATCACTCTAGAAGTCTCTAGAGTACAAAAGCCAATATGGAGATGTATTATAAGCAAAGAACCATTTGGTAAAAAATGTGGGACTCTAGAACACACAATATATAAGCAATAAATGGACAGCAAGATGTCCTATTATACCAGATAAATGCTTTCAATATCTACAGAATAAGAAGAATAACCATAACGTCTCTACATAAAATGAATTACTGCCCTCAAAAGCCAATTTTTCAAGTTTAATTGGCTAATAAGTTCTAAACACATGTAATCAAAACAGATACCTTAATATTTTGACTTTCAAAAAATAGCTTCAGTACTTCATAGAGTCCTTAAGTGCTATAAATAAAGATAACATTTACTATACAATAAAAATTATAATTAAAATTAAATAATTACATATTGAATAAAACCTAGCATAGATTTCATAAAAGGGTGACACTGTAAACAAGGGGATCGAATTCCACTCCCTACCAAAACCTAATTAAAGCCATAACCAGGGGAATTTTTTAAAGACCTACACTTTGTACACTATGGAAAAGGAAATGTTCATTGGTGGGTTGGTGGTAGAGAAAAACTAAAAACCAAATAGTAAAACTCAAACCTCTACAAAACCACAATTAAATCAAAGCATCTGAAAACATACTGTCACAATAAATTCTGATTGTTTACCTACTTTAAGATGCACCTCAGAGGCCCAACAAGCAGCTGAAAGTGTCAGATGTAGATACTTACACCCAACTAATGGACAGAAGCCGATGATCCCTGTGGTTGAATTAGGGAAAAGCTCAAAAAAGCTGAGGAAGAGGCAACCCCAAAGGAAGACCAGAAATCTCAACTAACCTGGAACCCCAAGATCTCTCAGACACTGAGTCACCAAAAAGGCAGCATACATGTGCTGATATGAGACCCCCAACACATATACAGCAGAGGACTGCTGGGTCTGGCATCAGTGAGAGAAGATATACCTAACTCTCGAGAAACTTGAGGCCTCAGGGAGTGGGGAGGCCTGGGGGGATGGAGGTAGAGGTGTGTGTATGGACATCCTCTTTGAGATGGAGGAGGAAGAATGGGATGAGGAACTGTCAGAGGGCAGACAAGGAGGGGGGATAATGACTGGGCTGTAAAAATAAAAGATTAAATAATAATAATAATAATAATAATAATAATAATAATGTCATTCAAAGTATTTTTTAAAAAAAGCACCTCAGATATTATTGATGCATAGCTCTGGATCTGAAAGGGCATTTCCAGAAAGGATTAACTAAGCAGAGAAAACTGCCCTAAACTTCAATGCAATCATGGCATCAATAAGGCACACAGAATCCAGGGAGAACGATAAAGGGAGTCAGCAGGGGTACTTCCTTTCCCAAATTCCTGGCTGTAGTGTTACAAGCCATCTACTCTGCCATGCCATCCCTGTAAAGATGGAATGAGGCCTCTGAAACCATGAGTCACTCAGAAGAACAAAGAATCAAATTGACATCAGCCTTCTCCACTAAAAATGCACAGCAAAACAATAGCATTGGTTTTCCTGAGCCACTCAAAAGGGGGAAATGTGTGCTTCAATGCCACACATAGCAACCTGTCCTTTAAAAACAAACAAACAAACAAATAGAAATCAAAGTAAATTAGTACTAAGTTTTGCTAGTCATTAACACATTAAGGGTATAGTACAATTTCTAGATAAATCATTCAAAGTATAATTAAAGAATGCAAATTTAAAAGCACAAAGAAAATAAAATTAATCTAAAAGAGTGAGTGAAGTTTAAAAATGGAGAAAAACATCCACAAACAGAAAACAGAGACTAAGATGGTAGATTTAAATTTAAGTATATTGGTCATAAGCAGAATTTCAACCAAATAAAAAAGAGGATCAGAGTTAAACAGCAAAACTACAGACAACTTTCACACTGAAAGTGAAAAATCAAATCAAAGAAGGGTTTAGTATGGAAAAATATCACGTAGACATAGCAAAAAGAAGCATCATGAACTGTACCAACAGATAAAGTAGACTTCCGAGTAAGAGCACAGAGAGCTAAAGCAAGGCCATCACTTCATGATGGCAAGCTCAATCCACAACAAAAGAATGAAAGGTCTGAATTTACAACATGTAATAACACAGCCAACAAATAGATAAAGCAACAGCAAGAATCTTTGAGGTAGATCTCTACTGTACACTTGCGTGTGCGCTCTGGGTAACCAACAAAAGAAGCAGTAAGGACAGATAAAAGACTATGTAAATGTGTGAACCCAGCTACTTTACGATTCCTGTATATAGTGCTATTTACATATACACAGATACACACACACACACACATATATATATGTATGTATATATATATATATGTATATATGTATATATGTATATACATATATATATATACATACATATACACACACACACACACACACACACACCCTCCAAAAAACAAAATCCTAGATCAACTAGCTAGATCCTAGACAAACTAGCTCTAGTTTCAGTGAAAACGTTCACTTCAACAGTTTGGTGGAGTGTAACTGAGGATGACCCTCAAGATTGATCTCTGACCTCCAGATGTATGCACACATATATGCATGCACAACACATGAGAACATACATAGAAAAACACACAAAACAGAACAACTGTTTCAGCCAGGCATTACCATACTATAATCCCCACAAAAAGGAATCTATTAAAGGTATTTTGGAGCGCCCCCATTTTTTTCCTCCTTAATTTCCATGCCACAAAGAAGGAAAACTTAAAACATGGAGGATTTGAGGTTCAAGACCCTGGAGCCTTAAAGAAGAACAAGATAGCAAGACTTTGCAAGGCATTGTACCAACCAGGAGGAAATCAAAAAGAGAGGAAGAATGTAGAACTCTGTCATAGGGATCACCTGATGTGTTCTAATCTATAAATACATGTGGTAAAATGCCATGGGATAAAAATATACTGCAAAGCACTGAGATTCCTAAATATCACTGAGGAGGAGAAATAGTGTTCCCACTCACTAGACTGAAGAGAACTCCCACATAAGACATTAGTACCAGAGCAGTAACACTGGAAAAAATTCATCATATAGTAAATGTCTTAATCAAGCTTGAGAGCAAGACTTGAAATTGTAAAATATAACTACACGATAACCGTAAGTCACAGCTACACAAAGGTGTCTTAGATTATGTATCATTTTAATGAACACAAAACATTTGCAAATATGAAGGTTAAAAGGTAAAAGTTTGTAAATAAATCTGCTATTTGAAATTCATCATCAAAATCATAAAAAGGGTGGGGGATATAGTCCTGAGCTCAATGCTCAACACCAAAAAGAAAGATGGAGAGAAGGAAAAAGACAACTGAAAAAGAAATAAACCACGATGACCAATATTTCAGTCCGATCCACATAAATCTACTCAAAAGGAACCTGAAATAGTTCAAATATCCACAGTAACAGCAACTGTATTTGGGGTGGGGGTGGGGCTCAAAATACACACACTCAGAAATTAACAACTTAAGTATGTTCAGCTTCTGTTATTTATCCATCTTCAAGTACCTTAAAGAAACAAGTGCACATCAGCAGGTTTCCCAAATATTTGAATCTGTAGGACCAACATTCCCTGTCTTCAGCAAGAGGAGAAGCTACAGTATCTAACTGGTATAAGTGAAGTCTGTGAACAGGTTGTGTTTGTGTATTCTGAGTGTCTAATTCCCTAGTCACATGCTCAACTGAAAAACTATTTCGTATTGAAATTCCACACACAGTTATTAGTCCTATTTTTCAAATCAACATTTACTATTATCAAAATTCAAAGGAAATAAAAATCAAAACCATCTTTATTTACTGTAATAGCTAGTACTCTAAAATGTACATAAGAATATGTATGTTTATTATACTTCTTGCTTAGCAAGGGTCCAGGGCCTGAGGTTCCCCATTATAACAACACAGTATTTTTTAAGAAACATATGAGCTGTTCCCATGTTAATGTCTACTTTTAAGTACTTAAATAGTGGTGTTTATCATGGCTTTTATTTTATTTTTATTTATTTATTTTATTTTTTGGGGGGTTTAGAAGATGAACCCCAACCCATGCTGGGAACAGTTGTTTGTTTTGCTTTTGGTTTGGGGAAAAACTAAACCGTGGAATGGGCAAGAATCACACAAAATCTGTGATAAAATTGAAATCTGAAGCCAGCTCTGCACATATCCTTTTAACTACAACACAATGTGAAATCTGACTGCAGTATCATTTTTAATTAAAAATATATAAGATAAAATAAGCATCTATACAGACTCATTTCTGAAATCTTATCAAAAGATTTAACCTTCATTTTTTACAAACTGGTCTACTTAATAAGGCTTGGAATTCTCATATCAAATTCCTAGTCACCATCTTCAAATCTCTACTTTTAAGGAAAAAGGGTAGAATTGAGAAGGGAAAAAAAAAAGGAAAAGAGAAACACAGAATGTCAGTGCTTCCCCAACTAAAAACACATAACCCACCCACTCAGCCAAAGGTTAAGTCATTTAGTCAAGTTCAAAGATCTTCAAAGACTTCTTAGATCCAGATAAGCCCATATGTTACCAAAATTCTGTGAAAAAGCTATTACTTTCCAATCTGCTTCTCATGTTTAAGATACGGGACACACAGATGCTTGGCATCACTCATCAGTCTTCCTAAAATTTCACACTAGCTAATCAAGCTCCACCAATAACTTTCCTACCAAAACCCCCTAGAAGTGCCTTTATGCTATCAGTGTCTAGCTCGCCTGTTAAATCTGAAAGTAACCATAAAAGAACATTCAGTTACTGTACAATACGTGTTAATTTGCTAATTTCTTCACAGGTAATCAATTAAAATGTAAAATATTGAATAAAATTAGTTGCACTAAATTTAACAGCTGCTCCATAAGCATAATTAGTTTCACAAGGGCCATATGTACTCTGAACAGAGAAAGAGTTGAAACAAATAGACAGATTTTAAACAAGTTTGAGAAAATCTGCATTTAATTAGCAGGTGGGCACTACAACTGCATAACGTTTTTATACATTTATATTTATGAAGTGACAGAAGATCTAAAGGCTTTTTAAAACGGCGTTTATTGTTTGAATGGGAACTGTTTTGCTGCATGCTAAAGTGATTTAACTCCTTATAGCTCTGCTTTGAAAAAAATCATAAATGGTGAAAGAAAACATGTGGAAAACTGTAAAACTAGAAAGAATTCACGACAAAAAACAGATACACATACCATAACTAAAAGGAAACTACACTTAATTAAATGTATACTACATCTGGAATATCAGCCTAATAAAACGTGAAACTATTAATTTTCATTGTTCTAAAGGAAATGAGGTCAGTGTCATTTAATAATTCCCCCAATTACACTGGACTAACTCCTTGAACTGTATGTTCTGGACACCATTTAATCTGAAAATACTACATTCTTTACAACAGCCTTACCTTAACTTTGAATAAAGGCA
This sequence comes from Rhabdomys pumilio, assembly GCA_030674055.1. Taxonomy (NCBI): domain Eukaryota; kingdom Metazoa; phylum Chordata; class Mammalia; order Rodentia; family Muridae; genus Rhabdomys; species Rhabdomys pumilio. Next base: position 82,564,199 of record JANHMN010000001.1, read on the forward strand.
TTTAAATTACAAAGGGATAAGGAAATAAAGTCGGTAAATGAAAATTTTTACCAGCTGGTAGCTACTAGCATTATATTCTAAACCTTAGGAGAATGAGGATGCACTCTCTCTAGAGCTCCAAAAATCACTTTTGAAACAACAACAAAAAACTCATTATTGTAAAAATTAAGATGATGTATACATCACAAATAATCTCATTATCATCAACTATATTTATTGTTAACTATAAGTATATAAGAATCTTTTTCAAAGATAAAATGTTTTCTTTCTTAACAGAGTAATAACTTTTGTTGGAGAAAATGACCCCTCCTTCAACACCCCACACGCAAAACAGAATAATAAAGGCAGTTACAGCATTCTCAGTAAATACAAAACTGAAAGAAATTCCTGCATTGTCTGAGAAGGAAAGGAGTGAAAACACTAAGTGCTTATCAACTAAACTAGTACCTGGAGAGTTCACTATTTCTCCACTTAACCAAGTAATGAAAATCAGTCTCTTTCAGCATTAAAGATAGTGAGCTACTTTCTTTAAATAATAAGGTAGATGTGTGCAAAGTTAAAAGCCCGGCAGTGGTGGCACACGCCTTTGATCCCAGCACTTGGGAGGCAGAGGAAGGTGGATTTCTGAGTTCAAGGCCAGCCTAGTATACAGAGTGAGTTCCAGGACAGCCAGGGCTACACAGAGAAACCCTGTCTCGAAACAACAAAACAAAACAAAAAAACAAACAAACAAAAAAATAAGGCAGATGTGTGCAAAGTTAAACAATTAAGCATCAGCTTTTGTTCTACTACTAATTTTGAAATTAAAAGCTATCAATTTATTAAGGTTTGTAATATGCAGAAGCTAAACCTATAAATTAATTTTTGCATTCATGAAATCTATGAACCAGAACAAAAACTGAAATAATAAATATAGCTGTGCAATCAAACTATAACATTTGTAACCTAATTTTGCAATTTTGTCATACTCAAAATAAAGAAAATCATTCTTCAATAAATAAATGTTATACTTATAAATTTGATCATTTGATACTAACAATATGCCTATCTGTGGTGGGGCACACTTTTAAGTGCAGCTCTGGGAAGGCAGAGGCAGGTGAATCTCTGAGTTTGAAGCTAGCTAGCTTCAGTTATCAGAACAAGATACCCAGAGATACAAAGAGAAAACTTGTCCTGAAAAAACAAACAACAAAACAAGAACAAAGACTATCAATACAAGTTTTACTAAAAAACTCCTTTAAACTATCTATACAAACCCCAATTAACATCTTTAAGAAAAAACATTTTCTGTACAAGATTGAATAGTTTACAAGTCAGAGTATTATCTGCATGATTTTTAGATATGATTTTAAATTACTTTCTCATCATTTTTTGCTTCTATTCCAAATCTATGAATAGTCTTAAATTGTTTATGTCAATATTTTAGTTGGATTAAATAAAGGGCTTTCATAGCAATAAAATAAACTGGAGAAAGTGAGGTACCATAGGCATGAATTATCTCAAAGATAACCATATTTTATAAATAAAAACAAAAATCAGATTACCACAGTATTTCTGTATGCTGTATGCTTGGGTACAAGAGAAAAGAATAGATAAAATCAGAGAACGCATTAATATATTCCTTAATTTGATATGAGTACTTTAAAATTAATTTTAACTTTTTTGAAAAGTTGTAATAGAAAGCACAAACTGGTTTTTAAATGAAACAATGCCAGTGGCTTTCAGCTCTTGGTTCCTAATGAAGAAAGTTCAGACAAGTAACAATGAATATCTTGGTTAAAAATATCCTAAATAATTGATTGAAAATTAAGAAGTAATAGCTCTTTTTTATTTATGCCTTATCTTTATCCTACACGATATCCGAGTGACCTTAAAGGTAATCTTAAATTCAAACTCAAGATACAATATAAATAAATGATTTCATACTACTGAAAACATCAACAACAACCCCCTCCCAATCAAAAAATGGGACACCATTGAAACCATGGCATGTATGGATTATTAGCTACAGTAAAAGCAATACTATTCCTGCATTAAAACTTATAGATTTTGCTTTGTTGTTTTTTACTTTATGTAACTTATTTTACCAGCACTGTCCTGAGTTCCTCCTGGGAAAAGTGGTTTAAATATGTAATTATATATAATTATAACCATGCTTATATTCAACTGGTATTTTCATCTTAAAATAATACTTTAGAAATTCTATCTTCTTAAATAATCAAACTTACAATAAATTGCCTAAAAGTTCAGTAGAATATCAACTTACACTAACAATACAAAGATATTTCTTTCTTTTTTTTAAACAGTGGTCAGGGACAGCAAGACACCTCAGCTGGGAAAGGTCCTTAAAGTATGAAGCACACAGTCTTGGCAAAGGGGTTACTACAGAAGAGGTTTCCATACAACTCCCAATGTACTTTAGTTTCCATCACTACGTGGGTCACAGTAACTCTGGAAATTCAATATTGCCCTATGTTCTCAGATTCAGTCCTGAGTGAGCCAGAGAGCCCAGAATGCCAAGCCCTGGAAAGTGCCTAAAGGAACACACAATGCCTGAAATCTTTAAGAGGTCTAACCTGGCAGGAGAGTGAGTTACGAAGGGATGAAAATAGTTATACTCTCTGGCCGACTTAGGGCCAGTGTGAACCCCAGCTGGAGAGTGTCCCTATCACCTGAGAAAGGGGACCCATAAAATTACTATAGCTGTGTTCATTAAGTGTCAGTTTTATGTTTGACACTGTGAACTTCACAAATGATTTGTGACTAACATAAAATCCAGAACTGGCACACATCTGACATCTTTCTGCCTTCCAGCCTTTGAATTAGCTCTTCCCACTTTGCTAGCACAGTTCACCAGATATCTCAGATCCCAAGCTTCCTTCCAGCTCTTGCCTAAATAACTTTTCCTCATTAAGCTGTCATTCCTACCTTGTTAATACTGAAGTATGAATTCTGCTGACCTACACTTTCCAACACCCTACCTTGTCTTCTTTTCTACTGCATGAAACATAATCCAGTGCTTACTGGATTGTATTTATTGTTTATCCTTGCTCACACTCCTTAAGAAGATACACACAACAGTTTCATATTTAACAAATGTATCCCAAATACCTAGAACTGGGCCTCTAACAAAAAATATTCAAATATTCATTTTAAATAAGTAAATTCATGTACTACATTCCCAATTTATATCCTGTGTCTTACAGTCTAAAGTTATGCAATTTTTCCTTAATACATTTAAATCCTGAAGTGATCTTTTTTCCATGAACAATGAATGTCTTAATGTATATTAGAAATTAATGGCATTCTCTGTTCTTACCAGTAAGTAAGCATGAGTACAACTAACTTTATAGCATTGCAAATTATTTTGGCTCAAATTTAGATTGTTCTGTATTATCCATGCTATAAAAACAGCTAAGAAAACTCATAATGCAAATTTTAACATAATGAACTCTTTCCTAATTTTTCTATGAAATATGTGTATATATAAATTATATATAATATACATACATATAAATACACACACACACACATACACACACACACACACACACACACACACACACACACACAAAGGAGTGATCTAGTGTATAAACAGCCATCATTTGCCACATACTAAAAGTTCTAGGGAATCATTGCTCCCTTGAAAAGTACAATTTTCCCCAGACCACAAAAATTATTCTAATGTGTCTATAACTGTAACTCTAATATATATTATAAAGTTCCAAGGACACTACTTAATATGCCACATATAGCAAATTCATTTTGTGCCTTTGTCCCCGAACCCTGATTACTCTAGTATACTCCAATAGAGCAAAAGAAAGAATTTTTTAAAACTTTCAATGCCAGAAATTATTTTAGGATTAACTGGTTGAAAAACTGCCAGTCCTGGCCACTCATGAGTGACTGGAAGAGGTTAAGGATTATATAAACACAGGTCAGAGATGTGGTACAGTCCCTTACTCCCAGCACCCAGAGCTCAGAGGCGTGTGGATGTTAGTGAGTTTGAGATCAATCTCTTCTACATAGTGAGTTCCAGGTCAGTCAGAGCTATATTATGACACCTTGTCTCAAAAAAAAAAAAAAAAAAAAAAAAAAAAAAAAAAAAAAAAAAAAAAAAGCATGTATATATGTACATATAGAGAAAGGAGGGAGGGGGTAGAGCTGAGATAGATAGATAGATAGATAGATAGATAGATAGATAGATAGATAGATAGATAGATAGATACTAAACCGTATATTCTCTATAAATATTAGCACAAAGAGATATAAGAAAGAGATATAAGGCTTGAAGATATAAGAAAACAGAAAAAGAATTTTTCAAAATCCAATTCTTGGCAAAGAGTTCTAATAAATGACATTAAAACCCTAATATTTAAACAAAAAATAAGAAAATTAGAATTTATCAAAATTTAAAACCTTTGCTCTGGAAAGGATCCTGTAAAAAGAAATGAAAAGACAAGCTATGACTGAAAGAATTTGGTAACTACACATTACAAAGTAGGGTTGCTTGCCAGTATTCTAAAGCTACTCAAAAGCTAAATAAAACAGGAGGACTGTTTGAGCCTAGTAGTTTGAAGCCAGCCTGGGCAACATAACGAGATCTGAAATATTAACAATTAAAATTAAAAAGAATTATTAAAACTCAAAAGCTAAATGCAATTCAACTAGAAAAAATGAACAAAAGAAAGACATTTCACCAAGAGAACACATGAATATCAAATATGGACTAGAAAATATGTTTTAAATCACTAAAGGGTTAAAAATGCAAATTAGGATTATTATGTCATGTCATTATAAATACAATTAACTATAGAAGAGCTAAGAATGGATTATATCTAGGTGCGTCCTTTAGACAAAGAGGTTCCATAGATCCAACCCCTAGCCCTAACATCACAGGCTATAATAGCCAAGGTTATTGGCTAGACTCCACAAACTGATGATAAAGCTATATTACTGATGACATAACTAACTCATGTCATCAAACGTGGAGACACCGAGCTGCTATACAACTAGAAGCTTCATCCCTACTGACTAACATTTATAGTCATATAGTACTAGAAGGTACTTTGCACGTAAAATAATCATCAATATTACCTAGTTATAAACACTGAAACTCACAACTAAACCCTGCCTGCAAGATCACTGGTACAATAGTGGCACAAATGTTATCAGAGTAACCAGTAACATTTTGAAGTTGGATTTATGAGACACTCAATGAGATGAAATCCATATCTAAGACTGCTAAAGTGATCAAGACCCTGAGACAAGATAATAAAGCAAAAACTACATTACAAAAACAAACAAAAAAAACCAAACAAACAAACAAAAAAACTTCAGTAATCAAGAAAACAGAAAATTTAAAGATTGGTAAAATGATAAAGTATTTAAGCAAAATTTAAAATTTGACCTAACAAGCATATGGACAAAATTCAACTAAAAACTAAAAATATGTGCATCCTTTAAGATGTAGGCATAATATAAAAACTGATGTAGGAGGGATTGGTTAGGGGGGTTCTAGAGACGGGAAATGGGGAGAGGGGGTGACATCTGAAATGTAAACAAATAAAATACCCAATAAATAAAAATAAAATAAAGATCTCAAGCTGAAGGAAAAAAAAACTGGCTACTACCAGATCATGGAGAATTCTTTATATATTTTAGAGGATTAAGAGTACCTTGAATAGCCAGGCGGTGGTGGCACACACCTTTAATCCCACCCAGCACTTGGGAGGCAGAGGCAGGCGGATTGGATTTCTGAGTTCGAGGCCAGCCAGGTCTACCAAGTGAGTTCCAGGACAGCCAGGGCTACACAGAGAAACCCTGTCTCGAAAAACCAAAAAAAAAAAAAGAGTACCTTGAATATGTTCTCTAAAGAACCAGAATTAAATTATGCTAAAAAACAAAAACAATAAGGACAAAGATAACTAAAAAAAAAAAAAATCACTTTGTGTTTGGAAATTTCTCAATACATTTGTATTTAAGTCTCAAAGAAAACACCACAATGAAAACTGAAGAGTAATCTTAAGCAAATGATAATGAAAGCACCACATGAAACTCACAGGACAGGGAGACTAAATTGTGCTGACAGAAAACTCCACCCATATACTAACATGCATTAACGGATGATTTAAGCATCCATTTCAAGAATTCATTTAAACATGTATGACAAATTAAAGAAGAGATTTGATAACTAACACCAACAAAAATGAAAGAGAAAAAAAAAAAAACAAAGAACAATTAGAGCAAAAATTAGTGATGAGAAGAAAGTAAGAGAAAGATCAATGAAATCAAAAGTTACTACTTTGGGAAGATTTTTAAGATTGATCAATCTTGGGCTAGAAAGATGGCACAGTTGGTAAAGGTGCTTTGCTGCCAATACACAGGACCATATGGTAGAAATCAACAACTGATTCCTCTAGACTGACTTCCATTGGTTTGCTGTGGTACTTGCCTTGACAGCCTACAGACACAGAAGCACACACGCATGCACAAATAAATGTAAAAAAAAAGTGAACAATGTAATAAATTTTATTTAAAAATAGAAAATTTGCCTTCAGCTGTGGCATCCACCTTCCAGTAACACACAAATATGAGAAGAAACACAAAGGGTAAGGGGAGGGCACCCTTATATGTTTCCTAGGGAATGGGGAGGGCACCCTTACATGTTTCCTAGCCCTTTTAGGAAACATGGAGTTGTTTCTTTGGCCATGTACATTTTTTAAGACTGATATTGTAGACATCAAGGGAACAGGACACTGTTTCAAAAGAATGCTTCATATTCATTATCACCGCAAAACAGGAAGAGTTATTGACGTCACCCAGCCACTTCGTCCTGTATGCCACAGACATCACTGTATACCAAAAGTTATGGGTGAGAGTCTCCCAAGACAATGAATATGTGGCTTGTGCTCTGAGAGCCACACAGCTTCCTGAAATGGGTGAGAAAAAAGTCAACCTGCTCCAGCCACAGAAGACAGAAGCACACTGTGAGGACCAATGGAAAGAATTCAAGCTGCTAGAGCCCATTCCCTGGGAATGCATGGCTTAATTGTACAAAAAGAAATAAAGTTCTTGGAATGATTTTTAAAAACATACTCAAATAAACACTAAAAACAGAAAAAAGATGATCAAAACAGAATCTATAGACATAAAGGAAGAAAAAAACATCCTGCAAATAAATCTGAAAACCTAAATGTACAACTAGCAACTAACACATAGTAAAAACAAAAATTTTCATGTCAATTATCTCCATATAGATTTACAGACTCAATGAAATCCCAATGATAAAATAGCTTCCTGCTCCTACCTCCAAAGTAGGCCATGCCTTCCCGCCATGAAAACTCCACTTCTCTGGAACTGCAGATTACAATAAAGCTTCTGTGGTTTAGCACAGCAATGGAGGAGTAACTAAAACACCCTGCATGGTGCAGTTAACTTGGCAAGATCCTGTCTCATACATAAAAGGTTTGGGGTTTGGTTGGTTGGTTGGTTTGGTTTTTGGTATTTTGAGTCAGGATCTTATATTGCCCAGACTAATCTCAAATTCCCTATGTATTCTGAACATTTAGAAGACTTCCTAGCATGAGTTCAGTCATCAAAACTAACCCTCAAAAAGAAGAAATAAACCACATACCTCACTCATAAAATAATTAATAATAATAATAATAATAATTCCAGATTTATTAAAGAGAAAAAGAGTTTCTAAACAGATTCCCTTCACAATCTTGAGTTCAGAAATAACTCCTTAAACATAAACACACACACACACACACACACACACACACACACAAACACTTAAGCAAAACCAACTTTGAAATTAAGAACAATTAAAAGACAATATGAAACATCTGAAATAATATTCTTTAAAAGCCTTATAATTAGAATACATTTTTAAAACTTTAAAACTCATATGAGAATCACTGGGCAGTAGTGATGCAGGCCTTTTATCCCAGCACTCAGGAGGCAGAGTCAGGCAGATCTCTGTTGAGTTCAAGACCAGTGTGGTCTACAGAGTGAGTTCTAGGACAGCCAAAGCTACACAGAGAGATCCTGTCTCAATAAAATAAAAATACAAAATAAAGCAAAACAAAACAAAACAAAAAACTCCTATGAATCATTAAGAAATAAACAGTATAAAATTAGAACAGTGACTACACACACACAACTACCTTCTAGAGATTTATTGAAATGAGCATTTTCATTTTTTAAAAAATCTAAATGATCAACTAAACCATGAAAACACTTAACTTCATTAGTTATTTATGAGGAAGATACACCTAAGGCTGAAGGCACATTATCATAGACTAGCATATGGCTGAAGTTAAGGTAACTAACAGCATCAGCTGCTGGTAGACATGGAGCACACAGCGAAGTCTCAGGCGACACTGGTGGGAATTAAGAAGACGCAAAACTTTACACACATGTAGAAAAAAGTTAGAAACACTAAGATGCAAACAATCCAGTGGCTCACCATTAGTCATACAGTTTAATTATGGCATATTTATACTGTAGAATACAGAACAATACTGAGCTAGGGCTATGTGACATAAGTGAATCTCATGTTGAACAAATGAAAGCAGACAAAAAAGATTCCACATTAAAGCCAGATGTGATGGTGCATGGATGTCACCTGAACATTTAGAAGGATGAGGCAAAAGAATGGAGAGTTTGAAGCCAGCCTGAGATTACACAGAAAGGTCCTCTATCATGTCAGAACAATAGTATACACTTAATGAGTCTATTACTGTGTACATAATGTTTAAACAGTAACCCCGTGTTACGGCTACTGAGGGAACTATGAGAAGAGTGAGGGAGTGAAGTTTGAACAGGTGCTCACTGTGCTAACCATTTACAGCTTCCTACATTTATGCATTACCTGACATTTCACTAAAATGTATTAAATAAATAAATACAAGTCACTTGCCTAGCTTACTGGTTTAGACATGTCTCTGGAATACCTTCCAGGATACGATGACTAGTTCAATTTTAAATTTAACGCCTTTTGGACTACTCAGTTCATCTTAAATCTGAAAGTTCAAGTCATTTAAAAGTAAATAAATCATCTATCAAATGCCAAGCATTGAGCCAAGATTTGTAGTTGTTGCAATCCCAATACTAAAACTATCTTTGTTTTCATTTTTAATAACTTTGTTCAGATATACTTTAAATGTCATAAAATTCACCCATTTCATAATTTCATGTATACAATGGAATTGCTGTGTATAAGGATACCAATTCTGTAACCACTAACATCCATCAGTGTTTAGAACATGTGCATCATCCCAGGTGACTCCTCCCATTCATATACATTATATAAATGACTAATCCCACTTCTGTCTGTATATGCCTGCTGTTTCTGGATATTTTACACAAGTGGAAGAGTGAAGTGCATGGTCTCTCTTACCTGGCTTCTCTCACGTAGCACAGCTCTTTAAGCTTGCTCATGTCACAGTGCTCATCAGTTCTTTGTTTTCATTGCTAAATAATATTCCACCACACACTTAAACAATTTTTTACAGACTTATCAACTCAGGAGCATTTTCGAAGCCAGGAGTCACCCTTCTGAGAATGTTTGTGCAAAAGGTTTTGTATGAACATATGATTTCATTTCTTTGGGGCTGGCTATAAAAGGAGAACTGCTAGTGCATGTATTAAGTTTAACATTTATGGAGAATAAATACTGTATATTTAGATAAACACTAGGAACAAAACAGGCCAAGCTTTGTAAAGAACAGAAGACATGAAATAACAATTAAGATTTTGATTTTGTAACAACCAAGTATAATTTTGCTTAAAAATAAATTTCAAATTCATGTTTGGTATGTAGCTTACACCTACTAACTTTGTCAAAACATCAGATTCTACACAGCTAGAGAAAGTAAATAGGCTTTGCAGTATTGACTTATGGTCAAATGGTCTGTTTGTCCCAATTGTACAATTTAATTTGTTTTAAAGTACATATAATTCATCATATAAGAGCCACAGATAAGTAACCCTTGTACTTATCCAAATCTGCAACTGTGATTCATAGAATGGAAATGATAGATACTAACTTTAATGTCAACTTTACACAGGCTAGAGTTATCTGAAAGAAGGAAGCCTCAACTAAGAAAAATACCTCCCTAAGATCCAGCTGTAGGGCATTTTCATAATTAGGAATTGGTGGGGGAAAACCCAGCCCATTTTGGGTGATGTCATCACTGTACCAGTGGTCTTAGGCTCCATAAGAAAGCAGGCTAGGCAAGACATGATGAGCAAGCTAGTAAGCAGCACCTCTCCATGACCTCTGTGTCAGCTCCTGCCTCCAGGTTCCTGCCCTCACTGCTTTTGAAGATGAACTGTTATACGAAACTCTGAGAAACATAAACAACTTCCTCTACAAGTTAATTTTGGCCATGATGTTACATCACAGCAATAGTAAACCTAATTATGACAGACAGACAAATAGGTGTAACCTATAAATACAATAACAAGTATGTCCTTTTTATCATCCCCCCTCCCCAACATCTCTCTTTGTAGCTCAAGGCTGTCCTGGAACTCAATCTGTAGACCAGGCTGGCCTCAAACTCAGAGATCCGCCTGTCTCTGCTTCCTCATGCTGAGATCAAAGGTGTGCACCACCACCATCCTGAGATGACAGTATCTGTTTAATGTTAGGAAAACTTACTAATATAGACCTTTCCTTTAAAATCTTGCTCCATACTTGTTGGGAGCCGACTTTAAGCAAAAATCGGCTAGAAAGCAGCTATCAGCTTTGCAGCCATCTTGAGCCATATACCCTGACATGAGACTTGGTTTTCAACGGACTACAACAGCTGAAGCACACTCTGATATCCCATATAGCTTGTTTTGCTGTTAAGTGCCCACAACTGCAAGGAGCACGTGGTATCCACGCCTACAAGGCATGCGGTGCACGTGTTATCCACGTGCTATCTACGCTATACATGCCTGTAAGGCGCACGTGCTGTCCACGCCTGTAAGGCTTACGTCGTATCCACACCTGCAAGACACGTGGTATCCAAGCGCCTACAAGGCACGTGGCAAAAGCCTATAATACCCAGGATTTCCTTGTTGAAGTGTGTGTGTGTGTGTGTGTGTGTGTGAGTGTGGGGTGTAGTAGTAGTAGGTGTAGTGGTGTGTGTATGGTGGAGACAGTAAAGAAGACTTTACTACAGATCCTCTGGCTTGTTTCTATTCTTCGCGGCTCTTCCCCTTCTTCCCCCCACTCTCTCTCTTGCTAAACCTGGACCTGCGGAACAGAGCGGGCCGCTATAGTTTGGCCCCCAAACGTGGGCAAGAGTGGTCCGTTACAGTTAGCACGGGGCTCCAGTAAGCGGGGCCTTTACAGTTTGGCGCCAAGCGTGGGGCAGAAAGGGCTTTTACAAATACTCCATAAAAACTGTTCATTAAAAGTTACAGTCAATACAATCCTTTCCTCATTTCTAATTTCAGAGTTTACCTAGTTAAGTACAGTAGAAAACATAATAACAAAAGCTTGAATGTCAAAGCAGAATAGATAGTGCTGGAGAGATAGTTCTGCAGTTAACAGCAAATGGCTGCTCTTACAGAAGACCAGGGTTTGATTCCCAGCATCCACATGACAGCTCACAACTGTCTGTCGGTGATTCCACTTCCAGGGGGTAATCTTAGGCCCTCTTCTGGCACCCAGGGTGACGAGACATGATATGGTGGTGCACAAACATAGACACAAAACATTCATATACATAAAACTAAGAAAATTGTAAAATAAAAAAGTTTTTTTTAAAGCAGAATATACAAACACACAAGAAGTATATCATTAAATCCTGACATTACAAACAGTTAAAACATTTCTTTTCTCATTTGAGGAGTTGGGGGTGGGGGGAGCAGTTATGACAAGGTCTTTCTATGTAGCCCTGACTAGCTGTCCTGCAATCTGTTATGTAGACCAACATATGGCTGACATAGACGCAAACTCAGATCTTCTGCCTGTATATATCTCAATGCTATGGTATCCAACTCTCATTCCTCTTGAAGGCACCTTTTGGCTTAAATAGACACCTGCTACTGGAGTGTCTTGAGAAACTCAAAGAATATATATATGATCAGCCTACAAAATGCAAATTCCCCAGATATACAAAGCAAAAGGGCTACCATGACAACTTCTCTGCCAAACATCAGATACTTATTCAATATGTACTCAGCAACAATATAAACCAACAGAAGGAAAAATCCAGAGTTCAAATGACCACCCCTTGCCCCCATGCCCATAGGCAGCAGTCTCCAATTTCCAAAACCCAGAAAGGAACTGTCTCATACTTCATCTTTTTCTCCACATGACTCATTTCCAACCTCTTTTCTTCTATATAGTTATCAGAACATTTACTATAATGAATATTTTTAAATACTTTGTCATCTAGTTTTGACTTGGCATCTTTTCTGTATTGAAGTCATTCTTTGCTTTTTCCTTACCTTCTTTTTATGCCCCCTGTGTTTCCTCCCCAACCCCTTACACTTAACTATATACTGACTCAATCTTCTTTGATTTTTAAGACATTCTTTGATTTGTCTTTTGAATTCTCACTACAGATATTCAAATTTGATTCATGACACTTTCAGTGTTGAGAGTCTTTTTGCTCTCTTCAGTATTCCTGCTCATCACATCTTCTTCATTTGCTTCATAAGATTCTTCTCTATCTTTTCCTGCTTCCTCTGTTCACAATGCTTCTCTGTGCTCCCCATTCTGTCATATTCTTTTAGCTACATCATTTTTTATTTCCACACTTACCTAAGTAATTTTCAACTCAACACTATATTCTACCATAATTTTGCCATTTTTCAATTCTATGGTGATAAGTGAAGTATCAGTGAGCTGTAACCAACTTTATGTCATTTCTATAAGAAAAAGAGCATTTTTTTTATCTTGTATGGTTCAATGTTGCTGCTACAGAAAATTGTTTCTTCCTCACCCTGTGACTTAAGCCTTCAAAAGTGGGCTGCTATAAGATGATCTGCCCCCAAAATCATATGAAAAATCTAAATCAAGAAATCACATATCACAACACAAGACAAATGCAAAACTAAGCAATAGTACCCCTGCAAGAACACAAAACTACCCAAATGCCAAACAGAGAGGTACTGAAGCAGATAAAATGCTGGGTTGTGGGGAAGGGGTATTTCAAAAATTGTGTAGTAAAAATGCAATTACCTGAAAGAGAATTCACACAAACAGATGGATTCAATGCAGACCCTCAGCAGGAAAATCAGCAACATATACAGAAAGGGTCCACAAAAATGGAAAATAAAACCAGCAACCTGGATGAAGAATTAAACAACATGAAAAGAAAAAGAAATGAGAAAAAAAATAGACATGTTGGAAACCTAAAACTCAATGAACCTAATAAGAAAGAAAGAAGAAAGGAAGGAAGGAAGGGGAAAGGGAGAGAGGGGAAGGGAAAGAGGAAAGGATAGGGGAAGGGGAAGGAAAAAGAGAAAGGGGAGGAAGGGGAAGGGGAAGGGGAAGGGGAAGGGGAAGGGGAAGGGGAAGGGGAAGGGGAAGGGGAAGGGGAAGGGGAAGGGGAAGGGGA
>JANHMN010000001.1:82577776-82675276 GCA_030674055.1 Rhabdomys pumilio
GGGGAAGGGGAAGGGGAAGGGGAAGGGGAAGGGGAAGGGGAAGGGGAGGAGAGGAGGCTGAAAACATCACCAATAAAGTAGAACAAGCAGATGAAAGTTGAGGAAAGAGAATACGGCTGATCAAATACCACATTCCCAAATCAAGGAAGAAAACAGATAAGCATGGCTACAACTCCAAATACCAGGTACATTAGACCCCAACACACCACTAGAGAAGAACCTCTCCATGACATGGCAAAAACACAAAGCAAATAAACAATATCAAAATCTGTAAGGGAAAATCACCAACAGAGACATAGGACTCTCATCAGGTCTCATCAGTAACCATCAAAGGCAAGAAAGCATGGGACAACAGATTTCACGTTATGAAAGGAAGCAACTTCCCACTGAAAGTGCTATGTCCAGTAAAGTTACCTCTTTAAATGACAGAGAAAAAGTAAGGAGGGAATGAATGTCAGTGAGCCCAATCTGTGTAGGAAATCACAGCTTCTTTGACTTCAAGATAGCAATAGTCACAGTATACCAAGGGGACAGAAGTCTACAACAGACACTATATTTTCCAGTTCTAAAATATCCACTTAGATTTTCTGTTTGTTTGTTTGTTTGTTTGTTTGTTTGTTTTAATAGTTCCTATTTCTCTATTAAGCAGCTATATTTTGTGTCAGTGAGATGGTTCAGCAAGTAGAATTGATTGCTGCTAAGCCTCAGTTCAACCTCTGGAATCAACATGGTAAATGTAGAAAACCAGGGGCTGGAGAAATGTCTCAGCAGTTAAGAGCATTGGCTGCACTTCCAGAGGATCCAGGTTCAATTCCAAGCATCAACATGGCAGCTCATACCTGTCTGTAATTCTAGTTCCAGGAGACCCAACACCCTCATACAGACATATATGCAGGCAAAACACCAATGCACATAAAACAAAAGTAAATCATTTAATAAAAGAAAAGAAAGCCAACTGGGTAAAAGGAGAGAACCAACTCCCACAAGTTATCCCTTGACCTCCTCATGGGCACACATTTACACAAACACACACACACACACACACTAAATCAACATAATTTTTATTATAACTTTCTATTTGTTTCCGAAGTGTTTAGTTTTACATCAGAGTCAAAGTTATAATTACATTTAAAGTCTTCATCTGAAAATCCCACCATCTAGTCCATTTTGAAGCTGACATATGCTGATTATCACTCCTTTAAATCCTGGTTACATTTTCTCAGTTGTCAGGATATTGACTATTTTTGGATTCTATCCAAAACATACTGAGTACTTTATTATGAAACTCTATAGCCTAAACAAAATCCTCTATAGTCTATCAATTTAGCTGTTTTAGCAAGCAATTAACACAATTTAACTTAGATCAAATATTCTCTGTCTTACTGTCTCTGTGGTTCAATGTCACTTGAGGTTTCAAAGTTTTTGATGCTTGTGTTGAATCTGTCCACTCATGTGCAGCCCGGGGTTGAGCCCAGTTCTTTTGCAAATCAAGCTGAGAACAGAGAATCACCAATTCCAAAGTTTTTCCTTTCTGGAATTTCCCTCAGGATCTAAAAAAAAAACTTTTCCTAGACCTCTTTTTCTTAGAGTTTTAACCACTATATTGCAATCATGTGGTTCTACAGGGTTAAATAGCTTTTAGAGCAAAAAAGTCAGTAAATATAAAGAGGGAGAAAAACCAACAAGGATTCCACCATAACCATCAGGATTCCACCATAACCAACAAGGATTCCACCATAACCATCAGGATTCCACCATAACCATGAGGGGCTGCAAGGCCAGAAGAAATTCAAGACAAAAGAGCAAAGGTTGCCACCACGCTCTTGTTGACTATCCTCCCTAACCTACATGCTATAGCTCATAAACCACATTACTACTCTGTGTGAGCCTCACGGTGTCCAGCACCTACGTGTATAACTTCCCATCCATAACCTCACATGTCATTCCAGGAAAGAACTATCCAAGTTTTAGAAAGGAGTACAGAAGAGGGGCATGTGTGTAACACATGCCCACACAGTGAGAGAGGGAAGAGGGGAGCAGAAGTTAAATTCATTTACACAATAGTTCACTAGACTCCTTGTAAGAATCAGAAAAAAAAAAAAATATATATATATATATATATGGCTTCAATCTTTTTTAAAGTATCCCAAAAGAAGCAATTTCATAACATTCACATAACAGAAACTAACCAGCTGATCAATTCAGGTACAACTGCCCTAACATTGAGATCATTCTTAAAATAAACTGGCCATTGAATTTCAGTTTCCAACAACCTTCTTAAATAGGTCATATACCAACAACCAACTCAGTAAAATACAGTCTAGAAAAGGTCAGTAGAGTGAATCTAGGTCTAAGACTTGGGCTTAACTAAGAGGTGGACTTTAAACTGTTAAAGAAATAGACACACTATATATCCTTCAAGGACTGCTCCATAAATATTGTTATTCTTAGCAAAGCTTCCAGAAGGTTCTGTAAAGCAGTGAGATTATATCCCTTGACAAGTACAGGCCAGGCAACTATTTTATGTGGCTACTATAGATACAGAGGCATATATTTTACCAGTCAGCCCAGATAGCAATAGAAGTAAAATCTTCTTATCACAATTGAGTATCTGAATAAAAACAATCATGGCCCAAAACAATAGATTAACCTACTCTGTTCCTTCAGGGAGCCAAGAGAAGCAGTCAGCTAAGGCTAAGATTTCTTTCAGGATAGATTCTAAATCTTGTAAAGCATAAAGAAAACTGGGTCAAGTGGAGAAGGAACAAGTGGGCACAAGCCCAGTGACAATGTCCATGTGAAAGAAGTGAAATACACAGAAACCCTGCAGCACAGCCTTCCTACTGTAATGCTATAAGCAACAAGTTAATACATTTAGTTACCTCACATTGTACTTCAATATGAAGCTACAAAGTCAATAAATAAAACCAGAGTCCTGTCATATTTTTCTAGCACACAGTAGATAATATTTTGCACATTATATTCTGGACAAACTTTTAAAAAACAAAAAGGATTTAGCTGAAATGAAGCATTAACATTTTGAGTACTTTCACTTAGCAACAAGTGTCATGATGTCAATACCCTGAGGTAAACACCTAAAAATTGGTGCAGAAAACATTACACCAGACAAATAAAGTAAATCTAGATTCTAAAATGTCAGTTTCAACTTACAACCTCAATAAAACAACCATGACAACTTTAAATCAACATAAATAATGTAAATTTCTAATTTCATAAACCTGAAATTCTTTATCTACCTTTTTTTTTATTCTAAGCTTCAAAAAAACCTTAGTATTTCCTAATAAAAATAAGCAAAATGAATTCTATTGAGTCCAACAAGTTTGTAGAATTGTATACTTGATACAAATAGGTGATCTTGTTTTCATTTTCTTCTAACATATATGCTAAAATAGTCAAAATACATTACTGAAACCTCAAAAATTCTAATTCTAGCACAGCACAGGCTAATTTAAGCATTTTGTAGTTTATTCCTGTTGTTCCTAAAAAGCCAAACAGACTAGAATCCACAGTAAAGAAGTCAGTTCCTAAGAAATAAGCACTGCCTGATTGACATTTAAGGACCCAAACTCTTGAATAACGAAACTTTTTAGTGAGCCAAAAACACAGATCTAGTTTCAATAAAGTTAGTAACACTTTAAAATATTCTGCATAAATATAAATAATTTTAATCTTAAACATTAACAGTTAAGGAAATGATTAAAACC
Organism: Rhabdomys pumilio; assembly: GCA_030674055.1. Classification (NCBI taxonomy): domain Eukaryota; kingdom Metazoa; phylum Chordata; class Mammalia; order Rodentia; family Muridae; genus Rhabdomys; species Rhabdomys pumilio. Next base: position 82,581,502 of record JANHMN010000001.1, read on the forward strand.
ACATTTTTCATAACAAAGGGAAAATTACTGACTTTCTATTAATAGTCTACAATTTGCCTCGCTACTGTTCTCTTGAAGCAGTCTAGTGGCACATACACCTTGACAACCTTCCACAGATGGTTATGATTATGAGTACAAGACAACAAGCTCATTGAAAACCTTTACAGATGCTTAGCTAATGAGATGTCACATTAAATCTGATATCATAAGATTAAATACCTTATATCAATTATAAAGATTGATATACCATTTAAAATTGACATTCAAACATTTCTAAATTAATTTCATAACACATTAGGTTACTAATATACTTATTTAAGAAAGTTTAAAAATAAACATCAATATTACATAACTTTCGACCCTTACCATACATGCCTGTGTCACATTTCCTTGGCATCTAGGGGGTAGATGTATATATATGGACATATTTTGCTTTCAACATTAGATATAGATGCTTCTAACTGCAAAACTCTGGTATATGTCAGAATTCGATTTGAGTACTTCTTACTTCCTCTCTTAATGCTTAATGACTAATTCCTTTGAGATGTCCTTAAAAGCCCTAAAATGTTGTCCTCGGGTAGAATCTTTCACCAGCAATCAATCAGGAGCAAATTAGATGGTAGTGTTGAGATGTCCTACCCTGTTTAAGCTAACAAATGAATGAAGAAAGGTAGTATATCGGAACATATGCCATTGCACTGAAGTCACTTAAAGGACTTGCTGGAAGAATATTTCCTTTCCAGTGAGGCAAATATGGAATAAGAAGGGACAGTGATAAAAGAGTACCAAGTCATATGGAAATCCAAATATAGTGAGTGACACAATTATTTTACTAATTGCTAATGAATACACTCAAGTAGCTTCAAAGAGAAAAACTTTGCTTGGACTACTTCAGGTTTTGACCTCTGCATGAGTAAATGCATTTAAACTGAAGCCCACCAAAATTGATTAACGGCGCCAGCCAAGGCCAGCATGTAGTTGAAGCTTTTTCCATCTATCACATGGCCCCAAGGATAGTTAAATGAACCTTAAAATGGCTACAAACAGCTCAATGACTACACAGAGTCCTGCCAATTAGAAATAATTAGGCAGTCATTTTAGTGGTGAGTCTTTTTAAGTGCATACATAACGATGCAATGATGCTTATTAACGATCTCATGAGCTATGCTCAAACAGCCTGAAATAATTATGCAACTATCACAAAGCCTAGCTCATCTCTGTACTTCACCTTAATGCATTTAAAAATCCACTTCATTACCTCCAGTAATTAATCCTCCATTAATTGCAGGAAAAGTTCAGTTTACCAAGCTTCGTTTCTAATTATCTTATAAATAGTTATGGTTCTAATTAATGTGTTCATTAAGACGAATATCTTTCTCAAAGCCATGCTCAGAGCAAAGGTTCCAGTGATTCCCTCAAAAGCCTAACTCACCATAAGGTGAGGCCATTTCAGTTGCATTTGCTTTTATTTCAGTATACTCAACCTCCTAATTGGCATTTAAAATCTAATTTGGAGAAACTTCAAGAAGGTTATACAGAGAGAAATAAGGGCAAAAAGATATTTTTGAACTCTTTTCCAATCAATAATCTTAAAACCTTAATAAGAAAATGCTGTGCATCTTTTTTGATAAATATTGACTAATATACTTAAGTACAATATCCAAGAGGATTTAAAGTCCATACTAACTTAGCTTTTGCCCCTTCCTTCAATTAGAAAGTAAGAGAGATAAAATACGCTATTAAAACAAATGCATTTAAATTTATATTAGGTTACCTAGCTAAATTGCTACTATAAAACAATTACGCAATGTAAATTGTCAGTCATCAAAGAAAAATCTTACACATATCCTAGAATTAGCAATACCTCACATCATTTTAGAAGCATGGCTAGTCTCTATGCCTTTAAAATTAGAAATCTATGTCTCCACTATGAAGTATACAGTACTTAAGAAAAACACTTGTTATGACTCAAAGCAAACATTATGCAAAATAATCTTTTTATAAACATGAATATTTTGAATTTTGGTAAAATTTAAAATATATGCATAAGTAATTTTAAAGTATAAAAGGTATTCACAATTTTTAAAAACTAAATTTAACTTTTTTCAATGAAAAAAATACATGTGATAGATGAAGTATGCAGGCTTCTTTATTTTAAAAAGGAAGTTATTAGAATAGTGATCCTAGAAGTTAATAACAAACCTATAGTTCCACATGACAGATGTCTCTTGCTTCTCTTTAATTTGCATTTGTTCATTAATCTTGCCTTGTGTTTTTCTATGTAAGATAAGCCTATAGATGTTTCGCTTATAAAACAAAAACTCATTTTACAAGCAAAATTCTGAAAAGATCACTTCAAGCACAGGTTTCTCTAGAATAAACTTACAGAATGTGCTTTATACAAAATCACTATGACATTATGTTCCCACAATAAAAACTGTGATAATAGGAACTTATCCAATAAAATTTGCTAGGATAGATAAAATTTACAGTGAAGAAGTGTTTATGTTTTATAACAACATTCATTCATTCATCCTTCTATATTCCAAAGAAATTGGAAGGTGCTAGGATGTAGTAACGACTAAGACAGAGATGAGTTCTGCCATAATGAAGTTGAGTCTATTTTGTATGTTTGTGTGTACATTTCCATCAGGTGGGGCAGGGCTCATATACACATGTGTATGAAAGGCAGAGGTACAAACTGGAAGTCTTCCTCATGTATTCCTCATCTTATTTATTGAGCCACATTCACTTACTGAACCTAGAGGACCCCAGTTCAGCTAAATTCAGCACCCCAGGTCAGCAAATGTCAGGGATCCCACAATATGGGCATTCCCAGCACTTGGATTACAAGCTTAACCTGCTACATTCAGCTCTTAAGTGGGTGCTGGAGATCCAACTGGGACCTCATTCTTGCACAGCAAGTACTTCACTAACTAAGCCACTTCCCCAAACCCGAGTCTAATTCTTTTAATATAGAATATCTTATTAATTTGAAATATTACTACAGCAGGTAGTAAACATATAACTTCACTATGGCTACTAATTTCAATTATTACAACAGGATTACTATGAAACCACTCTTAATAATAACAGTATAATGCCTTAGTGTACCCAAAAGATCCTTAGAGAAGACGTTTTGACATCATAATTTTGGTATTTTTGGACCACACACAACTGAAGTACTAAAGTGTGAAAAAGTTTGTAATCTTGAAAGAGATAATATGAACATAAATAACCTTTGAGAATACTAGAATTTTGAGAATACTAGAATTGGTATCTCTATCTTCTATGCTTTAAAGTTTTTATTTAGATTTGCTTTTTAGTTTATGTGTATGAGTATTTTGCCTGTGTGTATATATGTACAAAGACATACTTGGTGCATTTTGCAAGTCAGAAGAAGGTATCAGACTCCCTGCAATTGGAGTTATAGATGGTTATATGCCCGTCACCACATATGTGCTGGGAATTGAACCTGGGTCCTCAGCAAGAACAACAGGTGATCTTAGTCACTAAACCACCTGTCTTGTATTTTTAATTAAAATACCAGTTTACCCCTCAATTTCTTCCTTCTGGCCCCTCCAGCTAACCTCACTCAGGCCCCTTCTATGCCCTCCTACTCTCAAGTAAATAGCCTCTTTTTCTTTGATGATTATTGTTACAGACATATGTGTGTATGTGTGTGTATGTATGTATGAATGTATGTATGTATGAATGTGTATGCACAAATAAACATAAACATAATCTGCTGAGTCCATTTTTATTGTCTGTAAGTATATAAATTCCAGGGCTGAGCACTCTGCAGTGGACACAAATAGGGAGCTCATCCCTGGGACAGGGTCATTCTCCTCCCAGCTCATTATTTGCCCATAGTTCTTTATCTGAGGTTGGGACCCTGTGAAAATTTCCAGCTTTCACATTAACACATCTACTGATGTTGCCATTTTCTGATCTTGGTTATGCAGCTTTTTCTAGAAAATACCTTTTCACAGCAGACTTCTTAGTTCTTACAATCTCTCTGTCCTCTCTTCTGCAATGCTTCCTAAGCCACAGATGCAGGAACTGTGATGATGGACCCATTGAGCTGTACTTTCCCTTTCCCCTGATAGTGTCTCAGTACCATGTCTACCTGTGGTTTTCTGTGATGGTCTCCATTTGCTATAAAGAGAGGCTTCTTTGATGAAGAGTGAGAGTTACACTTACCTAGTTTGTTACTCCATTTGTATACTAACATCTGAGGATTTGGAGCTAGAAATAACAGATGAGAGAGAACATGCAGATTTGTTTTTCTGAGTCTCCGTTTGTCACTCAATATAAACATTCATTTATTGTCTGTCACTCTCTGTGTATCTGTCTCTGTGTATGCACACACATATCTGTATGTGTGGACACATGTATACATGTGAAGATTCTCTCTTTTCATCATGTGCATTACAGAAATTGAATTTAGATTGTTAAGATTCAGCAGCAAATGCCTTAAACCACTGAATCATCTCTCCTGCTCTCTGTTCCGTGTTTTAGCAACTTCAATGACAGACACCTGAGTCTGAGCTATGAAACAACCCTAGATGCCACAACTTCAAACTGGAAATCATTAGTTTTTTATCATAAGTCAATGTCAACTCACTCTCACTCAAAAGATATCATCTTAAGGAGACAGGTAAAGCAAACAAGTGAAGATAAGACACAATATCCTGAAAGTTAGCAGTTATTTTTCTAGGTACCTGGAGAACTTCGAATAGTATTTCTGTTTATCCTAAACAGAATTCAGACTTTAAAGAATCCTCATGACCTTTATCTTCTCTTCTTTCTCATTCTTCTTATACTGAAAAGCAAATCTAAAAATCTCAAGTCAAAGAAGGTCCCTGGTAATACAACACAGCTTTTGACAACTGACTAGTATGATAACAATGTTGGATTTACTCACTCAGAATGTGCTTTAGGAAGTATTCATCAATAATAATTACAATAAAATTATTTGACTTATTCAGAAGGTAGATTGCAAAATTAAAACTTAGTAAACTTAGTAAGAAAGTATTTAAAAAGTTTAGTAGGTTAATGGCTTAAGGTAATGAAAATGTCCTTTTTTTAAAAAAAAAAAAAAGTGGCTTCAGGGAAGGTCAAGGGTACACACACATCATTTATCATGAATTACTTCAAGGGACATTTTAATAACTACCTGTGGCAGCATCTCTCTCATAGTCAATATAAAATTCCCAAGGCAGAATTTGTTTTCTTATTCATAATCAAAAATAAACAAAATCAAGGCTGCCCATCAAACTGGGTAAGTCTGTGGGGAATTGTCTTGACTGATGATTGTTGGGGGAGGGGCACATCTCACTGTAGCAGCACTGTCTGTAGGCTAGTGGGTCTAAGCTAAAGCATCTTCAACAAATGGTGCTGATCTAACTGGCTGTCTGTATGCAGAAAAATGAAAATAGACCCATATTTGTCACCTTGCCCAAAGCTCAAGTCCAAGCGGATCAAGGACCTCAACATAAAACCAGATACACTGAAACTAAGAGAAGAAAAAGTGGGAAAGAGCCTTGAACTCACTGGCACAGGGGGAAATTTCCTAAACAACTTCAATGGCTCATGCTCTAAGATCAAGAATTGATAAATGAGACTTCATGAAACTGAAAAGCTTCTGTAAGGCAAAAGACATAGTCAATAATACAAATTGGCAACCTACAAATTGAGAAAAATATCTTCACTAACCCCACATCCAAGAGAGAGCTAATATTCAAAATATATTGAGAACTCAAGAAGCTAACCACCAAAAAAAAACCAAACAACCCAATCAAAAAATGGGGTATAGAACTAAACTAAGAATTCACAACAGAGGAATCTCGAATGGCTGAGAAGCACCTAAAGAAATGTTCAAAGTCCTTAGTGACCAGAGAAATGCAAATCAAAATGACCCTGAGATTCCACCTTATACCAATTAGAATGGCTAAGATCAAAACCTCAGGTGACAACACATGCTGACAGGATGTGGAGAAAGAGGAACACTCCTCTACTGCTGAAGAGATTGCAAACTGGTACAACCACTCTGGAAATCAATCTGGAGGTTCCTCAGAAAATTGGAAATAGATCTATCTGAAGACCCAGAAATACCACTCTTGGGAATATAACCCAAAAGATGCCCCACCATGCCACAATGGCACATGTTTCACTATGTTCATAGCAGCCTTGTTTATGATAGCCAGAAGCTAGAAACAACCCAGATGTCCCACAACAGAAGAATGAATACAGAAATGTGGTTCATTTACACAGTGAAATACTACTCACCTATTAAGAATGAGGACATCATAAGTTTTGCAGGCAAATAGATGGAATGAGAAAATATCATCCTGAGTGAGGTATCTCAGACCCAAAAGGACATGCATGGTATGTACTCACTAATAAGTGGATATTAGCAAAAAAAAAAAAAAAAAAAAAAAAAAAAAAAAAAAAAAAAAAAAAAAAGAAAAGAAACAAAGAAAGAAACAAAGAAAAGAATGAAAAGTACAGAATACCAAAAATACAGTCTACAGAATTCGAAAAGGTCAACAAGCTGAAGGGCCCAAGTGAGGACACCTGAGTCCCACTTGGGAGGGAAAAGAAAGCAATCGCAAGAGGGGAAGGAGGGAGGAAACTGAAAGGGCAAGTGAGAAGGGGTGGGGTGAGTGTGAGAGGGAAACCTGATCTGGTATTGGGTGAGGGAAAAGGACTGAAGCCCTGAGGGTCAGCAGAAAGAATGGAAACAAACTACCTCGTGAGATAGGAGGTTGGAGGGACCCTCCAGAATGCACCAGAGACCTGGGAGGTGAGAGACTCTCAAGACTCAAAGTGAAGAAGCTTAGATGAAATAGTAGGGAGAGGGAATTTATAGAGCCCATCTCCAGTAGAAAGACGGGCATCAAGTGAGGGAGGGGGTTGCCATCCACAGTCAAAACTCTGACCCATAATTGTTCCTGTCTGAAAGAACTGCAGGGATGAAAATGGAGAGAAGCTAAAGGAAAAGAAGGTCCAGTGACAGGCCAAAGCTCAAGGGGAGGTCCCAAGGCCTGATAATATTACTGAGGCTATGGAGCGCTCACCAAAAGGGACCTATCATGACTGCCTTCCAAAAGACCCAACAAGCAGCTGAAAGAGTCAGATGCAGATATTTGTACCCAACCAATGGACAGAAGCTGCTGACCCCTGTGGTTGAATTAAGGAAACGCTGGAAGAAGCTGAGGAGGAGGGTGACCCTGTAGAAAGACCAGCAATCTCAATTAACCTGGACCCCTGAGATCTCTCAAACTCTGGACCACCAACCAGACAGCATACACCAGCTGATATAAGGCCCCCAACACACATACAACAGAGGACTGCTGGATCTGGGTTCAGTCAGAGGGTGGACAATGAAGAAAATAAAATTTGGAGTTTAAAATTAATTAATTAATTAATTAATTTTTAAAAAATACAAATTTGAAAACAAATTTTAAAAAAAGAGATTATAGCTTGTCAAACCACATAAATTCCAACAAAGAGAATTACAAAACAACTTCCCTTATGAACATATGTGCAAAAATATCCAATAAAATACTTGCAAAATGAAGACAATAATACATCAAAAAGATCATTCACCATGATCAAGTAGGCTTCATCCCAAAGATGCATGGATGGTTCATATATGTAAATTAATAAATATAATCAACCATACAAGGAAACTGAAAGAAAAAAACCACATGATCATGTCATTAGATACACAAAATGCCTTTGACAAACTCCAACAGCCCTTCATGATAAAGGTACTGGAAAGATTTGGAATACAAGGAATGTACCTAAACATAATAAAGGCAGTTTGCAGCAAGTGCATATTCAACACCAACTTAAAAGAAGAAATATTCAAAGCAACTCTACTATAATGAGGAACAAGACAAGGTTGTCCACTTTCTCCATATCTATTCAGTTTAAGACTTAAACTCTTAGCTAGAGCAAAACAACTGATGGAGAGCAAAAATATACAAATTAGAAAAAAGTCAAACTATTGGTATTTCTAGTCAATTTATTGCTATATATAAAGATATAGCCTATCTGACAGTATACACATATGACTCTAAACCCATTGGGAAACACCTACAGGTGATAAACACTTTCAGCAAGTAGACAGAAACAAAATTAACCTCAAAAAAAAAAAAAATCAAACAACAAATAGTCTGAGAAAGAAATCAGAAAAACAACACCTTTCACAATAGCCTCAAATGAGATAAAATGTCTTAGGGTCTCTCTAACCAAGCAAGTGAAAGATCTGTATGACAAGAACTTAACATTTTCAAGAAAAAAACTTCAGAATATATCAGAAGATAAAAACATTTCCATGTTCATGGATTGATAGGATCAACATAGTAAAAATTGGCCATCTTACCAAAAGCAAAATTCAATACAATCCCCATCAAAATTCCAAAGGAATTCGTTACAGATCTTGAAAGGACAATACACAACTTCAAATGGAAAAACAAAAAAATCCAGGAAAATTAAAACAATCCTGCAAAATAAAAGAATATCCTAGAGAATCGCCATCCCTGATTTCAAGCTCTCCCACAGAGCAATAGTAATGAAAATTAAATAATATTGGCATTAAAAAAACAAACAAACAAAAAAAGAAACAGATTAATCAGTGGAATCCAGTCAAAGATTCAGAAATAAATCCACACACTTATGGACATTTAATTTTTCAATAAAGAGGCCAAAATTATAAAACGGAAAAAAAGAAAGCATCTTCAACAAATGGTGCTGGTCTAATTTAATGTCTGCATGTAGAAGAATGCAAATAGATCCAATCACCCTGCAAAAATCTTTAATTCAAGTGAATCAAAGACCTCAACTTAAAACCAAATACACTGAATGGGAGTGGGGAATAGCCTTGAATCCACTGGCTCAAGAAATAAGTTCCTTAACAGAACACTTGTAGTGCAGGTACTAGGACTGAGATTTTTTTTTTTTAAATTTTTTTATTTTTCCTCAATCTGCTTTTATACCATTTTAATTACATGCATGTATTTAGGTCAGTTCTAGGTTGAGGAATTAGCTAGCAATACAATAAATGCAAATAATCGAGCAATAAGCAAAACAGTAAACACAAATAGTCAAAGAAAAAAGCAAGGCATTAAACCCAGTTACATGAACACTCTGTGATCACTGTTTCTAAGGGCTTAACAGGATGACCAAAATATCTGAGCCTACTTTCCAGTCCTAGCCCAAAGTCATTTTTATGCCTGAAGCCTACTTCTTTGTTCTAGCCTAAGATTTAAATTCCTGCCTGAAATTACTTCTTTCTTCTAGTCTAATGTCAGATTCCTGCCTGACGCTCATTTCCTTGTCCTTGGCCATTGTCAGATTCCTGCCAAGCAGCCTTAAAAGCTCTCCACATCTCCCCTTTTTTTATTTCATAAACAAGACTGAGCCTGTCTTAGGTTGTTCTGACAAGAATGCTTCCTGACTCATCATGGAATATGCATTATCAAATGCAATGCACTTCTGTTTTAGGTTGGTAACGCTCTGTGAAGAATCTTACCCATAGGATTGAGAATTACTAAGTGATATCTCATGAAACAGAAAAGGCAAAAGACACTGTCAATAGGTCTAAACAGCAACCTACAGAACGGGAAAAGAGTTTCACCAACTCCACATCTACAGGGGTCTAGTATCCAAACTATATAAAGAACTCAAAAAAACAGATATCAAAAAATTAAATAATCCAATTAAAAATGATATACAGAACTGAACAGAAAATTCTCAATAACAGAATCTGAAATGGCTAAGAAACACTTAAAGAAGTGTTCAACAGCCTTAGCCATCAGGGAATTGCAAATCAACTCAGATTCCATCTGCCACCTGTCAGAATGGCTACAAATGACAGCTCATGCTGGCCAGAATGTAGACAAAGAACACTCTGCATTGCTGGTGGGAGTATATATTTGTACAGGAACTATGTAAATCAATATGGTAGTTGCTAAGAAAATTGGGGCCTTAAGATCTAAAACTGGATATATGACACTTGACCATATATTCAAAGGGCACTCCATCTTACCACAAGGACACTTGCTCAATTATGCTCATAATAGCTTTACTCACAATAGCCAGAAACTGGAAACAGCCTAGATATCTCTCAATTGAAGAATGGATAAAGAAAATGTAGTGCATTTATACAATGGAACATTACTGAGCTGTTAAAAACAATGACATCATAAAATTTGCAGGCAAATGACTAGAAAGGGAAAATATTATCATGAGTGAGGTAACTCAGACCCAGAAATACAAACATGATATGTATTCACTTAGAAGTGGATATTAGCTATAAAGTAAAAGATAACTGTGCTACAAACCATGGACTCAGAGAGGCTAAGTAACAAGGAGGGCTCAAGAGTAGACACATGGGTCTCCCTGGAAAGGGGAAATAGATTTTATGGGTCAAATGGGGATGGGTTGGGATGTGAACAGGAAAAATCAGTCTTTAGGAGAGAGATGGAGGGAGAGAATCCTGGGAGAGATGACTGGAACTGAGAACATTTGGGGGTGGAAGTGGGGATATGAAAACCTAGTGCAGTAGAAAGTCCTTGGAATCTAGAAGATGACCCTGGCCATCTTCTGTAATCAGACAAGGCTACCAGTAGTGAGACTGGGACACCAATCCAACCAAAAAACCCCTCCATCTACAATTTGTTCTACTTGTAAGATGTGCTAGGGTAAAGATGACATAGATCAATGACTGGTCCAACTTGAAATCCATGCCATGAGAGAAAGCTTATGCCCAATACTGCCTGAATGGCCTGGAACTAAAGGCTGGATAACCTAGAGACCTATGATACAACCAAAAACAACTAGCAGAAAAAAAAAAAAAAAAGAGGCAAAGAAATGAGTTCTAATGATATTTTACTATACTCATAAATCAATGCCTAACTCAATTTTCATCAAAGAGGCTTTATCCAGCAACTGATGGGAGCAAAGGCTGAGATTCAGAGCCAAGCATTAGGGGGAGCTCAGGGAACCCTGTGGAAGAAGTGGAGGAAGAATTGCAGGAGATTAAGGGGTTCAGCATGAGAATAAGGCCCACAGGGCTGGAGAGATGGCTCAGCCATTAAAGGCTAGGCTCATAACCAAAAATATAAGAGAATAAGGCCCACATAATCAACTAAGCAGAGCTCCTAAGTGCCCACAGAGACTGAAGAACCACAGAGCCTGCATGGGTCTGTGCTAGGTCCTCTGCATATGTATGTTATGGCTATTTAGCTTGGAAATTGTTACAGGTTGTTTAGCTTTGTGGAATTTCTAAGAGTTGGGGTGGGACCTTTCCCTCCAACCGAATTACCTTATCCAGCTTTGATATAAGGGGTTTGTGACTGGTCTTACTGCAACTTGTTAAGCCATGTTTGGTTGCTAACCCTGGGAGGTCTGCTCTTTTCTGAAGAGAAATGGAGAAGTGGATCTTGGGGAGAAGAGGAGTGACTGGGAGGAGTGGAAAGAGAAGAAACTGCAGTTGAGATCATAAATGATGATGATGATGATGATGATAATGATTCTAATTTTTTTCTAAAAAATTCAAATTCTCATGCAAACATGCTTTAAAATGAATGCTGGAAATTCATTGAGAAATTCATCATTCAATTAATCCACTGAAAATAATATTGAGGCTTTCTGAAATCAACTATTAGCTAGACAGCATCGTGTTAGAAATTGATGAAACAAGGTTAATAAGACATAATTACTGCATTACAGGATGCTCAGGACCAAAGACACAAGCATCCTAACAGAAGTGGTATTTTCTGCAGTGAGTGAAAGAGAAAAACAAAAGCACTCTACAACAAATTATTCCAATCTGGCTGTAAATCACTATCACTTACTATTTTTATAGATTATCTCAAACAAGAAGCAAATGACTTGACATCTTTTAATAAGAGAATAACCAGTCAGAGAATACCAGTCAATGTCAGACCTGGTAAAAGTCAATAGTTAGAGAAATGAAGAAATGGGTACAAAGAAACAAAACTGGCAATGCAAGCAAATAACATAACTAACAGTGGATAGTAAGTCTTTCCCTCAAACTATCACATGCAGGATTTGCTCAGTGGTAGAATGTTTGCTTGACGAGAACAGGATCACACACACACACACACACACACACACACACACACACACACACACAAACACACACACGAATGATGTTCTTGAAAATCCTCACAGAATAATTCTTTAAAAAAGAAATCAGAGTCTAATATTCATGGTGATTGAAAGATAATCTATAAACTTTCCTAAGATGCCTCGTATTCTAAAATAAAGGTATATAAATTAGCTATCAATAGCATTTCCCCATTCTACATTGATAAGCTATGCTTTTCAATTGTGTTCCAGCTTAAGAGAAGATATGTTACTGAGGCTACAGTAGGTGATATGCAGCTTAAAAAAGAAGGAAAATATATACATACTTAGTGGAAAGGAACTGCCTCCCTCACTACCTCATCAGTATTCATACCTGCATAGTCATTTAAGGTAAATTCTACAAGGTGTTTGAATATTTCTGATACTACAATAAATGTCCTCATCTACAGGATACTTGAAATTTCAAAGCTTCTGAAAACCTCCTTAAAGAATATATAAAGTCTGTGTGTGTGTGTGTGTGTGTGTGTGTGTATGTGTGTATGTGTGCGCGCGCGCGCGCGCGTGTGTGTGTGTGTGTGTGTGTGTGTGTGTGTGTGTGTGTGTGAATGAAAGATTTTTCTGGAAAGAAGATTCATAGCTTTATACTAAATCCTTCCTCTGATGCCCTATTTGATGTGACCCAAGAAAAGAAGGCTTAGAATTAACTAACAAGTTCTAACCATATATCGTATCAATAATAAAGTATCAAGTACTAATCATTATATGTGCATGTGTGTATGTATGTATGTGTGTGTATATATATATATAATATATATGATATATAAACATTATAGATCCAAATGTCCAGGAAAGATTCTAAAAAATATACAGAGTACATAAGTTAATCTATATTACATCTGAAATTCTATTAAAGCAAAATAACAAATGAGAGAGAATTACTAAAGTCATGAAATAAGAGAGATGCAGAAAGAGATCTGGAAGTCATTCCATGCTGTCTCCTGAAGAGTAACATGCCTAGTGTCTGACACTCAGAACGGTCAGCTGCAATAGCAGCTTTTAACAGAAAATGTGCTGGAAGCACATATCACAAAATAACTATCTGTGTCCATTTTATACATAACCCTTTCTTAATGAGAGACAGACAATATACTTAAGTAAAAATCAAATAACTCGGGAGCCCACAGTAAGTGCAGGCCTTCCACATGAAAGGAAACTATGAAACTTTGCAATTTTCAGCATGAAAATAATACTGAAAGGCAACTGGTACAAAATGCAAAGACTCCAAAGGGAAGAGGTAGTAGCAAGGCTAAATACTGGTAACTTCATACTTACTAGAATAACAGAATCAACAGAAACTCTAAAATTCTATTTTGAAGAAGAAAATAATTTCTAGAGTGAATGATTCTAACAAACTTCATTCATGTTATAATGATCCTGTAAGAAAAACAAACAAACAAACAAACAAACTTCATTTTAACAGAAATCTGGAGGAGAGAAAGAGTATAAAATGGTCTTATGCATACTTAACATTAAAAACTAAAGGTTACCTGGACTCCTGTAATCCCACATTCCTTAGGAAGCTAAGGCAGGACTGTCCCAAGTTCAAGGCCAGCATTGGCTGTGCAGTATGTTCCATGCCAGTCTGACACATACAGAGTAAGATTCTGTTTAAATACATAACTTTTTTTTAAATACATAATCTATTAATTTAATGTTTAATACCTATGAGTGGAAGGTTTATTCCAAGTTCTAAAGAGATAAAAAGAACTACTGACAAAACAAACAAACAAACTGACACTTACCCTTATCAGGAATACTCAGCTTACTACACAATTACAAAAGGATTATTTGTCCTTCCTGTTGCAGCTAGCTGTAGGCTAACAGCACCCACACGATAAACATGCCTATGAAACTAGATATCCATGTCCACACCAAAAACATGTGGAAAGTACTGCAACAAAATGGTCATCAAATGGTAAGTACTATTTTTACTGAACAGAACAAAGGGCTGCTTTTATAGAGGGCCTGGTTTTGATTCTCAGCACCCATACAGCAGCTCACAACCATCTGTAACCATAGGGGATCCAACACAGTCTTTTAGCCTCTATATGAACCAGGCATGCAGGTAGTATATAGAGAAACAATCAGAAAAAACATACCCATTTGCATGTGTGCACACACACACACACACACACACACACACACACACATGTACGTACCCACCCATGCTGGGTCACTCACATATAAAACATAATTTTTAAAATCTTTACATAACTGGAGCTAGATTTAGGAACCTGCCAAGATTTATGAAGCCATTCAGCAATCTCCCTTCACAGCTGGTTATATCTAAAAAAATGTATGTGGCAAGACTTGCTAGTAAACTTTGATCTGAAAAGGAAACCTCTCCACATAGAATTTCCTTATCTTTTTCTATCACTGATACAAGTGAGACACAATCACAGACAGCAGAAAATTAGTTAACAGGATTAAGCGTGTAGCTCAGTGGTACAGCACACCCTTAGTATGAAAGGTCCAGTGTTGAAATGGATAAGTATGAGGAAGGAATAGCAGCTATTACCAAAACTAAGTGTTGCATGAAGTACAGTCAATTTTAAGTCAATAAAAACAGTCATGAAAAATCAAAATAGATAACTCATCCAACTCTGCTGGTTTGGGGCTAAGGCCCCACCTGCTTGGAAGTCAAACTTGGCTGCAAACCAGAGAAGTAACCCTAACTTAGCTTAGTGACATAGAGCCTAGGCAATCAATTCAGGGGTTCCAGACAGGTTTTCTCAGGGCCCAGATACAGCTTCTGTGGAAATCTGGGCCCTAACTGTAGCTGAGTACAAAATGTTCTGATATGAATCTGCTACTGAGGAGCTAGAATTACACTACAGTTTAAAAGCTGAAAAGAGCCAGGCGGTGGTGGCGCACGCCTTTAATCCCAGCACTTGGAAGGCAGAGGCAGGTGGATTTCTGAGTTCAAGGACAGCCTGGTCTACCAAGTGAGTTCCAGGACAGCCAGGGATACACAGAGAAACTCTATCTAGAAAAAAACAAAATAAATAAATAAATAAATAAAATAAATAAAAAATAAAAAATAAAAGCTGAAAAGAAATGTTTGTTTAAAGTTTTCTACTTTGTCATTCTAAAACATAATTCTCTTGTCCACTAAGAATCTAAATAATTTGTTAAAATGAGGCTAATAAATTAGACAAACACAACAAAATTTTCCAATCCCAGTACCACGTAAAGCGGGCTGTGACAGGGCAGAATGAAGGATCTCTGTGCTTGCTGGCTACCAGGTTTTAGTGAAAGGTTTCAGTGAAAAGCCTTGTCTAAGGAAATAGGCAAGGTAACAGCAGCACATCTGACTTGCCCATGGTTTTGCATTTGCAAACACGTTTGTATACAACATACATACACCACACGTACACTCATACATGCACTGTATACATCACACATAACACACACTAATTCACACATACTGTGTACATCACACATACACCACACTCATTTACACACACTGTGTACATCACACATATAGCACACTTACACTCATACACAGTATGTACATCACACATACAGCACACTTAAACTTATACACACACTGTGTACATCATACATACACCATACTTACACTCACACACTGTATAGATCACACACATACATACACACTGATATATCACATATACACACTTTATACATCATGCATATACTATGCTTACATTCATACACATGCACACATCTTTTTTTTTCTTATGTTACATCTTTTTTTATTACAAATACATATTTGTATGACTTTTCTTTATAACAAAATGCAAAGTGAGTGTGAGTACTAGGTATGAGGATTGCTCATACCAAGTCAGAGGTCAGCCAGGTCTACATACAGCCAGAACTACAAAGCAAGACCATATTTCAACAACAAAATCCAAAACACACAGCAGCTGGGTGTTTTGCATTGTCAGGACCCAGGTACTGTGACTGAGAATGTCTTTGACCCTTAGCCCTACAAAATGGAGGCCCACTCTGTTTCCAATGCTATGATTTCAAAGGCCCACAAATTCCCACCCTGTTTTGCTTAACTTTGGCTTCATCACACTTGGAGGTTACTTGGGTGCTTCACAGTGGCCTCACAAAGATGATCAAATTTCCTCTTCTATTTTCAGGATGTACCTTACTGTTGATTCATGACAGCTGGACTTGTGGCCGGCCATAAGCAATCTTGTAACTCATCCTGATCCCATCTATACACACACGCACATGAACAGAGAGACATGCGGGAATGCACACAGGCATGCGCATACTCACACACACCAAGCACACCATACCTAGGCTCATGAATACTAGGAATCTCTTCAGTTTTAGGATGCCATTTTAAAATCGAAATCACCCATGAAAATAAAAACAAAAATGGAGTACCAAATGACTATAAACATAAGTTAGGAAAGCAAAGATGCGCTGAGGAGATGGCTCAGTGGAAGACTGCTCATGATCAAGCCTGAGAGCCTGAGTTCAGATCCCCAGAGCCCATGTAAAAAGCTGGACGAGGTGATTCACACCCCAACGCTTGGGAAGCAGATACAGGAGGATCCCCAGAGTTCATGATAGATAGCCTGGCCAAATTTAGCCTCCACATCTCCCATCAATCCCCAGTATGTTGTATTCAGAGGATGAAGGCCGACATACACACAATCTTAAAACTGATTTAAAGGGAGAGTGTTTATTTACTCATCAGTACAACACTACAGAACTACATAAAATCTCTGACTCAGCAAGGTATCTTGACATGTGTAATCAGCCTTAGAAGGGTGAGGCAGAAGCATATAAAGTCTGAGGCCAGCCTTTGCAATACAGCAAAGGCCTGACTCATAAAAACAGCATCTTACATTCAAAATGAACCCCAAAGTCTTTTATTAAAATACTGGAAGATTTCGAAATTAATATCTAACAGTTTACCTCTTGTCCAGAACATCCTAATTAAAGCAACATGATAGAGAAACAGGGTGGAGTTGAGAGAGAGTACCCTGCTTTATAATGGGACTCATTAATTCTATAGGATTAATAATTAAAACTCCATCTGTTTTGAATGTCAATGCAAAACTGCTTCTGGATCTGGTCAAGGAAATGTTAATAAAACATTGCCAGACCCATCAGCTGGGCTTCTTTATTTTAAGCAAATTGTATAAATATACTCTAGTAAAGTAAATGAGAAAACAATAAATACTCCTTTTTAATAAAGTATACCTACAGAAACAGGATAGATTTTTAAAACTCAAACTGATAACTCCAGTACTGGACATGCGCAGCTCTCTTTCGGGCTACCAGTTCAAAAGCAAGGCTTCTCAGCCTTCTCCTCCAGGTCCCTCTTATGGCTCCCACTAACATACACTGCATGATCTTCACACACACACACACACACACACACACACACACACACACACATACACCTAGATGTAAAAAGAAAAGAAATCACCCTTAGTAAAGAGCAGATATAAAATCACCACACACTCAGGGAGTGCGGTCAGCTACTACTCCTTGGTATTCTCAGAACTGACTTCTCCAGTCTCAGCTTCTTAACACTAAACAGACAGACAAGTACCACACAGTAGTGTTTTTGTCACCAACACACTGTATATACAAGATAACCCAATGGTATTACAACAGTTGACGATTTACTATCAGCCATTCTAATTTCATAGTTCAGTGTATTACACATGCTGATGGACTGTTCCACTATTAGAAAAATATGGCATATAAAACCATGTAAAGTGTATAACACTGATGATGACAACCATGTTACAAGCTTATATGCCTATTATGCTATATGCTTTGTTATTTCTAAATGTACTTCTAGTTATTTTTACAGAGAAAGTTTACTGTATAAAAGTGTGTCCTGGTCTACAGATAGTAGCTTCACATATCCCCTGCTTAGTACATCTTTTGAATACATCAAGATGCCATGTCGCCGGGCAGTGGTGGCGCAGGCCTTTAATCCCAGCACTTGGGAGACAGAGGCAGGCGGATTTCTGAGTTAGGCCAGCCTAGCCTAGAGAGTGAGTTCCCGGACAACCAGTGCTATATAGAAAAACCCTGTCTCAAAAAGACAAAAAACAAAAAACAAAAAACAAAAAACAAAAAACAAAAAACAAAAAACAAAAGCAAAAACAAAAACAAAAAACAAGATGCTGTGTCAACTGACTGACCTATACCATCTGAGTTTGCAAAAGTACATTCTATGGAGTCCAGACAACAAATTTGCCTAGTGACATATTTTCCAAAAATGTATCCTGTAATTAAGTAATTAATGCCTCTAAGTTAAAATAACCTCTCCACTTAACAAACAAACAAACAAACAAACAAACACCTCAGTATCTAAACATCTCCAGGGTCTCACAGTCACTTCCGAAAATTACAAAGTGAATCTAACCAAAGCTTTCATATGAACTGTTCATTATATACAAATGTACAAAATGATAAGCCATGTAGTTCAATGCACACTCGAGCTCTACAGGAATATGAAATACAAGAGTTTTTTAGGATTTTATTTAAATTTTAACTTAAAAGCTGACTGTATTGACTAAGAACATAAGCTGTTCATCTAGAAGTCCTGAGGTCTATTCCCAGTACCCATGTCAGATGGATCACAGTCATCCGTAGTTCTAGCTCTGAGGGATCTGATATCTTCTGGCCTCAATAGGAACCCACACACATAAGACACACACTCATAACACACAGACATAAATAAGTCTTAAACAAAAGAGGCTATGACTTAAATAAGTTTGTCCTTTAGGAACTAATAAAATATTCTTATTTTAAAAGTTAATTGTGATGGTTAGTGCTAATTGTCAACTTGATGCAATCTAGACTCTCAGAACTAGATGTGAGAGATAACTGCTGGGGAAGGATGTGCCCTCTGTGGGTGGCAGCATCTCTAAGTAGAGGACCTGGGACTGCATAAAAATGGAGTCATCGGACTCCACTGGTATGCGCTGTTCTTTGCTCTTTCTATATATGTGATGAGTCCAGCTGCTTCAAGCTCCTACTGCCTTGACTTCCCCACCTTGATGGATTGTATCCCTGAATTGTGAGCCATAGATCCTTTCTGCCTTAAGTCAATTTTCTCAGGTTAAAAAAAAACAAAAACAAAACAAACAAACAAACAAACAAAACCTAAGACAACGACCAAGTAGGCAATAATGTCAATGCAAGTAACTGGTCAGAACCATTGAGTTAGTTGCATTGTCATTCTTTCACAAATAGGAGGCTGAAGCAGGAGGCTCACAAGTTCACCAGCCTAAAATACACATTTGGACCTTGTCTCAAAAACTAAGGACAAAGGGTCAGAGAGGGAAGGAGGAAGGCAGGGAAGAAGTGGTAAGTAGGGGCTGGAGAAATGGCTCCGTCAGTAAAGTGCTTACAGTAAATGAATAAGACCTGAGTTCAGATCACCAGCACCTACATAAAATCCAGGCCCAGCAATACACAACTATAATCAAATCCCTAGAGCTTGTATGCCAGCCAGCCTATTTAAATCAGTAACCTCCAGGTTCAGGAGAGACCCTATCTCAAACAGTAAGATAGAGGGAGACTGAGGAAGACATTCGACTCACACACACCCAACACATCTGCACAAATATACACACATGCACACATGAACATGCACACATGAACATGCACACATGAACATGGACAGACACATACACCATACACCTACAAACAAAAGAAGAAATGATTACATAAAAGGGAGTACATTTTGAGCAGAAATAACCCACCTTCATGGCAACCTAGACAGACAAAAAAATTATTAAAACATTGACATGTTATGACTAGGTGTGGAAAGATGTGATTGAAACATGAAGGAGGAGACATATATATCACAAAGGGATAGTGGCTTTATCAACATTTTGTACTGTATTCTAAACTAATAAAAGAGAAATTGCAGAAAATAACAAATAAGAAATGAATAATCTGGAAATGACTGTTTTTCCAAGCTTAAATTCATATAAAAACAATCTGGATTTCATAAAAAAAAAGCTTGAGAGAACCAAGGAGGTGGCTTTGTGGTAAAGTGTTTGGCTAACATACACAAGGTCCTGGGTACAATCTTAGCACCAAAAGAAAATAACTTGTCATACTGAATAGCAAAGTTAAGAATGGAAAAAAACATATATATGTGTGTGTGTGTGTGTGTGTATGTTAGTAGAAAGCAGTGGGGTAAATCTTTAATCCCAACACTCAGGAGGCAGAGTCAGTCTAAGCTCTTAACTGGAGAGTAGTCTGGTCTACATAGTAAGTTTTAGGCCTGCCAGGGCTATACAATTGAGAAATTGTCTAATAAACAAACAAATAAATGTTGTTTACTGGTTTTCCAAATATTGAGGGTGATAAGCTCTGAAACAGAAGGTTTATCTAATTAAGGTAGTCTTAAGAAATTAAAGAATATTATTCACATTATTATCAGAATCTTTAGGGCTGGAAAAACATTGTCAATAAACCCATAAACTATCACTAATGGTTCAGGCTACCTGAATATTTCATAATGCCTCATTTCAAATTTTTTTAATTGGGTATTATATTTACATTTCAGATTTTATCCCCTTACCTCACTTCCTCCCACCACCCAGAAACCTCCTATCCCATCCCCCCTCCTCATGCTTCTATGAAGCTGTGTCCCCGCCTACTCCCCCCACCCCCACTACTCCTTCCCCACCCTCATATTCCCCCCCACACTCTGTGTTCCTTTTTCATGGAACCAAGAATCTCCTCTCCCACCTATGCCCGACAAGGCCATCCTCCCCTACATATACAGCTGGAGTCATAGGTCCCTCCCTATGTGCTCCCAGGCTGGTGGTTTAGACCCTGGGGAGCTCTGGTTGGTTGGTATTGTTGCTCTCCTCATGGGGTCACAAACCCTTTCTGCTCCTTCAGTCTTCTCTCTAACTTCCCCATTGGGTCTTTCTATTAGATACCAAACAGAAATTGAGTGATAAAGTATTAAAAACTTAAGAAGACAAAAACACTATACATAAAAATCAAACATTAGACCTCCAATTATTTAGCAACTGTGTATCTCCCTGTCTCTCATAAATATAAATCAC
Organism: Rhabdomys pumilio; assembly: GCA_030674055.1. Classification (NCBI taxonomy): domain Eukaryota; kingdom Metazoa; phylum Chordata; class Mammalia; order Rodentia; family Muridae; genus Rhabdomys; species Rhabdomys pumilio. The sequence continues at coordinate 82,602,729 of JANHMN010000001.1, forward strand.
AGAGATAATTAATAGTTAACTAAATGCCCATCCAAAGAGCCTCTTCTGCCTATGTTAGTTACACAACACTTCCAATAAGACAGCAAAGAAAGTTCTTCCTACTTATGCTTTGTCAAAAACAAAAATAAAGATTCCCAGGAGTTCCCTGGCATCAGCCAGCATTGCAATGACAATCCAGTAAGCTGCCCAGCACCTACAGCCTTAATCCTTATGCAATAGCTCCATCAGGAATCTTCTGCTTGCTGCTCAAAATGACTATCTAAAAAATAGTACCGGAATCAACACAATGAAGATTTCTCACTTGAAGGTAGTAACATCATAATTTTATGAGTGAAAATGGAGTAATAATAAACTATTTACCTTTATCAATGAACACTACAGTTTTGTAAAATTAATATATAATAATTGTTCTTTAAGATTAATTTCACAGGAGTTACAACATATATAAACATATGGTTTATATATGATATAGTCAGGAAAAAATAATGCTAAAACTAGTTTTAAAAATAAGTAATCATTCAAGAGTCTTCAGTAAGAAGTTAGACATTCTTCTCACATAATTTTTACATACATTTATCTCCACCATTCTGGCAAAGTATTATACTCTAATAAGAAGTATCCTAATCTTCACCCAGCAATATTTTCAGGCTGATAATATTATTCTCATTTCCTTGACTAATATCCATACTCCAGGGCCTCTTCTTTCTCATATTCAGTATCATGCATGCTTGCATCAAGGCTCCTTTCCTCATATCCTGTCACAGTATCAATCACTGCCTCCTGTCCACTCAATACACTTTTGATTTATCAGCCGCCGTCTTTCTGGACTCCATAACTCGACCCAAACCATTTTAACAAGACATTGACAAATAGCACCCGGTATCACATCAACCTGTTCCACTTAGTAAACTAAGAAACAGTAACTGTGACATCTCTGCATAAGTATTCCATTCTATTCCCCAGACTGATGTATATTAATGAGGAGATGGTATTTGAAATGCTTCTTCCACATCAGCATCTAATATGATCAAATTAGGAAATGGGATGATTTATTAAATTTTGTAGAGCTGAAATATTTCTTTATATCGCTATATGTGTGGTTTCAGAAAGTGAGCTGTTACTTTCAATTTTTCTACTGAAGATGTGCCTGCATTTCACAGACGAATTATTGTCTTTAAAAAGATTGCAAGAAGGCAAAATGTTATTAAGCAAATGCTCAGTAAAACAAACTAAATCAGTTTTAAAATTCCTAATTTAATGTAAATCTTGGTTGTTTCACTGAAATTCAGTTTGGGATCTTATTAAGTCATATTTGCATCGTAGTGTCTTGCTGTAGGACAGTTTCAAATTTATAGCATTACCAAGCGGCTTCACTTCTTGACTTTCAAGATATGTCCTCAATAAAATAAAATAATTGCTCTCTAGCACACATTTTTTCCTCATTTTCAGATATAAGCAAAACAAAAATCAATAGGTTAAAAAAGAATAAAAGTGGGAAATCAACAATTTGTATCATTTCTATAATTTTCATAATTGGATATTAAAATATTTTTATTTAAATGTTGTTTTAAATTTAATAACTATTCCAGAGGCCCTTTAAACTATAAAAAAGACCTAAGTGGATACTTAAATATAATCACAATAAAACTTAAACAGGAATAAGAAGAAATAAATTAAAACCTCCAATGTCACTTAAATTCTCTCCTCACCTCATCTTTGATTTGCAGGAAAATGCGCATTCCAGAATTCAAGCACTACTCATTTCAAAACCAGAGATCACCCAAGGATAAAATCTATATTTAAGCCTATGCCGACATCCGCACATGATCTTATATACTTGATAGTTCTTAATGGGGCCTTAGTGATGCTTGTTTGAAGACATAGTAATGGGTTCCAAGCAATGAATGCAGAAGAGGTTTTGACTTTATTTGTTGATTAGGAAGTAACTATTATAATCAAAAGAACTATGAGAAAAATATTACAAAGCAAGAAAAGATCATCCAATACAAAATCATGATTCTCAGATATTTACTTAGAGCTTATGTAAATAAAGATCATTTGTTTCATACAAAATAGAATAATAATTTTACAAACTTAAGAGACTCTAATCTAGTTTTAATTTGAAAAAGATCAATATTGTTCAAATTAAGAAAAGACAAAGATTACTTTATTAAAATGTAATCCAACCTTTCTACTTAATACTCCAAAACAGAATATAGACAAAATTAGATTAAAAATGTTGCCCTTTGTTCCTTACAGAAAGACACGGGGAATATGAGAATTAGACTTTTTCTAAAATTCTGTTAAGCCACTAAAACCCAAAGAAATAGAAGTAAATTCATGACTATGTTATAATGGGTAAATAAAAAAAAATCAAAATTATTTATTTATGAAAAATGCCACATTTACAGTTTACAAATGATTTTTTTAAAGTGGTGGTAATGCTAGTTAGTGATCATGTTTTGAGACATTTTTTGGCCTTGAACATGTACCCTTCTTGCCTTACCTTCCAGAGGATAAGATTATAGGTGTATGTTGCTAAGTCCAGCACAAAGTACTTTGGAAACAAATAAACACATTTCCTAAAAATATGCTGTACTCCTTTCAACTAGTAAATATGTATTACTTGCTATCTGTGAAACCATATTATAGTGAAATTTTCATGACTTTCTCTAACATACAATAATAAATATCTTCCCCAATAACTTTATATACATTGTCTGCAGGATGAATTTTTCTTTCTTACTTCATTTTCACATTTGTATTGTATGCATGTTTGCATATGTAGGCATGCGGGGGTGACACACATGTGGAGACCAGCCGCTGATGTCAGGGATAACCTCCCTAGCTCTTCTACCTTGCTCAGTGATACAAGATCTATGCTGTCATCAGCCGCAAGCTCACCTATTAGATAGTGTCTCTATCCTACTTGTTGTAGGGGAAATCCTCTGTTGCCATCTCCAAAAGGAAAAAAAAAAAGCCTCTAGTGAAGAAAATGACTCCTGCAAATAAGCTTAGAAACTGAATAATGGGAAGTATCTATCTGGTAGGTCCTAGTTCATGATGAAATATATTTATTTAAATCCTAAAATAACACACATATATAATGAGTCTCCTGAATATAATTTAATAAATTGTATTATTAATACAATAATATAATAATTATACAACCCCCTCTCGATTAGGAAATCAAAGAAAAGTGAGGGCTGACTGCGTGATCAGAGGGTGAACGTACTCGCTGCCAAGCCTGAAGACTGGAGTTCATTCAACAGGTCCCACCTGCTGGAAGAAGAGAACACACATACACACACACACACACACACACACACACACACACACACACAAAGGGAGGGAGGGAGGGAGGGAGGGAGGGAGGGAGGGAGGGAGGGAAGAAAAGAGAGAGAAAGAGGGGGAGAGAGAGAGAATAAAATGTAAATGTTTAACTAAGGAAAAACAATTGTAATTGGAACAGGTTTATAACCCCACTACTCATGAGACTAAGACAGAGGATTACTTGACTTCAAGAGTTTGTAATCAGTCTGGGCAACACAGAGACAAACCTTCACAAAAACAAAGAAAAGAAAACTAAGTAAGTGTGTAATTAATCTTCAATAAATACATATGACTGCCAAAGTCTGACAAATCATGAAGACGTAAGATGAAAAACATGAAAAGACACTGGAAAATAAACTATAGTTTATTTTAAAAGATAACAGACTAACAGAAATTAACACCACTTAATGTTAAAAAAATTTCTCAGCAAGTTAGATATATGAAAAGAATTGTCTTCAAGCTTAAAAGGCAAACAGTAAAACAAACAAAGAAACAAAAAACAAACAAACAAACCCCAAGCCTATAGTTAACACTGTAGTTACAGGTAAAAGAGTGGGTGTTTCCCTAAAAGAGAGAGCACTGCAGGAATGCCCACCCTCATCAGTTCTCTCCAACAGTAACATGAACACACTGCACATAGAAATGAGCCAAGAAAATGAAATATACAGTCCAAACAAGTAAAATGCTTACTTATCAGACAATAATAATGTTTTCAGAGAAAACCTTAAAAAATCTTCAGGAAATCAAGTGATTTCAGAAAGTGCCACAGCAGAGGTCAGAAATGGAGGAGGAGAAAGAAGAAAGGGAGGAAGAGGAAGGAGGAGGAGGAAAATGGGAGAGGAGAAGGGAGCAGGAAGAGGGGGGGAAGAAAAGGAAGGGAGGAGAAGGAGAGAGGAGGTAGAGCAGGACAAGGCAGGGAAGACAACAGATACATGATGATGATAAGCAACCCTAATCCCAGCATTTGAAAGGCTGAGGGAGTACCAAGAGTTTGGACTCAGATTACACTGCATAGTGAGTTCCAAGCCAACCTGAGCTACTGTCTCAAAATAGGATAAGGAAAAATTAAAAATAAATATCAACAAACAGAAACCTGGTTCTGGTGGCACACACCTTTGTTCCCAGTACCCTGGAAGCAGAGGTAGATGGAAGTCTGAGTTCAAGGCCAGCATGATCTACATAAGTGGTTCTCAACCTGTGGGGTTTGACCCCTGTGATGGCCAAATGACCCTTTCACGTGAGTTCCTTTACATTATGATTCACAACAGAGCAAAATCACAGTTGTGAAACAGAAACAAAAGCAATTTTATGGTTGAAGTGGGGATCACCATAACATGAGGAACTGTATTAAGGGGCTAAAGCATTAGGAAAGTTGGAGACCACTGCCCTACGTAGTGGGCTCCAAGACAGCCTGGTCTACATAGTAAGATCCTATATCAAAAACCACAAAACAAAAGACAAGAACCAATTTTTAATTTTAAATGTTGGAACTAAATAGTGAAACAAATGAACTTAAAAACCTACCAGAGTATTCAACAGCAGTAAGTTATTTTAAGTTGTTGTCTTAGAACAGCAAAAATAAAACTGAATGAAGAAAATTTAAGGCATTATAGGAGATATCATTATCTGGATAAAGAGGTGTACTTCAGGAATTCCAGGGGGTAGGAGGAAAGAAGGTATAGAAAGTTTATTTGAAAAAAATAATAACTGATTTTTTTCTAAATAAAATAGAAAATAAGAATCTGATAGAAGATATATCTTCCAACTAAAAACACTAAAATACATAAAACTGTATTATAAAAACAAAAGAGAAAATATTTTTGAAATAAAAGTTCTTCACTGCTAGATCTGCCTTACAAGAAATATTAAAAGTGTCCTACAAGTTCAAACAAGAAAATCCTGGACAGCAGCATAAGAACATGGGGTGGGGGTGGGGGGAGGGGGAGAGCAGCTTAGTGAAAATGTAAACATACATGATACTACAAAACTATAATGATACATAACATATTGTTGGTGGTTTGTATCTTTGTGTTTTGTTTTGTTTTCTGATTCTGGACACTGAATCCAGGGCCTCATGGATGCTAAACCAATAAGCTATATCCTCATATTTCATAAAACACTTTTAATTCTTGGAAAAATTTCAATAACAAAAATCATAAAAACTGAAGCAAGCATAAACCATACTGGTAAATATACTGTTATGCAAACTATGATGTCAAAAGCATAAGGTATAGATAAGTGTTTACCATTGTAGTTGGAACTTGAGAGAGCTGGGCCTAAAAATGAGGCGGACTAAACAGTCATGCACTAGCCAACTTTATTCAGAGCATGAGGCAATTTCTATTCTGACAGTTAAAAAGAATCACATTAGCCAGGCAGTGGCATTACACACCTTTGACCCCAGGAGGCAGAGGCAGGTGAATTTGAATCCAGCCTGGTCTACAGAATGAGTTCTAAGGACAGCCAGGGATATACACACACACAAAGTCATGAGTAAGGTGTTCAATCACAAGGACAAGCAACATGTACCAAAAGCTTCATAGAGGCATATGAATAAAACAGCTGAAGTAAACTCACTTCTACCTGCTACACCTGGGAAGAGCACAAAACACATTCCAAGAACAATTCTGTTTTTAAGAAACTGAGGTCACAGGAGTCTTGCCCTGTTACTTGGACTCAAAATCCTCACACCTCCATTCCTGGACTGAGTCCCAGTAGATAAGGAGAAGCATGAGTAAAATACTTGTATCCAACTAAGTTTGCCTTGTCTTAAAATATTGTAAGATTTTTATAAACACTTTATAATAACTGCAAAGAAAGCACCTACAGACGATACAAATGGAAATAAGAAAGAAATGAAAGCTGACTGGACAGATGGCTCAGCAGTTAAGAGCACAGACTTCTCTTCCAGAGGTCCTGAGTTCAATTCCCAGTAACCACATGGTGGTTCACAACTATCTGTAATGGGATCCAATGCCTTCTCCTGGTGTGTCTGAGATCAGTGACAGTGTACTCAAATATATAAAATAAATAAAACTTTAAATAAAAAAAGAAATGAAAGCATTTAGTACATATTAGTACCAAAAATGGGTACAAAGGAAGGTGACAAAAAACAAAACAGGGGCAAGTACAATAAAAAAGAATTGACCAATTGGCAACAGTGTTTTTTCCTATATAATTACTTTGGGTTTTTTTTTTTTTTTTTTGGTTGTTTGGTTTTTTTTTTTTTTGGTTGGTTGGTTGGTTGGCTGGTAGATTGTTTTGGTGTGGTTTTTGGTGGTTGTTGTTGTTGTGAAGAGATAGGGTCTCACATAGTCCAGACTAACCTTGACCTCACTGGAGTTCTAATCCTTCTGTCTCTCTACCTCTTAAGGGTTGGGATTACAAAGGTATAAACATAGATCTAAATAGAATCTCAAAAGAGGAAACTCAAATGGCTGAGAAATACTTAAAGTAATGTTCAACATCCTTAGCCATCAGGGAAATGCAAATCAAAACTACTTTGAGATTCCATCTTACACTTGTCAGAATGGCTAAGATCAAAAAAAAAAAAAGTGACAGCTTTTACTGCCGAGGATATGGAGCAAAGGAAACACTCCTTTTTTTTTTTTTTCCTGGTGGGAGTGTAAACTGATAGAGCCATTATGGAAAGCAATATGGTGGTTCTTCAGAAAGCTGGAATTGATCTACCTCAAGATCCAGCTATACCACCCTTGGACATATACCCAAAGAAGGCTCCATCCTACCACAAGGACACTTGTTCAATCATATCCATTGCTGCTCTGTTCATAACAGCCAGAAACTGGAAACAACTTCTGTAGATGTCCCTCTACAGAAGAATAAAGAAAATGTGGTACATTTACACAATGGAGTACTACTCAACTGTTCAAAGAAATGACATCATGAAATTTACAGGCCAGTGGATGGAACTAGGAAAGTTCATCCTGAGTGAGGTAACCCAGACCCAGAAAGATAAATGTGATCAGTCCCTTATTCAGCCATCATCAGGAAAGCTTCTTCCTGTAGCAACTGAGAACTCACAGCCAGGCACTGCACAAAGAGAGAAACCTTAGGACACACAGCTCTCAACGGGATGTCTCCATCAATCCCTCCCCTTAGAGTTCAAGGAACCCAGTTGAAGAGGAAGCAGAAAGAGTATAAGAGCCAGGAGGGATGGAGGATACCAGAGGAATAAGGCCTTCTGAATCAACTGAGCAAAGCTCATAAGAACTCACAGAGACTGAAGCATCATGTACAGGACCTGCACAGGTCGGACAGGGTCTTCACCAGTTCCTCTGCATATATATTACTGCTTCTAGCTTGGTGGCTTTATAGGACTCCCAGCGTGTGAACCAGCGGGTCTCTGATTCTCGTGCCTTCTCTTGGACTCTTTTTCTTCTGTTGGTTTGCCTTGTCCAACTTTGGTGTAATGGTTTTCCTTTATCTTATTCTATTTTATTTTGTTATGTTTTGTTGTTATCTCTTAGAAGCCTGTTCTTTACTAAAGGGGGACAGAAGGGGAGTGGACCTGAATGGGAGGTGATGTAGAGAGGAACTGGGAAGAGCAAAGGGAGGGAAAAGTGTAATCAGAATATATCTTATGATAAAAGAACCTTGTTTGGTTGGTTTGGTTTTTTGAGACAGGATTTCTGTGTAGCTGTCTATTTTTAATAAAAAAAAAAAAAAAAAAAAAAAGGTGGGGACTAAAAAAAGGGGGGCCATCAACTTGAGAGTGGGGGAGAGCCATGAGAAGGACTGAAGGGAAGGGACATGGGGAGGGCTGGAAAGAGGGGACATGGAAAGGGCTGGAGGGAGGAAAGAGGAAAGGAAAAGCAATGCAATTATATATTTGAATAAAAATTATGTGATGGCCAGGCAGTGGTGGTGCACGCCTTTAATCCCAGCACTTGAAAAACAGAGACAGGCGGATTTCTGAGTTTGAGGCCAGCCTGGTCTAGAGAGTGAGTTCCAGGACAGCCAGGGATACACAGAGAAACCCTGTCTCAAAAAAACAAAACAAACAAACAAAAAATTATGTGATGGCAAAAAACCAAACAAACAAAATAAAACAAAAAACAAATGTGTGCCCAGTTTTATGTGGTGGGAAGCTGGACATAGCTTTGCACATGTAAGGTAAGCAAGCTCTCCACCAACTGAGCTATAATAGCCTTTACCTCTGTAACATACTTTAAATATAAGTATGTTAAATCTCTCCAAATCCCCCCCCCAAAAAAATCATACCATAACTGGATGAATTAACAAGACAATATGCAACTAACTGCTGTCTATAGGAAACAGTACACACGTGGTCAGAACCCATGACTGGGGAAATCACAGGGGGAGGAGGGAACTCACTACTGATTTTTAGATAAATTGGAAGGCAACCTGTCTTAATGTTCGATTGCAGTGAACAGACACCAGACCCAGGCAACTCTTATTAAGAAAAGCATTTAATTGGGATGGCTTACAGTTTTAGAGGTTTAGTCTATTATCATCACAGTGGGAAGCATGGCAGGTACAAGTAGACATGGTTCTAGAGAAGGAGTCAAGATTTCTACACCTGGATCAGGAGGCAGCAGGAAGAGAAATACTGGGCCTGGCTTCAGCATCTGAAACCTCAAACCCTACCCCAGGGTCAAACTTCCTCCAACAAGGCCACACCTCCTAATAGTGCCACTCCCTATAAGCCCACAAGAGCCATATTCATTCCAACCACCACAGAACCAAACTAAATTCTAAATATTTATGTTTATTACAGCCTTAATCACAGAAACTTCTCTTTACAGTGAATTGCAATGAACCCAGATGACTCATAACTGGTCAAAGTTCTAAGAATAAGTGACAATCAGCTCTAAACAGGGTATTTATACTATCCTCTAAACTTCAGGGAACATCACAAAAGAGAGAATGGTGAGCCTGAATACAGGAAGGCTGTAAAAACCATTTCCAGAGCATGACAGCACGGTGATCATGATCTCAACAGCAGCAATGATTGCTTACATCGGGCTTCACAAAACTGTGCCTGTCTGCAGCCAATCACAGATTGACGGAGTTTATAACCCTTTTCGCCTCCATACTGAACTTCTGACTACCAATAAATAGATCCTGGGGAACACCAGGAATTACCTTCAGTTGTGTACTCAGTGATAAGCTCACCAGGTTCCAGTGGACAGTTCCAAACCCTGGCCACAAAAATAATCCTGACGAAAATCAGTGGGTCAGAAAACAAGAAGATATGAGTACGGAAAAGTGACTTTGACTTGGAAGGCGGAGGGAATGATGACAGAGGTAGGAAGAAGATAACAGAAGGCAGGAGTAAGAAGAAACAGAATGTACTATATACAAGTATGAAATTGTCAAAGAACAAATTTATTCAATAAAATAAAGAGACAAGCCTTAGCTATAAAGTTATATATTGAACAAAGAATGGAAACATATTCAATATACAGGGTAACCAAAAAAAAAAAAAAAAAAAAAAAAAACGGAAGTGGAGAAACTTGGATTAAACAATAAAGACTACAAGTCAAAGACTGTCACAAGAGGAAAAGGGAGTTATAGAAAAAGTCAGTCTGTTCAGCAGCAGGAAGGCAAGAAGAGTTTTAAGCATATATGCACCAAACATCAGAGCACCCAAATATATAAAGCAAATATTCACAAAGATGACATGGACATGAGAAATACTAGCAACAACAATAGTAGGAGATTTGATTTCAGTTTTAATCGCTTATTTTGCATGAGTATGTTTGGACAAGTGCATATCATGGTACACATGTGGAGGTCAGAAGACAACTTGAGGGTGTTGGTTTTCTCCCTCTACCATGTGGGTCTCAGGGATCCAACTGAGGTCCTCGGGCCTGACAACAGACTGGACAGTTAAGCCATCTTACCTCGCCAGCCTGTCAGAGACTTTAATGCTTCACTTTCAATAGTGAATCGAACTTTTAGTGGAGTATATAAACATATATGTATGAGTATGCATGTGAGACAAATCCTGATATATTTACCATTCAGCAATAAAAAGTAACAAGTACTAAGATAGAAATGAAAGCATTAAGTAGAAGAGGGCTTGTGTAAAATATCAGTACTATATATTACACAAAAGTCTCCAACAAAATGTGGTAAAATTAGTAAGATTCATACTACAGAACCTGTTCAGCAATCAAAAGACATGATTATTAACATACATAAAATAAATCTCAAAAGAATTATGGTTAATAAAAACCCTTAACAAAAACTTACATAGTACATGTCTGCAGGCATATAAAATTAATCTATTCAAAAAGTAACCAAAACTGTGGTTCCACTTTAATTGACAAGTAGAAATTAATTGTAAATGAACTATTAGGTCTACTTTTTGAAAGGTACATTCCTTTGTCAAGCTCGACAAGTGTATGTTTAGAACTGTACACTGTAAAATTATGAATTTTACCACAAAAGAAAGTTTTAAAGTTTTTTTTCAAAAGAAAAATTTGTGAAATATTGACTCTATAATTTGATACTAAAATATTTAAAAGAAATATATACATATATCTAAAAAAATGGATTTAAACTTTAGGATGAATTAATGCACAGAGAGGAAGAAATGAGTAGGTATGTGATAAACCAAGTAGAAAGTTAATGGAAATGTCTAGGTAGTGAATATGAGTATTCAATATAAAATTACATCAACTTTGCTATATATTTGGAAATTTTAGCATCTTGGAGGAAAAAAGTCCAGTAAATATAAATTAAGCAGAAATTTTGGGAAAATTTGTAGCCATAAACACTTTTCTGTTTTTGTTTTTGTTGTTGTTGTTTTCTGAGACAAAGTTTCTCTGTATAGCCCTGGCTGTCCTACAACTCACTCTGTAGACCAGGCTGGCCTCAAACTCATATATCTGCCTGCCTCTGCCTCCTCAGCGCTGGAACTGTATTAAACACTTTTATCAACAGAAGATATTCATACTAATATAAATCAATTCCCAGCTCAACAGCTAGGAAACAACAAGGCTGGGAAGATGGTCCAGTGCGTAAAGGTGCTTAATGCCACGCCTGCATTCAGGCCTTGGAATCCATAAAGTAAAATGAAGCAGTTCTCTGATCTCTATACACACACCACAACATGAACCTGCTCACACGTATACACACACACAAATAAGCACACACACACATACACAAGCACACACATGCACACAAATGCAGTTTTAATTACAAAGTTAAATAAATAAAAATAAAACAGAGAGGGGACTGGAGAGAGAATTCAGTGGTTAGGAGTACTGTCTATTCTTCCAGAGGATCTGGATCAATTCCTAGTACCTACATGGCAGCTCACAGCTGTCTGTAACTTGTATGTCTGTAATCTGACACCTTCATACAGAGATATATGCAGGCAAAACACCAATGCACATAAAGTAAACATAATTTTTTTTAAAGTATAGAATAGGAAATGAGAATAAAAGAAATAACTTAGAATACAGAAAAATAGAAGGTATAATTAATCAAAGTCTACTTTTATCGGTTTGCTTTTGAAGCAGGGTCTTGTGGTGCCCAGGTTTGTCTCAAACTTGCTATACCTGAGTATGATCTTGAGACCCTGACTCTCCTGCCTCTGCTTCTTTCATGCTGGGATTATAGGTTGTAGGCATGTACTAGCCATGCCTGGCATTTTTTCTTTTAATTTTAGTATTTTTTAGATGCATTTATTTATTTTATGTATGAGTGCTCTATCTGCATGTACACCTGTATGCCAGAAGAGGGCATTGGATCCCATTATAGATGGTTGTGAACCACCATGTGGATGCTGGGAATTGAACTCAGGACCTCTGGAAGAACAGTGTTCCTAAAAACTGAGCCATCTCTCCAGCCCACATTTCTTCTTTTAAAGTTAGGTGATCTGCCAGATCATTTAAATAAGAAAACAGTTATAATAATAAATTAATGAAGGACAAAAGGACAATAAGCATTGAAGTGACAGAAAAGCCTGGAGCCATCAGAGGGCTCTGTGCAGACCTCTAAGGCACTTATTTACAATCCACATGAAATGGATGATGTACTAGATAAAAAAATTATCACAAGTAAGTCAAAGGAAAGAGACTAGTCAAGCTGTACAATTTCTGTTAAAGAAATCAAGAGAGTTATTATATATGGCACTAAGCCCAGAGGGTTTCCTGAATACACCAAAACTTCAAAGAGCGCAATCCCAATAACCCCAAATTGTTCCTAGGCATGGAAAATGAAGGGGGAAATTTTGAGTTCTCTTTGTGGAGAAAGGGAAAACAATGTAGGTAATAAATTTAATAAAGGCAGTACAAAAATGACAAATATCACATATAAAATATCAATGTAAGGGTATGATGTTAAAAATCGGAGAACAGAAGCTCATACCACACCAAGAAAACAACAAATGCAGATCTACTGAAGTTCACTCCAGAAATGCAACATGGTTCCTTAGGAGATCTGGAGGTGACTGCCACTTCTACTCTGGATGAAAAGGCTTCAAGAAAATTCAACACTCAGCACCCATTTCTGGAGATGGAAGAAGGTGATGGGCATACTCTTTTTTTTTTTTTTTTTTTAAGATTTATTTATTTATCTTATATATGTGAGTACACTGTAGCTATCTTCAGACACACCAGAAGAGGGCATCAGATTTCATTACAGATGGTTGTGAGCCACCATGTGGTTGCAGGGAATTGAACTGAGGACCTTTGGAAAAGCAGTCAGTGCTCTTAACCACTGAGCCATCTCTCCAGCCCAGGAGCATACTCTTAAGACAGAAAAATATACATGTTATAAGCCTAGAGACAGAAGAAATACAAGACTTTTTCTTTTTTTTTTCAGTAAAATCACAGGAAAAAAAATGTGTATCATTTCCAATACTGGGAAGTTAATAATCCCAGAAATTAAAAGAAATACAATCAGAGGACAGAAAGAAAATGAAAGTATGGGAATTAAAAGACAAAACTACTTGTACTTGTAGATGAGCCCTGGAGGTGTACACATGAACTGGCACAGTAAAAGGACACAGATTAACATGAGTTTCACAGGTTTCATACATAAACGTATCAAGTACTTAGGCATCCTATGTACAGAAAATTCCCTGTATAATGACAGTAAGAAGTTAAACTACTTTGGGATGAATTTAGCAAGAAATGAGTAAAATGTTCTATGAGGAAAACATTCCTTATAAAAGTTAAATAAAACCTAGAGTCTGCTCTAAAATAAAACTTAGCATGATAAAGGTGTCAACTGTCCTTAGCTTTTTAATGTGATGAAATCTAACTAAAAATAGCACCAAACTTTTATAATAGAAACTAGGTGAGTTAATAGCAAATTTAGATTCATATGAAACTTAACCGGGTAATCACTGGAAAAGAACAGATAAAAAAGAGAATATCCCTACTCAAAATTAAAATATGCTATAAAGTCTCCATGACTGCAAGTACAGTACCTAGATATAAAACCAAGAAGCACACTCATTAATCTTAATTAAAACTTAGGTAACAATATTCATAATTGTTATAAATCAGAAACTACATGTGATGTTCAAAAAAGGAATGAGCTAAATTTGCCCTGGGGAGAAAAGATAGAAATATATATTAAAAAATTTTTTATATAGAAAAAGAGAATTAAGTGTTACGTAAAACTCAGCATTAAAGAGTTGGAAGAATTTTCTAAGCGAGATGATGGCAAAAAAAAAAAGAAGAAGAAAAGAAAAGAAAAAAAAACAAAAGAAAAAAGTGCTGGTATTCTGGGGAAAAAAAATCTCTGGAAGACTGGAGAATGCACAGAAAACAACAGCATATTATATGGAGTAGTCTATATATAAGATAAATAAAAAGCAAAGGTGGCCAATGTCAAATAACAAAAATCTGGAAAAGCTAAACATGTAGACTTTATTGCAATTAAGCTTCATATGCAAGGAGAATTATGTATTTTATGTCCATTACGCTATCATGAATGCCTAGTTAGATCCTAAAACTATACAGACCTATGCAGGCTCCACAGAGACAAGATCTTTAACATATGGTGTTTATTGTTTCATTGATCCCAATACTCTTCTGTCTAAAGACTCTCAGTGTTTAAAAACTTGTAAATCCCTTCTTTCTCAATCCCCTCAATACTGTGGTCCTACTGATGCACATTTTTCACCACTGTCCGAGATACCCAACTCTTTACACCATTCCTACACTGCCCTTTAAGCAGGGCTGGAAATGCAGGAGTGATGTATCACACACTAGTCTGCTCAGGCAGCAGCGGCAAAGCACCACAGTATACACAAGAAGTTTATTGTCTTGGGTTTTTTAGACTGTAAACTCAAGATCAAAGTGCCAGACAGCTTGGTTCCCTGTGAGAACTCTTTTCTGCCTTATAAATGGTAGCCTTTTCACTGTGCCCTCTCATGACACCCTCTAAGCAGAAATGGAAAGTTCTCTCTTCCTTCTCTTCTTTTCTGTTTTGTTAAGATTTACATTTTTATCTTTGTTTAAGTGTATGTGTCTGTATATGTATACACCACATATGTGCATGTATCTCAGTGCTGGGGTTACAGGTGGTTATGAACCACACTTTTAGCTCCTGAGCCATCTCTCCAGCCCCTCACTTCCTCCTCTTATAGGGCCAAAAGCATTATCACATGGAGGCCCCAAAAATAACCTCACTTAAACTTTCATTACTTCTATAAAAGCCTTATCTACAAACAGACAGAACAGGGGTAGAAGCCTTCATGAATTTTGAAAAGACAAATGTTCAGTCCATACCACAGCATGTTAGTTCTAAACCTATATAGTTTGCAACTCCTTTTCTTCCCTCTTCAAATACTTCCACCATCATCCAGAGAATGAGATGCCACATCCAGAAACAAATACAAGAGACATGAGTGAAGTTACTCTGAACAAGCCAGCTCCTATAAACCCATCAGATAGTGACAACTGCATGAGCAGTGTCCATGAGAAAAGAGCTGCCATCTGAAGCCAGTCAAAATTGTAGAATCCAGGGAAAAGAAGCTCCTACTGTTCTGAGCCGTGGATCTGGGAGGAGTTTGGTCACAGCATAAGTACTACTACACATACCTTCTTGTTCTGCTTTTTGACCGAGACCTTTGAACTCTATAGGATTTCCCTCGGCCCCTGGAACGACTGCGACTTCTTTTTCTTCTGGAACCATAAGAAGAGCTGCTGCTTGACCTGCGCCTGCGCCTGAAACAAACCATAATCAAGCAATGCTCCAATAAAAGCTTTAGTTGTAAGCATTACAAGAGAAATCTAAATTTGTCTCATTCTGTGTTTCACTCTTTTCTCAACGAAAACAGAATAAACAATTATTGATCTCCAACAGCCAGACAGATGACTCACAATTGGACTAGCAACTAGACATTATGGGTCAGAGTAGTATCTAATGTTTACAAATATCATCAGATAATGCAAGAACTATACCAATTTCTATCTACTTGTCTACATGTAGACAAAGGATGAAAACACTAGGCCTGATTATAAGAAAAAGAAAAAAAAAAAAAAACAAAGGGGTTAGGAACCTAAGAACCTAACTACTAAAAGAAAATTATTTGATCTAACAAAATTGAAATACAAAAGTCAGTGGCTTCTCAGGAACATCACTCTCCCTACTGTATAATCAAAATGAGCTGGTCCTGGTGGTGAAGGCATGAGTGAGCAGGCCCTGAGAGTATGAGAGCAGGAGAACTGGCCTGTTCCTTGCCAGCATTGACATTGGGTGAGCTAGTTCAGGTAATACTGGAGAACTCGCCCTAGTGGTATGGCTGTGGAAGAACTGGCAGGCTCACCAACTCAGCTACCACTCAGGCCCAGGTCCAGGGCTTTGAGTTTTCCCATGCTAACATCTACCCTATCTATAAACGGCTAGAGCATGTGAAGGGGCCGGTCCTGCAGATCCAAAACTACAGGATCTCCGTGACACAAGGCAACAACAGGATGTCCAAGAGGAGTCTTCGAGAGGATCTAATATTGATAGTGTAGCAGAAGTCAGAGGCCTTGAACCAGACCAATGGCTGATTGCAGTGAATATTTGCAAGTAAAGATATGTGGATGAAAGGGGTATACTGTGTAACACTGTGACACACTATAACTTTCATGACAAGATTTTTTTTTTTGTTTTTGTTTTTGGGGGGTTCTTTTGTTTGATTTGTATTCTTATTTTTATTTGCTTTTGGGGGAAAGGTTGCAAGGGTAAAGGACAGATATGAAGGGATAGGGAGATGAGTGGGATTAGGGTTTATGACATGAAATTCACAAAGAATCAATCAAAAGTTAAAATAGTAACAACAACAATACTATCCAGACAATGGAACAAATTATGAGCATTAACCTTCTGTCATAAGAATGTGAGCGAGGCTGGCGGTCTCTAGACCAGGATCTTGATTCGGACCTTGGCCTCCTCCCGCCCTTCTTGCGGCTATATGTCCTGCTGTCTGAAGAACTGCTTGAAGATGACCGCCTCCGATGTTTTTTTTTTCTCTTGCTTCTGCTTTCTTCTTCAGTGTCTGAAGAACGGCGTCCCATTTCTATAAGAGTACAGGAAAAAAAATTCCTAACTTAGTAACACAACAAATAAAATACAAAATACAGATTTTTAAACATTTTAGGAAAAAAATGTTTAACTATGTTCCTTAAGTTGGCTGTGAAGTCCTGGATCCAGCTGATTTTCCTCCCACGTCTCCAGAGCAGCTAAAACTACCACATATACCACCATACCCAGCCAGGCCTCCAGAGCAGCTAAAACTACCACATATACCACCATACCCAGCTACATCTCAGACTTTTCAAAGTTACATGTGCATGAGTTTTTTACTGACCATGAAAAATAGCTTTAACACAACCTTCTAGCATATCAAGGACCTTTTTATATATGCTGACCAACTTAAATTTGTACCAATCCTAAAGAAAGCTCATTATATCAATTTTCAAGCAGTTCAAGTTGTTTTTATCATTAACTATGTGACATTTTGTTTAGTAATTAACCATCTAGTCCTCCATTTTTACACTCTTTGGAGATGAAAGGCATTTTAGAGTTATATTTTTCAAGCCAAGTTCTAAATATTTTTAAAAAAATGATATTTTATTTATTTTTAGGTATATAAATGTTTGCCTGAACGAATGTCTGTTTAACACATGAATGAAGTGCACATGGAGGCCAAAGTAACAGATCCCCTGGAACTGGAGTTACAAATGAGCCACCATGTGGGTGCTAGGAATTGAACCCAGGTCCTCTGGAAGATCTATGCTCTTAACTGCTGAGCCATCTCTTTAGACCCTGAGTTCTAAATCTTTAACAGAAAAGACCGCATCAGTCATTATGGAAGTGAGAGATGAAACAATGCACTACTGTCATTTCCCTTGAAACTGAGAGAAGAAATGCTAACTGAAGTTCCAAACGTAGTAGTGACTGAGCAGCCGGCCACTTCTTTACATACAGCGAGCTTGGCATGAGTCTGTTAGAAGTCATTCAGCAATTTAATTTAAAAAATAAAAGAAAATGTTGATGCTTTTTTGACAGTACAATCCTACTTCTAGAAATAGATCTGAATTTTTTATTAAAGAAAGATACTACACAGGCTTGGTATGTAACTTAGCTGGAAAAGTGCTTGTCTAGAATGTAAACAGCATTTACATTCTAGTGTAAGCTCTCCAGCACTGCACAATCCCCAAGTGGGGCGCATGCCTACAGTGCAGCACCTGGAGGAGGAGGCAAAGAATCAGAGGTGGAAGATCCTCCTCAACTACAGAGCTACAGAGAGTCCAAGGCTAGCTAGTCTGGGATTCGCGATCCTGTCTTGAAAGAAAAAGGAAGGAAGGAAGCAGGGAAGGAAGGAAGAAAATTATGAAGGTTTTATTACAGCATCATCATTATTGTTGTTGTTTTATGTGAAGAAGCTATAAGAAAACATGTACACAGAAATAAAAATTAAAATGAACGTATAGCAAGATTACTTAAAAAACAAAAAAGCCAATAGCTCCTTCTAAGGATTTCCAAATGCAAGAATGATTCAGAATGTATCCCTCTAAAAGAAAACAGCAGCTTCTTTTAGACCAAACCACAAGCAGGCATAACAGCATAACTGAATGTGGCTAATAAGAATCTAGAAACTAGCTGCCAGGGGTAGCCTCTCCTTTTGGATGCAGGATGACCCCAGCATACTGGAACAATAAAATTCCTCTTGCTTTTGCATCGATCCCAGGCTTTGTGTTATTCACTAGGGTGTCTCTGGTAAGACACCTGAGTAGATATTATAATGCTACCCCACTATAAAGCCAGTCTCCACCAGAATTGCAGCAATCAAAAGTGCACTCTTGTATGCATGATAGATACTGCATGGTAGGGTAGGCCCAAAATAACCAGTGCCACAGCCCAGGATTTACATTTTACTTTATTTTTCTTTCTCTTTCTTTCTCTGTTTCTTTCTTCCTTGCTTCCTTCCTTCCTTCCTTCTTTCCTTTCTCTCTCTCTTCTTTCTTTTTTGTTTTTGTCTTGTAAAGACAGGTTCTGACTATGTCACCCCAGGTGGCCTGCAACTCACTATGTAGACCATCCTGGCCTGCAAATCTCACAGAGATTCATCTGCCTCTGCCTCCAAGTGCTAGAATTAAAAAAGGGTTCTACCACTAGCAGCTTCAACTTTGCTTTCAGGACTTTGATCTGAAACATGAATTCCTAAGCTCTCCTCCCCAGAAGGTAGTGTAACACTCTGGCAAGCCTTAACTTACCCAAGACACCCTAGTGAACACAAAGCCTGGGATAGATGCAAAAGCAAGAGGAATTTTATTGTTCCAGTATGCTGGGGTCATCCTGCATCCAAAAGGAGAGGCTACCCCGGGCAGCTAGTTTGGTGAACTTTTATACAGTTTCCAGGGGCAGAAGAGAGAAAGAGAAACTAGGCACAATATGATTGGTGAACAGTGTGACTTTTAAATTGATTGGTCCTTAAGAGATAAGATGACAAGAGCTTTCCTTGTCTTTGGAAGCCAAAGGTTGTCCCTCCCTGAGGAATGTGTCTACTTGCTCTGAGTTTCCCTTATCTGCAGGTGGTCACCAACCCACCCTCCACCTACCTAGCCCCCCCACTCACGTGGCCACCCCCACCCTAGTCCTCCTGAGGAATGTGATTCAGCCTTTCCCTTCCAGAAGGGAGGGTGACTACCTGTTCTAAGGACTTCTCCCTTCTGGGAAGGGAGGGGGCCTGGTGGAATTTTCCAAAGGTTCTGAGATGACCTCTTCAGTAAGTAATAGTACTAAATTGTAATGGAAATAAATAGTTTCAAAATATAAAACATAACTTTTCGGAAGACTTTCTACATAGTTATGTTTCTAATATAAAAAAAGAAAAAAGCCAAAAATAATGTCAGATTTTGATATTTAGGAATTAGCTAATCAGAACCTGTGTTACTATAAGGTAGCCTTGAGTTTCTCATGTGAATACTTTCTTGATAATACTTTCTGTAAGGCCCCGATGAAATATCCAGCACAAACAGCAAAAGTAAACAATAGCTAGAAGGTAGAAAACAGAAAGAAAGCAGCCCAGAGTAAAGTGGAAACATACAGAGAAAAATAACAAAAACTTCTGGAACAAAAACCCATTAATATCTTCAGGTAGATAATGAAACGATGCCGCAGCAAGCAATAGGAAAATGCTCCAAGGACAGGAGAGAGCTTCGTTTAAATAAATGACAGACAAGATAGGGTTGGAAAAGGTCATACACTCACAGAAGGTGAAAGAAAATGAGACAAACATGAAAACCTTAAAATAAAAGGAAGGAGAGCAATCCAAGAAATCCAATATCCAACTGATAAAAATGCTGTTACAAAAAAAAAAAAAATAGAAACAGAAATGAGGGGAAATGCATCAAAGACGTTCTAATAAATAAAAAATAAATAAATAAATAATAAATAAATAAATAAATGCATTTCACCCAAGTACCTAGACAGTGAAATTTAAAAAAATATAAATATAGACTAGGTATAACTTAGAAAAAACCTCAGACACTAAAGATGTTGCCTAGTATACAGAAGGCCCTTTTGAACTCAAACAAGGAAAAGCAATAATTATCAGGCACCAAGAATATAGAGAAGATCTCCGATAATTCCAGAGTCACAAAATAAAGGAAGGCATAATAAAAAGCACAGGCTTTTCAAGTAGCCACAAAGGAAATTCACCTTCCAAATTCTGAAAAACTAATTCCAACTTCAACTCTTTTTCCATTTGTTACCAAATCAGTGGTGTAGTGTGAGATTAGAAAAAAGGATATTTTTTAGAAATGTAAGTTCTCAAAACGACATCTCATGCTCATCCTTCTTAAGGAAGTTTCCAAACAGTGTACTTCTCCAGGAAGAAAGCAAGACACAACAAAGTCAACACAGAGTCAAAAGGTGAGCAGACTAACACTGAAGATGGGTAACCACCTCAGGATGAGAGCTGACCCAGGTTAAGAGATACATCAGTGGACGTTATGCAGGAAGTCCTCACCTTCCAAAGTATTACATTCTAGTGTATCAACAGTTCCCAAAAGAGAGCCCAAGGACCCTTCAAGTCTGGGAATCCAAGAGGTAAAATTATTTTCATTATAATATACAAACATTATATTTTTTGATGGTCTGAATTTTTGCAGGAATCAAAGCAGAAGCAAACTATACTAGGCTCATTACATTCTTTCCTTGTCCCACCCACTTTACATCCCACTGGCGTCTCAATAACATTCTTGATAGGACCAAGAATCTTGTTAAGTGGTAGAAAACCTGCCCAGCTTCTATAAAACCAAGGTTCAATCCCCAATCTAGCAACAGCACACAGCACACACACCCAAAAGAAATGCCATTAGCAACAGAATGAAAATCACGAGATTTATTAAATTTCAATAAACACAGTATCTATCATACAGTGAAGAATGCTGGCTGTCCTAAAATACTGCGACCAAGTTGTAAGCTGAACTAGCTGCTTTTATTATAAAACATGCTTCTTATTGTAAGACTGCCAATAGATGATCATTTGGCAGCTTTTTTCCCAGACTAAATAAATACAGCCTTTTATAGCAAGAAAAATTAATGGTATTTGTCCCCAATCATAAAATGCAGCTCTTAACAGAAAGATCTGAAGTTTGGACAGTTTGTATCTGCCTAGTACTCAGACCTCCTTTTTTTAGGACCAGAGGCAATATTAATAAAAGTGAATCTTGATATACAGTAAAGGATGCCAACGTCTGACAGACACACCTAAGTCAGTGAACCAGTAGTTTCCAATTGCCAAAGCAGATCCTTAATAAGGATAAAACAAGCAGTTATTAAGTTTCAGAAAATGGGCAATTAGTTTAAGAGAAGAAGGGTTCACAGAGGACATGGCAGTTTATAAGTACTTCAGCATAGTGTTTCACTAAATAATAAAAACAGAATCTTTGATCCTGGGTACATGCCCCCTCCTCAATAAAAGGTAGAAAAGTAAAATGGCCCAGTGTGGTGGCACATGCTTACAATCTCATCAGGCTACACAGCAAGTTCAAGGCCACCCTGGGATACCAGACACTGGAAAAAACAAAAAAAAAAAAACCAACTACAAAACAAAAACAAAAACAAAAACAAAAACAAAAACAAAAACAGAACAAAAAGTAAAACTGGGGTAAACACTTATTTAACATACTATGAAATCCAGAAACAGAACCATCCAAAGGAATCGTAAGAACAGAGGTAAAAATTCAGATATAACAAGGCAAAAAGAAAAAGAATTCTGTCAAAAGTCTGACTGACCCACGTATGAACTCAGACACTAAGGCATCATGCACAGGGCCGACACAGATCCAAACCAGAAAGGGTGCCAGCCATGAGAGGGCATGGTAGAGAGGAGCTCCGATTCCCAACAAGTCATCTCCAGTCAACAACTGCTGGAAAAGGAACAATCAGTTCTCCAAGGGTACACAAACCGTACTTAGGGGCAGGCTCCATGTCCTGCAGACAATGGTTAACATAAAACAAACACAAAGGGATTTTTAGAATTTGGTTTTTGTCTCATACTACTTTGGTCATTTTTGTTAACCATACTGGTCTTTTGCTTGTATATTACGGTTTCCAATTTTGAGATTTTATGGAGAGAGTGTGTGTGTGTGTCTACATTTTTTATGCTCTTTCTTAGTTTCCTTTTTCTTTTTTTTTTTTTTTCTGTTTCTTAGTTTGGGAGATAGGGAAAACCATGATCAGAATACACTGTACACAAATAACATTATTTTCAATCAAAAAATAAAACACTCCTGTTGCAACAACATCCTGTAGATTATTTAGTGTCCCTTTTTAAAATGACAAATCACAGGACTTCCTTCCCATGTCCTGAGAGTGAAACCAGAAAAAGATATCTGTAAATGCACTACAACAACCCTATGACAACCAATTCACATCACAACTGTTACATGCTGAATTGTAGAGACTGGGTCAGCAAGGCCAATTAACAAACAAGTGCCAGCTGCCTTTGTCTTTTTCAGCTTCAGACATTTTTCGCCTTCTTATTGAACATACAGTAATAAAGTGCTACCACTTAGCAAGAAATCTCCTTTGTCTGCAAAGAAAGTGAATATTCATAAAGTCTAAGACTAGAGGAGCTCTCAAAGGATAGCTACTTTCCCCACAAGGTTGTACCTGTCACATCTGCTCCACTCCTTAAAACCTGAAAACTCTACGTAGCTCCTTCACTGGGAGCTTTTACATCTAAGTTCAAAGATGACAACTTGAATACCTTCATATGCCAACACATGATATGTGAATTTATTTAACAATCTAGTACTTAGTAGGGACAAAACTGGGTTACTGGCGAATCTAGGGCTCCCCCCACCCCATAAGCATTTAAAAATACAATTTAGAAATTACATTAAAAATGACCTAAAATCTAGGTCCGACAACATCCATTGTAACTCCTGAAAAAGGTGAATGAGTTCAGGGCGTAAGTATGTGGTCACATGACCAAAAGTCTTGAAGTTAAATTTACAGAATGTTTAAAGTGATGTGTGTCTACGTCAAGACAGGAAAGGTCTTTCCAGCTAACAAGCATCGGACAGACAGGAGAGGGGGATGGGGATTCAGTGCACACTTAGCCGCATCCTCTTCCTCGCTCCGACTACCTGGAGGAGGTGAGAGTGAACCAGGCTATTAAGGAAGGACAACTGGGAAACCGATGAACGGCGATAGAGGACCCGGGACCAGCGGGCTGGAGCTAACTCTCCACATCACCTCCACACTGTAGGCCACGCCTGAGGCCTGCGGCCGCTCGCCACCCACAACAGCCCACTTCCGAGACCCCCTAGCCCAGGGCTAGCAGGCTGGGAACGTCCCGGGTGCGGGGCGCATGCGCACGGCTCCAAACAGCACGCCACGGGCCCGGGCCCAACCCTCGGCGAGCTCCTAGCCACAGACTGCGCCAGGCCCCACGCCGCCTCCCGCGGAGCAAGGCCTCGCAACGCCTCCTTCGTGGGCGCCGCCCCCAAGCTCTGGACGCCGGCATCACCTGGGTCGACCTTCGGGTTCGCACCTCCTGACGTGGGGACCTGGAACCCCCTCTTCTAACCACGGCGCCGCCGCGTCCTCAGAACTAGCTTCAATTTAAGCTCAGCGCCTTCCTGGTTCCAGCACCAGGCAGCGTCAGCCGAGCTGTCGAGTGCGTCGATGCAGGCTGCTGGGCCATTAGGAATGCCGAGCGAGTGGATTGTCATGCCGCCAATTTTTTGTTTAATGTTTGTTTTGCGTGTTTGCATAATTGGATTTTCTTATTCCCTAAAAGCAATAAAGGTGGTACTATGGGATGTTACTGCCTTAGTATTCGCCGTTATCGTCACAGATAATCAGCAAACATCTACATCGTGAGAAGTTACGTTTAAGTCATCCGCACAGAGCAAAATTGGTTAGTTCCTGTTGAGCGAGGTGGAAATTCGCCCAACAATAATAAATCAGGGGAGTGTGTCTCCATAGAGTCGTGTGTGATTAAATTGTAATGATTTATTTGCAAAAATACATTAAAACCGGTGGGGTTTTTTTTTCTGCCATGAAGGTGAAGGCATTCACGGATTGGACGCAATTAATTTCTCATATTAAAGTAGCTGTTGGATAGAGAGAAGAAATCTGCCCGATGCGAGAAGTTCTCTCTAGATGAGAAAGCAAATGAGTAGATTTATTAAAAAAATAAATAAATTAAATAAAATAAATTTTAAAAACCTCTTCTATCGAAATTAAAGAAACGTGACATTTTCTGTAACATACAGAATTTTCTTTGTATGACTTTTCTTTCATGATTTAGTGTAAGGAAACTAAACCAAGGAGATATATAAAATATTAACTTGGTTCAGGCCGACTGTTAGCTAGATATCAAGGTACAGATATTCACAGACATTTGAGATGGAAATCACCTCCACTATAGGTCTATTCCTGGGAAATAGCTGGTCCTTAACTCGACAGTTTTAAGAAACCGTTTTAAAACATAACTGCAACACTACATGTTTGTTTTAAATAATTTAAGAGCTGGGGGAACTCTTGGGGTCCTGAATTTTTTTATATCTGTCCATAGGCTGTCATCTGAGTTTTAAAGTCAAGGTTCCTTTCAAAACTTTGTCAAAATAAAAATAAAATAAAGGTCTTGAAATGTCTCATCTCAGGAAAATATTTGCTGTTTAGTGAAACATCATACTCCATAGCTTTTATTAATAAAATTTCCAAACTTTAACTTCTTAAAACAAACTTCCTAAAAGAGGAAGTATTGGGGACAGGGAAAGGGAAGGGGACGAGAGAATATAAGAGGCTAGCAGAAGAGGTATATGTTTTTACGTGTGGAAAATTCATAACAAAGCCTATACAATTATATGCTAATAAAAATTGTAAATTAAACTTCCTTTACACAAGTAGGACTCCATAGTCAGACACTGGAGATTTATCATTGCTTCATCTGCCATCCCCACAGTTAAAATGAGTCAAGAAGATGAAATAACAGGGAAGTCTGTTGGTTTAAATTACACAATAGTCATGCCTGAGCCTTCTCTGGTTACCTTTAAAGTGGTCATCTTTCCCTCTAGCACAGAAGATGGCATAAGAGTTTATATTTAAGTCATATGCTTAAAAAGATAAAGAAGTATCTGGAGGGTCTCCTGATCCCTTATCAGGCTTTTAGCAGGGGTTATTTGGGAGGTGTTTATGAATATGTATTTCATCATTCAGGTTGAAAGCTACTGGAATACCATATGGACTTAGTAGATCCCATTACTAAATAATCTTTTTAAACAGTTTCACAAAAGAGTAACATTTTATGATTATTTTCCCAGAATTACAGTGTTACAGAGCAACGCTCAATTTGACATTGTTCCTAAATTCATAGAAGTCAGAAAGTGTTGAGTTTTTGAGTCTTGTAAAATAATAAAGAGTTCAGGCACTTCCAGAATATCTAAATGCTGTTGAATGCCATTGCTCTTAATCATGTAAAGGTACACTTTTGTCCTAAAAAGCAGGAGGAAAAGTGTTTTCAGAAGGAAAGATAATATTAAAGAAAAAGTAAAGCAGCATTTCTAATAAGCTTTATTTTCATGTCCTTTAAATATGCAGTGCAGTCTGAGGAGTAGTTAGTATTACATGAAGTTATAGAACGTCTTAAATTACACTTAGTCGAGAAACCATTATGTACCACAATTTTGTGCTCTCTTTACCAATGTTCCAGGTTGTTTTGATAGAACTTCTGAAATTATTTGCTAAGTGTGCTGTGTTGTTCTAATCAATAAGTAGAAGGTATACCTATTAATGGTCTGTAACTGCTTTCATTTTTACTGGATACTGGATCCAAGAGAACGAAAACATCATCTTTTAACATCAAACAAAACTCATTAATATTCAGTATACTGAAAATGCCCCCCAAACTCGCACTTAAAGAGATTTATTTATTTACGTATTCAAGTAAATGTAACATTTCATATGTAAACATTCTTTTGTGCACGTAAACAAGTATTTGCATAGCTACAAATCTCACAGCAAGCCGTGGCTTAGAGGAGACAGACACTTTCCCCTCCCATATAACAAACATGTTTTATAAGATAAGTAAAAAAAAAAAAAAATACAATTTTTAAGTTATAAATCAGAGAGAAAGAGAGTTATCCCCCCCTTCCGAAGAGCGAGTCTTTTTTCACAGTCCACGGTACACAAAAATTAGTCGAGCGACAAACAACGTTGGTAATTTTTTCCGCAGAACTCAAAAAGGGATCATCTTTTGTTTTTCAAAATTAGGAAAGCGAACTAGAATGCTCCCCAAGATGCTAAATAAGTGAGGACAGGGTGCAGGGAGTTGTTAGGGAAAAGGGTAAGAACCCCTAAACCTCATAGAGAAACAAACGAAATGGAACTGCTCTCGACCGGGCTGTAAGAAAACACCTTAAGACGAAATCTGGCAGGCAACAGCTGCTCAGGAAACAAGTTAAATCGACCAAACCCTTTCTAGCGGGATATGTCTTTATGGAAGTCAGCTTTGACTCCAAGGAGTGAGTAGTCGGGTGAATTACAGGGACCAGCACTCAGTGGGGCTGGCTGCGAGTCGGAAAGATCCTAAAAGGAGGTGAAGCCCTCCGAGGAGCTGCAGAGAAGCCCCATTCGCAGCAGGCACGTGAAGCTAGGATGCACCGCTGTTCTGCTGCATCGGCCTGGAGCAGGAAGGGGTGCAGGAACGGAATACTGGAGTGGTGGCTAGGCCTATTAACCGTAGAGAACCCAATGCTGGGCAAGAGACCAGGGGTCACCATTGTGGGGTCGAGCAGTTGGGGTGCCCACCCAGAGCGAGGCTGTAGGGTCGGGTACTCTCGGAGGATACCCACTGACTCTGATTGCAATGCACTTGTCAGTTTCCTCTTGGCTCCGCCTCCGAGAAGTCTATCCAGCTCCCCAGTGTTTTACTAAGTCCTGACACCAACGCAAAATCCACGCTTAATTAAATTAATTAGGGATTCTTGTCAATCTTGGATTAATGGCCAAGAGCACCCGCGGCCGAGGCTATCAGAAAACCCGACCGCTGAGGACCTGCCTCCTCTCCCCGCCCCCTCTGCTCCCCTGCTTGCCCTCCCTCTACAGCCGGGTGGACTCCAGCCTGGATCCTCCATCCTCAATATTCACATTCATATTCATTCTCATTCTCATTCTCTCTCTCTCTCTCTCTCTCTCTCTCTCTCTCTCTCTCTCTCTCTCTCTCTCTTTCTCTCTCTCTCTCCTCTCTCTCTCTCCATTCCTCCCCCTCTCTCTCTTTTCCTCCCTCTCTCCCTTCCTCACTCCCTCTCCTCCCCACCCCAGGTAGTGGCGCTCCTGCTACCCGCGAAGGGGTTCACTAGGAGTTGCGAGGGGAGGTAATTTACTCAGAACAAGAGGCCCGCCTTTAGGAAGTATAAATAGTGAGACTTCAAGAGCTGCGTCGCTATCAGATCTGAACTCTCCGCAGGAAGAATTGTCAAAGATCTTAACATTGAACACGCGCACTCCGGCAGGGAAGCATCAGTTCCCATTTCCCTCTGGCGGCCCCCGCCCCTTCCCTCCTCCCTCCTCTCCCCCTTCACCCCCTCCCTCCCTCCTCCTCCTCCTCCTCCTCCTCCTCCTCCTCCTCCTCCTCCTCCTCCTCTTACTTCTTTTTCTCCTTCTACTTCTCCTCTTCTTTCTTCTCCTCTTTTTCTTCCTCCTCCTCCTCCCTCTCCTCCCCCATCCCCCTGCCCCATTGATGTGTTATTATTGGGGGGGCTGGAGCAGTAAAAAAAGAAGGAGGAAAAAAGAGCGGGGCTCGGCAGGGAGAGCTTGAGCGCGAGGCTGACCGGCGGCGGCAGCGTCCGCGATGGAAGAACTTACGGCGTTCGTCTCCAAGTCTTTTGACCAGAAAGTGAAGGAGAAGAAGGAGGCCATCACGTACCGGGAGGTGCTGGAGAGCGGGCCGCTGCGCGGGGCCAAAGAGCCCGGCTGCGTCGAGCCGGGCCGCGACGACCGCAGCAGCCCGGCAGTCCGGGCGGCCGGCGGAGGCGGCGGCGCGGGAGGAGGCGGAGGCGGAGGCGGAGGAGGCGGAGGAGGTGCTGGAGGAGGAGGAGCAGGCGGAGGAGCTGGAGGAGGGCGCTCTCCCGTCCGGGAGCTGGACATGGGCGCCGCGGAGCGGAGCAGGGAGCCCGGCAGCCCGCGGCTGACGGAGGGTAACGGCCTGCCCCCGGCCGCGGTTCCCCTTCCCGCCTTTCCCTGTCTTCGGGGCGGGAGAGGACCCGGGACCCGAGTGGGAGGAGGGCGGCATCGCAGAGGGCCCTGGACCCCAGCTTTGGGAGATACAGGGATAGTGGAGGGGTAAAAGGCCAGACTGCTCAGTCGTGGGTGGGGTCCTAGCGTGGGGGAGGGCGTGGGGTTGCGCGCACCCTTCTCTGTCGCTCCGGTTGCACCGAAATGCGCTTTTTGCAAGCGGGAGGATGGGGCCCGCGCTGCGGGACGACGAAGTTTGTGTGGCCCGCTGCGAGAAGGGGTGCGGCAGGGGCTCACTAGGAGGCCGGTTGTAACTAGCGTGTAGTCCCGAGTTTGCCAGAACCCCTTTCCTAGGCCTAAAGGATCGAGAAGGGTAGGTGGGGGAGAAAGAGAAGAGCCACACGACGTTGCCCCTTCTTTAGAGCTGCCATCAAAACCACTGTAACTCTGCAAAGCCCCTGGATTTTCGGATCTTGGGGATCAAACTTCAGATTCTCGGTGAACTGTTAAGGTAGAAGCCAGTCAAAGGTCCAGGCCAAGGTGATTCCTTCTCGGTGGAGGCATTGAGGAGTGTCTGGTTGGGGGGCGGGGGCGACGACGACGATGCTATACACACAATTTCTTTACTGCTTAGAATCGTGCAGTACTTCAGGAGAGGAGAGAGAAAGAGAGGAGAGAGAGAAAGAGAGGAGAGAGGGAGAGAGAGAGAGAGAGAGAGAGAGAGAGAGAGAGAGAGAGAGAGAGAGTGAGTCAGTCTTTTGGAAGCCAGCAGTGTTAGAAAACGGCTTTATCCAGCCGGTGAAGCGTCCATCAACTCAAAGTTAAAAATTAATTTGGCACTCGGTACTGCAGTAACTGGTGTGCTGCCATATTTTTCCAATTAAGAAAATATGTGGCATGCGTAGAATCACAAATTTAAGCAAGCAATTAAGTTGTTTATAACACGGTCTGTTCCTGTTTAGGCCATTAAGTGGAAAGTTGGGGGCGAAAGAGACATTATATTAAGTCTATTAATCAACTTGAAATTTGGACTTTGAAGCCCCTAAACTTTGAGGGGAATATACTCGGTGGGTGACAACAAAGCCATTACACCTTCCCTTCTGAAGAATATGTGTTCCTGTTTAAATTTTTACTACGATGTTAGTAA
Source organism: Rhabdomys pumilio (assembly GCA_030674055.1). Classification (NCBI taxonomy): domain Eukaryota; kingdom Metazoa; phylum Chordata; class Mammalia; order Rodentia; family Muridae; genus Rhabdomys; species Rhabdomys pumilio. The sequence continues at coordinate 82,632,406 of JANHMN010000001.1, forward strand.
GAATGTTTTCCTATTAAATTGACCCCTAATGTTTGCTGTGACCTTATGTACTTCCTTCCCGGAAGAAGGACAAACGTCCACAAAATGAACTCCAAGAAGCAGAAATGCAGGCAACAAATAAGGTCACTGTATAGAATGCCAAACTGGGGCGAGATGTGGCGGTTCGCTTTCACCCAGATCCAGGGCCGCGTTTCCCTTAATTTAGAACGTGACAGAGTAAAAGGATAAAGGGGTACGAGAGTAACCCTTCAAGGTTCATAGCTCAGGGACTTGGGCTAGATAGCCCGGGAGAGCCTGGGTGAGTCGGTTGCTGAGGTTGCTGGTTTCCAAGATCTGGGCAAGTGTTAATTTCTTTGTAGCTTGGCTCTTTAGACTTATTTTTTCCCCCTCCGTGTTGTTCCGGATCCTGGGTTGGGAGGAATCGAAAACAGCCTTTACTAATCTAAACTTAGCTTTGACAGTGGACCTCCATCTCCAAATCATGCAGAGGATGAAGGTTGGGTGGACCTTATATTGATATGGGCCTGACTTAGGCTGTCCTCGTCGTCGTTGCCCTTTGACATACATGTATATCATCCCTCTTGTGCCTCTCTTTGCTCACACTGCCAGAGCTCCTATCTTTTACGTGGAAGGAAAGGACAGCAAAGTAACAACGGATGTGAGGGGAAAATGCATATTTTATTAAACATCCGAGCGGCTGGATGCATGAAAAGATTTTGAACAGCCAATAGAAAACCGAGGAATGTTCTGCTTGAACCTGTTGATCTCAGTGGGTTTAAGCCTTTAGGGTCGAGCCTTGGTTTCCACCGGGGAGGGAGAAGAAGAGGACAGATGCAGCGGTGGGTTTTGCTGACCACCAGAGTCTGTCTGATTTGCCGCCTCTACCCTTCTGGCCCAGCGTGGGCGGCCAGTCATCCAGGCCGCCAACATGGCGTGGTTGCCTGTGCCAATTCGACTTGGGTCTGGCTGGGAGCGCAGGGACTGCCTAGTTGCTGATGGAACCATCCGTAGGGGTCTGGTCCGAGCCCTTGGGTGCCCGGGGACATGGCTTTTGGTGCAGCGCTGTACCAGAATCTCGTTTTCCAGCTGCGACCCTTCAGCGGGCCCAGTTGTTCCTAAATTAGACCAGCAAGTTTGCGGGAGGCAAAGGGCCAGAGGCAGCAGAGGCTGGCGGGACAGCGGAACAGCTCTCTGGGGATAGCTGGCTTGCGAGGCCATCGCATGGCCTTGCCGCGCCCTTTAACCGAGACCGCGCTCTGTGAGAGGCCCGCGCAGCGCTTTTGATTTCCGTGAGTGTGTGGGTCAGTTAGTACCATAGGGTCAGGAATGCATTTGGTGTTGACAGAAGAAGGAAAGAAGGGAAGGGAACAGGTACTGAGAGGGTGAGCTAAGACCCCAGTTGAGTTGGGTAGCCGCGTGCCCATCCTGTCCCCAGGCAGCGTACAGAAGAGACTTTGCGGGTCTCAGAGACCCCATCCTCTCTCCGGGTCTTCATAGAGATCCCCGCCCCCAGGGATTAGGAGTCTCTACTCTTCTTCTGGAAAAATCTGGTAATGGAATTGTCTTGCTTTTTTTTTTTTTTTTGTCCGTGTGTGTGTGTGTGTGTGTGTGTGTGTGTGTGTGTGTGTGTTTCGTGCTTCGACGCACGTGTGGTCCTTCCGTGCCCTCTTCAGTGTCCCCTGAACTGAAGGATCGCAAAGAGGATGCGAAAGGGATGGAGGACGAAGGCCAGACCAAAATCAAGCAGAGGCGAAGTCGGACTAATTTTACCCTGGAACAACTCAACGAGCTGGAGAGGCTTTTCGATGAGACCCACTATCCAGACGCTTTCATGCGCGAGGAACTGAGCCAGCGACTGGGGCTATCTGAGGCCCGAGTACAGGTACCCCCATTGCGAGGAGGTGGAGGCTGGGTCCTGAGAGCCAGAGTGCTACACACCTAATGTTTGCAGGCAGCTGCAGGTGTCTGGTGTGAGATGAGAAAGGGAGGAACATCTTTACTAAACATCTTATTTTCTAAAATGGATTTTGATCCCGTAGCCCCTTTCACCCCTAAGCCAACATATGTTCGCTGAAAAAGAAAGCTGCGCTGGGCTTGCTCCCAGAGTTTCTATTAACTGCACCCCTCCCTCGCCCCTTGCTGTCTTTAATGTGGTTTAATCCTAATGGGCCTACTTTTATAAGCCTAAAAAAAGTGCCACAGAAAACGTTTTATCTCTGAAGCCTTAAAAGTTACAACGAGTATTTTGCTTTCTGGAGTTGGGTTTCGTTGAGGGTCTAGGTTTGCCAAACGGATATACCAATTAGGTTTATAGATGTACAGACTATAAAGAAAATTAGCATCTGTTAAGTGCAAAAATTTACAGTGTACTGCTAGCAGATCGGTCTCTAACTGAGCGAGAAACAGAGGGCACAGAATGTGTTTGCTCACCCTTTGTTCCTTCACTTAACCAACGCAAAGAACCTGAACCCATGAAAACTCCATTTTAAAACATCTTATTATTAATGTTTGCAAAGCCTGGTCTTCAGAATATCACATGAAGTCAGAACTGCAGCTTTTTTCATTATTTGTTGTTTAGGTGAGCGTAAAACCAAAAATGTGGGGTTGAGGATAATCTAAAGGGGGAATTATAAACACGCATGCATATCCTTCCAGCTTTATGGGGAACAAATTTAAACGTTTCAGATTGTATTTCCGCTCAAATAATAAAATTGGGAGAAAATGATGGTCATTATTTGTTTGAACACATGGAGCAGTTTTAGGCTAGAACATCTGCAGCTGTTACAAAGTATCGCTGTAACAGATACTCCCTGGGTCTCTGGGCGGAGAGACCACCATCTGTAAGGAACTATGCACAATTCTTATGGGGCTTCCCCGCATCTTGTAATAGGATCAGGGGGAAAAAAAAACAGAGCAGTAACGTGGACAGAGAAAAAATAATAATAGGCCGCCTTGGTCATCACGACGTCAATCCTAGAGCCTTCCTTTTTTAAGCCTGTTCTGCTTTGCAGCCTGCGCTGAGCTCTCTAGAGACTCCGCAAACCCTTAAAACCGTGATAATTATTGCAGCCGTGAGTAATAGTATCTCCATTCCAACTCTTCTAGGGGGGAAAAAAAGAGTCAAGAAGCCTCAGGCCATGTGAGTCACACAAAGGATGCCACCCTGGCATGAAATCCACCCTTCTATTATACTCAATATCAGGAGGATTTTTGAAGATTTACATTGACTGTGGCACTTGATTTCAAAAACTTACCAGTAAAGGCTCTGAAGCAATATTTTCCTTTCATGGTTTTTTTAAACATTAATTTGTGAATCAATCAATATGCTGTATTGTTGGAACTGTATTATTGGAGCCTTATTTGAATTTTAAAAAATCTGTCACACTGACTTGAAAAGTTGGCAAGTTATTTAAGACGATCGTATCCAATGTCCAGGGACTACTTGATACCTCTCCTTTTTGTGGCACACTCTTTATTTTAAAAAAATCAAGTTTTTTATTTCTCTCTCTCTCTCTCTCTCTCTCTCTCTCTCTCTCTCTCTCTCTCTCTCGTATTCCTTATACTTTCATTTAAGTTACAGGAGCAATTTTCTGTAATCTTTCCTACTGTCCCAAGCAGTGGCTTTTTCTATAGGAGCAAATTAGATTATCATGATAATGGCACAATCATTCTGTTACTGTGTTACACTCTGCTGCACAGAGGGACAGAGAAATTCTAAACTTCTTTGTAGTGAGGCTTTTATGACACTAATTACCACCCCCATGTCCCTCCCCACCACCAAAACAAGAGTCATTATTTGCTTTACTGTTTGGCTTTTCTTCTAGATGAAGCTAATTAATATTATAGGCTATTAATGAGTCCATTCTTCTTGGGTCTTAACTGGGTAAACATTTAAACCCATTATCACATTGGTGTCAGGTACCAGGGAGTGTTTTGGACCCCTGAGACTCTGTAATGTGGAAAGATGAAACCGGAACTAGTAGTAATTTATCAAGGAACAATTTATTTTTCAAAGAATTTAGGAAATCTTTCTATTTTGTACTTGATCTACATTTTTTATTTTGAAAAGTGAGGCTGGTTTGTATAAATTTAACATTTGCTTTTTATTTCCCAAGACTTTCCTAAACACTGTCCGCCCCCCCCCCCAAGGTACTACTATAATTTAAGATGTTTTGAAATATCACAGCTTATGATTTTCTTTCTCAATTTTTAGGTTTGGTTTCAAAATCGAAGAGCTAAGTGTAGAAAACAGGAAAATCAACTCCATAAAGGTATATCTTATAATTCATTTTATCATTAAGTAGAAGTGGGTTTGGAGTATTGCTCTAACTAAGACAAAGAACATCCTAAGGATGACGAAGGGACTTGATTTAAGAAAAATGTCAGGGCAGTTAATGAAAGTTCTACTACTTTGAAGCAAACTACAACGTCTTTTAATTACCGCAGAACTTAGAAAAGTGACAGTCCAGAATGACTTGCTACCACTTGGCACCTTGGAAAACTGTTTTAGAATTGTTTACCTCACATCTCGCGTTTCATCTCTCTCTCTTTTTGTTTCTTTGTTTGCATTTGTAGGTGTCCTTATAGGGGCTGCTAGCCAGTTTGAAGCTTGTAGAGTTGCGCCCTATGTCAACGTAGGTGCTTTAAGGATGCCATTTCAGCAGGCAAGTACAACCTAGCTTCAAGCTTTTTTTTCTTTTTTAAGTGTAAAAAGGTCTGGATGTTTGTTTGGACTGCTGAACAGACCCTGTTTCTAAGTCTCAATTGCCCATTCAGTTGAAGAACCAATTTTAACAATTTTAAGACTATATAGTGGACACACTCCCCTTTAAAAACCTATACAGTGTCATGGCCTTGAATACTCAGTCCTTTCTGTCTTCATAGGAACCCTCAAAGGAGCCTGAAGGGAGCAACCTGTCCTTTAAAAATGCACTTAAGATTACACCTGGGGATAGGAAGAAACGGCCTTTGATTGGGATTTTATCAAATCAAATACAGAGGCTGGTCCAAGGGTGTTTTAAGAGCAATCCTCTAAATATTCTTTCTAGGTGTTTTTTTTTTTTTAATCCCTTAGTCACATTAAATGACTCTGCCAGAAGAAAAATAAATGCAACTATTCCCCATTCAGACTTATTTTTAAAAAGTTGTCCTTAAAAAAAAAAAAGGTTTCATCTCTGATAAAGAGGGAAGACTTAGTCTTTCCAAGGCTGACTGTCCTACCTCAAAAATCCATTTCTGAAAAAAAAATCTTTAGAATAACTTTTTTAAAAGGAAAGCCTACAGCAATGATGTCATCCTGGGGAATCCCAGTGTTCTGAATTCCCCAGTCTCTAAGCTGGAGGGCAAAATCCTCTCCTTTCCTAGCAACTGTCTGACCTTCCCCATTCAGCACGCATCCCTGCTCACCAAGGCTGGAATGTCACAGATGAGCTCTCAGTCACCAGTACCCTGGACTGGGGAGACTCCAAGTAATTCTCATCTATTGAGAATTAGAGTTAGAGTCCAAGTACCCCTCCCTACAAGACTCTTGGATCTTGTTAGAAAGGAATTTGAAATGAGGATAGTTGGAGAAAGAGAGATCCAGCACTTAGTAGGAAACTGGCCTTACCTAAGAAGGTAGAGATCTCTAGGCCATCAAAATCAGCCACACTTAGAAGGTTGTTAGAAACCTAGACTGAGTCCCAACAAACTAGACCTGCTGACTCAGAGTTTGTATTTAAACATGATCCTCAGGTGATTCCCACGGTAGGAAAAGTTAATACCTGCAGATTCAATCGCTTCCCTAAATGACAAGAAAAAGTTACACATTTATGTTTCAGTAATGTGTCTAGGAGTATGTGACATAGACAGGAGAGGATAGCAGTCCTTAACCCCAGCCTCTCCAAGATGTTATTGCTATGTTGAGGTGGGTGATCCATGGGGGCTACATTAAAGTCACCCATTCACCCACGCAGTTCCCGAAGGGGTCACTACATTCTTGCAGACAGGGACTAGGAACTCAAGGAAACATGTTCATCATGACCTGGGGGTAGAGATGGGACACTAGAATGTGAATGGGGTGTCCCAGATTTAGTAAAAAGCCTATAACGTCCTTCTTCAAACAGATACTTTGCAAATGTTGCTTCCCTGTCGCGCACCCCAATTCTCCCCATAGCCAAGCTGGACGCCTTTAATGTTCTGTTTCTATTCTGTTGTCACCCTAGGATAGTCATTGCAACGTGACGCCCTTGTCCTTTCAGGTTCAGGCGCAGCTGCAGCTGGACAGCGCCGTGGCGCACGCGCACCACCACCTGCATCCGCACCTGGCCGCGCACGCGCCTTACATGATGTTCCCGGCACCGCCCTTCGGACTGCCGCTGGCCACGCTGGCCGCGGACTCGGCCTCCGCCGCCTCGGTGGTGGCTGCCGCCGCCGCCGCCAAGACCACCAGCAAGAACTCCAGCATCGCGGATCTCAGACTGAAAGCTAAAAAGCACGCGGCCGCTCTGGGTCTGTGACGCCGGCGCCAGCGCCACGGTCGGTGGAGCTTCCTAAGCGGCGCGACCCCGCACGCCCTCCGCGACCGGCTGCTTCTCCCGCACCCGCTTCGGACCGCCTAGGCCTGTCCCTTCCCCGCTGACTGCCGCCTTTTCTTTCTGCACCCTGGATCCCCAGGGCGGGACTCTGCGCTGGACCCGGGATCCCACGAGGGCCACCAGCCCAGGGGCTCCTGCCCACCCGCCCTTGGGACTAAAATTCAGCTTTGTAGGAGCGGGTTTGGGGAAGTCTGGATAGAGACTGGACAAAGGAGTGTGGCAACACTGAGGAGTGGATAGCACCACAGCTGCGGCGACGGACTCGTTCATAGGAGTAAAATCTTGCTAACAACAAATGAGCAAAAGCAAAAAAAGAATAGAGAACAAACTAGAAAGAAAATGAGAAAGGGAGCTTGTTTCTTATTGCTATTTGGCTGGAATTAGAGAGAGAACGACGAAGCAAAACAATTCTTAAAAATTATTTTGTACATAAAAAAAAAAAGGGAAAATAACCTGGCTGAATCTTGAGAGAAAGGGGGGAGGGATTTACCAACTAAAATGTATGTTTTTTTTTTTTTAATGGTTCAAGAAAACAAAACAGAAGAAAGAGGTATACTTATTTAAAGAATTAAGATAAAAAAAAAAGCGCAGCTGGGAAGTTCACAGGTTTTGAAGCTGACCTTTTTCTGCGAAGTTCACTTTAATACGAGACATTTGATAAGAGAGGCGGGCCTCCTTTTACGTTGAATCTGACGCTTTGAGTTTTAAAACACCATGTATGGAAGAGCAAGAAGAGGGAAGACAGTGTGACAACAAGGAGGGAAAAAAGAACGTTCATACAAAAAAAAAAAAAAAAAAAAAGCGATACCACAGACAATGATTCCTCTGAGAAATTATTAAGGCAGAACTGTCCAGACTGCTGACAGTAAATTCTGGTTTGCATGTTACTTGTATTCCATTGATGGTGTCCCTTCCCCTCCCACTCTCACGTGCACTCACTACACTTTCATTCTCAGTAGGAAAAGCGTCTGGAAATTGATGTGAATCCATATATAATTTGTCCGGCCTTTGATTCCCAAGGGGCAAAGGAAAAAAAAAAAAAAGTCGTAAGGTAGTAAAATACACTCTGAGTCTTCCAAGAAGACGGAAGCTGTTAGGAAAAATGGGCAAAGACAAGAGAAGAGCGATGGAAGTCACGAAGGTATACAGTCGGGCATCGTGATAGGCGCTTTATCTGTTCACTCCCTTTTCGTGAATTCCCTCTTGCTAGTTTAAGTCCTATCTGAGGACAATGCTTTATTCCCACCCCCCTCTCTATCCCGTCAAATTCACCTTAAACGACACCCAGCTAGGTACAGACACTAGGTTTGTGTATAATATGTTGATAAACACGAACAAAGTTTATTTTGGCTATAATGTGTGAACTAATGGTTGACTTTCAACATTTGCATTTTATCTCACAAAGGTGTATCTATTCAAGTAATCTTGTTTTTGTTTGTTTGTTTCAATTCATGTAGCTATTTAAACAGGGATACCTTGGGCTAAGCAACCTGTAGCCCCACTTCTCTAGCAAGCCTCTTTAGGACCCCCCCCCTTTAATTTACATGAAAGAGGAAAAGCTCTTCTTACTGAACTTTGGTATGCGTTTGAGCTTTGTAACTATTTGTTCTCCATGAAAACAAAATTATTTATATTTGCCATATTTTTTCTAGTGTATTAAGTTATTTTAAACAAAAGAAGATGCTGTTATGACGTGTTGTCAGTACAAAATGTTTCAGCTCCACTTCTGTTAAACCTTTTAAATAAGTGCCAAGTTATTAATCTAAGACACTTTGCGATCAATTGAATGAAAATAGTATTGTTTCATTTGATGGGGTGCGCGTCATCTTTGTTCTTGTTACTATTAAAATATCCGGGATACTCTTTCCTTCTTCCTTTTTGGTGATATATATTCTCTCTCATGTTCTCTCTCTTATATTCTTTCTCTCTCTCAAATTCTCTCTCTCTTTCTCTCCCTCCCGCCTTCCCTCTCTTCCTCCCTGCCCCCGTCCCTAGTGCCACACTGCTCTTAAGTGAAAGTAGCCAAGGAACCCTGAAAATAGTGGCCTTGTGGATCCCTATCGCTGAGCGCATCTCCTCTCACCTCACATTTAAATACCTACTATGGAGCCCAGATTATGCTAAACCAACAAAAAAGAACAGATTAGGAAAACAACAAAGACTCTAATCCCCTGCCTAAGATGTTTATCTTTCAATTTGCTATACTTTCATCCTTAAAGTTTGTTTGGGTCATTTTTGGGAGAAAGAAAATAGTGGTCACGCAGCTGCCTCTGACTTGTTATATATGATATTATCAACAATCGATCGCAGATCGCATCACTTCCTGGAACTGCTAGTTTGGAAGTAGACTCAGGGCAGGAGATGAATTGGGAAACAAAGCACCCCCACCACCACCACCATCACCTCCTTCTCAGTCCTGATTGGCGTCAATCGCTCTCTCCCAAACTCTCCAAGAGCTTGAAGATGGGTTTCTGCCCTGTCAATTTGAGTGTGTTGGAGAGAGGGGGGGGCTTGGGGTGGAGATTTGTGCGCGCGCGCGCGCAGGATGAAGACCTGGAGACCCAGTCTCAAACAGGCCTGAGTCCGGAATGTCCTTTCTAGCACCTGCCCAGATTCAAAGAGAAGAGCCCACAGCGGAGGTCCCAGACGTCTTAGCAACCCCTGGTGTCGCGAGTTAACAGATAAAGTAGTGACCCCCTATGGAGCCCGCAGCACGCTCTGCTTTCCTCCGGGACTCAGCGCGCCTTTGAAGCTGATCCTCAGACTAGAGGTAGGGCAAGAAGTTGGTCTGTCCCTTGGCTACCAGAAGCTCGTGAGCGGGAGCCGGTCTTGTCCTTTCAGCCCAGCCCTGTGGCTTTCTTGGTTGGTGAAGTCGCGGTTGGCTATAGAGTAGTTCTGCTCACCCAGACGGCCCCGGAGAGGTACCGGCGGTCCGGGAGAGGTCCTGGTGCATCCCCCGGGCCTGGCTCCGAATCCTTGGGGTCCAAGTGATAATCTTAACCTCAGGTCAAGGAAGGTTCCATCACTCTCAAGACCCGCCCCCAAAGGGATATAGAGGTCACACGAGGAGAACGCGGGACAGGGGAGCGGCGTCAAACCCCGTGCCCACTATGGTTCTTCAAGGTATCCTGGGCTAAGTCCCAGGTCAAAGGCACATCCCTGCCGACTGGGAGCTGGGTACCATCCATGCCTGTGTTGCGGGCCTACCATGAATGCTGAGGTCCAGGAAGGGAGAGGAGAGCTAGGTCTAGTGAGAAGGCCAAAGGTTCCTGGTCAAGTCAGAGATACCAAGCCACCACTTTCTCTCCCTTGAGGCACAGAAGGATACAGGCGGATGAATCACCCTAACTGTCCGGGGTCCGACCCTTTGATCCAGGCTCTCTGGGCCACTTTCCCAGATCTTTGCCGCTCAAACTGTTGGGCAGATAACTGGGTGAGCAAAATCCAAACCCCGCGGTTTTGGAATCACCCCCAGAAGGGGTTTGAGGACGTCTTGGCCAAAATACAGTATTTGACTCCCGGAACCTTAATTTTTCATGGAATGCAAACCTTTCTTAGTTAGAAAATTCACATTGGGGGTGGGGTAGGGCGGAGCTGAGTCAAAGGGACTTACTCAAGGCAAGATTACTCCTTGGTCCAGGAATCCCATTTTTTGTTTTCTATTTAAAAACAAACAAACAAACAAACTCAGAAGTGAACTGATACACATCTATTTTGACACCCCCACCCCCAGGATTGTAACTTTTAGATCCTCAGATGGTAATACTTTACTATAATGTAATGCTCAAATTTCGGAACTATTTTGATTTCTGAAAAATGCCTTTTTGGCTTCAAGAACATGGGATCCTGTTTTTTTTTTTTTTTTTCTTCACAAATCAGTTTACATCATAAATTGCAAACATTTGCAATAAGATCTCAAGATTGTTTATTTTACATAACCTCAAGCGCTTGACTATGTTAAACACCAGTACAGAAAGTCTGTAAAATCAGTTTAATGTGTGTCAGGGAATTAAAGGGTCATGCCTTTTCATCACATAAACAAAGCATGTAAGACTGTTTTGATTGTCAGTCTCCCAATTTTTAAAGTCTTACAATTGGCTATTAATTTTAGAGTCATTCTGTGCAAAACTAATTACTAAAGTCATATACTGGTTTAATTAAGTGTTTCTGGGCAGAAGAAAATGATGTTCTACACGGGGAATGGAGGATTGTGTTAAACATTATATTATTTTAGTTCAAACATAAATAAAAGTCTGCAAATTCTAATGTGGGGAGAAAGGCCTAAAATAGTTTCTTAATGTGCCATTAGAACAGTTAGTCAAAGTGCATTAAGGCAACATCTCCAACCCAGAAATAACAAATATGTCATTCTAATGAGAGTGTTAACTTATGGATAATTTATTCAAGGTAGTTTTTACATTTCACATGGAATGTCTTATTATGACCTGCCTGACTACTGTGATGCTTGTTTTTCAAAATCTAATTTATATAGGCTTGGAATATACATAATTCATAACTCCTGTTGATATATGTATACACACTTTGAATTTTAAGTCTTTACAATATGGTTGGATGTTTGCTAGCATGTTTTTAAAGACAATTGAAATAAAAGCATACAAACATAAAATGTGTTAAACATTATATTGAAAGCAAGCGCTTGTGTTGTGCCTGAAGAAAAGGTAATCAAAAATTGAAGGGGGGGAAATAAAAGATTAGATAATTTTTAAGCTCAGGTACACAGGCATAGAGTAAACACTGAAATATATCAGATAGGATATTCTTATGTAAGAAATATGAAAATCTGTAAGACTTACAGATGTGAGCATACAGCACTTCTGATGTCTAGGCAATGTGCTTATGTCCCTAATTCATGAAACAAAATGAAGGGAAAAAAACTTATCAAGTCTCTGAGCACTTTGTTTGGGGCATTTTATGTGTCAGTCAAGGTAGCCACCACATACGCCTTCAGTGTATCAGATCGTAGTATAGTACTTATATGGAGTTCTATTGACATGAGGAAAGGATTTTAAATATAATCAAATAAACCACAAAGAGAAGAATAAGCACCGTTTCCTTTCCTTTCTTTCTTTTTCTTTCTATTTGAATGCACTGCTCACTCTCACACGCAAGCATCTTCCTTCATTCTTACTAGAGCAGACTAGTTTGTGGTTGATGAGGTTAACCCAGGAACCTCACTTCCCGGATTCAAGCCTGCTATTGACCAACCCTATGATTTTAGACCAGTTTCTCTTTCTGTTCCTTAGTTTCCTTAGCAGTGAATGGGGATCCAAATGGCATCTGTCTCACGAAGTAGCCAGGAGGATTAAACAGGTTAATGTTTATAAAGTCCTTAGATCAGAGCCATACAATATGTACACTACTTAAGAATTGTTTTTTTTATAAAGAAAAGAATAAACATTGAACATTACATTGAAAAGATTAGAGGAAGATAAAGTCATGCAAAACAAGCAGACAAGACTTTTCATTTTGTGACCAAAGAAGGACTTTCATGTACTAGTTTGTGACTTTAGGTAATTGCTTAGCCTTCATGAGCCTTGTCTGGACCGTGTGACATCATGTCACAGTGTAGGTAGGGGACTTACATACAAGAACAATTTATAAAGTGTACATCATTTTCTATATATGACAGATAGGAGATCAGGCGTGGCACTTGCCCTCAAGGGGCTTACTGTCTGGAAAGACAGCTCATTGATATGTAAGGTACTGCCAGGAAGTGCCTCTAAATGTTCTTGCTTACAGGTATTCAGACATATTCTGTACATCTGAAGGGCTACACAGCACATGTGGGGCCCATTGCCCCATTTCTGCAGACTGAACTTTCCTTAGGAATGGGCAGCCTTATAAAGGAATGGTGGAGGGACACCCAGAGGTTAAGAAGCACACTTTGTTAGAAGTAAATGTATACCATATGTTGCTGTGGTTTGTGTTCCATGGGACCATCTGCATTTTCCTTGGCTGCCCAGATTTGTAGAGCATTAGCAGTTAAATGCCCCAAAGATGCAAAGCCTGCCGAATAAGGATATTTAAAAGAAGTTTAAAAACATAGAACACTAAGCAAGGAGCATTCACTTACTACTGTAAAGATTTGTAAAGATGAACAGTTGAGTCCTTAGTGTAGACTAAATTAAAAAGACCCCCTTGTTAATTCCAACATTTAATTATATTATTAGCAACACCCCTTGTTTTATATAGTTCTATGCAGTGCTCAAAGAACTACTGCATACATCTTTTTGGAGTGTCAGTATGTTGTCCCTGTACCCAGCTAATTTTCAGAGGCAAGTATTTCTGAGTTCAAATCTCAGCTATAAACTTTAGGTGTGAACTTTTAAGTAATTTTTCTTCCTAGAACCTATGTCCTGTTAGTATTCTCTAACATACATCTTTCAGATTGCTGCAAAGGTTCAATAAGGTGAGATGTATTACATGCTTGATACACAATGGGTTTCAACAATTTCCCATTTCTACTATACTTCTGTCATTTACCCCTTCTGTATTATTACATACAAAGACCTTAAATTAACCTGTCTGTAGTTAGAAATACATTAAGAAATTGGGGGTGGGAGGCATAGTATGCATATTTATTCTATTCCCTTACTATGAGTAGTGATTGTGTGCATGATGCCATCTGCTCTGGAGTTTCCTTACTTCAAATCTTGTTAAACTTAAAGAATTTTTTGAGTAGTTATGATTTTAGATCTTCCCCTTTGTAAGCCATGGAGCTGGTTCTTTCTTTGTACATAGGTACTTGAGGATGTCTTTATGTGGAGTTTCTTCAGAGCCTCTGACCTTCAGTCTTCTATACTCTGGAATGTCAGCACACAAATCAAGCCCTGGCATTAACTCTGTAGTCGCTTCGATATTAGATTGATTGTCCTTCTGCTACATATTTATTGAATACATTGTGTATGCTTCAGTGGAAACGAAGAAGAAAATAAACTGCCCTTAAAAATGATTTTTAAAAGGTCTATCAATCTATCCAAATGTTCAGAACTCATGCAGCATTGTTTTGCATTATGTTTGCTGGCATTACTGGTTTAAAATATAATTATCTGTCTCATGTACAATAGGTTTACTGAAATTCTCACTTGTCAGCAGTTGGGTTTCTTTTAAGGCTTATGTAATGTCTATTATAATTGGTCTTATGCAGTACTCACTTTTCAGACAGAAGAAGTTGGTGGAAAGCTTTGGAGAGAGGGAAGCAGAGTCTCTCATGACCCTAAGAAAGGATGAAATAATAACGGCTCATGAGCACATCCACCTTCTAATTCCTGTCTATATCTATGTTGGGCTATCTAGCAAGGGAAAAATTAAGGTTGCAGTGGAATGAAATCTGTGAATAAGTTCAGCTTAAAATAGGGCTAGCAAGGGCCTAAGGAAGCAGAATGACGAAGGGCAAGGAGCAGAGATGCAGGGATTGTAATTGTGGGGGAATGCTAACAACATAGGAACTAGACTCTGCTGTCTCTGAAGCAGGAAGGAGGAAGGAAGGAATGCAGGTAGGTAGATTGGAAATGTCATTTTTTCAGAGATCTAGGAAGGATGCGGTTCTCCTTACTCCTGATTTTAGTACAATGACATCCGTGCCAGGCTTCTAAACCACAGGATTGTAATGTAATGGATTTGGGTTGTTTTTTGATTTGTTTGTTTGTTTGTTTTGTTTTGATACAGGGCATTACAACATAGGCCTGGCTAGACTGGAATTCTCTATGTGGAACATGCTATCCTCAGCCTCACAAAGATCTGTTTGCCTTTGCCTCCTCAGTGCTGGGATTAAAGGCTTGTGCTACCATGATTGGGCCAATTTAGATTGTTCTAAGACACAAAATCTATAGCAGTCTTATAACACACAATTAAAAACTAATATAGGCCAAGGCATAGTGGCTCACACCTGTCATTCTAGCACTGTGTATATGGGGCAGAAGCATGAGGATTGTTATAAGTTCCAGGCTATCCTTAGTTACATAGCAAGTTCCAGGCCAGTCTGGGCTACAGTGTGAGACCCTGTCTTAAAAACCTAACCACTCCTTTGAAAAAGAAATATAAGGACATTTTTGAGTTATGTATGTACATCAATATATGTACACACACATATGTGTGTGAATATATGTATATATATTTAAAAACCTTTTTTAAATGTGTAGGGTGTATTTCTGTGTCTGTTCAATAGCAAGAGTCCTCCAAAAATTGGGCCTGGGATGCTTTGCAACACCCTAAAGTATTCTCCTCTCATGTATACAGACCTCCATGTACCATTGTTAGAGGAATCCTTTATGATGACCTCATTGCTGTAAAATGAAGTCAGTAGTGAAAATATGCAAAGTAATGTTCATTCCTTTATAAAAACAGTCAGCCATGAAAGCCTTTCTTCTGTTTCATTCTTGTTCTCCTTATTATTTACTTTTGCTAGTAGCATTAATGTAAGGAAGGAATCAAGCTCTAAAGTTCTTTGCTAACCCTCAAAAAGGGAACAGCCGGCACAATTGAGCTTGTCTGTCAAGCTGGTCAAGGTGGAGAGTAATGTGGTCTGGGGTTCCCAGAGCCCATTGGACCTTTGACCCTTTCTGTTGAGACTATTGATCTGGGTTAATAGTCAGCACCAGTGTGCTGTTGGTGAGTTGTGTGCCCATGTGTGATTCCTCATTGAGTACAAATGAGGCTCTGACCGACTCGAGGGTAATTGGTCCTTTTTGTAGTTTTCCAAGATCAGGGTGGGAAATTAGAATAAATAGGCCCTGACAGGCAGAGTGGAAATTCATTTCTAGAATGTTTGCAGTTGTCTTGGTGACAAAGCAGTGGAACTGTAGACAGGACTGACTTCATCTATACCATGAACTCTGTTTACCAGGGCTACTGTGGACTCTAGCCCAGTAGGCATGGCAGGACAGTGTGTAGAACTCTGAGATTAGTGATGCCATTAGTTAAGTGGGTGTATTTTCCATCCACTCCACAGCTTCTTGCCACCTCCCTCCCATCCCCATTCTTCTCATCCCACCAAACCAGGTGCCCAGTGAGAAAAACAGTAGTTCAGTGGGTGCAAGGACTATGCTTTCAACAGCTTGAAATGAGAGCTAATAAAAAAGGAGAAAAGTCAACCAAACAGCCTCCCACATGATTTCCCGTTGCCAGCTCTTCCGTGTTAGAACAGTGAGGTACTTTTCCTTTCCTGCCCACTTTATGACTAGCTCTCATGCTTTCATCTTGAGAAGCATCCCACGTCACACATCACACAGGCAACCCTCTGTCCTTTCTTTTGAGGCACTCATTCCAGGAGTCTGGCTGCAGACAACCACACAGGTATCACTGCCTTAAGGGCCTTCTCACCTTTCTGCTCCAATCTGCCAGACTTTCCTTTCCTGACCTCCCCTGAAAGTCTGGCATCCTTGGGAGTCTAAGCAAACAGAAGGTCTGGTTGACATGAGGTGGGGATGGGAGGCATGGCAAGTTGCAAGTTCAGAGAGAATAGAGAAAAGGGGGCAACCAAGAAGGATACATTTTGGAGACTCCTGCACATCCAGTTGTATGGCATCTAAATATTCCATGCTGCAAGTGTACTTTAATAAGGAATAATCTGTGAAATGATCTGGGCAGCATTTACTTGCTCCACAGAATACATTAGTGTCTCAGGGGCCACACACACACACACACACACACACACACACACACACAGACGCACACAGATGTGTGTGTGTGTGTGTGTGCGTGTGTGTGTGTGTGTGTGTGTGTAAAATCATTCATTAAACTTTCCTTTAAATCTATGGAGAGAGGCTAGGGACTACCTCTTGATGGTATAGCTCATGCTTTGCATGCCCAAAGCCTTTAGTTAAATGTTCGCCAAAGATACTTAGAAAGCTAAATGAAACAATAAAAATATATGCCCAAATCTGAGGAGGGAAACATAATTATATAGATGAAATTCCAGGTTCTTGGTGAGCATCTGAGCAAGTACTGTACGTCAGGTTCTATCAGCTAAGACAGTAAAAGGAAGACAGGACATCATGAATGTCTACCGGGAAAATGGTTAATTTGCTCTAGAAGGTGAGCAGCACCTAGTGTTGAGCCTTCTTCTGAGAGCACAGAAAATGAGCTAAAAGTTAACTTCTACTTAAAGAGACAGCACTACTCAGCAGTACTTGTTTTTTCAGGACTACTCAGAAATACTTTTTCAGTATTATTCAGTGGTGCTTGGGTTTTTTTTTTTTTTTTTTTTTTTGTCTTCTACTTAGAGCTGAGCATTTACTTATTTAAAATGATTTATTTATTTTTATTTTATTGGTTTTGCCTATATGTGTGTCTGTGTGACGTCGGATCCCCTGGAATTTGAGTTACAGACAGCTGCTAGTTGCTGTGTAGATGCTGGGAATTGAACCTGGGTTCTCTGGAAAAACAGCCAGTGCTCTTAACCTGAGTCACCTCTCTGGCTTAGCTGAGTGTTTATAATCATATGTATGTATGTATGTATGTATGTATGTATGTATGTATGTATGTAAATATATATGTATATATATCATACTTGTCTTCATTGTATTGAATTTTTTTTTATCTTCTGTTTATTTGTTATTTTGTTTGTTTGTTTTACAAAACATGCTCTAACTATGTAGCCCTGGCTCTCCTGGAACTCACTGGGTAGACCACGCTTTCATTGAGGTCATAGAAATCTACCTGCCTTTGTCTCCCAATGCTGCAATCATACTCAGCTAAATAATTTATTTATTTTTATTTTATGTGTATGAGTGTTTTAGCTGCGTGTATGAATATATACCACATGCACGCTTGTGGAAGCCAAATAGGGGCATTTGGATCCTGTGGCCTGAAGTTATAGAGAGTTGTGAGCTTTTGTGTGCTGGAACTTGAACCCAGGTCCTCTGCGAGAGCATTTAGTACTCTTAACCATTGAGTCATCTCTCTAGTACTACTTTTCCTTTCATAGCTTGCTAAATATTTTACTGACATCTTTGAAATCATATCCAAATCCTAACATTTTCCGTTCCTGTTTATCTCTTTCTCTCATGTGCTGTTACAGATATTGTTCCTTTACCATTCTAGATTTACTTTCTATTCTTATATGTTGAAAGTCACAAGTTTGTTCTATTGTTTGAAGCAGAATCTTTCTATCTAGTCCAGGGTACTCTCTAACTCACCAAGTAGACCAGGATGGCCTTAAATGTTTAGCATTCTTTTACTTCAGTGTTCCTAAATGCTGGGACTACAATCATGCACCACAGATTCCAGCTCATAATTTTTGTAACTCCTTGTAATTTCTTGGACTGCCTTGAAACATCCCAGTAGGTACAGATGTCCACACAGGTACCTACTCTCACACAGGTGTGCACTTGAATTGTTTAAGAGTTACTTAGAAGGTACTCACTGCTGTGAGGTGTAGTGTAACTCAAAGAGTCAGCAGAGAGAAGGGAAAAAGAGATGAGGAATGGGGTCCTGGGGTGCTGCATCAAGAAGAACTTGAGGAGAGCAGACAGCAGCTAGAGAAGACTGGATAAGGCATGGGGAAACTGAGAGAACAGGCTTTACTGGAAGTCAATTGAAAAACAAAACAAAACAAAACAAAACAACGTATCAAGTGAGAGGTAATAAGGCCCCCAAACTGATCACAGAGCCCTTACCACTGTAAGGGCCATTAGTGGAGTGATGGAGGCTGACACGTGATCAGAGGGCATTATAATAACCATGCAAGTACTTCCCATAGTCCAGTTTCTCCTTCCATAAACCTATTATTTCTCTCTTAACTCCTAGTTCTATTCTTCCAATCATCGATGTGCACACTTTAAGGAACTCTCACTTTTCAGAACCTTTGAACTGCTTAGAGAATTAAACTCAAGCTCTTTGTTGCTCGCAATTAAACTTTATGATGTTCTTGTTGACTGCACTGCTGTTCTGTTTCATTAACCGAGGCTGACGAACACCTCTTCTCTCCTTAGGGAGCTAATGTCAGATCCCAAGTACTAGACAGTTACAAAATTTTGTTTCTGCTAGAACATCATTTCTTGGGTCTCTCTGGTTCCTCTGGATGTTTCAGCTCAAATTTCAGTACTGGATTTTCTTCCTATGCATTCTCAAGCTGAGCCAGCCAGATCCCCTGTGTGCTGTTGTAGAATTCTCAGCATATATATCTACGAGCGCATCATTAGACTGTCCTATAACTAGTCACAGGCTTGAGTGTGCATGCCTTGAGAGCAAGGGTCATTGCTTAGTTTCTATAGTACCCTAAGAGTCCCATGGTAGGAACATGCATACAGTACAATTTTTGTGTGGAAACCATATTTTTTTTATGGTATGCTGTATTTCCTAAATTAAGTTGATACAAATGTATCAACTTTTTGAGAATGAGTTTAGGTTTGGAGCTAGCCAAAGGCTATTTGGCTTTGTCTGATGAAGAAGCTAGGAAACATACTTTTTATTACAAATAAAATATAGAAAAAAATTAAGTAGAGCAGTTTGTGATAAGACACATTTTTTTATATGGCTCATAGAGAGTACTAAAGTTTACTGGCACTGATTTGCTTAAGGCAATTTTAAAGTTGAACTCCCCAAACATCGTGAACAGTAATTGTTGCTGGACTGTTGGGGTTTTCAAGGTAACTTCAAGATGACAATGTTTACTTGTACTGTAAGTTCTGGCATCTCTAGTAAAAACGTCTGTTATTCTTACGATCACAATCTTATTTTCTGAAGTGAATTTTTATCTGTGAAAAATCCCCGTTACTTCTGGTGTACTGAAGTCTTCTCTTTGAAAAGCTATTGGTTTCAATTCTGTAGGCACGGTCTCCCTATGCAGTTGTATTTGAAAATTCTATTTAAAATGTTTATTTAAAAAAACTACTGATAAAACCATTAACCGAAACCAGATTCAACCCCAGTTTAGTGGCAGCTCTCTAGCCCAAATGAACGTATAGCCATTTGTTATGATTTTTCTGTTTACTGATTTTCAAGCAGTTTTCTTTCAATCTGTGTTTCACTGATCAGATCCAAGCCAATTTAGATTAATCTTCCGTGTCACTTTTCATGAAACTGTGCATCAAATGCTTCACCAAGTCAAAACACAGAACATCTGCTCTCCTTTCTCTGATAGCTCTTCAGCTCTCTCTAGTCAACTACTTTATCAGCAGTGGAATGTGTTTAATAAGCCTCCGTTATTACTGCCCATGACTTTCTCACCTTTTAGAAATTTCTCTCCCAACTTTATTTGCAAAATCTTGATAAAATACTTGTTAGTTAAATCTATTCATAACCTTTTAGTCATGATAACTAATTATGCAAGCCATGCAAACCATCTAAGTCATTTTCGTTCCTCTCCTGGGAGAGATGCTGTTCATACTTGCGGATTGGTATATGTTTGAGTTTGAAGTATTCATTCACCTGCTCTTTGTCATTAGCTGTTTTTTCCCTAGGTACGTTTTGCAGTTCTTCATCGTTGCCATGTGTTCAATAGATATTATGCTTGCCACAGCATGACTACAGAAGAGGAAAGTGTCTGCACACACAGTAAGTTGACTCATGTTGCTTTTGGACACGGGCTGAAGTTTCTGATGCGTCTGTCATCTCACTGATGAAGGTGAGCTGTGCTTAATGATACTTGCTTTCAGGAGCTTGGGGAGCCATTTCTATGCATACAAACCGAGAAAGCATGCTGATGGTTAGTTTTTTAAGGAAGTTAAAGGAGATTCCATCTAAACAATGGACTTTTATGATTTAAACTCTGAGATCATTGTGTATGCTGACTATAATTAATTAAAGAAATATGAAGGTTCGTATTTAGTGTCTTTATATTGGTTAAAATATACTTACTTTAATAACCTTTGCAAGCAAATTACTGAGCTAGCAAACTGTCTGAGATTATTACTGACATGCTTCGTAGAGTTACATAAATTAAAACTTTCGTTATGATTTATCAAGGATTACTCAAGTATTAATTAACTGACAGCTGTAACACTGCTTTTGACATTCTTAAGTTTCCTCTGGTTAATCTTATATACATTATAAATTAGTCAGTTTTCCCCTTAGTATATAAAACGTTTAGCTTTTGAAGTGTTTTGACATATGGTAGACTTCAATAAGAAGGCAGACATTTTCAGTTTTGAAAAATGTAAATATATCATTCTGTAAGAAATTCCAAAATGTTGGCTATGGAACAATGGAAACCATATGTAGTTTTTCTGCAAATCTCAATATACAAGTAACTGCTTTCAACACATCTTTTCTGTCTCCAGTTTTAATATTAACTACTTGATTAAATGTTAAGTGGAGCAAAGGCCATTTATGTCAGCCGTCACTAATATTTGTCTTGTCTCCAAAGGATGGAAAGCATTTAGTTTTGGATATGTACTATTTTGCAGCTGGGTGATAATTAACTACTAGGGTGAGTACCCCCTAGTTATAACCTAAAAATTCTAGAGATGGGCTTTCATTAGATGAATTTGTGTCTCTTTTTATGTTTTGTTTTAAATTACTAAACGGGAGTTTTATGTTCTTTCAATTAGATGCACGCATTAGAATACAAATTTGGAAAATATGTCAAAACTGTTTTTTTGGTTTTTTGTAGAATTAAGGCTACAAGTTTCCTGTTTTCCACATTATATTTAGAAATATTATGAAGGCTCTGTTAATTAAATTATAGCCACCCAATAATGACATTAGCTTTTTATACATGAAAGAAGCCAACAGTATTTAAAATGAAAGTATAAGAAATTCATACTTGTAGCACGTGCACTCTTACATTTTAGCTTCACCTAAAAGGTGGTTCTGAATCTAGAACACTGTTCTTTAGGGTCCATGATTTAAACTCAGTAGGCTAGACCTTCCTAATGAGTTCATATCCTCTTAGAATCAATGGCTCTGAGTCAAGAAATGGTATTATGTCAGAGGTCAAGCAGAGACCGAGCAAATGTGTACAGTTCCTGCTTTCTTTGCATAAATATTTAAAATGACATGTCAATATATATCAGACACAGCAGAGTGCATTATTCCTTCTGAACAAGTAAAATTGCAAATTTATGTTCTGTTTTTAATAAAAAAAATGGCAAATCCAATTTTAAGATGCTAATAATGCACATGAAAATTTCTTTAAAGGAGAATTTTCTGCATAGTTCCAACTTTCTCGATTTCTACCAGTACGAATCTGTTGTTCTCTTGTTATTTACAGATATTTTATGGGTTGTTTAGATAGTTCTTTCTGATACTTCCATGAATCACTCACACAAATGTGGAAATACTGTTAAATTGATACATTTCCTTATAACATATGACTTTTGCATTTCTGAGACTTTCGGACATTTTTTCTCATTAATTATGAGCTGCTGCACACATGAAGACGCATTATAGAAGCATCATGAGCAGATGCGCACAAATCAGAGGGCTGAACACGTAGCAAGAAATTGTTGGTCTTAAATAGAAAACCAGTGAAAATTTATGTCACAAAAATGCATCCTTAATGCAAACCAGTGGCAACTGCAAAATGATATCAGATTTTATACAGTTTAAAAGCCATCAGTAGTTACTTTCTTGGTCCCGAATGAGCAAGGACTCTGGTCTAATTACTTCTTTAGGCAACTTTATCCACTGTTTGATTACTCAGAGCTAAAATGATATTCTGGGCAGATGGGCATGGACACAGTAATGCATGCCTGTTGCCACAGTGGTTAGCAGGCGAGGCAAGAGGATCTTGAATTCAAGGAGCACCAGAGTTACACAGTAAAACCCTTTGGTTAAAAAAAAAGAAAGAAAAAAGATTTACTGGGACCCAAATGAAATCTTACTCTGTTCTTGTAAAAATGTATTTTTAATTTCTTGGTTTTGGTGGTGCTGAGAATCAAATTCATAACCTTGTACACCTTATCACAGAGTGCCAGTTCCATCAAATCCATCCCATCTTTGATATAATCACTAATTCTCTTTTTAATGCTATTTTCTTTATTTTGTTTTATGGGTAGTGTGTTTTGCCTGTATGTATGTCTGAGCACCACATGCATGCAGGGCCCACAGAGGCCAGAAGGCATTGGATTCCCTGAGACTGGAGCTCCAGACAATTGGGAACCCCAAACCTGGCACCCGGAAGTACTCTTTAAGTGCTCTTTAACAGTGGACTGTCTGTCTAGTCACTTACTGCTATGTCCTATAGTAGCCCCATGCAATATGAGTAACATGTTTAGTTCTGTTGTGACTGCCTTTGAATACCCATGTTGATGCCAGGAGGAGGAGAGTACAGGTGGTATTGTGGTGTGAACAGAAGATAACATTTTAGGTGTTAGACACTTATTGTCATTTCAGAATAAAATTTTTTATCCTTATGCAAATTCTATCACATCACTAAAGAACACAGCTTGTAAGTGACTGAAATTCACACTTTTTAGGCAGTTTGTAAATAACTTGTGAGCAAATGCAAAAAGTGGTATCTTAATGTTGCAGGTGCCAGAAATGTTGGTCAAAGCTAAATTTTCAAATAGAATATGCAAACTAAAGCTGATATTAAATTTGAGGCTCCCTTAGACTGGACTAGAACAGATGCACAGAGACATGGTTACTGTTACTGATTACTGTATTCACATTCATATTATTAACTTTTTAAAATATATTGTTACAATATATTAATTATAAATAATAATTCTTCTTTGGTTTTAAACTAGTGACATAAAGAATAATTATTCTTTCTGTCCTTAATCAGATAGATATCTGGACTAAGCTGGTTGAAACTAAGAGAAACAGAATATCATTTCTTGTATTAGCTCTAAGTCGTTGTAAATATAAAACTGTTTTCTTTGGCACCCCTGGCCTCTAACTATCTAGGAAAGGAAAAATAAGGGAGACACCAGTCTTTCTTTATATATTCCTTTCAAGCTGAATTAATTAACATTTGAATGCAAGTATGAAGCAAGCAGAATTTCTTTATGTGCAGATTAGGGGGGGATGAAGAGGCAGTGAACATTTCCCAGACAATGGTCATATGTTCATTAATGTGACCTTCTGGATCTTACCTGTGTTAACGTTTGTTTTCTTTAAGTCTCCCTCACTAGCACAAGAATAAAAGAAGAAGGTAGACTGAGGACAAAGACAGGCAAGAGATAAAGTCACACACTTAGGGGTTGATAGGGACATTTGTAGATAAACCTGAAGATGTAATGTTTACAAAAGACAGACATGGTCCCATGGGCTTGTACAGATTTAGTAAATTTTATGTGTTTTTGTACATTGTCTTCATGATTGTTCCATGCTGTCCTAAAGTAGAGTGGATTTAAAAAGTCAAATTGTTTTATATCTATTTTATTTAACTCCACAAAGTGTGTAAATCAGTACCCAACCACCTAGTTTACATGCTTGTAATATTTCCATTTTTGGAATGTTGATTAGATCTATTTTTAATCCATGAAAGGGGTGGGTATCTTTCTTAATGTAAAAAGAAAATTTTAAAAGTTTAAAAATACTGAAATCAAACTAGTTTTCCTAAGCTAGTTATAGAATACCATCTTCATTCAAATGATTCTGAGACAACTGTGGTCCACTCAATTTTAAAAACCATAGTTAATTTATATAGTTTTTTTTTTTTTAAAGAAGTGTATTGGTAACAATACACCTCATTAGCTGTGACATTACAAGGATCTCTTCAGTAAGCAATTTTAAACTGATCTCTATTTATAATTGAATTACCTTTTTTCCACTAACTGAATTAGTAGCAAAATATATACAGTGATACAGTGAAATATATGCATTCATCTGTATAAGTGCACATAAAACACATGGAAAACAAATTAAGAGTACCCAGTTCAGGAATTGAGCATGTTCCTTACTGTGTTGTGCTTGCACTTCTGAGCTAGGGTGCTGGGTGAGCAGAGAGAGTAGAAACCTCACAAGATACGACAGAGAAAGAGGTGGCTGCTGAGCTGATGCTCTGCCCCAACAATTTTGTGAGTATTCACTTGAATTAGATTATCTTTTTACTTTACATTTCTCTGTATTAGAGTGATTTGGAGTAGCTCTCATGCTTTTTGACTATTTGAATGGGCTATTGTGTGATTATACAAATTCATATATGTGTGCATATTCATATGTGAATGTATAATACATTCTTTATTCATTTCTGTGTTAGTTTTTTTTTTTTTTTGTAACAGAATAGCTAACAAACAACTTAAAGGGAATCTATTTTGGCTCATGATTTCTGAGGGATTCAGTCTGTTATGGCAGAGGAGGAATGGTGGAGCCACTCAGCATTAGTGATGGAAGTGTGTGTCTGAAGCATGGACAGAAGGAGGAGCAGAGAGAGCAACGGGAGAGCCAGGCACTGAGTCTTAGCTGTGGCTTCCCAGTAGGAACCATAGCTGCCAGCCAGCACTACCTTTGAAAGGTTCCTTCCCCAACAATACTATCAGCTGAGGAACAGGCACACAAAACATCAACCTCTAAGAAACACGGCTGATTCAAACTTTACACTATTTCCCCATACAAGGAGTTATTTCTCTAACATAAACATGAGTCCACTATTCTTGATCTGTATTGCAGAGAGTCTTATCATTTATGGTATCTTGAATTTCTTTTCGATTTATTTATTTTAGAGAGTGAAGAGTGTTTTGACTGAATGTATGTGTATCATGTGTGTGCCTGGTATCCTCAGAGGCCAGAAGAGGGTATCAGACTCCCTGGAACTGGAGTTATGAATGGTTGTAAGTCACGGTGTGGGTGCTGGGAACTGATTCCAAGTCTTTTCCAAGATCAGCAAAGGGCTTTTAACTGCTGATATGTCTCTCCAGCCCCACTTATGGTCATCTTTTGTGTCTTCGATTTTTTTTAAGTATACTTATAAAGTCTTAAAAGCCCCCAGGTTTTCTGCCTCAACTATAAAGCCCCTACACTAGCTATAACTATGGTCTTTGATATATGTTGTGCCATTTGTGTTATTTTTAGTTTTGTTTCAGACTTTGATTTATTGGAATTGGTTTTTGAATGTAGTATGAGCTATAAGCCTAACCTGATATTTTTCAATTGCGCAGCCTGTCATGTCATGTCATACTCTTTTTCATGAATAGAGTGTTGCTTTTATAGAATACTTAACTTTTCCATGTACTGAATGTACTTCTGGGCTCTCCCTTTTCTCATTAATCAATCTGTCTCCTTGCATGCCATTACTATACTATGCTATACATGATGTAATAATACAGTATTCTAATAAATATTATATTTACTTGATATAGTAGCAAAAGGGCATTGTCAAACACATAACCAGTAGACAAATACAGTTTTAAGTACTAGAGAACTTCTGAGTGCTTGAAAAAATTTTGATAGAATTCAGGCAACCAAGATAAATAAAGAAAAAAAAAAACCCAGAAAATTGGAGTCTCACATCATAATATGGCACAAAAGAAACATAAATTTATTGAAACAAAAATATGAGCATACATCCATGAAAAATATGATGGAGTTATTTATATCCATATATGTATATGTGTACATATAGACATAATATAATCTTTGACCCAGAAATTCTATTGACTTTGTCAGTGTTCCATTTTGTAGTAGTAGAAAGTTGGAAATGCAAAGCTTTACTGATTAAGGAATTTGTTAAATAAATATATAGTTATTTAGGTTTTCTTCATAACAAATCCTGCAAGCTAGGCTTGGAGAAGATTAGGAAAAACATAAAACCCAAAGAATCTCATCAAGAGCAGGACGATCATAGGTTTATAAGTAAGTGGGATGGAAGACCTCACCTGAACAGTGGAGGCGGTTGTATGCTGGTTAAGATAAACACAAGTCAGTGTACTCTAGTTGTCTGCAGCTGGCACAAGGTGCCAAGAAGCACCTGAAGCCACCTATTGGCTCTTGCAATTTTCACTCCCTCTTTTGCTTTCCCAGAGACCACATGCTTGCCAAGCAAACACTCAAGTGTTGACAGTGTAGATGAAAAGCTGGAAGCCATTTGTATATCACCCAGCATTTGTTATTGGGAAGTTGTCAGGACTTGTATGCTTCAGGATAAAGCTCTCACCATCAAATTTCTCCTTGCTATGGGTACTGTTGAGGCAGATAAATGCTAGGAAAGTCTGTGAAAACAAGGGCTATAACCCACTGGGTTTTTTTTTTTTTTTTTTTTTTTTTTTTTTTTTTTTGCTAGTACTCACAGCTTTAAAGTTTTTGCCTTTAGAGCTTTGTCTTCAAATAAAGTTATTTAAAGGGTGTATGTCCATGGGCTTGTTGTGAAAGATGATGACTGAAGAATACAGTGGGACTGACCGTAGCTGGCAGACAACTATGGTATCATCAATGCTGAGAAAAGTTGTCAAGTGCCAAAAGCAGGATACAAATTGTGCACAATGTGACCCTATGCATATGAACAGAGCTATTCACACATCCATCCTTAGAGATTGTTAGCAGTTAAAAAAAAAATAAATCTAGACCAACCACTACTCTCTCAGAGTTTCAGGCTAGTGAAGGAGATATGTAAAGAATAAACAATTTTAAATTTACTTTCAGAACTGCAGGGTTAGTGGGAATAAAGTAAACATATAATAAGGGGTTACGGAATCTTCAGGGGGAAAAGATATTTTCATTGAAACATGAAGTATATTTAGGAATTAAATCAGCCAAGGATTGAGAGTAAGATTGAGCATGGAAATACTATAGCTAGACACATTACAAATAGTAATCTCTTGATGTGGATGAAGGAATGGGAAAAACATCTTCCAGTTGGAAATAATCCTGTGTGGTTGTGGATTGGGAGCTGAAGGGAGTATGGAAGAACAGATGGAGAAGCCAGGTGGGCAAGCTTCTTCAGACACATTTACCGAGAGAAAATATGTAAGGAGGCATGGAGAGATGCTTTGTTCAGCTTTGAACTCTCTGAGTTTTGAAATAGCAGTGTCGTCCACAGAGATGACAGACTGGTAAATAAACATGTGAATCAGTCTAGAACTCATATATTTCTGGGATTATGATAGGGTAAGTGTTGGCCATGTTCAGATGGATAAGAAGTCATTAAATATATATGATGTCACCATAAGAAAGCATATGGTGCAAAGAAAAAAGAGCCCGAGGAAACTCATGGAGGTTCACACTTTGTGATCAGGAAAGAGAAGGATCCAGAAGAGAAAATTGTTACGGGAGGCCAAGGATGCATCAGAAAGCCCTACATGTAGTTTCATGAGCTGTAAGGATGAGCTCGTCTTAAAGAGACAGTAATTACCTCTGTAAACATGGCTAAGGGTTCAAGTTCCAAAGAGGCCTGCAACATGTCTACTGCAGTTTCTAGAAGGAGGCATTTTGTGATATGAGCAGGGCCAGGGGAAAAGAGGTAGAGGCAACGATCCTAATGAGATACTGGTTGAAGATAAATACAAGGTGAGGATGCAAGACCTGATGTTAATTTTGGGGGGCTGTACGCTGTGAAGAAAAGAAATAGAGCAGAAACTTGAAGACATGTGGGCCCTAGAAGTAATTTAAGTTGAATGGATGTTTGAGTCACTGTTCTGTTGTTGTGAAGAGACACCAAGGCAACTGTTATGAAAGAAACTTTTAGTTGGGGGCTTGATTCCACTTTCAGATGTTTTGTTCATTATCATCAGTGTAAAGCACGTGGACTAGGCAGTCATTGCAGCAGTAGCTGAGAGCTACATTCTTATCTGTAAGTGGAGAGAGAAAGAGAGAGAGAGGGAGAGAGAGAGGAAGAAGGAGGAAGAGGAGGAGGAAGAGGAAGATGAGGAGGAGGAGGAGGAGAAAGGAGGGAGATGGAGACAGAGATGGAGACAGATACAGAGATGTTGGGCCTGGCATGAACTTTTGAAATCTCAAAGCCCACCTTCAGTGACAACCTTCCTCCAGCAAGTCCACACCTACTCCAGCAAGGCCACACCTCCTAATCCTTCTCAAATAGTATCACTCACTCACTGATGACTAAGCATTCACATATATGAGCCTATAGGGACCATTTTGATTCAAACCCCCACATTCCATTTTCTGACTCCATTAAGTGTATAGCTATACCATAATGTTAAATACGTTTAGTCTAACTTCAAAAGTCCAAAGGTCTCTTCTGAGACTCAAAGCCATCTTGCTACTGTAAAATCAAAATTAAAGCACATCACATACTTCTAAGATACAACAGCACATAGTATACATTACTGTTCCAGAAGGGAGGAAAGAAAGCACAGTGAGGAAATAGTGGACCAAAGCAAGACTGAGACAGCAGGGAAAACTCTGAATTCTGTACCTCCATGTCTGTCGCCAAAGCACTCTTCAGATCTCCAACTCCTTTCAGCTTTGTTGAGCACAACACAGTTCTCTCTTTGGGGCTGATTCCAGCCCTGCTAATAGCTCTTCTTATCAGGTATCCCTCGACTCTGGTATCTCCAACAGTTTGGATTCTTCAACACTTTACCTTCATAGCCTCATGCAATGGCCTTTCTGAGCCTCCACATAGGGATATCCCTGACACACACCTGGCCTTGGTGACTTTCCTTAGTCACAAAGGAAGATTCCATAAGCCTCTTTCTTGTGTCCTTAACTCTAGAGTCAGAATCACATAGCCAAAGCTGCCATTTTCTGCTGCTTGCTGAGGCTGGAACATGGCGCCCTTCTTCAATTCCATCTACACCAGCTTTCTATTGTTGATCACTTGCTTTACTGTTCAAGCTTTTCTTTACTTTATCTCCAAAGAAATTCAGTTGGAAGCTTAGCTGGGTGGGATCTTAGCCTGAGGTCATCACTCACTTCATTCCATTTAGCAAACAAGCTTTTCTTGAAATGCGTTATCTACCTGAGCACTGGAATTAGCTCCGCTACACTTCCTGGTGCCCCATTTCCCCTGAAGCTACACACTTTGTATTTCCCTTTGCCTAGTTTGCTCCCTTTCATTATAGATCCTCAGAAGACTAACTACTAATAACTGCATGACAGAGTCAATACTAAGTTGTGAAATCTCTTTTGCCAAAGCCATTAGTCCAAAACTTCAATTTCTCCTCAGGCAAACTTTTAGGACCAGGGGAAAAGGTAGCCACATTCTTTGCCAAAATACCACAAGAATAGTCTCTATAGTTTACTTGTTAATATTCTTCTCTGAAACTTCTTGAGCCAAGCTCTATAATTTACATTCTCTCAGTACCACCTGTCTTCCATGCTTTTACTAGTATGACCTATTAAATCCTGCTTAAAGCATTCAACTGCTTTTCCTACCCTAAGTCCCAAAGTCTACATTCCTCCAACAAGCAGCAAGGTCAGACCTGTCACAGCAATACCCCACTTCTTAACACCAACTTCCGTTTTAGACATTGTTCTATCTTTGTGAAGAGACATCATGACCACAGCAACTACTATGAAAGAAAGCATTTAATTAGGTGGTTGCTTCCAGCATCAGAGGCTCAGTCCATTGTCGTCATAGTGAGGAGCACAGCAATATGCAGTCAGGCTCTGGAGCTACAGCTGAGAGCTACAACCTGATGTATAGGCAGAGAGAAGGAGAGAGCTTGCATGGGTTTACGAAATCTCAAAGCCCATCTCAAGCGGCACACTTTCTTTGACAATACCACACACTTCCTAACCTTTCTCAAATAGTGCCACTTCCTGATTACTAAACATTCAAATATATGAGCCAATGGTGGGGAGGGGGGCACTCTTATTCAAACCACCACAATAGAAAAACACTACTAAGAAGGTGCCAGCAAACAAAGAGAGCCTGGAGATGCCAGAGTAAGATGTAGCCGGTAGGTATTTTGAAGTTCTGGGCCAGAGGGCATGGGACTGAGACCTGGACTACAGGGATAGGGGTAAAAAGGAGAAACAGGAGAGAGATATGAAATGATGCTGGTAAGCATGTGAGAGTGACAGCCAGGTGTTCAGGTCACTTTTGTCATCTGAAAGTAGCAGATGAAATGAGCTGCTAAGAGAAAGGACATAGGACATGGAGGCAGCAGAGTATGGCATACAAGATAATTGGAAACTTTGCATTTATTAGCGTATAAAATTTATAATGATGAGAGTGAAGTGCCTGATATTTTAGATATTTTTATAACTTCAATTATTTTACATAAAATTCAGTTAGGTAAATCTATCAGTGTCTAATATCTCCAGTAAAAAAAATTAATAGTCACACAAAACACAAAACTTTGAAAAGTCAATGATTATACTGTGTTATGTCATGAACAAAAACTGTTGTAAAAAAATCTTAAAAAAAAAAAAAAAAAGAAGAAAACGCCAAACAAGTATGGATGTTCAAAATTCAGATATGTACGTTACAGATGTCAGAGAGAACTCCTGGAGAGTTTCTGGGCTACTGGGAAAAGATCCCCAGTTTGGAGTCAGACAGATTTGGTGTAAATCTTGCCTTTCAGATGGTGAAGATGGGCATAGGCAAATTGCTGTCTCTGGGTTTCAGTTTTCTCATCTTTTAAATAATTAAATCTACCTTAATTGGTGTGATGCTTCATGTTAATTGTCAACTTGACAGAATCTAGATCACCTGGGAGACAGGCCTCTGGGCATGCCTGTGGGGGATTATCTTGACTGCATAATTGAAGTTGGAAGACCTGTCTACAGTGGGTGATTTTCTTTCCTCAGCAATAGACCCTGGACAGAGTAAACAGAAGAAAATGAGTTAGGAAGGCTCCCTCCTCTCTCTGCTCCACTGAAGCTGAATGTGACTGGCTTTTCTCAGCTCCTGCTGCCTTGACCTCCCTGCTAAGATGGTCTGCATCTTGAATTGGGAGCTAAAGTAAACCCTCTCTCACTCAAGTTGCTTTTGTCAGAGTGTTTTATCACTGTAAGATGAAAACAAGACAGTTGAAATTGTTACTAGCTTGAGTAAGATGATAATGTAAAAAGTCGAGGCCAGCATCTGGCTCCTCCTTTTTGGAGTCCATTGGTTGGTATGTAGGTAGGTAGATTGGTTGGTTGGTTGATTGATTGATAGGATTTACAAGATTTATCAGCAATGTTTCCTTGGATAATCTCTTCAAGCTTGTTGAAGCAAACCTTACACACTGACTGAACAGCTCTTCAGTACCTAGACCTGAGTTAGGGAGTGTGGGGAAGGATGATGAACCTTAGAGCCTTCCATGCTATACCTAAACTATGTTTTTACGTAAGGGATTTAGACACACACACACACACACACACACACACACACACACACACACTTCTAGGGTTTGTTAGTTGCACATTGAATTGGCTGTGGACTATTTTTGCCTTCTGGTCAGTATATTAGAGCATTGTAATGTGCTCTGCTTTTTCTCCCCTTCCTAAGCGACGTGCAAGCATTGCCAGCTTTATAACTAGCTGATGAAGAGAAGTCTGGTAGACAGACACAGACAGCTTGTGAAGTATATGGAAAGAAACCACTGAAAGTGTAATGTGTAATCTCATCTTAAGGAAACTGCCCTAGACACAGGCTTCCAAGATCAGTTCCCTGTTTATCTATAAATAGCATCCTTAAGATGGCCTAAAAGTTCAACATCTTTTTGTGACTTTTCTTGTGCTTCCTGTAGTTTTGCCTCAGGGATAT
This sequence comes from Rhabdomys pumilio, assembly GCA_030674055.1. Taxonomy (NCBI): domain Eukaryota; kingdom Metazoa; phylum Chordata; class Mammalia; order Rodentia; family Muridae; genus Rhabdomys; species Rhabdomys pumilio. The sequence continues at coordinate 82,664,488 of JANHMN010000001.1, forward strand.
CCTTTCCATTTCCAAAAGATGAATTTCTGACATTCATATCTGGTTTAGGTTTCTCAGGATCTTCAAAACATTTATTTTCTTATGATAGTTTACAATTTGATATCTAGTCTTTATTCTGATTCAATAAGAGCAGTTGAAGTCAACGGTGTTTATTATAGACCGTTGCGCTACAGTGAGTGCCTACAGTCCTCTTTGTGGTAAAAAAAGAAACTCATGTGAGTAGATATTTGTTATAAAAAATTAAAATAAAGAACAAAATATTTTTTGTTGGTGGGCTTTTTTCCACCCTTTACATTGTTAATATTGTCTAGATGTTAATGTTTGTACTTTCATGCATATAAATGTTATGTGAAACATGTATATTTTCAAATATCCTTTAACAAAGATGGAATTATATAGTGAAATTATTACATGACTGGCTCTTGTCATTTCATAGATGTAGGGGCTATTCAACATAGCGCATTTCAGTCTACCTCGCCCTCCCTAACAGCTCCATAGACTCCTAGACCATTGGAATATGAAATATGATCTATATCAGCCACCGTTGCCTCGCCCCAGGCTTCCTCCAAACCTTCTTTTCCTGTACACATTTCTATTTCACTTACCAGGAGCTGTTACAGTTACTCTTGTCAAAAACTTTTCAGTTATTTTTAACTGTCCCCTCTTTGACACTTATTTATATTTATTTATTGGACTATTTATTACCTTCTCATATTTACATAATTTTCATTTTTGACAAACAAGAGATGGTTATGATAGAAATGGCAGCAGCTGAATATACTGAACAAGAAAAGAAATGTGTGTATTTGTGGTATGGTGGCAGAGGAATAGGGTTGACATTAACTGTGAACGTTCTCTCTATTTCTGGCAGGAATTCAAGTCTTTGTTTTTTTAGTAATTTTCACCTGATGTTTATTCTCTTGGGGGTCTCTCATCACTCGTGATGGTACATGTTCACTTCTTCTTAAAAATTATTTATTTTTAGTTATGTGTGTGTGTACGTGAACATGAGTTCTGGTGGCCATGTATGAGAAAGTATGGTTGGGAGTCATCATGTAGGTACTGGGACAAGAACTCTGGTCCTGGAAGAGGAGCCAGTGCTCCTAACCACTGAACCATCTTACCAGGCCCCACATCCATTTCTTAACACTGTTGCCATCACTCTATACCAGCTTTAACATTACTGGCTGAGACTGCTGCTGAAGACTCCTGCTAGCCTTGTGCCTCAGGTCTCTGCTCCTGTGTTCTTTCCTTTGTGCTCATTATGATGGTCTCACAGTGCACCACGCAAAGTCCACCAGCAGCTTCCCTTTGCCATCCCCTTTCTCACACCATAAGCCAGACTCATGGCTACTTGCGTTGCCTACAGGCTCTGTCAGTCTTTCCAGCCTTGTTATGAACCTCGCTCCCTCACTCCTGTGTGTCATGCATGTTTTTCTGTCAGCTCCTGTCTCAGGGCCTTTGCTCCAGTATTCTGGCACGAATGCTCTTTCTCTTGATTAATTATATCACCTCGTTCAGCCTGTTTCTTCTGGATATGTTTCTTACAAATGTCTTCAATAACTCCACAGACAATGTGTGTGACTTCTGTATAGAATTTATCTTACTATTACTTACTGGGTTACTATCTGGATTTTTAATCTGTTTTGTTTTTGTGAGACTTCATGTCCCATGAAAGCAAGGGCCATGCCTGACTTCATCACTCTTAGACATACATTAGATTCTCTACAAATGCTTTCTGATGAGTGAATGTTGTATCATCTACACATGAGACAGAACAAGTCATAAGAACAAGAAAACCTACCAGGCCCAGGACAGAACTGTGCACACTCCCATAGTCCTTCTGGATTATGGTTCATGACCTATTAAAGCAGAATTAAAATCAGAATGACACTGTGGGTAAATAAAAATCATTTCCACTTATTCTAATTATTTCTAACTTTAATTCTAAAAAAATACTGTTTAGAAAGTTGAATGTCTTTCATTCTGCAACATGAGTTTATTATTCTTCCAAAGATAAGGTTGATAATTTTGAAATTCTTCTGAGTTTTTTTTTCCTGCTTTTTGATTATTTTGTTTTTGAGACCAGGTTTTTCTGTGAATCTCTGACTGTCATAGAACTTATTCTGTAGATCAGGCTGACCTCAAATTCAAAGATCTACCTGCCTCTGCCTCCTGAAAGCTGGAGTTAAAGGCATGTGCCATCATGCTTGGTAATTCTGTTATTTTAAAGAACAGATACTTTTGTATGAAGCTAGAAATCGTCCGTTCAGTTCTGTGAAGAATTGTTTTGGAACTTTGATGGAGATTGCATTGAATCTGTAGATTGCTTTTGATAGTATGGTTACTTTTACTATATTAATCCTATCGATTTATGAACATTTACGGTCTTTCCATCTTCTGATATCATCTTAAATTTCTTTCTTCAATGTCTTAAAGTTTTTACTGTTGTCATTATACAAGTTTTTCACTTGTTTGGTTACAGTTACCACAAGACATTTTATTTTTGAGGCTATTGTGAAGAATGTTGTTTCCCTGACTCTTTCTCAGTCCATTCGTCATTTATATACAGGAAGGCTACTCATATTTGTGTATTGATTATTCTGCCCCTTTCCTGAAAGTGTTTATCAGCTGTAGGAATTCCCTGGTGGAATTTTTAGGGCCACTTATGTATACTATAATATCATCTGCAAATAAAGATACTTTGATTTTGTTCCTTTCTGTTTGTATTCCATTGACCCCCTCCAGTTGTTTTATTGCTTTAGCTAAGACTTCAAGTACTGTATTGAATAGGTATGAGAGAGTAGACAACCCTGTCTTGATCCTGATTTTAGTGGAAATACTTAGTGTTTCTCTCCATTTAGGTTGGTGTTGGCTTTGGGCTTACTGCAAATTGTCTTTATTATGTTGACGTATGTCTCTTGTATCCCTAGCGTCTCCAAGACTTTGATGGCAAGGGGTGTTGAATTTTCTCTTAGGTCTTTTCTGTATCCAGTGGGATGATCATACTGTTTATATGGTGGGTTACATTTATCGGTTTATGTATGTTAAACCATCCCTTCATGAGGGTCACTGAGAGGGGAAGTGGACACAAGGCCACATCTCTAACTCGGAAGTGATCTCAGATAACTGCTTGCAAATTAAAAAAAAAAAAAATCAGTTTTTCTATCGGAGACTCATTGGATATGCAAACTGCTCCTCAGTCTTAAGGGAGGCCCCATGTTCCAATGTTCAGCAGTAGATGGCCAGTACAAAATGAACTCAGTGGCATTTTTAAAGGTTCTTTGTCTTTTAATGCTTTGTCAGGGTGTTTCTTCCTCCTCCTCCTCCTCCTCCTCTTCCTCTTCCTCCTCCTCCTCCTCCTCCTCCTCCTCCTCCTCCTCCTCTTCCTTTTCCTCCTTCTCCCTTTCTTTACAAGTTCTTTGCTTATTTATACATTTTGTGTTTTTATGGGATTTCTGTGTATGCAAATGTGTGTGTGTGTCTTCATCTATATGTTTCTTGAACTTTTTCTTTGGCTCATTTTCCTCTGCTTCTTTCTTTTGTCCTATTCCAATGTGTTTTTACATTATCTTATTATTATTATTTTCAAATGACTGTATCTTAATGAGAGAGAAAGGAAGGTATGGGTTTGGGTAGTTAGGGAAGTGAGGAAGACGTGGCAGGAGTTGGGGGAGGAGAAACCACAATTAAAATATAAATTTTGCTCTTTCTCTCGGGCCCGACAAGATGGGCAAGTGTCGTGGTCTCCGTACTGCCTGGAAGCTCCGCAGTCACCGACGGGACCAGAAGTGGCATGATAAACAGTACAAGAAAGCCCACTTGGGCACAGCCCTGAAGACCAACTCATTTGGGGGTGCCTCTCATACAAAGGGAATTGTGCTGGAAAAAGTAGAGGTTGGAGCCAAACAGCCAAATTCTGCCATCAGGAAGTGTGTCAGGGTGCAGCTCATTAAGAACGGCAAGAAGATCACAGCGTCCGTGCCCAATGATGGCTGCTTGAACTTCATTGAGGAAAATGATGAAGTTCTGGTTGCTGGATTTGGAAGAGAAGGTCATGCTGTAGGTGCTATTCTTAGAGTCCGTTTTAAGGTGGTTAAAGTAGCCAATGTGTCTCTTTTGGCTCTATACAAAGACTAGAAGGAAAGACCAAGGTCATAAAATTTGACAAAAAATTGTCAAATTTGTTTGTGTGGAAACACAGTAATAAATTTTCATATTCTGAAAAAAATATATCCTTTTTTTCAATTAAAGGAATAGATACTTGAAACTAAGTTACTCTTTAACCAGTTACCCTTACCCCATATAATGGGCTCCACCCCTTACCGCCCAGTACAAATTAAAATTCTTTAGTGCTTTATGAACATAAATTGTCAAATCAGTCAACTTCTGAGAAATATTATTGACAGCAAACTGCTCTGTTCTTAATCCCAACTTAACATTTTCATCTTACAAATTTGATATAATTGAAACTGAAAAAGACTGAATGCCTTGTGCTAGTTTTGAGTGATAGAAGATAGAATATGATCTCAGCTATAATTACAACATGGTTAAATTGAGACTGTAATTTAGGGATTTAACCTTTATATTTAAAATTCAGGGGGTTTGGTGTAACTGCAAGAATGCATAAACAATGATGACATTCTAAAGAGGAACGAAATGGAAGATAATGACACTGCTAACTCTCTGATCGTGTTTAGTTACACTGGCAGAAGTAGAAAGGGGCGATTCCAGCTCTGGGAATCCCAGGCACAACACACCAAGAACCTATGACCATACTTGCTCTTTAATCTGCAGTTCTGGTTACAACAGAATTTATAATCAGTGGAGGGTTTGATGGACTGACAACACCTTCTCTGCTCCCATTTTTATCTTCATGATTGCTTATTTATTGCAGGAGCATGATACTTATTCTTAATTATATGCTAATCATAATTACTACAGAAATTGCTGGTTAGCCTGTCTGGTGTTAGGCAATCAAAAGGAAGCCCATGATGGAAACAAAAACATTTCATTAGAAAACAAAAGGAAGTAGAACAGTGAGTACTTTGATATCATAATGATTTGGTTCTGACAAATTATTATTAATAACTGGACTAAGAATTTTCACTGCAGATATCCGAAGTCAGATTGTTATAGCATGTAGACGAGTTTCTTCCAGTCCGTGAACAGCTGAGAGAGCTGCCACAGGAGGCTATAAGACACAACAGCTAGTCCTAATTCAGCTCTGGGCCTTCTGCTCTCTTCTTCCCTTGTTGCTTCCAACATGCCCTGCCCACTTTCGGTCTCTGGCATTCTGTTGTCTTTCTCCACTCTCATGGAACATTTTGGTGGGAACTATTTTGGTGGAAGCTGTGTGCTGTTTCTCAGAATATTTACACTCATGTTTACTTTACCCCTAATTGGAAAAATAGGGGGTATTGTCCTTGCTTAATTTTGAACATGATTTGTTTTTTCTTTGTAAGTAAGAAGCACTCTTACAGTGATGATAAAAACAGACCCTTGACTTCTTTGCCATATGGCAAAGTAAATCCAGATCTGAAATAAAAGATGTTATGTTATAAAATAAAATAAGACTTCTGCCTACTGAGTTATAGTACATAATGGGGAAAAATTTAGAGGTGGTTTAAAACTAATTTTCTTTTAAGGACCTGATGCTTAACTAGAATTTAAAATGTATCAACTATAATATAACTAGAGGTGTGTTCACAAGTGCTTCAATGTGCAAAAAGAACATTGAAAAGGATATACAACAAAGCCACTTGCATCTACTTTGGAGATGTTTCTGCATATAATCTAAAAAATCTTTAGATGGTAGTGGGGAAAATTTACCTAACTAAATCAGATTGAACTGTCTTCCACAGATAACAGATAAGAAGCAGCATAGGAGGCATTATTACAGAACAAAATGCTGTTTTTTATCTGCTCTTGACACAGTGAAGAAATTACCTGAATTATTGGAGTCCCCTTTCTACGAATGTCTTCAAATGACAGACTTCAGTTTTACTGTGACCTTGTCTAGAATTCTTGACTAGTGATCCCAGTAACTAAGTATCTGATGACCATTTGGAATTTAGAGAAAACATACTTGAAACGGGGTGGGGAGTTTCACATAAAAAAAAAACATTGTATATTAAGGGCATGGAAGCTTAATGAAAAAGCCATATATATTATAATTATTATACATAATAATATATAGTATATGTATTATAATTATATATAATTATCATATATATGATATGTACAAAATCTAGCCATGAAATACATGAGAAATCTACCAAGGGAAGAAATGAGGCGAGATTGTACATGACTGCTAAACCTCCCACATAAAATACTCCAAAGTTACAATGTCAAGGTGGTACTCTTGCAACAGTGAAAGGGATTTAGACTGAACATAAAAACAGACATTAAAGAATCATAGAATTTTAACATACTCACTCTGTAATGTCGTCCTATGGGTCTAACATAGGTGCATTTCAAAAGTGCTATGTAGATATTGGGAATACACTACATATCATCTTTATATCTAAGTAAGCAAAATTTGCATCAAATACTGTCAAAAGATAGCTCAGAGTCTCAACACTCTTGCCACTTGATATCTGTGTGATTTTTGATAATTGGTAAAGAAATGTTCACAATGGTCCTGCTCCAAAGACAGCTGTTCAAATGTCACAAAACCTTTAATTTTGTTAGTTGGGCCAAGCTAAACTATGAGTTAGTACCTTACATATCTTCTGATATGCTAATTTAGCATCACAATACAACATTTGGGCGAGTATGCAGTCGCCGGGACCATGTGCTTATCAGGAGTCTAGCTTAGTAGATACGCTGCTATCCTGTCAGAAAATTGTGAGTTAGTTTTAGTTTTCTGGAGATAAGCTTGTCTCCAGTGTATTCAATTAGACTCTCTTAAGTTGTTTTCACACGGTGACTTTAGTCTCTGGGAGTTGTGTCGGGTTAACTACTGGGGTTACAAGATTTTTCCCCTGTATTTTTCAGTGTTAGCACTGTTTGCAACTTATTCATCAGAACTTCATAATCTTCGCTCCATAAGAAACAAAGCCATTTGTACTATTGTTTATTGACTCAAAGGAACATCTGGAATATTAAGTAAAACCAAGAAATTAGAGTCTTTTTTTTTTTTTTTTTAGTTTATATTAAGACAATGTCCAAATGGTTATGTATTGTAATTTTTTTTTTTTACAGAAGCACTGTAGAGAATATGAATATTTCTTTTGGCTGGTGTGTGAGGCATAGTCTCTTTAATTCAGTCTGATTCTGTGTTATAATTTTACTTCAGAAACTGTATTTTAAAGACTGCATTGTAGCTTTATTAGTGTGACAGATGTCTGAATTTTCATATTACCTTCATTATCCTATGTGAATTTTGTTGTGAAAATTTGTTTGCAAACATCCAATATGTTCAACTGCACATGAAAACCCTGGTCTCACCATGTAAACAGAGTTAGAGTCAAACTGTTGTTTGACTTATTAGATTCGTCTGTATTCATTATTCAACATGTATTTGGGATGCGAAGGGAAAAATGCCATTAATTTTCTGAAGCCCTCACCATAGTATATGGAAAGTTCTTTTTGTAACCACATCGCAAGGTTTTCTTGTTTGTATGTGAACGTGGCATGTTAACCTACTAGAAGTAAAGACTGTAGTATAAGTATTTCTGCATGTGAGCCACAGGCTTATGTGAATGCCGTGTGACCAAAAGTTCACAATAATACACACAAAATGGTGACAGCTTAAGTGTTATTTGATGTCACATTTGTTTTGAAATAAAACAAAAAGAGTCGAGCTTCAGAAAGTTAAGTAACAAAATTGCCTTGGATTCTTTTATCCAAATCAGAAAAAAAAAAAAGTCACCTAATTTTAGCCATTTATTTTAGGACTTCTTTCTTTCTTTTTACTTCTATCTCTAGCATACCGTGTATGACTCAAAAAATCATTTGTAATTATTCTAGATGACAGTGAACACCCCATTTTTGTCATATTGACATGGTTTTAAATATCACTATTTTTTTTCTTGACAAATTGACTTTGTCCTTAAAGAGATTTTAGGTACCCACTATGTGTATATGTTATGTTAGTTTATTGGTAGAAGTCATGAGTTTTTAAAAAGATAATATGACATGGATAGCAGAATATAAACAGAATGAACAGAAATAATGACAGGAAAAAAAAGTACGATAAGAACAAAAAAAGAAAGAAAGAAACAAACAAACAAAAAACCCCTCAGTCTCATGGAATTATTTTAGGCTATAATAGATGATGTGGTACCGTAAGAAAGGAAAATAGAGATGAAAGTCTTAAGGATAAATGGGAGAAAATAGAAAGAAAGTGTATTTTCGGAAAGGCAGGCATAAAAAAATAGCCAAGAGACAGAGAAAACAAAACCTATTTTAAAATTTAAGAAGAGAGTTGAACCTCTGCAACACTTTAAGGATAACTGAACTGCAAAGTATGTAGAAAGGATTCACAGAAGCAAAAGCACTGGGAAGGACCGCACAGCTTATTACTGCTCCATTCAGATTGTTTCTCCATTTGGAAAAACAGAAGACCAAATACAACAAAGAAATGTTCCTCGGGTGTAATTTAGAGTTTATGTGTTAAAGCAAATGCCGTCAGAACGGGAAAGGAGAATGATTAAAGACAGTACTGAAGGCAAAGGCCCAGTCTTGAGCAGTGTGTGACGGGAAACTGGCCTGTTGTTACACCAGCTGTCCTGAAGGCTTCGTGGAGCATAATTGTGATTAAGCAGCCCTCCTGCTGCTGCTGTAGGAGTTATAGCCAATAATAATGTATTGACATTTATGTGGTTATGATGCTCTGACCTGACTCATTTAACTAGTGCCCCGGTAATCGCCGACGGGTTCACATGCGCTGTAATGCCAAGATAAAAATAGCAAAGTTGATTAAATACAGTTAGATGTTAATATAAAATAATAAAGTTAGGTATTTCATATAATGTTGTTCCTGACAATTTGTTTTCCTCATTGAGTAAGTGAATGCAATTTATGGAAAAATAGCCCTTCATATTAGTTTCCTAAAGTTAGGCACCATGAATAATTAGTCTTTACTAAGCAGTTATTAAAGCTTTGCTCGAATTGTAAATCAGCTGAAAATGAGGAGCAATGGGAGAAAGCTAGTAGCTTCTGGAATGCTATTTTTTTTGTGCATTTCAAAACTACGAGGTTACTCGGGTTTTGTACTATTGTTAATGTATTAGATGATAGAGTTTGATTTATTCAAACCATCTCCAACATTTTCACCTTCTTCTATGCTTGAGGTCCTGCAAAGGGTTGATTTACTTAGAGTACTATTAAGTTGTCCTGCAAATGAGTCATCTCTCTCTCTCTCTTCTTTTGTGATAATAAAGGTACTAATGGATGTTTTCATTGATGGCCCCTACTTAAGGAAAATGAAAACTAAAAATGATGCTGGTTCTTTAAAAGTTTATCCCTATGGCACCATCGTGTAAGCATACATATGGGACAGTAAAAATGGAAGACGACACATTAAATGACATTATTATAAAATGCAATACTCTTGGAATGATCCCTTATTAAATTAGGCTCTATGATCTGAGATGAATTTCCCCGATCCCTAATCCATCACTGGAGAAATATTAAAAGATAGGTCTCAACTGGTATTAGAACTGCACTCAGTCTCCACTTTCATTATTTTGAATTAGGGTGCTACTGGGGGAAAGCCTCTTAATGAGAATTAGAGTGATTCACTGGCCTTCTTTTGGATTTTGACAAGTAAAATATTAACTCTTCAGTCACAGCTGTCTGAATTAAAATACTTGGCAGCCGCAGATGCCCAAATTAAATTGGCCTTTATGTTTCCATATTGCTGACCTCCTTAGAGGCGACAACATCAAACCCAACAATAACAAAAAAGTCACAGTGTGTCATTTCTTGGAAGAAAATATATTTATTGAACTTTTTATATTTGTTTCAGTTTTAACATATAATTGAACAACTCTAGGACGTTTTGAAGGAGGGTTTGGTTTTGATTGTGTGTTAAATAAACTTCAGTTACAAAGCAGGTATTTTAAATTGTTAATTACAAGTTAAAATAATCAGTAGAGTTTGGGGGGCATATTTTACTTGTTTAAGTACCATCAGCCAGAATCTTGGGTCAAATTTAAAAAGAAATAAACTGAACCTAGTATAAACACATTTAGAACAAATGTTTCTTTGGTAATACATACAAAAACTCATTTCTTCAACCTTGACGTAAGTTTAGTTAAAGATGCAAAATCAACGTAATTAGAATATACACAGAGAGAGTCATTTAGATTCTCTTAAATATTGTATTTGAATTTAAAATTCCTCTTATCGCCAAGCATCAATACAAGCACAAAGTATTTTTAAAAATTTATTTATGGCTGTCTGCAACATACTTGATGATGCAGGTGCTTTGAACACTTGATAGAGTTGGTAGTTTACAGAGTGATTCGAATAATGGTGAAAAAAATCTCATCTGTCATTGTGTACTGCTTTCTGAGTCCTTCGCTTGTCTGTGGTCACTGTAACATCACCCTCCAGTCCTCTCTAATTACTCATCATTGATCTCAGCGTGTGATTGGTTGAACAATAATTTGGGACAGACACTGGTAAATGGATCTTACTGGTCCTGTTTTATACATCCAATATCGAGATGAACTCAGGGAAATAGGTTGGGAATCTGTGTTTCCCTTGAAACTGTGAAACTAATGAACAGGCCTAGAAAAGTACCTTTCCATTTGCCAATGAAGCCCAGTTTACAAGA
>JANHMN010000001.1:82680276-82716190 GCA_030674055.1 Rhabdomys pumilio
ATCACAATCCAGAGTTAGGCCCTCTTCTGTTGTTAGCTGGAGTTCCTGCTTATGCTAAGACCTGACAGCTGTTCATTTTTCAGGTATAATAGTTCCCAACTTGATGTACTAACATCTCATACCACCAATTATAAAACTGCATTATTGGCTTCAAATTTTAATTGTATTTACTAGCATAGATATCAAATAAAAAAAGGTACGACTTGTTTTATTAATAGGATAAAATGTTAGAATGGGGGCAAAGTTCCTTCAAAGCATTAAAAAGTTCAGAAATTCCTGCTATTACATAGTGAATACTAGTGAAGAAGAATTATCACATGCTTTTTAGTAATTATGTTTCCAGTGTTTTTGTGGAATCGTTAGTTCAATTATATTAATAAATTTATGCAATAAATGTATTGTTAATGTGTTTAAGGCATTATTTTTCATTAATGTATTTGAGCAAATGTTCAATTCATTCTCTGGTATGATCTCATAACAATCACTGGCTAGTTTTATTTTTAAGTAAATGGTCAAGAAAACATCTGATGAAGTAGTACATTTACAAATGCTAAACTGGGTGTCCTGGGCCTCCACCCTCACCCCCACCTCTCTCTGTCTCTCTCTGTCTCTCTCTGTCTCTCTCTTCCTCTCTCTCTCTCTGTCTCTCTCTCTGTCTCTCTCTCTCTCCTGTATGTTTGATGTTGGTGTTTACAGCATATCGATCAGTAACTGAGTTAGTCTTTAAGTTGGATGGTGATTTCAGCTTTATTGATAAGAGTAATCTATTTTTGAGTCCAAGTATTTAGCTTTCATGTTAGGTTTTTTTTTTTCTGGTTTAAATTTCAGATTGACCTTCTGGTTTGATATGATCTCATTCACGTTGACATTTTCAGCATCAGAACAGATAAGGGTAAGGAGAGTAGAAAACACAGCTACTCATTTACAGCAATGAAAACGTCTACAGTTTTTCTCCTTTCTCCAAATATGCATGGAATTCTGACAAGTAATTCGTGAATATACCTACTACGAAGCCAACCTTCCCGTGAGCAAAGAGTTGAGGCTGTGGTATTCATTGCTCTGTTGGTCTTCTTGAACTAACTTGACCATGTCACTTCCACTGACAGAAATGCCTTGGTCGCTGATGAAAAGCCTGAGATGTGTATGTGTAAAAAGGCCTCTCTCAGGTCATTTGCTTATGTTTGTTTCTGATGAGTTTCAGTCATTTTTTTATTCTTTGAAATGCATGAAACTGGAGAGATAGACACATATAGTTAGGGCTCATACATGGCAAAATTTACTTTCATCTTTGTTCTAAGTAAATTCTTACCCTAGTTCATGGCTTTAAAAAGGAGCCAAGGAGTTCCTTTTATTTCTGATTTATGGTAGCTCACAAACTGCACATTATGGAACTAAAACTACTTTGAGACCTTTATCCCAACCAAGATCCTTTACAAATCTAGATTCCTGGTTTTTTGTATGTAAATTGCCAATGCCATTATTCCCAACCTCTGTTTTTTATAAATTATTTTATGTGTATGAGTTTTGCTTGGATGTATGTCTTTGTATCACTTGTGTGCCTGGTGCCTGTATAGATCAGAAGAGGGTGTCAAATTCCTCTAGAACTGGAGTTATAGATAGTTGTGAGCCACTATGTGGGTTCTGGGAATTGAACCCGAGTTCTCTGGAAGAACAGCCAAGTACTCTAAACCACTGAGCCATATCTCCAGCCACTGGACTCCCCTTTTGATATCAAAAGAGATGATCATTTTCTTATTTTTCTGCAGTGAGTTGAAATTTGACATAAAATGATTCTGCTTTGTGCGGCATAAGCCATACCAGTGATAGAGTTGCTGACCAGGGATTAGCTTATCTTGAAGTGGTCTTCCTATGCCAGCGTTCAATTGTGGGATATCTTGAGTGTGACTCTGTTCAAGCATACATGTGCATCATTTAGAGATAATATAGTTTTTAATGGAAAAATTCACCATTTAGTTCTGGATCTGGAAGCTGGCTTCTTTTAAATTAAGTTGAATAAGATTTCAGACAAAATGTGAAATTTAAAAAGATTACTACTTTATAGACAGACAGCAGTGGGATTAGAGCGAATAATGATCTGGACAGGTAAAAATCTAGATACTTTATCTCCTCTGAGGAGCTTCAGCATCTCCAGTATTCTTGTTGTGAAACGGATAGACCTCATGACTACTTTACATTCCTTGTGGGCCAGCTGAGTGTCCACTGTAAGGACTGCCATGAAGGACATGCCAAGAAGGCATGGGTGAAAAGAGCAGTGCCTTTGCAAGGGTGAAAGAACATGGTGTTTGCTTAGAGCATAAAGATTTAGGCCCTGTGGTCTTTTCAGTCAGTCTCTGGCATTCAAACACTTAGTCCTCAGTGGGTGGTGCTGTTGGGGGAATTGGTGAGGTCTGTTCCCAAAGAAAAGTGAACAAAGTACAGCATTGCAGGGTGGACTCTGAGAATTCATAGCCTGACTCCTTCTTGTTCCTCTGCCTTGTGCTTGGGGTTGAAGATGTGATCTCCCTGCTTCTTGCCCATGCCATGAGGCCTGTCACTTGTCATACCTTGCCTCTCTATTTTGAAGGACTCTTATTTTTTTGGAACCATAAGTTGAAACAAACTCTTCCTCATGTAAGTTACTTTGCTCGTGGTGTTTTGTCACGGCAACAGAAGTGAGACTAATACAGGCCCGTTCTAGGGTGAGAAACACAATGTGTTCCTAGATGTCACTTAGCAGAGCAGATTTTTAAAAGACTCAGTTCTGAGTTATGTATCATTTTACTGTGCATATAAAACCATAGCTTAAAAAAAATCTTTATTCTAATGAAATTTTGGAAGCCAAGCTATTTCTTTTCTGTATTTCCATGATGGTAGAGATAAATAGATTGCAAAGCTCAGAGAAAATCTTTCTAAAATTTCCAAGTAAGCTGGAACTTGTATGTACTAAGTACTATTGCTGGCCGAAGATCAAAACATTAAAAATCTTTTATTTTCCTTTTTGTGATGGTTGGTATAAATAATTTTCAACTTGATGCCTTGGAGGTAGGCCTCTTGGTACACCTGTGAGGAACTATATAGATTAAGTTTAGCTTCTGAGACCAGTTTCTAGGGATTGTCTTGATTAGGTTAATTGAGGTGGGAAGACTTGTCCACAGTTGGTGGGATCATTCCCTATGATACTGGACTGTTAAAGGAGGAGAGAGAAAGTTGTGCACATTATTCATACCTCGACTCATTTTTTTCTACATTTAACTGTGGATGTCATGTGAACAGTTCTCTCAAGTTCCTGACACTGTGACTTCCCTACCAAGATGGATCATAATCTAGAATTGTAAACCAAATGAACTTTCTCCTGTAAATTGTTTTGTTAGTGTATTTTGCCTTAGTAACAAAAAGTGAAGCTAAAACACCATTTATAATTATAAATAAATAAATTTATAATTTATAAATAAATAATTTATTAATAAATAAATAAATATAAATAAATAAATAAATAATTTATAAATAAATAATTATAAATAAATAAATAAATAAATTTTATCCATTTTAATATTTAAGAATGTCAAAGTATTAATATAGTTTCAGTCTTCAGGAGTTCTTGAAAAGGTATTCTAGGGAGATAGAATTTTTATTCCTCAGTTGTTTCTTTTATTTCCTCTATTTCTCCTCTGCCTGCAGTTAACTCATGTTAACAAATTTGGAAGTCTCTGGTTCATCCTCCCTTTGTTTATTTTAGAACAAATAAATAAAAGCAAGTCTATTTTCTTCTCTTCCCATCCTTTTTAAATGAGGCATCAGTACATCTTATGTGAATTTGGCATTTCACTTCCTACTGGATCTTAGAAATTCCAATTACTTTATAGAGATTTGGTTTTGTTGTTCTTCTAAATTTGTGTGTGTGTGTGTGTGTGTGTGTGTGTGTGTGTGTGTATGTGTGTGTGTGTTCAGGGACACAGATATATTTGTACACATGGAAGTCAGAGGTGGCATCAGGTATCTTCCTTAGTCTCTTCTCCACCTAGTTTCTTGAGACAGGCTTTTTTTTGCTTAGTTTTAACTCACTAATGTGGATAAACTGGCTGGCCTCCAAGCCCTAGGGATGTTTTTGTCTCTGCCTCCCCTGTGCTGGTATTATAGGCATCATAATTCATTTTATGTGGATTCTTGGGATTCAAACTAAGATCTTTTTATTTGTGTACCAAGTATTATGCTAATTGTATCATCTTTATGGCCTTTCTTCCCATTTTTATTTTTTATAGTTTGATAATGTACCACTGGGCACATGTGCCATAGTATAGTCAACTTTTTTCCTGTGTGTGGGCATTTAGATTTTTTCCATTATTTTGAAATTACAAATTATAGTGCAATCTTTTTTATTATATTTAAATATTTTGTTCTTTGTAAAAGTAACTTTAATTTAACAGATATAATTGTTGTCTCTGAAGCTTACTGCTGAATAAAATCACCCTTTCTAGCTCTTTCTGAACTCTGGCTGGCTGCTTCACCTGTTCGGTTTCCAACTCCTCTCCATGCTGACTAATTCAAACTGGCTTCTCTTGGCTTCTGACTGAATTGCTCTGCTTGGCTTCAAACTAACTCTAATAATCTGTACTAATCTTCTGGCTCCTTCTCATTCTCTGTCTCATTTTGTCTTTACCTGCAACCTGTCTCTGTAAAACTATCTCAGTAAAACTCTCCCACCCTGTCTTTTATGTTACCTCTCTTTCATATCTGCTCTCATGAGAGTTTGGTGTATCTTATCTCTGACTCATTCTGCCAAATATTTCTCTGATTCATTATCCCTTTGTCTATCCTTCAATGAGATGTTACTTTCAAACATAGTTGCTTCCTTCTACAAACTGACTTTAACTTCATTGTTTAAGATTGTGTGTATTCCAGTTAGAGGGATTAAAGGTGTGACATTCCAGCTGCATCACGCAGACCTAGAAGGTCTTTGGATGTGCTCACTTTCCAGAGCAGCCATGTTGCTGAATTAAAATTCCTTTATGGTTCTTATTTTCTCTGCATGATGTCCTTGCATGTGAAGTGGTTCATGAATAGAAGTCAGAGAACAGCAACAGCCAGTTCTCTCTCCACCCCGTGGTTCCCAAGGATTGTATTCAGGTCATCAAGCTTGGCAGCAAGCACTTCTATGCCATGTCATGGTCCTATGAATAATTTGATGCCAATATATTTTCTTGGTTTTGTATATGTAGTGGTGGATATTGAAACTAGGACCTTGAGAATAATAGCTATTCACCGCATCACTAAGGTATTGTTCAACCTCATTTTTATTTTTATTTTTTATTTTTAAAAACATTAGATAGGGGAAAGAGGATCTGATACTCTCTTCTGACCTCTGTGGCAGCAGGCATGTATGTAATGCATATATATACACATGGCGAAACACTTACACATGTAAAATAAAAGAATGTAAAAACAATTTAAAAAAGAATTAGGTAACTTTTGAATAAAAGTTCTATTTTTCTTGGATTTTAAACATGTTATATATTTAAATGTAACTTAAAACAAGATCCTCCCTGTCAAGCTGAGTGACATAGCAAGTGCCACAGACGTTCCTCCTTCTCACTCAAGGCTTCCTTTGCCGAATGTGTTCATTATGAAAGAATTGCTACACTACTCTTGTGTTTAGTGACTTTTGTGTTGCTGGTTTTATTATTATTATTATTAGTTCTTACAAATGATTATCGATGTAAAACTGAACATGGTGGCATAAGCCTGAAATCCCAACTACTCAAGACTGTGAGGCAGATGGATAACAAGAAAGCCAGCCTGGGTAACCTAGTGAGACTCAGTGCTAATGAATATGTTAATGAGGAGAGGGGACATTTCACAAAGTCCCACCCCAGACCAAATAACAAAAACAAAAGCATAAACAAAACAAAACCACAATAAAACCAAAAACTGCAGGCAACTAGCTGGGTGTGGTGTGAGTTCAAGGTCAACCTGGTCTATGCAGTGAGATCTAGGAAGGCCAGGGCTATGTAGAGTGACCTAGTTTGAAAACAAAAATAAAAGCAAAACCAAACCAAGCCAAAGCAAAAAGCAAAGAACAAAACAAAGCACCTCTCCCAAAATAGAGCAAAAAAAAAAAAAAAAAAAAAAAAAAAAAAAACCCAAAAAAAATAAAAAAAAAAAAAAAAAAAAAAAACCCCAACCCCCCAAACCCCCCCCCCAAAAAAACCAAAAAAAAAAACAAACCCTGCAGGAAACTGATTGCTGCCTAGAGGAGAATTATTCCCATCCTAGAGATGAAAGTCCTTGGTTGTCCAATGCAAGTAGTCATTATTGAAACTATATTCATACAAACAATGCAAATAGACTCAGTAGGTTGTTTGTGCATACATACACATAAATACACACACACACACACACACACACACACACACACACACACACATGTAATAATAATAAAGAAATAGAAGCTATCAACTTGAGCCTGGAGGGCCATAGCAGAGGTTCAGGGGAGAGTAGCTGAGAGGGCTGGAAGAAGAAAATGATGTAATTCCATTTCAAATGAAAGCATATATTTTTAAAAAATGTGTAAAAAGGTTTGGGAGGGGCAGAGTACTTGTCTAGAAGACTCAGTGCTCTAGGATCAATCCCAAGAAGGAGAAAGAAGGACTTACTGACTATACTGAGAAATAACCAGTGTTTATGAAGCAAACTCAATTTTAGTTGCCTTTAGTTAGAGAAAAGCTATACTTTTTTTTTTTTGACAAGTTCTTATTTGTCCTGGGCTGGTCTTGAACTCACTACATCTGAGAAAAATGACCATGACCTTCAGCTCTCTGGACTCTACCTTCTCACTGCTAGGATCACAAGCACATGCTCCACACACAGTTTATGAAGTGTTAGGGAGCAAACCTAGGAAAAAGCTACATATTTTTAATGGGTCTACTTTTATTTTTTTAAGCTAGAAACAATAATTTATTGAAGTTAGTGTTTTTTTCCCATGAATTCCATTAAAAGGAACTTATAAAAATCTTAATTATAAGTACTAACATCAGTGTCTTTATTGATAAAAAATATACCCCAAAGTCATAATTTAAAAAGAAAATTTAAATGGAACCTTAAAGCATTTCTAACTCTTTTTACACTAAAGGACACTGGCAAGCAGACACCGTAAGTGCATACAACAGTACAAATCAATAGGACAAACGCAGAGACAAAAGCATCAAAATCTAAGAGGTACTCAACTGAAGGTGTCCTCATAAAACACAAAACCCGGCAGATGCCACAAATCTCAAAGACCACATTTTTAAAAATTAATTAATTTTTATTTCATGTGCATTGGTGTTTTGCCTCCATGTATGTCAGTGTTAGGGTTTCAGATTCCCTGGAACTGCAGTCACAGACAGTTTTAAGCTGCCATATGGGTGCTGAAAATTGAACCTGGGTCCTCTGGAAGAGCAGCCAGTTTCTTAACCATTGAGCCATGTCTCCAGATCTTTGAAGACTACTTTTACGGGGCTATTTTCATGCTCTCATTCCAGTCTCATCTCAAGATTAGAGTGGAAATTTCTCCTCAGCTCTCTATGAAATAAATAACTTTCTTGTAAGCTCATCTTTAAATGCCTATATAAACTGGAGAGCTTCTGCGTGGAAATAAACTCATAGGGCTCCCTTCAGACTTTTAGTAGATTTTTAGGCAAAATGTTGATAATATTAAAGTGTGCATCAAAATGTCCCAAATAGTAAAACTGCATTACCATTTAAATACAACTATGTTAGCCCACAGAAAGAAGCCAACATAGGGTGTACCAATGAAAAATAAACCGTAAATCTGGAAAATGAAATGCATTTTACAGTTTTTGAAATAAGGAGAGTGTTATTTTAAAAAGTGGAAAAGGTACTTTCCACTAGTGTAGAAAATACACCAGGATTTATTTCTTCAGTGCTGACCTTGGAGAACGCTGTGTAGGCTCTACTTCCTATGAGGGGATGCTCTCCAGAGAACGGGCACAGTGCACCCAATCTGTACCATAGTTCACATCTGATCCAGGAAGTTTGTGGTACTGCACTTCATTTCCAATGAACTTTTGAAGAAGCCTGACATCCAGTAGAAAGGTGAGGGCACATCCTGGGCATATTTGAGGTTTTAGTTCTTGGAAAGGTACTACATAGAAATTCTTTAAGCACATATTCATTCATTCATTCATTCATTCATTCATTCATTCATTCATTCATTCATTTATTGATGAATGTGGGGGCCACACAAGTGTAATTGAGAAGATAACTCATGGAGGCATAGCAAGTTTCAGTCAGAGCTACCCAGAGAGACCCTTTTCTCCATCCACCACTTGAGCTCTGGGGATTTGAACCCAGGTTGTCATGCTTGATAGCAGACACACTTAGTTGCTCAGCTGTCTTTCTAGCTGAATCTGCTATTGTGATATGACAGAGTTCTTGGGCAGGGCTATAGCATTTAGAGCACTTACTGTGTGTTGTGACTGTGTACTGGGTTTCATCCTCAGCACTACTGGAAGAAATTTTTAAAAAAAGAAAGAAAAGAAAAAGAATGAAGTATTTAAATTTGAAATCTGAGGCCAGATCCATGGTGGCAACTGCTTGTGATGGGAAGATAAGTTGAGTTGAATGGATGAATTCAGACGAGGCAGGGCGGGGCGGGGCGGGGCGGGGCGGGGCAGGGCAGGGCAAGCCAGTCAGCCTCACCCTGGTTTTGGGTGTGAGTAAACTCTGAAATTTGAAGGAATTGAGGAACTTTAAAAAGCAGGGAAGATGTAGAAGATATTGAAAAAAGAAAAGAATCCATGAGTCTGTTTCAAGACAATGTCCCTTAAGATGGCAGACTACTACTACCCACCAGCTACTGCTTTTTCGAAGTGTTTAACAGTCTCTAAGCAATCAGTTTTCCTGCCTGAAGACTGCAGGTGTCATTATTGCTACTTAGCAACTCCAGGAATTAAGGCATCGAGCACTCCAATGCCTTGCCCAGGGCCACTTAAAATTTTGATTAGAGAACTAGAATTAACAGTCACAAGGGAAGGCTTGACTTCTTTGAGATAATCGTGGGAAAGGAAATTATTTATTCTGAAAATTGAAATAGTCATCTTGGAAGCTTTGGTGAAATAAGAGTGCAAAAATAGACCTTCCGTCTATCCCCCAGTGCAACAATAATTTAGCAGTAATTATGATAATGATTGCTAAGTGATTTGTGCACTGATCAGACTAAGAGTTCCCAGGGTTGAGTTCTCATGTTGTCCTCCTCAGAAACCCCTCTGTGATGTTCCTAGGGTCATGGTATGATGGTATTTGTGTAATTCTACAGCGGCAGGTTTGGCCTCTGTTGGGTTGGCCATCCCTGGGCAATGCCAGTGTGACTATGAAGAAAGCAGCCTTAAATAGCTGCCTTGTTAGGAAGTTTTCACATTTGGGTCACTTGATTTATCATGAGATGAAGTTTCCATTAAACTGCTGTCTGTTCCCCATTTATCTCCATGATTTACATTTACCTGTGGTTTCTATGAATGTTTTGAAAACATTTAACTTTTATCATTCTTTAATTTTTAATCATCTTATGGCTGTCAATTAAGCTTTAATAGACTCAGTTAAAAACAGAGAAACCAGTCCTTGCTGGTAAACCATATCTGTTTTCATAACATCGGACAGTTGGAGAAATGAAGAAACAAGGAGAAAGGTTGATATCTCCTGGAAGATGCATGGAATATCATGGGCCTGGTCTTTGCTTGTCTTGGGAAAAGAGATAATTCTTCAACAACCACAAGATGTTTGAATGGCATACAAATGTGCCCCTCGCAGCCAATGCTGTAAGGCTCTAATTACTCTGGAACACTTTGGAACATTCACCAATTCATTTTCAAAGTAAATGGGATCCTCTGCCATCTTACTAGTGTAAGTGGATAGTAGGTGGGCCTTCAGGGAGGAGAGACCTTGAGTCATGTCCTGGAATGAGTCTCCCACCCACTTGATGGTCCACAGGCTACTTAGCCCCTGACTCTAGGTTCTTTATAATTAAATAAGGATAACATTTTCTTCATTGTGGTGTTCCTGTGATTAAATGCAATGTGAAAGGCCCTGGCACTGCTCTGGGATGCCTTGCCAATTTTGCTAAACTTTCTGTGGACGTTTGCCACTCACCATCTCATGCTTGAGAGGAGCTAAACTTATAAAAATGTAGTGCTTTGCTCACACGTCGCAATTGCATTCAAACACCGCACTTTATTTATGTTGGGACTTAGAAACTTGTAGCAAAATTTGTTAAAGCAAGGCATCTATATCGTCACTTTAGGATCCAATACCAGTATGTTGACACCACTTCATCTTTTTTTAATTAAAGACAATTCAGAGTGCAGTAAATGTGCCACAATTAAAGGGAATTGAAATCAAACTGAACTTATTTAATATACTCTTTTAGGCTAAGAGTCAAATACAAATGAATCTTTATTTATTTTCAACTCAGTTCCTTTCATAACATAATCCATAATGCTTTGTTAATTTCTATTACCTGCTATCACTAGTTGCATCCATAAACTTTTTCTCTTTTATGCTCTTTTTCCAAACAAAACAGGTCTAGAATGTTAAGCTTGTTCTGTTGATACCAGACTGAAATGATTTCCAGTGTGATGTGAGAGGCTCAGATGTCTAAGGACTTGTTGAGAACAGAACTGCAGTGAACCGTAATGATAGAATTAATCCCTGTGTACTTCTGAACTTTGTGTTACTCAGTATGTACGCATACATTATTTAATTGCTACTTACAACAATTCTGGAGGTTCTCTGACCATTCAAAAGGACACTTATGGATGCAAGCTGCCAAGCTCATGCTTCTGAGGCATTGGTAATTTTGACTCTCAAAATAGGCAAGATGATATAAAAATCATAAATTATAGTCTATCTCACCTATGCGAAGATACAAAGATTCTAGGTAATGCTTTTAGTTTATTGTTTACAACCTATTGGACTATAATTTATAGTGTAGTATATAGTATTAAATGCATAACTAGAATGCTTTTTATATGCAGATATATGCCTATAATCCCAGATCAGAACGAAGAACAGTTACAACACAAATGGTTCCTTTGTACCATCTCCTACTAAAAACAAATGAAACTTTGTGGTCAGCTTTTATGTTATTGTGACAGAATACCTGAGAAAAAACAACTTTAAAAAAATTCACTTTACATCTCTACAGTTGCCAGTCTCTCATCACATAGTCCCTTCCCCATTCCCCTCCCCTTCTCCTCTGAGAGGGCAGAGGCCCCTCCTGGATATCTCCCCCCCCAACCCTGGCACATCAAGTCTCTATAGGGCTGGATGCATTCTTTCCCACTGAGGTCAAACAAGGCAACCAAGTTACAGGAATGTATTCCACACACAGTCAACAGCTTTAGGGATAGCACCTGCCCTAGTTGTTGGGGGACCCACATGAAGTCCAAGCTGCACATCTGCTACATATATTGGGGGTGGAGGGGCCAGCTCCTGTCCTTGTATGCTCTTTGGCTGGTGGTTCAGTCTCTGAGAGTCCTCAAAGGTCCAGGTTAGTTGACTCTGTTGGTTTTCCTGTGGAGTTCCTATCTCCATTGGGGCCTTCAATCCTTCCCCCAATGCTTCCACAAGACTTCCTGAGCGCCATCTAATGTTTGGCTGTGGCTCTCTGCATCTG
The DNA here is from genome assembly GCA_030674055.1 of Rhabdomys pumilio. NCBI lineage: Eukaryota > Metazoa > Chordata > Mammalia > Rodentia > Muridae > Rhabdomys > Rhabdomys pumilio. Next base: position 82,691,945 of record JANHMN010000001.1, read on the forward strand.
TTTCAGTCAGCTGCTGGGTGGAGCCTCACAGAGGACAGTTGTGCTCCTGTCTGCAAGCATAACAGAGTATCATTAATAGTGTCAGGAATTGGTTCTCAAGTTGGGCCAGTTTATTGATTGGCCATTCCTTCAGTCTCTGCTCCATCCATGTATTTCTTGTAGGCAGGATATATTTTGAGTCAAAAGTTTTGTGTGTGGGTTGGTGTCCCTATCATTCCACTTAAGTTCCTGCATGACTACAGGAGGTGGCCTCTTCAGGTTTCATATCTTCACTGCTGTGAGTCTCAGCTTAGGTCACCCCCAATTGCTGCCTGGAAGCCTTTTCCATCCCAGGTCTCTGGCTTGTCCTTGAGATGCCCTTCACCCCACCACCCCTAACAGCTGCAGATATTTATTAATTCTCCTGGCTCTCTGGCCTTCTCTCCTGTGTCTCCCCACACCAGATTCTGAACTGGCCATTCCACTCTGCATCCCCTCTCCCACCCACGGCCTCCTATGTCTGTTTCACCATTCTAAGCATCCTTATTTGTGCCTTCCTTCCTGTTTAGCTTCTTTGGGTCTGTGGAGTGTAGCATGGATATCCTGTACTTTATGGTTAATATCCACTTACAAGTGAGTACATGTCATGCATGTTCTTTTGGGTCTGGGTTACCTCACTCAGGATGGTATTCTCAAGTTCCATCCATTTGCCTGTGAAATTCATGGTGTCTCTGTCTTTAATAGCTGAATAGCATTCCATTGTATAGATATATCACATTTTCTTTATTCATTCTTCAGTTGAGGAACATCTTGGTTGTTTCCAGTTTCTGGATATAATGAATAATGCTGCTATGAACATAGTTGAGCAAATGTCCCTGAGGTACAGTGGGGAATCTTTTAGGTATATGCCCAGGAGTTGGTATAGTTAAGTCTTGAGGTAGAACTATTTCCAGTTTTCTGAAAAATTGACAAATTGATTTCCAAAGTGCAAAGTATAAGTTTGCCTTCCCACCAGCAATGGAGAAGTGTTCTGCTCACTTCATATTCTTGTTAGCAGGTGCTGTTGCTTGAATTTTGGATCTTAGCCATGCTGACGAGTATAAGATGGAATCTTGGCATAGTTTTGATTAGCATTTCCCTGATGACTAAGGATGTTGAACATTTCTTTAAGTGCTTCTCGACCATTCAAGATTTCTTCGTTGAAAATTCTGTTTAGCTCTGTACCCTAATTTATAATTAGGTTATTTGGGCTGTTGGTGTCTAACTTCTTGAGTTCTTTATATATTTTGGATATTAACCCTTTGTCAGCTGTAGGATTGGTGAAGATCCTTTCCCAATCTGTAGGCTACCATTTTGTCCTATTGACAGTGTCTTTTGCATTACAGAAGCTTTTCAGTTTCATGAGGCTGAGTTTATCAATTGCTGATCTTAAAGCCTGAGCCACTGTTGTTCTGTTTAGGAAGTTGCCTCCTGTACCAATGAGTTTAAGGCTGTTCCCCACTTTCTGTTTTATTAGATTTAGTGTATCTGGTTTATGCTGAGGCCTTTGATCCACTTGGATTTGAGTTTTGTGCAGATATGGATCTATTGCATTCTTTTACATGTAGACATCTAGTTGGACCAGCATCATTTGTTGAAGATGCTGTCTTTTTTTTTTTTCATTGTAGGCTTTGCTTTCTTTGTCAAAAATCAAGTGTCCATAGGTATGTGGGTTTATTTCCATGTATTTGATTTGATTCCATTTGTCAACCTGTCTGTTCCTATACCAATACCATGCAGTCTTTATTATTATCATTCTGTAGTACAGCTTGAGGTCAGGGATGGTAATATCTCTGGAAGTTCTTTTATTATTTAGAATTGCTTTAGCTATCTTGGGTTTCTTGTTTTTCAATATGAAGTTGAAAATTATTCTTTCATGGTCTGTAAAAATATGTATTGGAATATGCAGATTACTTTTGGGAAGATGGCAATTTTTACTGTTAATCTTACCTATCCATGAGCATGGGAGATCTTTCCATCTTCTGATATCTTCCTCAATTTCTTTCTTTGGTGACTTGAGGGTTTTTTCAAACAAGTCTTTCACTTAGAATTAAACCATGATGTTTTATATTATTTGTGGCTATTAAAAAGGGTGCTGTTTCCCTAATTCCTTTCTCGGCCCGTTTATTATTTGTATGAAGTGCTACTCATTTTTTTGGGTTAATTTTGTATCCAGACACTTTGCTGAAGTGCTCATCAGCTGTAGGAGTTCTCTGGTAGAATTTTTGTGATCACTTATGTATAATATCTTATCATTTCTGAATAGTAATACTTTTACTTCTTTCATTCTAATTTGCATCCCCTTGATCTCTTTTAGTTATCTTATTGCTCTAGCCAGAACTTCAAGTACTATATTGAATAGATAGTAAGCAGTCATGTCTTGCCCCTGATTTCAGTGGAATTGCTTTAAGTCCCTCTCCATTTAATTTGATGTTGTCTATTGGCTTGTTGTATATTGCTTTCATTATGTTTAGGCATGTGCCTTGTATTCCTGATAGCTCTAAGACATTTATTATCATAAAGGGGTGTTTGATTTTGTCAAAGGCTTTTTCAGCATCTGATGAGATTATCATATGATTTTTTTCTTTCAGTTTGTTTACATAGTGTATTACATTGATGGATTTCCATATATTGAACCATCCCTGTATCCCTGGGATGAAGCCTATTTGATCATGGTGAATGATATTTTTGATATGTTCCTGGATTTGGTTTGTGAGTATTTTATTGAGTATTTTCTCATTGTTTTTCATTAGAGGAATTGGTTTGTAATTCTCTTTATTTGTTGAGTCTTTGTGTGGTTAGGTATCAGGGTGACTGTGGCCTTATAGAATGAGTTTGGCAGTGTTCCTTCTGTTTCTATTTTGTGGAATAGTATGAGGAGTATTGGCATTACCTCTTCTTTGAATGTCTGGTAAAATTCTGTGCTAAAACCTGGGTCTCTGGGTTTTTTCTTTGGTTGGGAGACTTTTAATGACTGCTTTTCCTTAGGGGTTATAGGGGCTGTTTAAATAGGTTACCTGGTCTTAATTTAACTTTTGTAAGTGGCATCTGTCTAGAAAACATCCATTCCATCAAGCTTTTCCAATTTTGTTCTGTACAGGTTTTGAAGTAAGACCTAATGATTCTTTAAATTTCTTTCTTGTCTGTTGTTGTGTCTCCCTTTTCATTTCTGATTTTGTTTATTTGGATACCGTCTCTCTGTCTTTTAGTTAGTTTGACAAAGGGTTTGTTTATCTTGTTGATTTCCTCAAAAACCCAGCTCTTTGTTTTGTTAATTCTTTGTATTTTTTTTTCTAATTGATTGATTTCAGGCCTCATTTTGATTGGTTTTTGTCCCTCTACTACTCTTGGATGTATTTGATTTTTTTTCTAGAGCTTTCAGATATACTTTTAAATTGTTGGTGTTAGAAAATTCTAATTCCTTTATCTCTCTAGTGCTGTGAACTTTTATTTTAGTACTGCTTTTATTGTGTCCCATAAATTTGAGGATGTTGTGACTCATTTTTGTTGAATTCTAGAAAGTCTTTAGCTTCTGTTATTATTTCTTCTCTGACCCGGAGATCGTTGAATAGGGAATTGTTATGGCTTTCTGATGTTTCTGTTGTTGAAGTCCAGGTTTAATCCATGATGGTTCAATAGCATACAAGGCACTGTTACAATTTTCTTGTATCTGTTGAGGTTTGATTTGTGACTGACTACAGGATCAATTTTGAAGAAGTTTCCAGGAGGTGCTGAACTTTGTGTTTGAGTGAAATATCCTGTTGACATCTGTTAAGTCCTTTTGATTCACAACATCTCTTAGTTTCAATATTTCTCTGTTTAGTTTTTGGCTGGATGACTTATTGATTGATGAGAGTGGATTGTTCAAGTCTCCATTGTTCGATTTAAGCTTAAACAATGTTTCTTTTATGTCTGTGGGTGCCCTTTTGTTGGGGGGTAGTAGATGTTCAGAATTTAGATATCATCTTGATAGATTTTTCCTTTAATGAGTATAAAGTGTCTTTACCTATCTCTTTTAACTAATTTTGGTTGAAATTCTATTTTATTAGCTATTAGAATGGCTAAATCCAACCTGCTTCTTGGGTCTGTTTGCTTGGAAAACTTTCTAGCCTTTTACTCTGAGGTAATGTCTGTCTTAATTGCTAAGGTGTATTTCTTGCATGTAGTAGAACAATGTACCCTGTTTTTGCGTCCATTCTGTTATCCTGTGTCTTTTTATTGGGGAATTGAGTCCAGTGATGCTGAGGGAAATTAATGACGGATGATTGTTAACTTTTGTTATTTTGAAGTTGGAGGTGTGGGTGTGAGTGGATTGTGCCACCAGACAGAAGACCTGGCCAAGTAAAAACAAAACAAAACAAAACAAAACAAAACAAAACAAAACAAAACAAAACAAAACAAAACGAAGCAAAACAGCCCCCCCCAACCCCCAGGAATTCTCATAATTGAGAATGGTAGGTGTTAGAACCAGCTCCTAGCCAGGGTCTATTTGTCCTGGAACATGTGACCATGACACCCTGTAAGGTCATGAAAGGGGTCTTCGTTTTGGTCAAAGTGCTGACTGGAAAGCCCAGAGACCCAACAGGTGTCCATTGCCTGTAATGGATAGGCATCTATTCCTCCGTGCTCCCAGATTCCAGGCTCCTAACATGTGGCACGTGGAACTCCATTGACCTGCTCTGTTCAGTCACACTCAGGGCAATGCAGTCCTGCCCAAAGAGCACAGGTAGAGGGTATGACTACAGGCCTCAGGCCCTAGAGAGATTTACATACTAATGAGATGCCTGGAGGCCAGAGGGTGGAGCCAATTAAGCATTCTTCCCCAGCCCCTCCCCCTCTTTCCCTCCCTATTTAATTCAGGTCTGCTCTGAGTTTCATGGGAAGGAGTACACATCCAGATTCAATCATCAACCATCATGCCAATAAAGCTGTTTTGGAAACCCAAGGACTTTCTTGTGTCATTGGGGCCGTGCCATGAGGAACTGTAAAGAAGGCCTTTACTGAGCAGCTGTTCCTAACTTCCCTCCTGGAGAAACTTTCAGGAACCACCCTACCCACAACTCCCCACTAGGAGCATGAAGTCCTCCTCCTTGTAAATAAAGCATTCCTAACATCTCAAACTGAGACAATGGAAAACATCTATCTACCCATGCATCCTACCCCACCCAAAAATGTTTATAAGGTTCTTGTCCACAATGAATAAGGTACACGAATTATCTCAGCAGGAATCATCTGAGGGTGCCTATCTTACTAACCTGTAATACTCCAGGGAAGAGTTTTCTCTCCTGAAGAATTCATCGTTGACTCTCTGCACTGCCCAACAGGCCAGGATCCTGCTTTCACTGCATCACCTTGTCACTGCGGCTATCAGCTACTGTTGGTTGCAGCCATGTCTGTGGCTCCAGATACATCTTCTAGTGACTTGCCTTGTCTCATCACTGCATAGGCTACAACAGTAGCAGAAGAGATCTGGCTTCCAGCCACCTAACTTGCCCCAGCTTCCCCTCAGAGAGCAGCAATACTTTGGCCATTTAGGCCAGGTCAGAGCCCCATAAAATCTTTCCTTCTGGCCAGGCAAAGGATTCTTGGACTGCACTCTGTCTTCCCTGAATGGCCCAGCTGCATTCTGGTACACAGACAGTGGTGGTAGTATGTGTGTGTGTGTGTGTGTGTGTGTGTGTGTGTGTGTGTGTGTGTTTGTGTATTTCTTTTGGTTTTATTTGTGTAAAATTATTTATTTCTTGTGTTTCCTTGAGTGTGGTTCACTTCATCAGGTTGGAGTTTTTCTTCTAGTAGCCTCTATATAGCTAGTTAGTAGAAAGACATTATTTAAATTTGGTTTTGTCATGGAATATCTTGGTTTCTCCATCAATGGTGACTGAAAGTTTTGCTGTGTATAGTAGTCTGGGCTAGCATCTGTGGTCTCTTAGAGTCTCCAAGACATCTGGACAGGCTCTTCTAGCTTTTAGCGTCTCTATTGAAAAGTTGGGTGTAGTTCTGTTAGGTTTGCCTTTATGTATTACTTGGCTTTCCCCTTTGTAGCATTTAAAATTCTTTCTTTGTTCTGTAGATTTAGTGTTTTGACTATTATGTGGCAGGAGAAGTTTCCTTTCTGGTACAGTCCAATTCTTGTTCTGTAAGTTTCTTGTATGTTTATAGGTACCTCTTTTTGTTGGAAAAGTTTTCTTCTATGATTTTATCGAAAACAGTTTCTGGTTCTTGGAGCTGGGGCTCTTTACCTTCTTCTATTCCTATTATTCTTAGGTTAGGTCTTTTCATGGTATCCCAGATTTCTTGGATGTTTTGTGTTATGAATTTTTTAGATTTAACATTTTCTTTGACTGATATATCAATCTCTTCTATTGTATCTTCTACACCTGAGATTTTCTCTTCCATCTCTTATATTCTATTGGCGATGCTTTGGTCTGTTGTTTCTGTTCTCTTCCCTAGGTTTCCATCTCCAGGACTGCCTCAGTCTGTGATTTCTTTGTTGCTTCTATTTCCATTTTCAGGTTTTGAACAGTTTTATTCATTTCCTTCACCTGTTTAATTGCATTTTCCTGTGTTTCTTTAAGGGATTTATTCATTTCTTCTTTAAAGTTCTCTATATTCTTTATAAGATTGCATTTGAGGTCATTTGCTTGTGCTTCAGTTGTGTTAGGATATTCAGGGCTTGCTATAGTAGAATAGCTGTGCTCCGAAGTTGTCATATTGCCCTGGCTTTTGTTGATTGTGTTCTTTGAGAGCCTTTAAGCCATCTGGATGTCCCTGTTATAGAAGGTATTGGTAGGGCCCTGATCTCAATTCTCCTGGTGTAGGAGTCCTCTGGTGAGTATCCTTGGGTAGGACAATGGAACTCAAGGGGTGGTGCAAGTTTCCCAGCAGTTGGGTGTATCCCCATATGGTTCTGGTTCAGCAAGCTTGTATGATTTTGGATCAGCAGGTCTTAGGTGCCACCTAAGCTGGGCAGAGAGGTTCCAGACAATAGAGGTCCTCGGGGAAGGTCACTCAGGGCAATGACCCAGAGGTCATTTTTCTGGCAGGAGAAATGTAAGAAAATAAACTTTTAAAAGAAGAAATAAGTTGGGTGTAGTGGCATACATCTTTAATCCCAACACTTGAGAGGCAGAGACAGGCAGATCTCTGTGAATTCTAGGGCAGCCAGAGCTACATAGTAAGAACTTATCTTAGCAAACAAACAAACAAACAACCCCCTCAAAACCAACAAAATAAAGCAAACAAACAAGCAACAACAACAAAACCAGAAGAAATAAATTGTTTCAGCTCATGCCAGTGTAATGGTCTATTGGCCTGTTGCTTTGGGCCTAAGGTAGCCTGATGTATTATGGTGAGAAAGCCACAGAACAGGCCCTTTTACCTCATGGTAGCCAGAAGCCAGAGGTAGCAAGGTGCTGGGTACCAATGTCTTCAAGTATGCAGCTGAAATGACATAATTTTTTTTCATTAGTTCATACCAACTAGAGGTTTCCACCTCCTTATAATAGCTTCACAGGTTGGAGACTAAGCACATGGCCCTTGTTGAGACACTTACCACAGCCACGGCTCCTGCTCTATAAAATCTCACTTGGAGTTGTTGGTTATTTTGACTTAGTACTTCTAGTCTGGTGGAAAGGTATTCATGGCTCATTGTGATTCGCAGCTGCATCTCTCTCACGGTCAGTGGTGACTACGATGCTTAACTCTCTAACATGCCCACAAGCCATTTGGGTGTTCTTTTTTTCAAAACACTCTTCAAAACTGTCTATGTTGGAAAAATTGAAAAATTGAGCTGTCTGTTCTTTTCTTATTTATCTGTAGGGATATTTAAAATAATGTTTTTGGGCTTTGAGTCATTCATGTCTATAATGCCAGCACTTGGGAGGTTGAGGCAGGAGGATTGCTGTGAATTTGGGCACAGCTTGGGCTATGGAGTGAGACTCTATATGAAGAAACAAAAAACAAACTTTCTCAAAAGAAACAAACAAACAATATATATATATATATATATATATATATACACACACAAATACATATAAACATACAAATATATAAACATAATAAATATATGTGTTATGTGTGTGTTTTCTTTTATGTCTATGTGTATGTTTCAGTGGGGGCATGTGTGCATGGATGTAGTACCCATGGAGTTTAGAAGAGGATATCATATCCTACCTGGATATGGATATAAGCAGTTGTGAGTTATCCAAAGAGGGTACTGGGAATTGAAGTCAAGACCCCTGCAAAAGCAGTATATACTCTTAAACACTGAACCCTTTCTCCAGCACTATTTCACTCGTTTAATCATGTCTTCTGATAAGCATAAGTTCTTATTTATTTATGTATGTATGTATGTATGTATGTATGTATGTATTTAGTATTTATATGAGTACACTGTAGCTGTCTTCAGACACACCAGAGGAGGGCATCAGATTCCATTCCAGATGGTTGTGTGCTAACACATGGTTGCTGGGAATTGAACTCAGGACCTCTGTATGAGCAGTCAGTGCACTTAACCACTGAGCCATCTTTCCAGCCCTGAACGTAGATTCTTAATTACAATAAAGTTGAATTTATTACTTTTATCTTTGATGATCAGATTCTAGGTCTTGCCTATTGCAAACTGATGATGATATTCTTATTCTCTCACGATGTCTTCTGGAGGTTTTATTGTTTCACCGTCTACACTTAAACTCTATGGGTTATTTTTTAAAGAATGTCCTTAAGTAGTAGGGTGACGGTCTAGATGGTAAAGTGCCACTGAGCAGTCAGGAGAGCCCATGGAAAAGCTGGACATCCCTAGCTTGCCAATCTAGCCAATCAGTGAACACGGGGATCAAAGAGAGACACCTTGTCTCAAAACAAAGCGGGGAGCAATTGTAGAAGCTACTCGATGTCAATCTGTCTTCCATACTCACACACGCCACTTTCTAAGCATGTATATATAGACTACGTACACATGCAACAGATATACACACTCATTAATAACAAAACATTTCCAAATTTTTACCTATTTATTTTCCAAGCTGAGGTATACTTGACAAAATTTGTACATCAGTGCAGAACACAGGGACCATGTGGTCAAAGAAAGAGGATGGCACCACAAGCTAAAGCATCAGAAACTGACCCTAATGAAATGGATCTATTCCAGCCTCTTGACAGGTCACTCAAAATAATCATCTTCAGTGAGCTTTAGGAGAGCAGAGTCAACTTACTAAAACCAGGAAAACAATATGGACCCTCCCCCCCCCGCCCTAAAGGGAAGTTTAACCAAGAGATGGAAAGAATGAAAAAACACAAAGCTGACCCTTGAGAGCTGAAAAATATGGTAGCACAACTAGAAAATCCCATAGGAAGAAATAACCACGGGGAAAGAAAAGAGACAAGAACAAGGGCTGTGGAGCTCAGAATCCCACTGACAGAGAAATGTTACAAAAGGGGTGTGTGTCTCGTGGGATGCTGCCAAACAAGCCACAGCGTGTATTTTAAAAGGCCCATAGGAAGGGTAAAATGGAAAGAGAAGAAAGCTTTTTCTTACTAGGAGCACTTAGCTGTTCTGTTTAATGTTTCTGCAAGGGTTCAAGGGTTGGAAATCTCTCTTTTGGCTTACTAGTATCACCTCTCTTTACATAATTCATTTTTATTTTTTTTTTAAGAATCCTATTTAAAAGTGTATTTATTTTTATTTTATATATTGGTATTTGTCTTCATGAATGTCTATGTGAGGGTGTTAGATATTGGAGTTATAGACAGCTATGAGCTGCCATGTTGGTGTTGGGATTTGAACCTGGGTCCTCTGGAAGAACAGTTGGTGTTGTTTACCACTGAGCCATGTCCCCCAGCCCCCATCTTTATCATGTGTGAGATAGATGTTAAAGTTTATTTCCCTCAAATGGCTCTTCCACTCACCCAGTAGCATTCATTGATAAGACTACTGCTTTGCTATTGAATCTCAGTGGTGCTTTCTTCTTTTCCTGCAAACCAAGTGAACACCGTGTGGGGTTACTTCTGATCTCTTCCGTCTACTCATTTCACCAAGATAAAAACTTCTTTGCATTAATACCCACTTTCCAATTTATGTGGTTTTATAATCAATCTATTTTTTCTTTTTGTTTTGGGATTGAACCCAATTATTTGTACATGCTAGGCACATACTCTACCACTGAGTACACCAACCAAATGCTGTACATTACCCAAATGCAGAACATTTTGATATTGTATCATACTCTCTAGCTTCTCCAAGAAGCCTTCCAAAGTGCCTGAGAATGCCTTCCCTATTTTAGTTATTTTGTATTTCCACATACATTTTAGAATTAGAATCAGTTTCTAAGAAATATGCTACTCCTGGGATTTTCCCTAAAATTGCATTCATTGTATATACAGATAATTTTGGGAGAATTGACATAACAATATATTTTCTTTTGTCCTTTGAACATAGGATATCTCTTCTTAAAAAATATTAGCCAGCCAAATCCAATAGTGTATTACCAACAGTGCAGTAAAAATAAATGATATTTATTTTAGAAAGAAGTCTGCACTTCCAAAACCAGCTCCATACCATTTACTAAAATACCTCCTAAGGGAAAAAAAATATCATCTGCTTTTCATAAATAAGACAAAAAGCTTTTGATAAAATTATAGCAATGAGGAAACTGTAGTCTTATAAGAATAGATGGCTAGCACGGGACACCTGACGTCCTCCTCTGAGCTTCACATGCCCACAGGCACATGCATCCTCCCCACATATGTGCACATACATCACAATACAACACACAAAAGTAATGAAACAAACAAAATATAAACAAACTAACTGATGAACAAAAGAGACAGCTCAAAGAGAAAACCTAACAGAGAAATAGTCAGAGGATATGGTAGTATATACAGAAGGAACATGGAACTCTTGTGAGTCTTATACGTAGTTATTCAATAGCTATTTACATAATGAGAGTAATGGAGACAAGGAGAGACATTATGGTTTAAGTGTGTGGAAAAGCTATGATTCTTTAACTGTGTTCTTTCATATCCACCAGAAAGTAGTTCTTGCTGAACTAGAAGGGCAGTTAATTATTCTTTGTTGTGATGTGGAATTGGGGTGTCCGATATTTAGCAAAAAGGAGAGGTCAAATGTAATCCATGTACATCATAGACTACTGTGTGTCATTTAAGACAAAATAGATGAGATGTACCTACAGAATCAGGGTGTACCTGTAAACGACAGTGCTTAAGGAAAGCAATGTGGAACAGAATGAGAGAAAGTGATGTTGACATAATACCAGTTATGACACATAAAATTCTATATGAGGAATAGGAATATATCTTATAAGAACACAGAAAGCTAGACATGGTGGGAAATACTCGTAGGCCCAGTTACTCAGAAGATAGAGGCCGGAAGATTGTTACATCCCAGAAGTTTGAGGCCATCTCAAAACAAACAAAACAAAACAAAACAAAACAAGAAAACAAGCAAAAACACCCAAACCATAGCAAGCCAAACTAATAAACACAAAAGGTGAAAGCAAAAAAGAGATAAGATTCTCTTTAGAGACATTAAAGTGGTTGCCTATGGGGCAAGAAATGGGGATATAGGGACAAAAGGGTAGAATTAAACAATCAGGGACATTTCATTGGTCTTGACCATGATGTACCATGAACAGAAGTATATGACTAATTTGGGCTGCTGGACAAGCATCGTTATGTGCCCCTGGTATGGGAGGCTCTACAGATACAGATGTGAGTTGGATTCTTTCCAACTAGAGGTGGAGGAGAGGAAAGCAATGAGGTCAGTACATTATTGAGAGTGCCCTGGGCATGGCGAGAGCCTCAAAGGAAGTCTCCTGTGTCTAAAGAATGCTTCTTTTAGGAGGTAAGCTTTTAAATGGCACTGGGGGGACAAGACCAGCATAATCAGAATAAAAAAAAGGAAGAAAGGAAGAAAGAAAGAAAGTTTAAGCAAGGTTTAATGTTTACAATCTTTAAGTTTGAGAAGCCATCAAAAAAAAAAAACCCAATACAAAACAAACAAACAAACAAACAAAACAAACCTGTAAGTAAAGACGATAAAAACCTCAAAAGCACTGTGGTGACTATGCGTCCACTCTTCAGAACTGACAATTTCAGTGTGTGTGTGTGTTTTTTTTTTTTTTTTTGATCAATAATTTTTTATAATAAAATACCTAAACACAAAGGCATTGTGCCCATTGCTCAGGTTTTACTCCATGTGCTTCCTTTGTCTCCTTGGTTTTATTACTTGTGAAAACAGGAAATAAAACATAGCCTAGAACTCTTTAGAACAGGCTCACCTTTTTAGTGAACTGTTAACAAAAGAAGTTTAGCCATGGAGATCAAAGCCATGTCATCGCTGGACTCCTCAGACTCATTATCTGTTTCCATTTTCCACTCAGCTGAGGCAGCAGTGTGGTGGAGGGAGAGGGGAACCTACTGCTGTCACTTCAGCTGCTGGAGCAGGTCCGTGGAGCAGCCTGTGGTGTGGGTAATGCTAGTTGGCATGAAGTAAGGACCTCACCTGAACCTCACCTGAGCTTCCTTTAGAGGACAGAGCATCTTGATTGCAACTGAGGATAGTCTCTGTCTCTGTGTCTCTCTGTCTCTCAGTCGCTGTCTCTGTCTTTCTCACAATCTCTCTCTCTGTCTCTCCATCTCTCTCTCTCAACACACACACACACACACACACACACACACACACACACGCACGCACGCACGCACGCACGCACGCACGCACGCACGCACGCACGCACGCACGCATACATACATATCTTTGAGATGGGTTTCATGTAGTCTAGGCTAGTCTCAAACTTGCTATGTGAGAAAAGCCTGACCGCTTAACATTGATACTTGTAATCCACATAAATGTAAAGGAACAAAATGAGCCATGCACACAAATATGTCCTTTAACTTACATACATGCACTGTGGTATGTGCACACCTACCCACCTATACATCTCTGTCTCTGTCTCTCTCTCTCTCTCTCTCTCTCTCTCTGTCTCTCCCCCCGACACACCCCTTTTAAGAGCAATCTACAGCAATGTTGTTCAATAGAAACATAATGTAAGTTATAGTAAAGTTTTACAATTTTAATAGTTTATTTAAAAAGAACTCATGTACCTGAGTCCAGTAAGTATGATATACAACATCAGATACAGTGAAACATAGTATCTCCAAAATGTTAAGCTGTGTTTGATGGAAAAATCTATTTCAGAGTGTCTTGATTTTAAAATTTAATTAAAATTAAGACAATAATTTCTTTGTCTTAACACTGGCTGTGGTTCAAATACATATTAGATGCACATTGAATAGCACAGCTGTATAATTATTACATTTTCAAAGTTTATATGTAATAATGGCACACTGGAATTATTTCCTGAAATTTGATTTTTATGTTTAACTTCTTTTGGAATGAATCCATGTAGATATTAACAGGACCTTTTCTCTGTTATCAATTATATATTATTTTACCATAGAATACAATATATCTTATTTATCTAATCCACATTTGAATAAACATCTTGATTGTTGGCATTGTTTGCCAATACATGTAAGGCGGCATAAACTCTCTTACGCATCTTATGAATATGTCTAGTGAGGGGGTTCTGGTAGAAATTAGCATTTGAATCCCCATAAAAAGGATTCTTATACCATGCATGTCTTTTGAGTCTGGCTTACCTCACTCAGGATATTTTCTAGTTCTATCCATTAGCCTGAAAATTTCATGATGTCCTTGTTTTTTAATAACTGAATAGTATTTCATTGTGTAAATGATCCATTTTTTTCTTTATTCATTCTTTGGTTGAGGGACATCTGGGTTGTTTCCAGTTTCTGTCGATTACAAATAAAGCTGTTGTGAACATAGTTGAGCATGTGTCCTTGTGGTATGGTGGAGCATCTTTTGGGTATATGCCCAGGAGTGGTATAGCTGGGTCTTGAGGTAGAACTATTCCCAATTTTCCAAGAAACTGCCAAATTGATTTGCAGAGTGGTTGTGTAAGTTTGGATTCTCATCAGCAATGGACCGGTGTTCCCCTTACTTCACATCCTTGCCAGCATCTGCTGTCACTTGAGTTTTTGATCTTAGCCATTCTTATGGGTGGAATCTCAGAATTGTTTTGATTTGCATTTCCCTGGTGACTTGGGACCTTGAACCTTCCCGTTAGTGTTTCTCAGCCTTTAGAGATAGATATAAACTACAGGATACCCAGGATATCCACAGACCCAAAGAAGCTAAGTATTAAGGAGAGCCCAAGAGAGGATGATTGAATCTCATTCAGAAGGAAAAATAGTCAGCAGAGGTAGATGGGTGGAGGAAACTGGATAGTAGAGGAAATGGGGAGTGGAATCAGGAGAGATGGAGGTGAGGATCAGGTATGGGGAAAGAGTGAATAGAAATTAGCAGCTGGTGATGGGATGAGGTGGGAGGACATCTCTAGGATGTGCCATCTCTGGGATGGGGGAGGCTCCAGGGAGTCTATGAGGATGACTCCAGTCAATACGAGCAGTGGAGTATAGGAGCCTGAAGTGGCCACATCCTGGAGCTAGGCAGGACTCCCAGTGGAAAGATAAGGACACCAATCCACCCCCAAACCTTCAACTCAAAATTTCTCATGCGTACAAGAAGTGCAGGGACAAACATGGAGTAGAGACCAAGGGAACGGCCAATCAGTGACCAGCCCAATTTGAGACCCATCACATGGGCAAAAACCAGTCCCTGACCTCTGTTATGATACTCTGTTATGCATGCAGACAGGAACCTAGCACAACTGTCCTCTGAGAGGCTCCACCCATCAGTGGATAGAAACAGATGCTGAAATTCATAGCCCAAAATTAGATGGAGCTTGGTGAGTCTTGTGGAAGAGTTGGGGAAAGGATTGGGGGACATGGAAGGGATAGTTACTCCACAGGAAAACCAACAGAGTCAACTAACCTGGATCCTTGGGGGCTCTTAGAGCCTAAACCACCAATCAAATAGTGAGCATGACTGGACCTCCCCCCACCCCCTGCCGTACATTAGTAGCAGATGTGCAGCTTGGTCTTCCAACAACCAGAGTATGTGTGTGAAGTGCTCTCTCTGACTCTGTTGCCTGCCTTGGGATCCTATTCCTCTAACTGGGCTTCCTTGTCTGGTCTCGATGGGAGAGGATTTGTCTGCAGTGACTTGATGTGCCAGGATGAGTTGAGTACTCAGGGAGGCCTTCCCCTTTTCAGAGGAGAAGGGGGGGTAGATGAAGGAAAGGGCTGTGTGAGGGGGCTGGGAGGAGAGAGGGGCTGCAATGGGCATGTAAAGTAAATAAGTAAGTAAATTAATGGAAAAAAAGGTATTTTCAGCCTTGGAGATAACTCAGCAGTCTCCTGAGAGCTCAGTAGAAAAAAGGAGGGAGAACAAATTTGCTTTTTTAGAGTGGAGGCATTTAATTTTCTGCTCTTGAACATGGGTACTTTCTCAGAATGAGTGGCTGCATTAGCTTCTTTGGATCTGAAGGTGTATATAGCAAAAGAGCAACGACTTGTTTTCTATAATCCTGTGAACCAATTCTTACGACACATCTCTTCCGTGTACATATCTATATGTGGTTGATCTTGCTTTTCTGAAGCCTCTGTATCCTTAAATCCAACCTTTCTCAGATACAAAATACTTGAAAGAAATTTGTCTTCACTGAACACATATCAACTTTCTCTGAACTTCCCCCAAACAATATAAGAACTACAAATAATTTACTTTGTTAATATTTTAATTTACAACAAACAACCTATACAACAATGTATGGGGAATATGTATAGGTGGTATGTAAATTTTGTACATTTTTTATTAGTTCTTTAAGAATTCCATTCATGTCTGTTAGATGATCCTTGGCCAGAAGGCTGAAGATCTGATGCGCCAATATTTTGTAGTATAGGGACTGTCCAGGTGTTCAGCGGTCTCTATAAATTGGCTAAGTTTTAGAAGCTATGATTTGTGCTTCCCATAATTTCAGTTAATTCAGTCATTCTGGATTTCTGAGGGGGTTGAAGACTAATAGTCTTATAGCCAATCTTGGCTACTTACTTTTAAAGAAAAGATTTGAGAGGATGGTTTTCAGCTGACATTCATTCTAAAGCCAAGAAAAACGTCAGGTTCAGAACTAAGATTTTAGTTAGGAGAGATGACAGAGGTTCTGGTTAGTCAACAAAATGATGGACTGGGTATTAGATCTATGTTGTATCTTACTGATACAAATTGGTTTAGTTATGCTCTAATTGTATTTTGAGAGAAAAGTTTTATTTTAACAGGAAGGGTGATATGTAGGAGGAGCTAAAGTGGGAGGAATAAGGAGAGGAGGAGGAGCTAGGAGGAGAGGGGAGAGAGAGAGAGAAAGAGAGAGAGAGAGAGAGAGATTGGAACATGGAGGCAGATGTTGCATGTCTCCACCAGTCAAAGATAGTTCTGATTGTATGGGCATCTTGTTATTGAGTATTACCAAACTTATAAAACCTTTGATTAACATTTTTTTTAAAAAAAAGTTACTAATAAAAAATAAAAAAGAAAAGCGAGTTAACATAACTTGTAAAACTATATTTGATTCTCAGAGAGTGGTGTCTGCAGGTAAAATTTGACCTAGTATATGTATAATTTTATTTTCTGTAACTGTTATTTTTCTTTCCAAGTAGAAAACACTGTAGAACAGAAAATGACTAATAATAAAGGATGGTAAATTCAGAAAAAAAAGAATTCCATTCATGTGTATTGATCATACTCCTTCCCTCATCCCTCCCAGATACATGCTTCCTTTTTCTAACCCACCAAACTTCAAGTTCTTAAAAAAATTCTTCTTTCACACAATATATCCTTACATCAGTTTCCCCTCCCCCGACTCCTCTCACACACACCCACTTTCCTTCTCCCTCAGATCCACTCCTTCTTCGTTTCCCTTCAGAAAAGAGCAGCCCTCCCAGGACTGTCAACCAAATGTGGCATAATAAGATGTAATAAGGCTAGGTACATACTCTCATATCAAGGCTGGATAAGGTAACCTCATAGGCAGAAAAAGGTCCCAAGAGTAGGTAAAATTCAGAGATACCCCGACCCCTACTCTTAGGAGTCCCAGAAATACCCCAAGCTAAACAACCACTAGGGCCTAACACAGATCCATGCAGGCTCCATGGTTGCCACTTTAGTCTCTGTGAGCCCATTATGAGCCCTTCTTAGTTGATTCTGTGGGCTGTTTTCTCCTGGTGTCTTCAACCTCAGAGGCTCCCACAATTCTTCCTCCTCCTCCTTTGAAGGGTTTCCTGAGCTCCAGGGTAGAGACTCAATGGATATCTCTAATTTAGGTCTCTCTAATGCTTGGTTGTCAGTCTCTGCATCTGTTCCCATCAGCTGCCTGAGGGGGAAAACCCACTGTGATAGTTTGAATAAGAATGGCCCCCAAAGGCTCATAAGTTTGAATGCTTGGTCCCAGTTTAGTAGAACTGTTTGGGAAGGATTAGGAGGTGTTGTCTTGTTGGAGTAGGTGTGTCACTGGGGGTGTGCTTTGAAGTATCAAAAACCCCTGATAGGCCCAGTCTTTCTCTCTCCCTGCTGCCTGAAGACTAGGATATAAAGCTCTTAGCTACTGCTATACGGCCAGGTCTGTCTACTTCCTGACATGAGGATCGTAGACTAGCCTCTAAAACTGTAAGCAAGCTACCAAATACATGATTTATTTTATAAGAGTTGCCTTGGCCATGGTGGCTCTTCACAGCAATAGAACACAATAGAGCAGCAACTAAGGCACCCATCAAGTCCAGTTTGTGCTACCATGTGCTCTTGGATATGTAGCCTTACACTGGAGAATGACAGACTCACCAGGGGCTATACTTTTTTCAAATTAATTTATTTTTCTCTCATGTGTTACATGCCAACAGCAGTTCCCCATTCCTCTTCCTTTTCCAGTCCTTCATCCCTATCCATTCCTCCTCCTTTTCCTTCAGAAAAGGGCAGACTTCGTATCTCCAGTGCTGTGAGTTACAGCTAAGGATGCCTTCATTGATTCTTGGGCACCTCCCTTATCCCAGATCTCCATCTCTTCCTCTACCCCACCCCAGTCAGTGGCAGATTTCCATTCATCCTCATGGCCACCTGACTGTCCCTCCTGCTCCTCCTCACAGTCAACTCAACCCTTCTCCTGCCCGACTCCACTCCTTACTGGGGATATGGAGTTTGGGGAGGCTGCTTCCTGTGTCCAGGCAAGAACCCTGGTGGAATAACAGGAATACCAATCCACCCACAAAACTTTCAACCAAAACTTATCCTGCCTACAAGAAATGCAGGGATTTAGGGATGGAGCAGAGACTGAAAGGATAGCTAGCCACAACTGGCACAAATTGAGACCTATCCCATGGGCAAGCACCAATCCCTGACACTATTAATGATAATCCATTATGCTTCCAGACAGAAGTCTAGCATGGCTGTTCTCTGAGAGGCTCCCACCCACCAACACAGACAGATGCAGACACTCACAGCCAAACAGTGGATGGAGCTTGGGGACTCTTATGGAAGAATAGGAGAAAGAATTGTGGGCCCCTAAAGGGATAGGGACTCCGCAGGAAGACTAACAGAATCAACTAACCTGAACCCTTGGGGGTCTCAGAGACTACTACTAATCAAAGAACATACAAAGGCTGGATCTAGGCCTTCCCAAATATATGTAACAGATTTGCAGGTTGGTCTTCATGTGGGTCCCGAACAACTGGATTGGGGTCTATCCCAAAAGTTGTTGCCTGTATGTGGGATATGTTCTTCTAGCTGGGCTGCCTTGTATAGCCTCAGGGGGAGAGGAAGTGCCCAGACTCACAGAGGCTTGAAATGCCAGGCTTGGGGGATACCCAGGGGAGGTCCCTACCTTCTCAATGGAGAAAGGGAGGGAGGATAGGGGAAGGATTGTGAGAAGGGGTAACCACTGGGAGGGGGGCAGTGAGTTGGATGTAAAGTGAATAAGTAAAAAAAAACAAACTCAAACAAAACAACAACAAAACATCAAAAGAACACACACACACACACACACACACACACACACACGGAAAGGAAAGGAAAGGAAAGGAAAGGAAAGGAAAGGAAAGGAAAGGAAAGGAAAGGAAAAAGAGAAAGGGCAGACTTCCCAGGATATCAACCAAAGAATGCATATCAACTAGCTGGACAAGGCAATCTAGAAGGAGGAAAATGGTCTCAGAGTAGGAAAAAGAGTCAGGAATAGTCCCTCCTCCCACTATTAGGAGTCCCACAATAACACCATGCTACACAGCTATAATATAAGCAGAGGGCCTTGCTCAGATCCATGGAGGCTCCATGGAGGCTTCATGACTGTCCATTAAGTCTCTGTGGAGGTTACACTCTTAAAGGAAACTAACAGACTCTCAGAGGCTATCAATTGCCAATATCTTCTCAGGAAGGGCTGGGGCTTTATGCCTCCTCTCCTCTCTGTGCTGGGATTTGGTCTGGTTTGAGCTGGCATTGATTTATGCATGCTGGCATCATGCCTCTGAGTGCCTATGTGGAGCTACTTTGCTGTGCCCAGAAAACACTGCTTCCTCATAGTAACCTGTGGCCTCTGGACCTCACACTCTTTCCTCCTCCTCTTCTACAATGATCCTTGAGCCTTTGGAGCAAGGGGTGTCATACAGTACTAAATGGGTCATTAGTGCTGATCATCTCTTGGTCTTGGAACCTTGACTAGTTGTGGGTCTGTTAATTACCATCTTCTGTGAGTAAACAGCTCTCTGATGAGGATTGAGAGGTGAATTCATCCACTGATATAACAATTAGCTATTAGGAGTCAGTTTAATACAGTGTCTGTTTGGCAGAAATACTGTGGTTTTTTATTTTATTTTATATAAACATCCTTGAATTTGGGTTCTGAAGCCAAGTCCATGAATGACTGTATATACCATGGGTTCTGGGTTCTGTAATTTAATTGATTAATATGGAGTAATACACAGAAACAATTTCCGGGCCACCAAGTACATGCAGTTTCAATTTCCCAAGTCATTTAACATTAGTGCAGCATTCCAGTCCTTCCTCACTCTTGGTACTATGTTGTCACATTTTAAATGGTTGGTATTTTTATTTCTATTTTAATCTTTCTAGATAGATAATTCAGTAAGCCACCCCAGAAAAATATTAGGTCCTAAGATTTTGCAAATAACAGTCTAAATGTGTTACCCAACTGACATTTTTAAGTGATTCTAAGAGAATTGAGCATTAAATATCATCTGTAGTAACTATACCCTTTAAAAGCATAGTGAGAGCATATTAGGAGCATATGCTCACTGAGTAAATAAGAAGGGGTAATGACTTTTTTGTCTGATTATAAAACCAATAAGTACTTTATGTTGAATAAGCAAACAGAAATATCAAAAAGACATAGATGTGTCTAAAAACGTTAATCTGATTAAATTCATGTTAGCATTTTAGTAGATACCTATTAGGCTTTGTTGTTGTTGTCGTCTTGGTTTTTGTGTTTTGACTTTCCAGCACGGTGCATGTTAGTTATAACAGCAGGGCTGTTTCCTTGGTTCCGTGGTGGCAACCCTCTGTCCTAGGCTGTGAGGACAAGAAAGACTACAGACCTGTTCTCTCACTGCTGACTTGTAGGTTGCCACTCTTCCTGTTGGAGGGCCTGCGCCTTTCTGTCATGATTGTTACCAACCATGCTGGGGTCTAGTTATTTAGGTTCCTGCCTCCTCTTGTTTTATTCAGCCTGCAAGGCAGAGATTTTTTTCCTCTTGTCCCATCTGCTCCTACAACTCCCAGTACAGTGCCTTCTGCATAAAAATGATTCTTTATTAACAAACTCCCTTCCCCTTCCCCTCAAAGGAAGCTCCTTTGTATGTAGCCACCCACTCATCATTGGTGTGCAGGTCAGGCTGGATCTGCTCCCAGATCTTCTTCTTAGGGTTCAGCTCCTTGTCAGACTCTCCAAGGGAAGGCATCAAAAATAATTCTGTCTCTAGGAACGGACTCGCTGGGAGGGGCCGAATCTCTGCTTTCTCTGGTGAACTGGCACACATCAGCATTGTTGGAGACAGCATACTCCTGCAGTTTTGCAGGCTTCAGATTACAAAGTAAAACCACCATCTGATTTTGCATCTGTTCTAGAGGAACAAGATTCACCAGTTCACTGACGACTGTTCTTGGGCCTTCTCCCGAAGCTACTTCTTCAACATCCGGATGGTTTTTGGCAGTAAGGATACAACCAATTTGAAGATTCAGGCACGGATGCAACTGTAGGCTTAGAGTCAGCACTTGCTGCTGTCGTCTGCTGCTGCTTCTCCCTTTTCTCTCCTTTCTTTTCAGTTTTCTTTTTTACCTTCTTTTCTCCTCCTCCTGCTCCTTTAATCTGTTCTTTCGTCATCTGTTGTTACCGATAGAGACTGTATCACACTTTCAGAAACAGCAGAGTTAGTCTTTAGTAAAGTACTGGATGGAACTGGTATTTGCTTCACCCCATCATGTATTTCTGCCTGAATTAGCTCTTGCTTTACTTCTTCTATTTCTTTTTTTCAGTTTAGCATTTTATCTTATTTTTAAATTTTTTAATACTTTTATTTTTTTTTACAGTCCAGTCATTGCCCCACTCCCTGTCTGCCCTCCCACAGTTCATCATCCCATTCTTTCTCCCCCACCTCAAAGGGGATGCCCACTGTCCTACCCTACCATACCTCCCCACTCTCTGGGGCCTCAAATCTCTCGAGGGTTAGATGCATCTTCTCCCACTAAGGCCAGACCAGGCAATCCTCTGCTGTATATGTATCAGGGGCCTTGGACCAGCGAGTGTATGCTGCATGGTTGGTGGCTCAGTGTTTGAGAGATTTCAGGGGGAGTTTGCAAGGCCCAAAACATGGCCAATAGTGGAATTAAATAAGTAAAGTGCTTTGTAACTGAATGACATTGGTAGAACCTTAATAACAATAAAGAGGAGTGTGAAAAAAAAACCCAAAAAACCCACATGCTCCGTGTGCTTTTGATATATTAATAAATCTATGTTAGGCACGACTCAAAGAACAACTTCCGCAGTACTTAATCTCAGTTATGCCTTGTTGGGTCTTGTAGCTTTTATGGGGAATCTTGGCATCTCTCCTAGAAATTGTTAAAGTCCTTAAGGGTAGACCATCTTTGCGTGCATTTATCAAATATTTATTTAGGAAATATTAATGTGTAAGGTATTATGTTGAGGAGGGGTGGGGTGAGAAGAAAGATATAATCTATGTGAATAAGACATGCTTTGCTCTAGAGGATTATAGATTAGTGGGGCTGGGGAAAGGCAAGCATATTGCTTTTATAGTCACAGAGCATCTGCTCTTCTGCTTTGCTCAGTGGTGTTCAAAGTGCTCCATATTTTAGAACCTTTCATAGTTTGAATTTTCAGGTTAGAGATGCTCAGCCTGGAGAAAACCACTGGAGAGTGAGTACTGAGTGCGCACGAGGCTTGGCCTTCGTACCATTTATTTAACTTGTACTAAATTGAGGAAGGAACAAGAAGTTAAACCACTCCTTGTTCTCAGTCTGACTCTCAGTCTAAATTTCAGTCTGACTGTCTTTGTTAGTGGATGCTTTCATCAGAAGAGTACAGTTTCCTGCCTGGTCTATGTCCTTTCTAGACATTGCTTTTTGGGATAGCTTTCCAGAGAAAGTGATGTTGGAAGTGAGTTAAGAAATGTTTTTTCAAGCTAGACAAAGGCTGAGAAGATTAGTAAAACTGTTATGGGCGAGAGAGTAGGACAGTCTGAGTCCTAAGAGAGGTGGCTGGACCTTAGGTGGCTTTCCCTTCCATTACCCTCTCCAACTGTTGTCATGCACCCCGTGTTGGACTCTCTCAAATTCGTGACCTCTGTCTCATCAATTACAGTTTTACACACACACACACACACACACACACACACACACACACACACACGCATGCACACACACACACGCACACGCACACGCACACGCACACGCACGCACAATTTACTAAAGTAGCTTATGGGCTATGTGGTCTGTGAGAAGGTCAACAATGATCTCCTCCTGATGGAAAAGCCAAAGATCCAGGAGCTGTTCAGTCCATGAGACTGGTGTCTCAACAGTCACAGGCTGGTGCTGCCATCCCAGGGAAGACTTAGAGAATAGCTAGTTTTCATTTTGCATTTAAATCCCAAAGAAGTAGGTTCTAAAACCAGTAAAGGAGTGACTCAGGAACAGGATAGATGAACTTCCCAGCAAGAGTAAGGATAAACAGGTAGAAATCAGAGGAATCTTTATCCCATGGCCTTTTATATATAGGGTGTGTCTTCTGACTTTAAATGATTTGGATCTAAATGATTTTGGGTCTAAAGGTGAGGGCCCATGAATATTTCCCCTTCCATGTCAGGAGGTCTATTGTTGTCTTCTTCATTTAGGTCTTGTTTAAGCAGTCATGTTTCTGAGACTTCATGGGTGTAGCTTCTGACATTTCTAAGAGATGCAACTCACAGCAAACTTCCTGTTCCTCTGGCTCTTAGAATCTTCCTGTCCCTCTTCCATTATGTTCCTTGAGCTTTAAGGGCAGGAGCTGTGTTGTATCGGGTGTTTCAGTTGGGCCTGGGCACTAAGTAGTCATTTGTTCTCTTCATTTGGATTAGTTGTGGTTTTCTGTTATGGCCTCTATCTGTTGCGAGCAGCTGTTTCTTGGTGATGGGTGTGACCTAGATTTGTGAGTAAAAGAACAAATACTTAGGTTGTAGTTAGGGATTTTGCTGGTTTAGTAAAGTTGTGGGTGCTCCTCCAAGGTCCATAACATCACTAGCCTCAGGCAGTTAGCTAGGTTTTCAGCCATGATTTCCCTCTTGTTGAGCAGCCCTTATATTTAGTTAAAGAGCTGTTGGTTACTGTCAAGTTAGGTATACCACTATTGCACTTTTAGGGACACTGTGACATGCTGTACTACATTGCTGTCGTTCATAGGCAACATAGATGGATAGAACTATCAGAGTATGAAGTGTTTAAAATAAAACTAACATACATATCTGTTCCCAGACACACCATGTGACCATTGACAGAGTCTGTGTCCCCCAGAAGAGCACCAGCAGCTTCAGGCTGATCTGCTACCCAGGCTAGGGCCTTGGCTTTGGATGACTTTAGTCCAGAAAAATAATGTCCTCCTTCTGTCTCTTCCTCCCTCCTTCCTTCCTTCCCTCCCTCCCTCTCTTCCTCCCTCCCTCCCTCTCTCCCTCCCTCCCTCTTCTTCTGCT
>JANHMN010000001.1:82716290-82733713 GCA_030674055.1 Rhabdomys pumilio
TCCCTCTCTCCCTCCCTCCCTCCCTCCCTCCCTCCCTCCCTCCTTCCCTCTCCCCCCTCCCTCTCCCCCTCCCTTCCCCGCTCTCTGTGTGTGTTTTCCTCCTGGAGTGGTGTTTTTTCTTTTAATTCAACCGACAAGAAGGGTTACATTTTCTTGTGCCTATTCCTGGAGTGGGTACCTTGTCATACTTTGCAAAGAGGAACTATTGGTAGACGTCTGTCCTGCTTGGTAGGTTTAGAAATTCTTGTTTTCTTAGAAAAGAGAGGCGTTCTCTCTTACACTCTTCAGAATCCCTGGATAGAAGTCAAGTAGATAATTCATAGAGTGAATGCAATTCTGTTTTCCACCCAGAAAGGCAGAATTTGTTATTTATCCATCTACCCATGCTTCCCCTACCCCTTTTTGTCACAGTCTAATTGGTTATTCAAAAGAAGTAGAAAAAAATAGAGAATGTCAGCACGAGCGTTTTAGTACTCTATTTCCCCATCTGTGCAATGTGGATGATGTTAGTTTTTATTTCACGGTGTCAAGGAGCTTTAATGAATTCACATAAGGATATATAGAGTAACATCTGGCAAGCTGAGCCTGCTGCACAGGTCTGTGACTCCAGCTACTGAAGAGGCTGAGGCTAGAGAATCCCAAGCTCACAAACTGACTCAACTACAGAGTGAGTTCAATTCTAGCCTGGGCAATTTAGTGAGATTCTGTGATTACATTTTACTTCCTGTTAGAGAGGCTGCATAGCCTAAGCTCAGTCTCCAGAACCACCAAAAGAAAAGATATTACTGTAAATTAGATGTGCTCAGTTAATTTTTCTTCTCTTGCTACCTCCGCCTCTGGCTTACTCTGTCCCCAACCCTTCTGTCTGTGTGACTAAATGTCTACTTGGTTCATTATACTGCCTTTCTTCCTGCTGCTTGTCTCCTGCCCGAATCACCATGAAATGAGCTGGAAAATCCTGGTCACATTTACATACTGTTAAATCTCTCATAAGATAGGAACACTTTTTGAGAATTAATAACATTCTTCTTTCAGATGGGGTGTAATGCAGTCACAAAGTCTCATTGACTATTCTATCCGTTTAAGTGATTTTTATCAACATTACCAAGGGTTGATCTTTGTCTTTAAACTCTGATTTCATAAAGAAGAATGCAAAACCTCCAGGCACATGAAACTGGCACAAAGTCTTTAACTAATTACATAAGTCAAGAGGGTCTAATAGCAAAAACGCTTTTGCAATTTTAAGTTAATAAGCCAGAATCTATGAATTAATCTAAAATAAAGGTCTAATTTCTATGAAAGCATTTCAGCTTATTTTATTACGCTCAGTTAAAAAAAATATACCTACAAACACATCACTTCCAAGGTTTCTGCTTATATGTGAGACTAAAATATAGATAACTTGAAGTTAACAGAGTTTGAGTATTATTTTTAGGAAACCTTAAAATAGAGCACAAAATTGCCTTTTTTTTTCCTGCTGGGGTTTAGTTTATTTCTTCATGTTCTTTACAAAAGAGCAATATGATAAAAATTATTTTTGCATTTCTTGCAATGATCGGCTGCAAAGTGCAGGGATTACAAATTCACCAATGTAAATCCCCAAACCCAGCTCTGCTAGGAGGCAGCTGAACTGAATGTAGGTATCATTATATAACCAATAAGAACAGGTAGAATAAGAGTCAGCCTCTATTCAATTTCCATTCACTACAGAGGGTTTTAGGATTTGCTTTAGAGGCAGTGGGATTTGGGGAGGTGGGAGATTATAAAATAAATCCTGCATTACCTGCTTATTCCATTCCTTTCCCACATTGTATCTTATTACAGTCTTGAGGAAGAAATACAATTTTATTTTCTTTGATTAATTTTCTTCCTTGAAGGCTATTCAACATCTAAACACTTACTAACAGTCTTAAGAAATGGGCTGCTTGAGTCTTCAGATAATAAACCCGTCTGTGCTTGCTTAGGTATATCACCAGGCAGCTTGTGATGTGCTTTTAACTTGGGCTGGGGAAGACAGTTGCACTATTTCTCTTTGGGACATTTGCAAACAAATACTAAGTTTTATTTGGAAATGTGTATGTTTCTTCAACCCCTCTCAAAGAAATTAGAAATTCTACATTTATCATTATTCTTTTTATTCCTCTAGAATAAGGCAAAAGAGCATATGACACTGTTGAAAAAGTTCAATTTTCAGAATCTGTAACAATTCTGACTGGCAAGTTTTCAGAACTCTGACCAGTCCACTTGTAGCAACTTGAGGTACACATTCATCATTCTTAGGTGATAATTGATAACCAACTTTTAAAATTAGTTGATTAAAGGGTAGTTGGTAGTGATGAATGGGTGTGAAAGCAATGAAGATTCATTCCTTTGAAGTTTAACTATTACATATGTCTGGTTTTCTTGCTTTCTTCCAGCCCAATTTAAAATCAAATGGCAAAGAAAAGAAGACAAAGTGTAGGAATAAGCTGAAAAGAATCATCTGTTCCCTTGAGTGGATCATGTTCTGGGTATATTAATGGACTAGACAAACTAAATGATGATTTTATTGAAAAAAAAAAATACAACTTCCGTGGATGGTATCCTGGCCTAGACATAGGTGGAGTCCAGGTACAAAGCACTATTCTGCTGTGTTTCAGTCTTAAAGTAAGTAAGAGACAGGCAAGTGGCCACAACGTATGATTCAGTGTCTGTGCATGTAACTAGAGGAAGCCCAGAGCCGTGGAAGATGACGAAGAACTGTTATGAATGGATGTGCTCTCCACTAGATGCGGGGGCCATGTGATGCTGTTGTGTATTCCTTGTCAATATTCTGAGATACTCAGAGTCAGACACAGTGCAGTCACAAGGGAGTGTTTTGTTTGTACATTGGAAGGTTAAGGTAAATGTAGAGATAATTCAAACCTCAGAAGGCAAGATGATCTCTAAACTGACCTCATGAGCAGAGGTGAGGGCTGAGAGCCACAGATGTTCATAACAGAATCTGTGGGGATCTGGAGAAACCCAAAGAGGAGACAGACTTCCTACGAGTCAGGAATAAGACTTTGAGCCTCCCTAATTTTGGTTTTAAGGGACAGAATTACCAGCTAAATTATTTTACAAATAAACTTGACCTTAAAGACTTAAATATGTCTGCTTCTTTTAGGATAGTGTGCCCACAGAGCCTCTACTCCCAGACTAAGCCACTCTCAGCTCGATCCTGGAGCTTCCTACCACACTTAACCACCACAGTGGAGTTGTCTGTGCTTTTTCTGGCTTTCTTCCTGAACTGCAGGTTCTCACCACAACGCCAGCAGCTAGAGAAGGTCGTTCCATGGCTGTATGGCACAGAGTGATTCTACACTTCTCTACAGTCCGTAATCCCAGGAAGAAAACCTGAAGTATATGTTAGATGAATATTTTGATGACACTGCTTGATGTTTTCTCTTTATCTTGGCTTCATGTTTAATTTTGTGGTCATTGTGCTATTTTTAAGGGTAAACATCACAAAGCACAAAACAAATAAACACACCGTTTGATTTCTAGTTTTTGGGTTTTTTTTATACAATACCTAATTTTCTTGCTTCTTAGCAAACTATTTTGCTACTAAAGTGCACACAATACATGGGAGAGGGGTTAGCTATAAAGAAAATAGTGGGTTGCATAGGTAAGGTTCTAATTATAGGATTAGGAAGAAATTACTGGGGCTTAGAGTCTCTGTTTTTCTGTTTCTTAGACAGTTATCTTAAGGAAGTTATTTTAACTATCTGGTCATCATAATCACATGTAAAATGGTGTTCACAATAGTACTTTCTGTGGCTGGGAGATGGCTCAGTGGTTAAGAGTGTTTGCTGTCTTATTACAAGGATCCGAAATCAAAACCTAGCATACACATAACAAGCTTGCCATGGTCTGTGGACTCTGAGCCCCTGTGCTCTTTGGCGTGAAGAGAGGGGGTCACTGTGGTTTGCTAACTGCCAGCCTAGGCAAAACAATGTAAGCTTCAGGTTTAAGAAGAGAACCTGCCTCAAAGAAATAAGCCCAAGTGATAGATAGAGGGGGATCCATGATGTCCCTTTCTTTCCCCATCCATGCACATATAGGCATGCACACTTATACACACATGTGTGCACATACCAAACATACACACACATATAGATACATACAACCTTACACACACACACACACACACACACACACACACACACACACACACTTACAAATAGTATATATCTCACAAGCCTAAGTTAATTCATGTAAAGCATCCAGAATAGTACAGATTGCTAGTAAGTGCTCACTAGCTATTTTATTTGTCTTTTAATGTTATTTAATTTAATTTAATTTAATTTACATCCTGAATGAAATTTCCCTACTCTCTTTTCCTCCCAGTCTCCTACCTGTAGCCTCTAGCCACTCCTTCTTCATTTCTCTTCAGAAAAGGACTGGCCTCAGTGGATATCAACCAGCCATGCTATACCAAGTTGCAGTCATACTAGGCACCTCCTCCTCTATTAAGGCTAGACAAAATAACCCAGTCAAGAACAGAACCCTACTAGGCATCTCCTCTTCTAGTAAGGATAGACAAGGCAACCCAGTCAGTCAACAGAAGCAGAGATAGCTCCTACTCCCACTGTTGGGAGTTCTACAAAAAGACCAGGCTACACGACTGTAACATACATGTGGAGGGACTCAGTCAGTCCCATACAAGTTCCCTGGTTGGGGTTCAGTTTGTGAGCCCCTACAGGCCCAGGTTAGTTGATTCTGTAGGTTTTCTTGTGATATCCTTGACCCTTCTGGCTCTTATAATCCTTCCCCCTCTTCTTCCAAAGGATTCCCTAGGCTCCTTCTAATGTTTGGCTGTGGGTTTCTACATCTGCTTTCATAAGTTGCTGGCTGAAGCCTCTCTGATGACAACTGGGCTAGAACCAATCTAGTGTAGTAGAATATCTTTAGGAATAATTTCATTAATTCTTTTCCATTTGTGTTTAGTTATATTGTGGGTCTCAGAGCTGTCCAGCCTCTGGCTCCTGTCACTGAGGGCAGGCAGTAGCAGGGATTGACTCCTCATGGCATGGGTCTTAAGGGGGACCAGCCAATGTTTGGTCACTCTTACAATTTCTGCACCACCACTATCTCAGCATATCTTGTAGATAGAAGAAATTATAGGCTGAAGGTTTTATGGGTGGATTGGTGTCCTAATCCCTCTACTGGAAGTCATGCCTGGTTACAGGAGATGGCGGGTTCAGGCTTCATATTCCTCATTGCTGCAAGTCTTAGCTAGGATCACCTTTATCGATTCCTGGGAGTTTCTATTGCCCTAGGTTCCTATCTCACCTCTGAGATGACTCCAATTTCAATTGTCCCTTCCAGTACTCTCTCCTTCCATCCTCCCTTGTTTTAGACCAGAATTCTGCCAGCTTTCAAAGAAGAGCTAATACAAATACTCCTAAAATTATCCCACTAATAGAAATAGAAGGAACACTGCCAAATTCATTTTATTAGGCCATCGTCACTCTGATACCTAAACCACACAAAAACTCAACAAAGAAGAAAGAGAATTTCAGACCAACTTCCTCCATGAGCATTGATGCAAAAAAACTCAATAAAACATTCTCAAACAAAATCCAAGAACACATCAAAAACATCATCCATGATGATCAAGTAGACTTCATCCCAGAGATGCAGGGATGGTTCAACATACAAAAATATATCAGTATAATTCACCAGATAAACAAGCTGGAAGAAAAAACCCCCACATTTTCATCTCAGTAGATGTTGAAAAGCCTTTAACAAAATCCAACACTCTTTTACGATAAAAGTCTTGGAGAGATCAGAGATTCAAGGCTCATACCTAAACATAATAAAAGCAATCACTATGCAACAAGTCAATAGCCAACATCAAATTAAATGGAGAGAGCCTTAAAATAATCCCGGTAAATCAGGAGTAAGACAAGGCTATTCACTGTCTCATATCTATTCAATATAGTACTTGAAGTTTTAGCTAGAGCAATAAGACAGTTAAAGGAGATCAAGGGGATACAAATTGGAATGAAAGAAGTAAAAGTGTCACTTTTCACAGATGATATGATAGTATACATAAGCAACCCAAAAAATTCTGTCAGGGAACTCCTGAAGCTGATAAACACCTTCAGCAAAGTGTCTAGACACAAACTAAACTTGAAAAAAATCAGTAACCCTCCTATATACAAAACAATAAACAGGCTGAAAAAAAATCAGTGAAGCAACACTCCTTACAATAGTCACAAATCATATAAACCGTCTTTGGCTAACTCTAACCAAGAAGTGAAAGACCTGTATAACAAGAACTTTAAGTCTCTGAAGGAAGACATTTAAGATGAATATTACAAGACAGAAAGATGGGTCATGCTCCCATGCTCATGGGTCAGTAGGATTTACATGGTAAAATTGCCATCTTTCCTAAAGCAATCTACAGATTCAATGCAATTACCACTAAAATTCTAACACAGCTCTTTACAGACTTTGAAAGAACAGTATTCAACATCATATGGAAAAAAATGAGGATAGCTAAAACAATCTTGAACAATAAAAGAACTGGCAGTATCACCATTCCTGATATGAAACTGCACTACAGGGGCTGGAGAGTTGGCCCAGTGATTAAAAGCATGTGTTGTTCTTGCAAAGGACCTGGGGTCGATTTCTAGTATCCACATGGAGGCTCTCCACCTTCCTAGGCACCAGACATGCATGTAGTATACAGACATACATGCAGGCAAAACACTCATGCACAGAAAATAATAAAATAAAATAAAATAAAATAAAATAAAATTGCACTATAGAGAAATAGTAATAGAAACAATATGGTGTTGGCATGAAAACAGAGAGGTTGATCAAGGAAATGGAACTGAACATCCAGAAATAAATCTACACACCTATGGACACCTAATTTTTGATAAAGAATCTAGAAATATACAATAGAAAAAAGACAGCATCGTTAGCAAATGTTGCTGGTCTAACTGGATGTAGGCAAGGACAAGAATGCAAATACATACATATCTATCTACCTTGCATAAGATTAAAGTCCAAGTGGATCAAAGACCTCAACATTAGGCCAGATACACTGAACTTTATAAAAGAAAACGTGGGAATAATCTTGAACTCCTTGGCACAGGAGACAACTTCCTGAACAGAACACCAATTGCTCAGGCCCTAAGATCAACAATTAATAAATTGGACCTCAAGAAGCTAAAAAAGTTCCTGTAAGGCAAAGGATATCATTAAAAGGACAAATCAGCAGCTTACAGAATGGGAAAAAAATCTTCACCAACCCCATATCTGACAAAGGGTTGATTCCAAGATATATAAAGAACTAAAAAAATCTAGACATCAACAAACAAAATGATCCAATTAAAAAATTGGACAAAAACCTAAACAGGGTTCTCAACAGAGAAATCTCTAATGGCCAAGAAACATTTAAAGAAATGTTCAACATCCTTAGTCATCAGGGAAATGCAAATCAAAACTACCCCGAGATTCCATCTTAAATCTGTCAGAATGCTGAATATCAAAAACTCAAATGACAGCTCATTGCTGGCAAGGATGTGGAGCAAGGGGACACTCCTCCATTGCTGCTGGGAGTACAATGAACAGCCACTTTGGAAATCAATATGGCGATTTCTCAGAAAATTGGGAATTGATCTACTTCAGAACCCAGTGGTAACTCCTGGGCATACACCCAAAGGACATTTCTACCATACCACAAAGACACTTGCTCAACTATGTGCATAGCAGCTTTATTCATATAAGCCAGAAACTGAAAACAACTTAGATATCCCTTAATAGCAAAAAGAATTAAAAAAAAATCTATGGCATATTCACACAATAAAGCATTATTCAGTTATTAAAACAATGACATCATGAAATTTGCAAGCAAATGGAAAGAACTAGAAGATATCATCCTGAGTGAGGTAACCACAACCCAGAAACACACACATGGAGTATATGCACTTGTAATTGCATGTAAAGTGAATTAGCTGTAAAGTATAGCCATGTTATACTTCACAGACCCAAAAGCCAAGTAACGAGGTGGGGGTGAGCGGGTACACATGAATCTCACTGAGAAGGGGAATCAACTATGTATTATTATAATACTGTTACTTACAAAGATGTTTACACTGGAAAAAAAATCTCATTATTTTATTGGTTTCATCTTATTTTGGGTTTAAGTGGTATTTTTTATTTGAATATTTATTGAAAACAAAACATTTGCTTTCTTATGATGTTGGCTCATTTTAAAAGCAAATTCATGTAATTTTTGTTTTTGGTTTTCTGAGATAAGATCTTCTTATATAGTCCAGACAAACCTTAAACTCTGGTTCTACCTCAGCTTCTAGAGTGTGGCAATTTCAGGTATGGACCACTTCTCTTGCTTGTTTATGCATCTTGAAATATATAAAAATCTGATAAAATTGTGACTATTCTGAGAATGTTCTGTTGAGTCTGGAGACAACACTAAAAACCAAACCAAAACAATCCAACAAAGAAAACACTCCAACCCCCTCTAACATTTTCAGTGCAATTAGAAACATGTCTGCTCTTCCCAACTTACTTTATTTTTAAGGGGATAATGTTTATTTGAAATGCAATTTTATTGTTTTAATAATAAATACAAATGTATCATAAGACTGTGATAGGGCGAATAATGACTCCTCAAAGATATTCGTATTGTATCACTTGGAGTTTGAACATATGTACATGGCAAAGAGGATGCATTCAGTTAGTCAGTGGACTTTGAGATAGATCAATGAGCCTGTGTTCATCAGAAGGGCTCCTGAATCTCAGACCCCTTTAGGTGGAAGACAAAAGCAGGAGAGGCAGTATCAAGAGCGATAAAGGATGAGAAGCTCTTCTGTCCATTTCCTGTCCTGAACATGAACAGCAAAACTGAGGGGAGTCTCTGGAAGCTGGGAAAAGTGAGGTACCTGGTGCAACCTTTTCTTTCTTTTTTCTTCTTTTTATTGATTCTTTTTGAATTTCACATCAATGTACCCTAGTTCTACTCATCTTCCCTTCCCTCATATCTGCCCTTTGTCTTTGCAACACTCCCTGTAGTTCCAGCACCGGGGAGGCAGAGGCAAAGATCAGGAGTCCAAGGTGATTCATCCTTAGCCACATGAAACCCAACCTCAACAAACAAACAAACAACAAAACAGTTAAAAACAACAACAAACAGCCAAAAGGCAACTATGCTTGGGTCTAGCTTTGTGTTTGTTGCCTGTTGCTGCTGTAATAAGCTGTCATAAACATTATCTTACTGTTTTGGCAGTCAGACATCTATCCAAGAAAATACATGCCTCAAGTTCAGGGAGAAATCCTTCCTCAAAAGAACAGATGGTGCGGAGCAAGATGGAAGTGCACACTCAGCACTGTCTTTTGACATGCAGGCACTCAGAACACACACACACACACACACACACTACAACCACCACCACCATCACCATCACTAAAAATAAACCATAAAAAGCATCTTGTCATGGAAACTGGAGTATGTCACAGTGTGCCCCGCAGTAATTCCCTCTGTCCACATATCTTCACTTGCAAATGCCCATTGCAATGAGTCATTCGTCTGGTTCTAGGTCTTTGGTTTCTCTGACAAGGTCAATATTGAATCATCACTAGGACTTCTCCCATTTATCCTGTTGTTATGTGGTGTCATGGAGATCCTGCAGCTTTGGAATAGTAGGACTGTCCCTTTCACAGGTCCCAGCCATTCGCAGATGATATAGATTTTGGTGTGGGTCAATTCAGAGTGCTGGATCTGGGCCTGGGTGGTCGCTGAACTGGTCAGCCTGCCTGCTCCCCCGTATCCACATCACTATGGGAAGCTCTCTGGCACCACTTCAGCTTGGCTACCCAAAGCTCACCTTTGGCAGGAGGCAGGGTCAGCTCTCCTGCTCTCATGGCCTCAGGCAGGTTCACTGGCATCCACACCTCTCGAACCAGCTCCATGTGCTGCCCAGTCAAGGTTCAGAGTCCACCCTGGTAAGTGCTGGAGCCTGTGAGGAGCTGGGAAAGCTCTCCTGCTCTTCACATCCTCAGGACTGACTCACCAGTGCCTTTGGCATCTGGACCAACTCCACTGTATTGCCCAGAGAAGTTGCAGAGTACTCTTGTCCTGAATGCTACAGCCAATAGAAGGGCAGGGCTAGCTCTCCTGCTCTTATGACCCCAGGGTCAGCTATCTAGGCTACTGCAGGAGGTGACAAGAGTGGAGAGCGAGTGTTACTCCTGCACCTATATCACCTCATGCCAGATGAGTAGCAGGGCCAGCTCTCCTGTCTCTCCCCTTTGGGACAGCTCACCTGAGTTGCCTCCACCAGGAGCAGCTATCTTTGTGAGGCCCACATGAGGTATAGGGCCTGCTCAATGGAGCCTTTTCTATCCTAGCATATAGTGTGAGCAAAGTCCTGCTGACACTTTGATTTTAACCCATTGAGGTTCACTTTAGACACTTGACTCCTGAACAGTCAGTAAATTTTTGTGATTTAAAACCATCAAGTTTCTAGTAATTTGTGATAGGAGCAATTGGATAATAAAGTAGTGTTTTGCCACATCACGTGGCGTGGGCTAAGTTTGAAATCATAGTCTTTTTGTTTCTGTTTTTTATTATTTTAGGATATTTATATGAAGGATAAAGATGACTTGTGGAAAGGAATGCAGAAAAAGTTAGCACCCAAGGTATGGATGTCAGAAATAAAATATTCCCTGCTATTTAAGTAGAAGGTTCCTTTCCATTTCAGCAGGCAGAGATTACTTCATGTTTAGAGCACATGTTGGAGGATAAATAGGGTCTTGTGCCATGGTTGGAGCAAATCACTGGAGAAAATCTTACCTTGGGCAGAATAGCCCTGTTTGTGGAAATTTTGAAGAGATTAAACTGATGAAGCTCCTATTTATAGAGCTATTCTGATTGTTTCTGTTTTCCCCAGGCTTCTGGAGGTAAATACATATGCTATCCATTGACAGAGCTGCTCGATTTTTTTTTCTCTGTTGAAATATATGTGACGGGGCTCTGCGGCTTTTAGGTGTATTAAAGCCACAAAGAAAAAAGGGACAACTTCACAGAGGATCGTGTATATATTAGCATGAGGTGAAGAAGTTTTTCTGCTAGAATGGTTTCTCTGCAGCATAATTTTGTGGAAATGGGCCCAGAATTTATGAGACAGGAAACTGTAAAGTTTAAAGGTGAAAGGAACATTGAAAGGAAATGTATTGCAAGGAAGGAGTCAAATGAGGGACTCTCAATAGAACCATTGCAGCTGAGAGAGGCAGAGCACATGAGGAGGCCCAAGAGCTCAGGCTAAGTAAAGGAATTAGAAAGACACACAAGCTCATTTACAACTTTATCATGGCCCAAGAAATGCAAGAGGGAGAAAGGCCCATCAATAAATGAGGAGGGAGGAAAAAAAATCAATGGTAGTTGTAAAATGTCTGAGCTATTGAACTGCTGTTTTCAAGTCAGTCTTTATAAAGAAATAAGGGTCTGGATAATTAGGAAGTAATTAAGGTCCCAACGACTCCGAGGCACTATTGATGACAAATAAGTAAATAATTACCACTTGCATTAACAAAATGTGTGTGAGTGTAGCAGAAATGCATTGGATAATAAATTTCCTTGCTCCAGTGGTAATTATTACACCACTTGTAAAGTAGCAGGAAATAGGGGAGAAATTCTATCTCTAACATGCTCAATTAAATAGATGTCATTTTATCCTTGGAAAAAGACTGAAGGGTGAGTTCTTCAGGATGAAATTGAGAATGTCTGGCATCATCATATTTAGACAAGCGAGCAAAACAACAAGAAATACAAAAATAATACTGAAGGAAAACAACCTTTGGAGACAGCCATGAGGTCAGGAAGTGTGTGATGCAAAGCCAGGGTCCCCAGTTGTCTAGTGACCAGGAGACTGACCACATACTTTTACAAATAGTAATATCTGAGTGTTTTGTACCTTCAGAGCTAAAAATCCTATGTCAAATTACTACCCGTCTTAGTCAGACTACATAATATGGAGCTCAATATGAGATGAATATTTGGTATAAATTGGTTGAACAAGTCTCATATACTTTTTATTGATGAACTTAAGGGTGGCTTTTTGTTTAATTCAGAGGCAGCACACAAGTGGTGACGAACAAATCTTCTTGAGAATCTTATCTTAACCCTAAATAATGGTCTATGGAGAAATGCTTTGACCTTCTGAATGATGCTGATAATGTTTACTACATATGGCTCTACAACGATCAAGTGAAATAGCTATTGTACAGTTCTTGGCACAATGTAGACACTCAAAACCACAACACATTACCATAGTAATATGGTAGATTTAAGTAAAACATATTTCTTGGTAGAGAATTCCAGAATCTGCTATTGTTTTAATCTTAAATAAAATGGAACCTGGCACGTTGCTATTAGATAAATTGTAGCTATTAATGTGTATTTATTATTTAGATCACATGCCATGGAGAAAATGATCATCTCATATTGTCTTCCAAATAAATTAGGATTGGCTATAATTCTCGACATTATTGGAGTGAATCATTCCTGAAGAAGCCAGAATTGCCTTGGAAAGGTGAAAACCAGCAAATAACTAGGAGATAAAATGTGCCTAAGTCATTAGGACTTCATATCTTTGAAGAAGAGAGGGCAGGATGCCTTATGAACAGAAAGCACAACAAGGAAAGAGTGGTTTTTATTTAGGCCTTAAAATTACTTGAGATTCATGTGGATGAGGAAATGATGAGGGAGGCAATGAATGCACGCTTTTGAGGTTCAAGAACAAACTGAGCCAGGAAGTGAAACAGAGAGGAATGTACTTGGTGGCTGCATTTCTGAACCACCGGACATGTGATCTGGTATGAGGATTGCAGCAGAGCATTACAAACTGGGGCCTTTGGACTATGTATAAGGACAGAAAGTAGATGATGTGTACTTCTTAGGAGTATTAAAGTGGGATACATGATTGGAGAACAAAGTAGAAAGAATTTGTCACTCTTGCCAATTACCTTTCTAAGACTGTAAAGGCCTTTGATGAAATGTGATATTTGACTCTCTAAAGGCATTATGAGGAAGCCATAGAAGTTATCTTTTTCTTCTTTGTCACCTCCATTACTTTGTGATTATCCTGTAGTTGGTATTAAGTTTTGCTCATCTCCTGAGTACTTCACTCAGTGACTGGCACACTGTAATAGACACAAATACCTGTCGGATGAACAGAAGCTGCTATAGTTACAGACATGGAAAAACTATTTGTGTTCCAATTACATTTATTTTAGTTACACATTCTATCTGCTCCCAAAAGGCCTCAAAGTAGCTTGCACATTGAAATAGAATACCTGCTAAGAAACAGAGGTCAATTTTCAGGAGTGAGCTCCCTTCCTTTGGGCACCAAGGCCAGCAGATTATGATATTCAAGCAAGACATTTGGACTTTGTTTCTGGCAGTTGTAGCATAAAACGATCCATACCGTGTTTTTATTTTTTTGATAAGCAGCCTATAACATTCAACTGCACAGAAAACGTTTTTCCCTGGAAACAAACCTGAGGAGGAAGTGATCACATGGGAGCTTCTAATATTTCAATTAAATGTTCCCTTTTAGGGAAGAATGTTCAATTGATGTGAGTGAGCATAAAATAGGTTCTAGAGAGAACTGGTACTGAGATCAGCCCTGTTTCTGCTGGCCATCCAGATGGTTCAGAGAGGAGATTTGCCTTTTTTTTTTTTTTTTCTAAAGAGCTGTGCATCTGGAAAAAATAACCAGGAATTCAATTGTTTAAAAAGAAAAGATATTTAGATACAGTTATAGAATGGCGTTCATATTAGATGATTTTGCTTTGAAACATGGTAAATAAGTTGGAGGGTAGCATAAAACACTCTGCAGGGCCATGACTCATAAATCTACAACATTGCTTTTATTAATTTGGAATCTTCATGAGGAGAGATGAAGAAAATACTCCTTGAAGTGATTTCCACATTATGCTGATTTTGTGATCATCTGTGTACTAAGAGACCACCCAATTCATCTCTGTTGTAACGAACACCAGATTTTGTCCTGGGTTTGAAATCTCTGGCTATGACATGCAACATATTTAAAAAATCTGTTTGATTGATAGTTTAATCATTGTTCCCTATTACATCAGCAGCCAAGCCTAGTATTCCAATTTTGAAGGATTGTTTTGCCTCTGTCCCTGTGTCACACAAAGTACTTGTGGCTTGCCAATGGCAGATCTGATTGCAGCTTTATAGAATTCAGACGTAGTTGAAAGTTTAAATTTTCTGTTCTGTTCTCGTGTTTATCTTTTAGACAGCACATGATTTCGATTCCTCCTGTTATAAAATAAAATCAGCTTACCAATCATCTTCTGTCCTGTGTTCTTGTCTCTTCTTTTCTTTCTTCCATATTTATATGGGTGTCACATTTTATCCTTTTGAACTGGTAATAGGACAAGCCAGTCAGCACTTGATCGTTTTGAACCCAACCAGGCAAACATACAATCAGGTTTTCTCCTGGGTGCAGTTACAAATCCGTTCTTTTGCTTGGTGTCTTTGTCCTTGGTTTTCTATGCAGTTCAATGACCAGGCAAGTGTACATGACTCTACAGGCTGAGAGAAAATAAACTAGGCCTAAAGAACAGTACCATTAATAAGTACAATAATCAATTGAACCTGACATTGGCATTCATCGACTGATGTTCTGTTGCCCAAGCAAAATCTTTAGAAAGGAGGAGTGTGTGTTCAGGGATTCTTCTTTATAGGTACTACTTCTTATATCTCCTTTTAAAACTCTTTGTTAAAAAATGATGCTTTGTTTATTACCCACTCTTCTTTCCTCAGTCTACAGTCCATCACCCAAGTAGTTTCTTTGGAGTAACTTTTAATAAGATATTGATGGATGTATGATAGACATACAAAAGTGTTCCATATTTATAGATACACTACAGTAGACTTTAAAATGCGTGAACTCCTGTGACTAGAACAATTAAGATGAACATTTCTACCATGATGTTTCCTCTCAGTTCTTCCTCCTCCCCTTCCCTGTGCTCCATTCTTTTCCCAGCATCTCTTACCTATCATTTTTAGATTGGCTTTGTTTTCTAATATTTTATGTAGGTAAAACTGTAATATGTGTTATATATTCCTGTCTGGCATGGTTTGGCTACTTTTCATTTATCACTATTTTGAAAGGTATCCACATGGTTATACACATCAGCAATTCCTTTTAAAAGAAGGTTATGTATGTATGTATGTATGTATGTATGTATGTATTTATCTGTGTGTGTGCGTGTGTAAATTTGTGGATACTGTGTGTGTGTACTGGAGTCTATAAAAGCCAAAGGTGGCATCAGATTTCCTGGAATTGGAGTTACAGAAGACCTAGGTTTAGTTCTCAACATCCACAAGGCTACTCCTAATGTATAGATATACACTAATATATAATATATATAATTTTAGGAAAATATAAAATAAGTAATTCTTTAAGGCTTTTCAAACATCCTTAATGTTATTTTTTCTCTTCCTTCCCTCTCCTTTTGTATTGGCCTTCTACCTTTCTTTTTTTTCTTCAATCTATTAATATAGACAATTTCATTAATTTCTTATTTTCTCTGAATGCTAAACCACCCTGACATTCTTACAATTAAACTTAGTTGATTATAATTTATCACATCTTGTATATGCTATTTAATTTAACTTGATAAAATTTTGTGATAATGTTAGAAAAATTTTGTCATGAACTTGATGTGTGATTGATACTTATCTCTAACTTTGTTGAATTAATGATGATCTCATATAATAAGTTTAAAATTACTTTCTGATCTTTCAAATTTCTTGAAGAGTTTAAAAGAATTGGAGATACTGTTTCCACAAATACTTGGTAGAGTTAATCAGAGAATCCACTTGTGTCTAGAGATTCTTTTCTACAAGTTTAATTTTTAAAAAATAGTTATGGTACTATTCAGAATATCCACTTCTTGAATATGCTTTTGGTAATCTGTATCCTTCAAGGACTATGTCAAGATGGTGGACACTCTGTTCAACTACTTGTTTCCTTGCCAATCTTCTGCCTACTTGCTCTGTTGTGGACAGAGGATGTTGAAATCTCTAAATTGTGATGGCCTAGTTTTCCTTGTAATTTCATCAGTTTTTGTTTCAATATTTCAACATTATATATCTATTATAATATATCAATGTTATACTTAATATATTTTTATTTTTAAAAGCAAAAGATTATGATTTATACATTATACAATACATACATACATCGAAGTATTTTGTGGTACTCA
The DNA here is from genome assembly GCA_030674055.1 of Rhabdomys pumilio. NCBI lineage: Eukaryota > Metazoa > Chordata > Mammalia > Rodentia > Muridae > Rhabdomys > Rhabdomys pumilio. Next base: position 82,732,587 of record JANHMN010000001.1, read on the forward strand.
TCAAATACACATAATTTTATTTCATCAATTGAAATGTTATTTAAGTTTGTCTGTTATTTATATAACCTTTTAAAATCATTGTTAGCATAGTATATCCTCATAGTGTTTCCTTTTTTGTGTGTCTTTATATTTAACTCTTTTTTTATATCCAACTTGACAGTTGCTGCCTTTTAAATGAAATGTTTAGATCATTCATGTTTAATGTATTTCGTTGCTATAATTGAACTTAAGTTTACAATTTTTAATTTTTTCTCATTTTTTCCTCTATATTTTTTGTTCTTTCTTGTGAATTGAATGCTTTTATAACTCCATTTAGACTTCTTTTATTGTCTTATTAGCTATGCATCTTTATTGAGGTTTTCTTTTGTGATTACTCTTAGGTTTATACAGATAAGACAGCACACTGGATGTCAGGCCTTTCTTTTAGTATAAGAACTTTTTAATAGTGTACTTTCATTTTCCCTTTTTGGACTTGGTGCTATGATCAATTTTTATATATAATATAAACCTGACAGTATGTCATTACAATTGTTTGCATTAAATGATCAAATATATTTTATATTTTAAATTTACCTTTTGAATACATATTTGTATTTTTATATTTATAATTATATAGTTTAAATTGAAGATTATGTTTCAGAAAAATAAAAGATATAGTAGCAAAGTTTATAAAAATTAAAATTAAGAAAAATGGCATTTTATCACTTATTTTGTCCTTCATGGAGTTCCATGCTTCTAGCTGCCTGAACAACTGATGATAAATCCTTCCACATTTTTGTGTTTTTGTAAGTATTTTTATTTGTCTATTAAAAGTTATTTTTATTTTGTACAGAATTCTAAGTTGCTATAAACATATTGAAGATACTATACTCTTGGCTGGTATTTATTTTCAATAAGAAATCTACCGTCTGCCTTATCTTCGTTTATCTTTTTCTATGTACACTTTTTCTACTTTTTGTTTTTAAGTAATTTCATTGTGACTTACTTTGGTATTGTTGTCTGCTTTATTTTCTTCCTTCCTTCCTTCCTTCCTTCCTTCCTTCCTTCCTTCCTTCCTTCCTTCCTTCCTTCCTTTTTCCTTCTCTCTCTCTCTCTCTCTCTCTCTCTCTCTCTCTCTCTCTCTCTCT
>JANHMN010000001.1:82739208-82799759 GCA_030674055.1 Rhabdomys pumilio
AATGTGAAGGCAGAAAATGGAATTTTTATGCATTCCTTAGGACATTTTATATAAGGAAGGAGAGAGGAATGAGGTTTATTTGTTAGAAAGAATTGAACATGAATGAAGGCAAAAGGGTGAGGGGCCAGAGAAAATATAGAGACAAATTTAAGGGAAGAAGAATGAATGGAAAGAGAAATGGAAGAGAATAGAACAAATGTAATCTTTGATCGCAAATAGAGATCTTGAGCCTTTTGAGGAAGGGGACTGTTGGTTTTACATGAGACCTGGCAAACACACAGCAATATTCTCAAGGGGAGAGGACATAGTACTGGGTGTCAGTTTGTCAAGCCTGATTTTAGAGAAATCTGATGGCATAAAAGAATATTAACAATCTGGCCATTTTCCTTTTTCAATAACATCTTTACTTTTGAGATTAATAATTACACCACTTCTCTCTTTCCCTTTTCCCTTCAAACTCACCCTTGAGTCCTTTCAAATTTGTAAACTTTTTAAATTTAATTGTATACTCTCTCTCTCTCTCTCTCTCTCTCTCTCTCTCTCTCTCTCTCTCTCCTATATTCAACTAATTTTTTTGTCATGTTATAAACAAAGAGGTCTATACTGTCTAGTTTTATGTTAACTTGACACAAGATAGAGTCATCAGAGAGGAGGGAGCCTTAATTGAGAAAATGTCTCTACAAGATGTTCTGTAAGCAAGTCTGTATTTTCTTAATTAGTGATTTATGGGAGAAAGCCCAGCCCATTTTGGGTTGGGTCACCCCAGGCACTACATTCTATGAGAAAGCAGGTTGAACAAGTCACATAAAGTAAGCCATTAAGCACCACCCCCTCCACAGCCTCTGCATGAGCTCCTGCTTCCAGGTTCCTGCCCTGCTTGAGTTCCTGTCCTGACTTCCTTTGATGAAGGACAGAGATGGATACTGCCCTGAGGAACATTAGAAGTCCCACAATCTGTTGTGACTTTTAGGTGGTTTGCTCCAGATGGTGGTTCCCTGCCAGATGGGAAATTAGAGAGAGCCACAGATGGAGGGTGTATGTTACCTGTCCTGTTGGTCAGCTTCTCAAATTAGCTAAGCCTTCTGACTAGGCCTTGCTCTATTTTGAGATACACATTTTCACAGTAGATATATTAATATTATTTTAATTAATCTTAGGGCTCTCAACATAAATGCCTTTCACCCATCTTTCTACGTTGTGCCTCCTTTTTCCTCACAGATATTCTGTTTCTCTATCATGGTCATTTAGGATGAGTTGTTTTTAATCATAATTTTAACAACTTAAGTCAAAATTAAGGCTGAGATGACATTAAGAAATTTACCTTTTGTTTCAAAAAGTGAAGCTGTAGGTGCAAATGGCTGAGAATGGATGGAATGTGGGTCGAACTATTAAAGCTGCCCAATGCAGAGGCCTCCGAAAAGGGGTTTCTCTTGGCCTTTATCTCAGCATCAGTGGAATCGGCAGGACGGACTTAGGTTTGGAGCCTTGGAACCACTCTTGCTCTGGCTTGTTGTGAGTATAATCTAGAGGAACCACAAAGGCATCTTGTTCTGGGTGGATTTTGTGGGAGTAAGTGAGTGCTGGGTTGGGGAAATGACTGTGATCTTTGATCCTTTTGTGAGCTGAGATCTACATAAAAATCTGTGTTTAGTGGAGTTACAAGAAAAAGTTGAAGTCATAAAATTTTAATGAGGTATTTTTAGAGATGCACAGGTAGTTGGAAATGGTTGATAGCACGGAAGAAAGGTCTATGGATCACATGTGCATGCCTGTTAATTGGCAAGTATTGCAAGGCTAATTTGAGTGGCTGGTGTATCTTGTGAGAATACAGGTTTAAGAGAAAGGATTTGGTAGTGGAAAAACCGACAGAACAGAATGGCAGTCAGGAGAGGCCTAGCTGTGGTTTGGGTTTCCTGGGACTTGGAAGTGGGATATTTGCTACTCTGAGTCTTATTTTTCTTGCCTGTCAAATAAGAGAACTGAACTCAGAGGTGCTCTCAGTCTCTAACATTCTGTGATTTTAGAATCAAGTTTGGGATTTTAGAATTCTATGATTCTAGCAAGCTGACTGAAGCACCTTGGCTGTTAGATTGCTGCATCACTTTGTGTCCTGTGATTAAATGAGCATTGCTCAGGAGATGAGGAGACCTGAACTGCATTTCCACTTCTTCCACTTGCTAGCTTTGTTGCAGGCGTTTTCTAAGATATCATGTGGTAGACAGACAGAACTACATCCTTTCCCAGTGCTTCACCCAAGATGTCTATGCCTAAATGCATGGGGCATGTAGTACAGTATGTTATGTGGAAAATGAAACCTGCATTTCTGAGGGTGAAGGAAAGATGGAAAAATTCAAGTATTTGAGAAAGATGAGACCCACCATCTTTGGCTTTGGAGATCAAGGAAGTCCACATGACTTGTCAAGTCATTTTGGAGAGTTTAGAGGGGGTAGAAAAGGCACTTAGCTGACAGCCAAAAGGAAACAGGAACTCACTCCAACTACACGGAATCCTGCCAGCTACCAAAATAAGCAAATAAATGGGCTTTCCCCCCTGGAGACTCCAGAAAGACAATGAAACTCTGTCAATGCCATAGTACTGACTTAGTGAGATTCATATCAGACTTCAGATTTCAATTGATCTGATATAAGATTATAAAGTTAGGTTATTTAAGTCTGTGAATTTTCTGGAACCTTATTATGGTATCACCGAAACACTTATATAACTGCTAATGTGCTCCCTCTGTAAATGATAGTCATATCTCCATCCATCACTCACAGATTAAGAGTTAATAGGTGGTTCTATTGAGCAGGACACATAGGACCCCTTAGTCACTCCTCCAGAAAGTTCACTCTCATAGGCAAAAGTTAAAATCATTCTTTCAAAATCTCTAAAAACGGACCAAGTATTTACAGGGATTCAAGAATGTCTTCAAGAAATATAGCTGCATCTTGCTCATAAAATTGAGTTTTTTCCTGTTTTCTTTTTTTATTGGATATTTTATTTACATTTCAGATGCCATCCCCTTTCCCCATTTCCCCTCCCTAGAAAACCCCTATCCCATGCCCCCTTTTCCTTTTTGCTTTTATACAATTTTTTTAAATGTTAATCAAAGACTTTATAAGTATGTTAATGCTCAATCAGAAGTGTAACCCAATACCCAACCTAGCTATGTAAACTATCTTTGACTAGTGGAGACACGTGAACTTCTGCCTCCATGCCCCCTCTCTCTTTCTCTCTTTTTTTCTTTCTCATCACCTAGCTTCTCCTCTACTTCATCTTCTCCTCTCCTTACTCCATCTCTTCCTCTCAGTGCTCCTTCCCCCTTAGCTCCTCCTACATATTATCCTTCCTGTTAAAATAAAACTTTTCTCTCAAAATACAATTAGAGCATAATTATTCCTATTTGTACCAGTGAGGTACAAGATAGTCTTAATACTCAGTCCATCATTTTATTGACTAACCAGAACCTCTGTCGTCTCTCTTGACTAAAACACTTAGTTTTGAACCTGGCTTTTTTCTTGGCTTTAGAATGAATGTCAGCTGAAAACCATCCACTCAGATCTTTTCTCTCAAAGTAAATAGCCAGGATTGGCTATGAGACTATAGGTCTTCAACCCCATCAGAAATCCAGAATGACTGAGTTAACTGAAGTTATGGGAAGCACTAAGCACAGCTTCTAAAACTTAGCCAATTTATAGAGACCGCTGAACACCTGGACAGCCCCTATACTACAGAACGTTGGAGCATCAAATCTTCAGCCTTCTGGCCCAGAATCATCTGACAGACCTTAGTGATGCAGAATTATTAAGGGCTGATTATTCTGTCTAGGCAGATATAATCAGTTGACTATTCTGCAAGTGTGTCCTTTTCTGGACAGTAATTTGTCTGTAGATGGAGAGAGGCAATTCTTGCCTAGTGGCTGTTTCTGCACAACTGGAGTAACTCCAAGGATGCTCAATTTCTTCTTAGAATCCAAGACAGGAAGCTGTCAGGAGCAGACAAGTATCTAATCAAAATGAACATTAATATAGAAATATTTGTGATGTCAATTCTATGGATTTCTGATGTTTTTGTCTTACCTTTATTCTCCTCATCTCGGCTGTGAGCTAGCCTTAAAAAAATAACAAAGAAAATTAACAGAGAACTAGAGGAAGATAAAAAAAAAATACGATCTACTAAAAGCACAAACCAACATAGCAGACATAGGCCCTCCCTTATCAGTCATCATTAAATTTAAAAGATTAAATACTCCAATCAAAGGTAAAGTCTGGCACTGTGGATGAAAAGATACAATCTCACTGTGTTTTAATGATAAGACACTCTTCAGTTTTAAATACCTAGATAGATTGAGAAGATATACCATATAAACAGTAACAAAGCAGAGCTGGTGTGGCTTTGTTAAGAGAAGATGAAGTAGACTTTCAGAAGAAAATTGTTAGTGGAGGCAGAAAAAAACTTTATAATGATAATCAACATATGAGAAAAACAAATCTAACACTTGTGCTGGCTAGTCTTCTGCTAACTTGACTTACAAATAGAATTATCATAACAGGAGAGAACCTGTTATGAAAATGTTGAGAAAATGCCTCCATAATATCCAACTGTAATGCATGTTCTTAATTAGTGATTGGCAGTGGAGAGCTCAGCTAATTTTGGATGGTGCCACCCCTTGGATGGTGGTCCTGAGTTCTATAAGAAAGCAGGTTGAGCAAGCCATGGGGAGCAAGCCAGTAAGCAGCACTCCTCCATGGCCTCTGTATCAGCTCCTGCCTCCAGGTTCCTTCCCTGTTGGAGCTCTTGTCCTGACTTTCTTCAGTGAAGAACAGTTGATCTCTCAAACACTAGACCACCAAACAGGCAGCATACACCAGTTGATATGAAGCCCCCAACACACATATAGCAGAGGACTGCTAGGTCTGGATTTAGTCAGAGAAGATGTACCTAAACCTCAAGAGACTGGAGGCCCCAGGGAGTATAGAGGTCTGGTTGGGTGGGGGTTGGGGGTGAGAGTGGGGGAATGGGGTGGAGACATCCTTCTGGAGACAGGAGACGGGAAGGAGGTATGGGATGTGGAACAGTTGGAGGGTGGACCAGGAGGGAGAAATAAAATCTAGCGTGTAAAAAAAAGCAACTGAGAGCCCCAAGGGTCCAGGTTAGTTGACTCTGTTTGTTTTCCTGTGGAGTTCCTCGACTTTTGGGGCTTGAACTTTTCCCTCCTTTTCTTCCATAAGAGTCCCAGAGCTCCATCCACTGGCTGTGGGTTGTGTGTATCTTTGATTGTTGTCTGAGTCACAATCAAAGAACATACATGGCTGTTTCTAGGCCTCCCCAAACTTATGTAGCAGATATGCAGCTTGGTGTCCATGTGAGTCACAAACAACTGGAATGAGGGCTAGCCCAAAAGTTGTTGCCTGTTCTTGGGGTATGCCTTCTAGCTGGGCTGCCTTGTCTGGTCTCAGTGGGAAAGGAAGCACCCAGTCTCGAATAGACTTGAAGTGCCAGGGTAAGGGGATACCCATGGAGGACCCCATCTGCTTAGAGGAGAAGGGGAGGACTGTGGGAGGGAGTGACATGGAGGCGGGCAGTGAGTGGGATGTAACATGAATAAGTAAAAAAAAATTAAATTAAATTAAAAATAAGAAAGCAACTGAAGAAGTCCATGGGATCTAGCCATTAAGAGGCATCACTCTATGGATTCTGCTTCAGTTCCTGCCCTAACTTTCCTCAAGGACTGACTGAAAATGTAGATGGAATAAATTTCTTTCCCAGAGAATTGCTTTAGCCCCTGGTGTTTGTTACAGAAACAGAAAGCAACCTAGGATATATGCTTACAAATGAAGACAATAGCTGCAAGGGACGCTTTAAAACATGTTTTCCCACTCACTGTTGTTTTTAGTTGTATTTTTAAAAAAACATTTTGAAGGACATAAAAGAGATAGATTCATTTTGAAGCAATTTCTCTTTTTACTACCCATTTTTAAAACTCTTTTGTATACATTCTATATAGTTAATACAAACTAAGAGCCAGATAGGTGTGATGTTCCAGTACTCACCTTAGTGTTCTGGCATTTCTCACCCACCTCCCTCCGATTGTGTGTCTGCCATCCTTTATTTTTTTATAGCACTTATCAAGAGTGATTTAAAATGATAGCAGTTATTTGTGAATCAGAATGACAAAAAAAAAATCAGTGCTCACATACAGTTTTGGAAGTAATTCAGAGGCAAGTTTTAGATTTCCCTTTTAGAACTAGAGCAGAAGTTGGGACTTTTTCCAGAATGAGACATGGATCTTCATTACCTGGGCATCCTTTCATGCCTTTCCCATACAATCTCAATCTCCTTTTCTCTGAAGACATTGACATGAACCTAGCGAGGGAAGAAATGTTATATGGAGATGAATTGTCCTTAGCATTTGCTAGAATGTGGCAAACCATCAACTCACAGTGACCAATTTGGTTTCCCCCTTACAGATTACAAGGGCAAATTCCCATTAGGATGAGCGCTGGCTTATTTGCTTATCTTTTTGCTGTGAATTTTAAGTCGTTAGAGAATTCCTACCTTAGCCACTGAAAGCAGTTTCTTTGCATACAGTAAATAAACTATCTTTTTATTGCTGATGAAATAGTTTCATCTTTTTTTGCCGACTTTCCATCTAGACTGTTAATATTTATTTGTTTCTTTTGCTAACATTCTTCTTTTCCTGAATGTTTTTGGATATTATCTTTTCCTTATGCTATTGGATATTATCGAGTTACCATTTTTTGCCCACAACCTATAATTGATATTATCATCTATAATATGTGTTTATTCATCTTTGACAAATACTTATTCAGTGCTTTCTCTCAGTCTGACATTATGGGAATTAAAAGCTAATTGCAAACTTTTGAGTAACTCACCCTCTTCTTGAAGGCTCAAAACTTAGTAAAGTAAAAATGCATTTCTACTTTATAAATAAAAATATATGTTTTTCTTAATGCATATTAATCCTATAATTTAATCACATTCAGTGTGGAATTCCCATATGTGCATAGAATATGCCCTGATTGTATCCAGTCACGTTCCTCCTTTGCCATCCATGAGTCCAGGTCATCACTATGGAGACATTTGAGAACACCTGTATGAAGGCGAGAAAGCTGAGGTTCAGAGAGTATAAGTGATTTATTTAGGTCGTAGCGACTCTAGTATAGGATGCTACTTTATCATTCAGTAGAGGGAAATGACCACAAGATTCTGTTGTGTTAAGCACATGGTTAAGCACTAAAGAGTAAGAGTCAGCAAAGGGTGATTTAGTATGTCAACGATTTGTACTGATTTTGCTGAGAGCAGATGAAGTAAGGCATTATGGGAAGCAAGAGTTACGCGAGAATTAGTGAAGCAGCAGAGACAGAGACGTCTTCCAGATTAGAAGCCCTGGAAAATGTAAGAACTGACATGCTGGTGGTGATGTAGACCAAGGAATTTCAATTCCAGAAGAGGCTGCGGGACATTTTAGCTCATGTCCTGAGTTATATGAACCATCTAAACATAGGATGGAGGCTTCTCTGAAGGCAAGAAAGAGCTCAGCATCTTAAGTAAGAAGCATTTGGTTTCTAATGCTGGTGTCTCTGCAGAGGGACCGAATACCCTCAGGTAAGTTTCTTAACCTTTGAAGTCTGCTTCTTTATCTGCAAAGATCCTCCTCATTGGGATTTTACAGATCAATTGAAGAAATCTGTGGAAAGAGCCAGGCATGTGCTAGGTAAAAATACACATTAATAAAAAAAAACCAAAAACCTAAGTGAAAATATCCATTTCTACTTTCTTAAGTTTTGAGCCTTCAGGAAGAGAGTGAGTTTCTCAAAAGCTTGCAATTGGGTTTTTATTCCTGTAATGTTAGACTGAGAGAAAGCACTGAATATGTATTTTTCATAGATAAATAAACACATATTATAGATGAAAATATTGGTTGTAGGTTGTAGACAAAAATGATAACCTGATAATACCCGATAACATAAGGAAAAGATAATATCTAAAAACGTTCAGAAAAGAATGATAGCAAAAGACCTAAATAAATGTTAATTAATTTAACTACTAAATACAAATTTGAGGAGTGTATGAAGGGAAAATAACATATAATGGATACTTAATAAATAACAGATATTATTAGTTTTATACCCTGTAGAGATTCTGGCTATAGTTTTTAATATATCTTGGGTATATAGTTATTATTATTACTTATTATTATCTTCTAAGTATCCCAAGGACACTAAATTTAAAACTAAGGATTCTTAGAATTTTTCCAGTACACACCCCAGCTGATGTCAACTACAACGCTGAATTTTATATTGAATTAAAGGATGTGGTGCATTTAGGTCATGCATTCTTGAGTTCAAGTCTAAGCACAAACTTGTCAGTGTACACCCTTGGAAAGATCAGACGGCCTCTGAGCCATCTTAGAGACTTTTTGGAGGGGTCATCTAAGTGAACATCAAAGATGAATTTCTTTTTCTTTTTTATTTATTCTTCTCTCATGCAATATACCCTGACTACAGCCTCCCCTCCCCCCACTCCTGGTAGTCCCCCAACCCCCACTTCTCGTCTCTCCCAGATCCATTGCTCCTCTGTCTTCCAGTGATACCAACTGAACACAGTGTAACAGCAATAAGACTGGGTACAGTACAGACCCTCATATCAAGTTGGATGAGGTAACCCAGTAGGAGGAAAAGGATTGCAAGAGCAGGTGAAAGAGTCAGACGCTCCTGCTCTCACTGTTAGGGTCTCAGAAACATCCTAGGCTACACAACCACAGCATGTATGCAGTGGACCTAGTACAGACCCATGAAGGCTCTGTGATTGCTGCTTCCAACTCTGTGAGCCCCTACGAGCCCAGTTTAGCTGATTCTGTGGGCCGTTTTCTTTTGGTGTCCTCCACCTCTCCTACAATGAGAAAAAGAAAAGATTACTATTTATCACCATGTAGATCTGATAAAAGAATTCCAGCCTTTAGTCATCAATTCCATATCAAATAAGGGTTTATCAGCATCTATTCCTAAATCATCCATCTAGAGTTGTTGGCTATGTCTGCTGTCATCTGTCAGCAATCAGTGTGCACTGTCATTTCCACCGGAAGTTCTTCAGAGGCAAAGACTTGGTCTATTTTCTGTTCCATGTTTATATATTATTCAGTAGTACAGCAAACAGTTTGCAGTGGACAGGCCACAGAGGGAACAAGTCTCCTAGGAAACTTGCATTTTTGTCCTTGGTCAGATTTGGGGACAACTGCACCTAGAATATAACAAATGCAACAACCACACACAATATATTAAGGGCAAACACTGAACTTAGTACTTTTCTGGGTTCTTCATACATTTTCCCTCATTTGATCTGAAGAGGCTGTGAGAAAGATATTATGTTCTCCACTTTGTAGATGAAGAAACAGACTTCTAAAGGAGATCACTCCAGGATACTGAACCAGTAAGCCAAAATGGGGGAGACGGGGAACAGATGCTTCTCACTCAGGGTGCTGGTTAGTGTCCCACATTGCCTCTGTGTAAGCCTAATCAGACATCTTATGCTCACATGGGGGCTTGCCCAATATATATAGAATAAGATGGCAAGTAGGTTCTTCCAACCTTCCAGACTTCCTTTGTCTTTATCACCAGATCTCACAACACCTGGAAGGTGTTTCTCCATGTCTGACCTATATGCCCTATTCATACATAAACTTTAGGACTCAGCTTAAGCCTGAACTCTCCTCTCTTCTCCACAATGTAGAGGTTATCAAACACCATTCCCTGTAATTCAAAGCTTCCTCTGAAATGCTTACAGTGACAAAGATCTTTGAAGGGGCATTTGCTATAAGATATAAACCAATGTATTTAGAAAGCTGTTCTAATTATGACTACTATAGAAATAAAAACCATTGGTAAGTTTTAGAAAGGCACTTATAGCAGAGTGGCTTGGACAAGATGCAGGCTACTCACTTGTTATATTATTTATACAACAAAATCAAACCTTAGACTGTATACCAAGTTTTCCCCTCTAAAACCCCATGGTTTCTAAATCTGTCTCCCCTCCATAGCCTTCCTTGATAATTACTTGCTAAATAAAAATTTCTGAGGCTCTTGGTAACCTTTGAAATGCCAGTACAGAGAATTAACCACTTCGAATGACAGTCCACTCAATCACTTCCATGCCATTGCCCACGAAGAAGACGTTTTCCACTGTTTAGAAAGATTGGAGATGGAGGCCAGGGATCCTGCCATTCCATGCTCTCCCTGGCTTCCTGACCTGCATGGTTTGCCTTGGGTTACTCTTGCTTTCCCTGGTGGCCTCTAGTAATGCTCCAATATTTAAGAATTCTACATTTCACCATGACTCTGTCACATACTGCCCTACCCCTTGGTGCTTTATTTCTTCCCAATATGACTAATCATGCATACATTATCTACTGTAGCATCCATCTACCTTTATTTTATTTTCCTTTTTATTGTCAAACCAAGATGTTACTCTATGGCCAATTGGAACCATAGCCAACTGTGACCAAGATGGCAGGTTGTGTTAGGGGGATAAAAGATAGTACTACCTTATGCTCATTAAAACACACAATCCATTTCTCTCCCAACACGTTCATCAGCTGCCCTGGTGACTTCCAGATGGGTACTGAGAGCAGAACCTGACCATCGTATAAGATCTCAGTGTTGCTGCCAACATGCAATAGTCCAGCTATCGGGCAAGTCTCTAGGTCTTGGCTTCCATGGCTGAGCCGTCCATGATACCAGGTCCAAAGAAAACCCTATTCCCCAAATTCTGGAGATTAGACAAAAGCCAGCATTTCTCAGGAACATGTGAAGCTGGTTCCCCTCTCCCCAAAAGAGTTATTTCCCTTATCACTGGTAGAAGGGACAAATGGCTATCTGTGGTGCCTATGCTAATATCAAAGCACACACTGGCTTCCAGGCTCCCTCAGAATCACAAGTATTTGTTACACATTTCAAATTCCGTGCTACCTAGCATTCTGGCTCTTCTCATCTCCTCCCCTACCCTGAACTCCTCCTGGGCTTCTCTCTCCCCAGTTAACAATGCTTCTTAGAACTCTGCTATTTAATCTGTGCACCCTCTTTTGCCTGCTCTTTCTTGTCTCCCTCTCCATTTTCTGTCTCTGTTGCCCTCTATGCTATTCCCTGTCCGGCCTCTGCTTCTTTCATGGCCAGGTCCAGTCTGCTGGCCACATTCAGTCTACTTCTCTGGACTCTTAAAGACGCCTCTGGCTGGTCTGTCTTGTATCTATGATAAAAACCTTCTGCTTAACATACCATGGAGTGGTCATGTCCTCACTTTGTACAGTATGCTTATCTTGTAGGATTATTGTGAAGGTCATCTGAGACTGTAGACATGAAAACATTCTATAAATTCTATTTATGTGGTTGGCTATTTCATTGCTAGAACTTGTGATTATAAAAATAAAAAAATCAACAAACAAACAGACTCCTAAACCCCTTCTTTCAATGCCCTTATGTAGGCTTCAGCAGAAGGTGTGGCCCAGATTAAAGGTGCGTACCACCACACCTGGATCTAGAACTTGCTTTGTCCTAGGCTGGCCTTGAATTCAGCCATCTGATCTGCTTGTCTCAGTCTCCTGGGATTGTACTACTTTGCCTGGGCCTAAGCTTTTTATGGCCACTATGCCTCAATATCTCCATGTCAGATCTGGGTAGAGGCCTGTGTCTTCCAGCCTCAAGATCTGGAACATAGGTGAGTCCCCCATTTCTGGATTATAGTTCATTCCAGATGTAGTCAAGTTCACAACCAGAAATAACCATCACACCCCTTTTATATCAATCATTAATAAAGAAAATGCCCTTACAGACTTGCCTATAGAAGGATCTGGTGGAGCCAGTTTCCCAATTGATGACTAGCTTGTGTCAAGTTGACAAGGAACCAACTAGGATAATATACATATATGTACATGTGTATGTATATGATGCATATGTATATTGAAGGCATAAAATATGATTTGATTCACATTTACATAATAAAATGGTTACTGCAATTAAATTAGCTAATGAACAAATCCTTTATCTTACCTGAGTGTATGTGTGTGTGTGCATATGTGTGTGTGTGTGTGTGTGTGTGTGTTATGTCCAGTGAGGATGAAATTGGTGGTACAGAGACCATACTTTGGGAACTACTAGTTTGTCTCTCTGAAATTCCTCCCCAGGTGTTTTTGAGAGTTAAAGGCAGGCAGCTACATGGAGTTCTCAGGGAAAGTGTGCCACATAGTGAATCCTTACAGCTCCTGCCAGGCCACCATAGCTATGAAGATCAAGGCTGCTCCTGTGCTCTGCTGGGACTCTTTGGTAATCCTTGATCACACATAAAGTGAGATATTAAGAACAATACAATCTGGCTTAAATAAACAATATAATTACATCACTGAGAGGAATTTGCTTTTTATAGAAGCTTAATAATTCAAAGAGATCTGTAATTTGAAGACGACTGGGCACTATGATAAAAAAAGAGATATACCAGACTTCCTGCAATTTGTGGTGGAAGAAACCTAGAGCAGATTGGGTATGCCCTCTGCTGTGTCACTTCTGAGTGGTGTCATCTGCTACTTAGAGGATTCCACGGTCTTGCAGAAGTCCTAAGATTTTCCATAAAATATTCCATAAGAGAGTCAGTGCACGGCTTGAGTGTAGGGCAGGGCATCTGTGGCCACTTAAGTGCATGGGATCTTTGCAAGTCTGGCATTTGTAAACTTAGGCAATGTTTGCACTGTGCTTATTTATTCAATCATGTAGCAGAAGATGCAGAGAAGATTCATTTGAAAAGTATGCTTTCCAATTTCATGCCGAGAATAATGCAGGAAGTTCATGTAACACAATTATAATAAAATAGTAGCAAAACAACATTTTGTTTTAAATTGCAGAATTAGCAAGTAGAAGATGAGCTGGAAGCCAATCTCCTGGAAACCCTTTGAATAGGATTTTGATTTAAAGAATTTGACTTGACGGCTATATGGACCTAATTTTCTGAAGTAACCCTAGAGTATACATCAAGAACAAAAATAGTATAATGAGCAACAGTTTTGACTGTGAACTCACCAGCCATCTTGAGAAAATGAATATTGACGTGCACGTGAATGACACCGTGGTGTTTCCAACTCAGTACCGTGTTCTGCTGTAAAACTGCCAGTTATTAAAATTAGGATTAGTTAGAAACTGTCGAAATCCTTAAATTTTTCCTGCTTGAAAAATCCAGAAGACATCAAGACTTTTCTAGAAGTTGACGGAAATTAATGTCAGTGACAGAAATCCAGTGGATGTAATTAGGGGTCCCCAGGCAGTGCTCATTAGTGTGGTTGGTTGATGAAATTTCAGCTGTAGTGAATTAACTATGTGTCCGCAGCTATTTTTTTTCTAAAAAGAATTACAAAATGTCTACAACTGCTTTTTGTTAGTATTTTTTTTTCCACAAACAAAAAAAAATATTTAAAATCCTTTTGTCATGAGGAAAGAGATCACCATTTGGGGACACATTTCTTTAAATGTCTGTGTGTTAAGCTTGGCTAAGCGAAACAAGAGTGAGCCTTCTCCCAGGAGGGAGAGGCTTTCATTGGCCATGTGAAGCTGCTCCGTTTCACATGTCGCATTTGTCAAATCTTTTAATTCATTTAAAAAAATTATTTGTGTCTCCTTAAGATTAAAACAAAACAAACAAAACAAAACACCTCTCAGCTGGATTGAACTCTACTGACAGGTACGCACCGTGGGTAGGAACATTTATTTGCCAGTTGATAAAATGTGATCGACATTTGTTTCCTTTTTATGTTACGTCCTGAATGTCTGTATTACTGGCCCTTGAGAGTTTATGGGTAATTTTAGTGACTTAAGTACAGGAGCCTAAAAGCCAGTCTTCCAGAAGTGTTGTTGCAAAGTGAGGTGATTGGACAAGCAGTGCAGGATATGATACTTGCTCACACCCAGAGCACTTAAATGCTTCTTAGATTATGTTACAAGTTTGTGTCCTGGGATCTAATATATATACAATATATAACCTGATATATAATATATTCTATAATAGTTATATATTATATGTTAGTGATTATATCACATATATCATAGTATATATCACATAAAATATATGTGATCAATATATGTATGTATATATATCAATTAAGAACAAGATGCCATGATCTAGAGAGAAAGCAAGGGAGTACATGGAAAGGGCTGAGGAAAGGGAAGGGGAAATGATGTAATTATATTTTAATTTAAACAAACAAACAAACAAAACAACCAAGGAGTTCGACTCTGCTTCACTACTTCTGCAAGTTGCTGAAAGTGTTACAAAACTTTGGGATAACTTAATTAGTGCAAAGACAATATAAATTGTGAACTAAATCAAGAATCAAATATTTGGGAAAATGAACATAGGGAGAGACCATGGCAACATAGCCATTTGGCATTAATTCATTTGATTGGAGCGTTTGGAATCACATTGCTAACCCTAAATATTTCTAAATTCGGCAAACTCTCACAGTGTGGACATTGATCTGAAAACATTAAGGCACAGACAACAAGGCAGCTGTGACTGCCTCCAGGCTCTAGGGTACAGAGGCCAAACCTACTCCATCTTGGGACTTGCCTCCATCTTTAAAAAAAAAAAAAAGCCTGAGAACTTGACTGCGGCTGAACCCAAGCTACACCCAAGTACCAGGAAGGACCCCACTGCTTGTGTGCTTGGCCAGAGTTATTCCCTAGCTACTTCCTAGCAACAGTTAATGAAAGATTAGTCTGATTGTTTTAGATGTACTTTCAGACCGTTTGTGATTGTGCACCGTCTTGCTTCAGAACACCTAACTGTCAGCTTATAATAGTCGCTCTATTAGAGGGGACATCCCCTCTCTCACTCTCATTCCCTATACAACCTTGTCCTGTCAAAGGTTAGAGGCTGCTCCGCCTTCCCATCCTGCTGTGTCAGGGTTGGGTCAGAGCATGTAATAAAGAGACCCTAATGCAAATGGAAACGGCACACTGGTGGTCTTTTGGGGTTCATGAATGAATGCTTCTTGGCACAGCACCACTTTCTAGCAAGTTTGTGTCTTTTCTTTCATCCCATGTTTGTATTCTCTCCATCTTTCTTCCTCTTTACTCCTTCACTCACTTAAATGAACTGCTTGGTGCATTAGGTATACACCATGTAATGTGGCTATGATAATTGTACTATTCAACAGGTATCAGAGAATTGATAAAATTATGCAGCCATCATGATCCAAGTTGCTTTATCTGGAGTGCATTCTGACTTTTACACTCTGCTCATGTTGGCACAGAGCAGCTCTCTCTCCACAGTTTTGCACGCCCATTTTGGGTGGGTGGAATTCAACAGTATACAGTCACTTTTGTCAGGCTTTTCTTACATGGAATACAGTTTTGGAGATTCATGAATAAATGTGAATCAGCAGTTTGTTTCCTGTTACTTAGCAACTTCCCACCATAGATCACTTCTAGTTTCCAGTTCCTTTAAATAGTTCTGTCATGAATATTTGCTTGTATGGCTTTGTACTTACATGTTTTCATTTCTTTTGCATAAATACTTGTGAGTGGAAATATTGGGCTACATGGAAAGAATATTTTTGTTGTTGTTTCGTGACAGTGTTTCTCTGTGTAGCCCTGGCTGTCCTTGAACTCACTTTGTAAACCAAGCTGGTCTCAACCTCACAGAGATTTGTCTGCCTCTTCCTCTAAAGAGTTGGGATTAAAGACATGCACCACAGCTCCAAAAAGAATATTTTTTTAACAACAACAACAACAACAACAACAACAAACCTCAGCCATTCTTTTAAAGGTTAAGTACCATTTTTACATCTCTTCTAGCAGTACGTGTGGGTTCTAGATTCTCCACATCCTCCCAACTTTGAATGTCCACAATTTGACCTGAGTGTTTGTGAAGTAACTTGCAGTGCCCACTTCTTTCTTTTTAGTGGGCTAGCTGGTGATTCAGATACATACTGTTGATCAATCCTTGCAGTAGACAACTACCCAAGGCGTGATGCTGGGGTAGATTCAAAAACGAATTTCTATTAGCAATCCTTTGACTTCTTTCCCTAGACACTGATTTTTTGCCTACAGATGCCCTCACGTAGCAGAGTAAAACAAGCTACTTTGGAGGAGCCAGGATGAGTATCTGTCTGTCTGGTAGTGTCTCAAAGATGATGGTTAATTTAAAATAATAACCACTTCTCCAAGCACTTACTTCTCAGGAACCTAGAGAGGAGAGGAAATGGAGGATCCACACTCTCGTACCTTTGTTTCTGAGACGTTTTTTACAGTATAGCCTGGCTAGCCTGGAACTAGCATGTAGGTTAGGATGACCTCCAACTTTTATTGATCTGCATGCTACTGTCTCCCCAGTGTTGCAATTACAGGCATGTGCCACCACATCTGCTGACTTTCCTCAATGCCTCTGGCTATAAGGGCCGCATTACCTTTGCCCTGGTCTGTCCTTCTCTTGGTTTGTATTCTCTGCCTGAGGCACAGGCCTGCAAAGCTGGGCTTCTCTTGTCCACCCGTTCTCTACAGTCCTGAGAGCTCTACCCAGATGCTCAGAAAAACCACATCCTGAGCTTTAAACGCCCAGGATCCAGTTCCATCATAGTACGTTTAGACCAGAACCCCAAATGACCTTGGGAATCCTCTGAACACACTTTCAACTTTCAGTATTTGAAGTTGTAAAGAAGAAGCAAGTCCAAACAATTTTTAATTCAGATGAACATGCTGTACCTGAAAGCCATGCTTTTGAAGTGGTTGAGAAGTTGTAGACCTGACTTTGGACTCACACCAGGGTGAAGATTCCAATGAGTTGTTGGTGAGTGTTTGCGAAGCAGCTGCTCCTGGCTTGGGTCTCCTTGGTTACGGTATGGGGCTTATATTTGCAGCAGGAAACTAGGATTAAGACAGTGACATACCTAGGCACACTTGAAAATGATGCATTTCACATCTATTAATTATTTCCTTTCAGCAAATCTTGTGTTTTCTTTTTTTGATCAGTAATTGGGCTAAGAACAATTCTGCTTAGAGACAAATTCTGTCCCTATCACTGATTCCAATGAGGGACTTTTTGTTGTCATCTGCTTTAGTGAGGCTCTTGCCACCCTTATTAGGTACTGGGGCACTTAAAGAGTATTGGGAACAGGCTACCCTAGCAGTCTAGTGAGATTGGTGTTCTATGGTTGAAAAGATACTTGTACCCTAACTGTAAAAAAAAATAGCAACTTTTTTTTACACAGTGAGTTGTTACACACTTAAAAACATGTAATACTAGTACTGGCAAAGCTGAGGCAGGTGGATCTGGAGGTTCAGGATAGCCTGGGCTACATGGCAAGATCCATACATGGCAAGATAGCAGGGAAGGATGGAAGACAGGATAGAGAGAGAGAGAGAGAGAGAGAGAGAGAGAGAGAGAGAGAGAGAGAGAGAGAGATTTGTTGAAGTTTTGGTTGGAAGTTTAATTCAGCTTCACAATTTTTTTGGACTTCTATTTCAGATCTACTTCAGTCAACTAAATGTTAATGTTTAGAAGCAACTTTATTTGTGTTTTGTTTCTTGTTCTTGATATTTGCTTCCATATAGCCATGTAAAAGGTAGCACTTCATACATGTTTCAAGTTCTTAAACAAATAAAGCATTGTGATTGACAACTTGCATACTATCAAACTATACACTAGCACAGATAAAGAAAACTGTCCCCTATAGCTGCATATTTACAAACATAATAGTGAGGGTGAGTATGGTTAGTATACATTGTATACATGTATGGAAACTTCAAAGACTGGAACATACCCTTAAAAACTTTTATTATGAATGTTGTCAAATAATTTGTAACATATAAGTATAATGTATACATTACCCATCTTGGACTATCATTGCTTAGTCATGAGAAACTCTAGAAAGTAGCATGTAAGAGATGAGAAAAGGAATGCCAATAAAACGGACTGATACATTTTCATTAAGAAGAGATACATTCTCAGTAATAAAAAGTCACCCAAATGGTGCAGAAGTGTGTGAGGTGCAAACAGGGCACCCACATCTCCAGCCACTTATTAACAGTCCCTTTGGTAAAGATGCCATGTCAGTCGGGGCTTATAAAGTCACACAGTGTTGTAATTTAATGAGTGTGGGATAAAAATTCTGGTCATATTCTCAGTGGGGATGGTTCTGACATATCTGTCACTTAGACATCCTGATCTTTTCAGAGTAAAGAGTCCTTTAGCTGCCATTGTGTTTTAGATCATTGTACTTTACCTGTTTCTTGATGGGCACGGCTTACAAATGTTACAAGTTTTTGTAACTGTTTGCATGGTCGCAGAGGGAAATGCCTCTAAAAGTACCACGAGATGGTTGTATTCTAATGATGCTTCTGGGAGGATTATAAAAGCGAGAGAAAGAAAAGCTCATTATCGCCTGGTTAGGTTCAAGGACACCATCATTCTGGATGAAAGGTGATTTGCAGTATTCACATTTAGCACAGATTTCGAGCAGAACATTGAAGGTTATGGTTTGAATTTTTTCCCAAATTAGCTACATAGACATTTATGTGTGTGAGAGGAAAATGGAAATTCAGGTCAAATTTAATCTTTAGTTCATTTTTCAAATTGTGCTTTCAGAAGAAACGTCTACACAACCAATTAGCTCTCTAGAACATTCTTCCCATTGTCCCCATTGTCACCGTATGCCATATTTCGTTATCTTGGGATTTGGGTACACAGTGACATTTATTTTAGATTTTGCAAAAGTCTCAAAACCTCTAATACTCTCTCCCTCAAAAAGCAATGGTTGTTAAATGGACCTAAATCATATTCTATCAATTCAGTTTAATGCTACCCAAGTTGACTCTAATTGCAACTTTCCAGAGGTATTTGATGAGACTGCTTTTGCACCATCCACAGAAGTTTCAGTGAGTGTTCAGGACATATTTTAAAGAAGTATTGTTAAGGATATTACACAAATTAAATTCAGGTCCCGTATATACAATATATTCTAAAGTATTACTGACTGCATTAGGTCAACAATTGGGCCACACAGGGTGTTTCGTGAAGTTTAGACACTGGAATAACATCTTTAGGCAAGAGTAATTTGATTTTTTTCCCCTAAATGTGTTGCCATAGATTTTCCTAAATGTTTTACAAACAGTTATTAAAAGCACATTGAGAATCTGAATTCCCTTTGGGCGAAACGTTTTAGTACTTAACTTTCATTTAATTCAAAATTACATATGGTTAGAGTTGCAGAAAAACATTAGAAAATCATAACCAGCTATCACAACACCACATGTTCAATGGACGCAGTGCAGACCCACTCATGGGCACCTCAAGGTGCCTAATAATAAAAATGAAAAAGACAAATCCTAATCGGTATTGGTGTTTTTTTTTTTTTATTTTATTTTATTTTTTTAACACTAGAAAGAAGGCGCAGCTGAATTTTATTTGTTCTGAACAAGCCAAAGGTTTCCCTGAGATGCTAACGAGGAAGGGCTCAGTGATTGGCATATTTGGAGCTTGGCCAGCTGCCAGGCAGAGAACAAGAGGCCCGAGCTAAGGGATTCTTAGAGGTTAGGGAATGTGAAGATCCACTTGGAGTAAGCACTGATTAAGGAACTGGGCCCAAGACCCAGCACACAGTGACAAGCAAAGCTTTGTGTACAAACTGCAGGTATTTAGGCTTACCTGGACTGAGGCTCCAACAATTACATTTTGTAATTTGAAGGATATGCAAATAGGTAGTAGATGAAGGATTAATGTATTTGGAACTGACTGACAAGGGAGGCTAGGAGATGAACCAGCTGGTGGATGAAAAGAGCTGAAAAATTGTGTTTTATTTCTGTTTAATGTTTCCATTTTAATTGTGCCTCTAGGTAACAGGCTTAAAGATGGAAAGTCTGTCTTTTGTATGGAAGGTAGAATTACCCTTTTAAAAAAAAATTAAATTGTAAGAGTTGAAAAATACCTTCAAGAGAATAAATTATTTAAAAAGAATACAGACAGGGTTTGGCAATGCAAAATTATGCTATTTCAGTGCCCAAAACTATTTGTATAAAAATGCAAATGAAAGTTAGCTTGTGTTTTACTTGGCTTAAAGCAAAGGCAGGTTTTTAGCATTTTCTTTTAGGTCCAATTTTATTTAAAAAAAAAAAACAAACCTCTTTGTCTGTATTAAAATTAGTCAACTCTCTTTAAATATGTCCATCTTCCTTGCAATTACCAGTCTTCTGGACGATTAAAAATTTCCTATGGGTCCTACCTGGATTGCTACAAGAGCTAAGCACGAATTATGTATTAATTAAGCAGAGCCTACGTATTCCTAATTCATATGGTGTTGCCAGCTCTCTAGACTTGCCTATGAGCACATGACTTGCAAGACTTATTCCTTGTCTTTCTTCAGCAGGTGTATAATTAGGGTGCCACTAATTTTGCTTGTGTTCCTGGTTTCCCATCTCTTCCGAATTAAAAATGTTAAATTTCAGTTGGAGAGCCATGAGCCCCTTTAGAGAGGTCAGGAAAATGGAGACATCTTGGAATCAAATATCTTTGATTTTTCTCTACAAAAGAATGCAAAGAACCATGGAGTTTCAATTTGTCAAGTGCGGTGACAAATTTAAAGTCATTCCACTGGGGTAAATAAAATGTTAATAAAGTATTCAAGCTTAATTTCAGGTAAGTCCATAAAACTAAAAGTTTGCCTGTCTTTTTTATGAGTTTCTGTAAGGAAAAGGTAATACAGCAATTTGTGAGGTTCCCAGACCAATGACAAAATGATCGTCTTCAGACAGATGCAGACTTTCAAAAACAATCTCGATCTTAGTGTCAAGGAACTTGAGAACTGGAGTTGAGAAAGTGGAGTTGGCATTACAGAGCATGAACAGACAGACAGAAACATTCCGCATTCTTTGTTAGTACAAATAGGTAATAGACACATAATGCCTGCTTCTTGGCTTTGGTAAGTATAGATGCCAACTACTGACATAGGCAAGCTGGAAAATGACTCACGAGAAGACGACTGTGAAGTGGGGAGGCTGAGAACTTCCCCGTCTAAATGTCCTTTCCTAGAGCTTGTGAGGGATCAGGGATCAGTACCACTGTCCCATCATATGGGCGCCCCTCACCCTGCATCTCCACTTCACCATCTCCCTGTGTCTTTTGTGTCTCCACATCTCCCCACCACAGATTCTGCCATCCTTCCTTCTAAGCCTTCCCGTTCTCTCTTTCCTTCTTCAAGCCCAGCCCAGTGTACTGAAAGGCATCAACCTTTCAGGAATTATTTGTTTCTCCCTCTCTCCTTTCCATCTCACCTTCTACCCACACGTAGCCACACTGTTGTTGTCAAAAGGTCTCTTTGGGTCAATAATTTTTTCAGGGCTCTTTAGTAGCTACTATTGTTTACTAAAGAGACCTCAGCATAGCCTATTAAACACCTTCTGTCCTGATTCTTACCTTACACTTAACTATTGGCTTTGATGTCTGTTTCTCTTCTCTCTGGTTTGTTCTTTCTGTCTTCTTCTGAAGCACAGCACCCTGTGCTCTTCAAAACTATCTCCCTCCTGAATACTCTGTGGATATCTCATTGCCTCTCCCCAGAGTTCAAACCTCTATTTCTGCTTTCCTGGTACCCATGGCCCTTCTGTTGTCAAGAACACCACCATGTTGAAATTGTTTTCAGTGATTAAGGTGGGAGAGAAGGGGTCATTCCTTGTGGGGATTTGCAATCCACAGTGTGCTTGAACACTGATGCCCAATAAATCTCTGTCACATGAATGAATATGTGAATAAGTTGCATGGATGGAATCACATGAAACAGAGGAATTGAAATGCCACATATCATTGAGAATTCACTGACCTGGTGATTTTCTGTATTTAGAATTCATATTTTGACCTTCACTCTCACTAAAGAAAATCTAGCAGGTATTAAAGGCAGCTGTTTTTCCAAAGGAGATTTAATGGCTTAGATTTTGGTGGCTCATAAAAGGATAAAAATCATGAACAGTATTTTCTACCACAAAAATAACTTCAAAATCACACACACACACACACACACACACACACACACACACACACACACATTCATTTGCCATATTCACTGAGCTGACCCTTTCCTGTAGACAAAATAAAATGATGAGAAAAAGCACAGAATACTGTTTGCAGATGTTATAAACATTGATGACTGCACATCCAGGTTGATGCTGGACCTTCTGGGCTTGGCACATCAGGTAACTTCAGAAGGCAGCTCCTGACTCTCCAAAGACTGGAGGCTAGAAAATGAGTAAGTCTGGATCCACAAAAAAGATGGGGCAGATAGCAGTCAAAGTGAAATCAGATGGCCGTAAAGGCACAATGAGCTTTCAGGAGAATGCAAACACTATGCAGGTCCAAAGTCCTCAAGACTCAGGGCTTTGAACAAGAGGCCTTGATCCTGCAGAGACTATTTGAACAGGAGGTTTGGAATGTTGTGAATTTAATTTTTCAGTCTGATACTTGTCCCAATTGTGAGCCTAAAGGAGTCACTAAAATGATATCTTTTAATTCATGGGACATTATCAATCCAAGTCTTTAAGTTTAGAAGTGGATCTTTACAAGCTTCCTAGGATTTTTGTCACTTTTATCTACAGTCAGAACTCATTTTATGAAAATGCTACAATGAGATTTTTCAAGACGTTTACCAGAGAAAAATGTTTTTTAAGGGAGAGAGAGAGAGAGAGAGAGAGAGAGAGAGAGAGAGAGAGAGAGAGAGAGAGAGCTTGTATTTATGAAGTGGTTGCAAAAACAAACCAAATAATGAATACACATTGGTCACAGTACATGACAAATCAAGTTGGTACTGACCAGAAAACCCTCCGTTTTGGCTAGCATTCATAGTTCTAGATGTTATGTAGGCTACAAAGGGTAAAGGTCACCAATAATCTTACCTGGATACAAATTCCATGAACCACAATAACTATGCCCATGGGTGCAAAAGTTGCATGGTTATTATGGGAATAACCAACTGCTTTCTGATTAGAGTTGAAGCCCACTCCACAGATGGATCACATACCTGGTACTGTGAAAATGGCTAAGAAGCTATGGGGGGAGGGGGGCGCTCATAAGCCTCAGGGACAAACCCACTACTACTACTTACAAAGTAGACACAGTATCAAACTGCAGTTTAAATTTGTGTCTCTCTACCCATATATTAATGCAGCTCTCAGACTTCATTCTGTATGTTTTGTTTCCTTGTGCACTAAGCTGTGATTAATACAGAAGTTCACAACTGGCCAAAATGTGGACTATCAGTGGAGTACTCAGCCACAAATGGGACATCCATATCACCCTCACCCCCCATCCCCCAGAGAGAGAGAGAGAGAGAGAGAGAGAGAGAGAGAGAGAGAGAAAGAAAGAGAGAGAGAGAGAGAAAGATGGTGGTATGGATGGTATATTAGTTCTTTGGAACAGTGTTTTGGTTTGAAATTTTACCACATAGGCCAGACTGGCCCAGAGCTCAACACCCTCTTACCTTAGTCTTTCAAGATCTTGGGGTTATAGGCACCTGTTATCTGTATCCAGTTTGAAATTACCAATTACAAACTTTTGTCAAAGAACCCTCTTTGTACACTTCTGAAAAACCCACTTTCTCTTTCAAACTTCAGCAACAACATGTATATATATTTTTATATATTTAAATTATATATTAAATGACACTTTAGTGGCAGAGCCAGGGCACTATTTTCTTGGTTCTGATCCTAGAGTTCAGGCGGCTGAGCATCCTTCCTCTAGGGCGGTTGGTTGGTCGGTCTGACTTTCTTTTGCATATGGAAGGCAGATGGAGAGATCCTGTCTATTGATAGAGGTTTTACAGCTCTGTCCAGGTCAGAAGCATCCTTGCTGGAAGACAACACACTCTGGGTAGAGCAGAGACACTTGTCTTGGCCTGGGGGACTCATGCCACTTGTGATTGACAGCTACTAAGAGAAAGAAGTGTTTTACTAGTGATCCTATGACCCAGATGAATGGTATAAATTTAATTCCTGGACTCCTTATCCTTATCCAGGCTTCTGTGTCTGTTTATAATGTTATGCCTTATTGCAAAGAGAATTTATGACAGGGGTGTAATGGTTTTAGAATTTCTTCCAGGCCTAGCTCTCTCCACTTCTCTCACTGTCTTTTTGGAAGCCATCTTCAGCAGCAGCTACTTCCTAAGGAATGCTTTCCTTAGAAGACTGGATCTACAAAGCCAAGGCTGGCAGTACCTGTCTTTTCCCAGGCTGTGGTGTTTGCAGAATGTGGTTTGAGGTTTTGCCAGTGACTTCAGCCCCTTTTAGCCATGGGCCTCTCTGGTTGCAAAGTCAACAGGCAACAGTTATGTTGGCTTCCTAATGTAATGGGTGCTTTGTTTTGTTTTTCTTCCCCTTTGTTTGCAGAGTCAACTAGGCAACAGTTTTGCTGGCTTTGCAGTGTGCTGGGTGTTTTGTTTTTTCCATCTCAACAAGACAGGGCATAGAAAATGTCATTTTAAAAGAACGGAAAATTTGATTATGGATATTAATGTGGTCTAAGGGATTAGAGTATGCTGGGATGAAAACCTGGAGATTGAGTTCAAAACACGAACCTTCAGCATTGATAACAGAGAGGTGATATTTATAGTTGGCTAAACAAGTAATTTTTATAGGTATATTAAAAATGAAACTATTTGTTATGCATGATGTGATAGATATTAAGGGTTAGACTATAGGAATAATTTTTTAAAGATTTATTTTGTTTTAAATTATGCGTGTGTGTGTGTGTGTGTGTGTGTGTGTGTGTGTGTGTATCTGTCTGTCTGTCTATGTGTTTGTGTCTGAGCATGGATATGTGCATGTGAGTGCAGGTGGCCATGGAGGTGTTGAATCTCTGAGTACTGGAATTACAGGCAGTTGTGAGCCAAAGAATGTTGAGTGTTGAACTCCAGTCTTCTGAAAGAGCAGTGTATTCAGTACAAATTCTTGTCTTCTGAGCCACCTCTCCAGCCTCTAACAGCAAGTTTTTGAGAAGGAGTTTCTGCAGATAAAAAATATTCATGAGTGATATTAAGGGTGGAGCCCATGTCTGGAGAACTTTGTCATGTATCTTCATTATTTCTTGTCACCTGTCATCCTGTAGCAGCCCTGCTGATTCTGGCAAGAACACTAAATGGCCTTCATCCATAGACAAATCCCAATTTCTCGTCACAGCAATTAGTTCAGGTATGGGCACGTGACCTAAGCTGGACCAATCAAAATAAAACTCAGGAAGTTATTCATTTGTTTCCTCTGACAATTTTGTGTAGTATTTCAGAGGGAGTCAGCCATTTTTTTAAACCTTGCCATTTGTAAAGTTGTCTGCAGTCAGGATGAAGTAGACACGTCAAGTTCAGATCCTAGAGGACGGTGCCAGGAGGGAGCTTGTGCGCACTTTTCTCCCTATGTTTGGAGTTCTCAGATGCTTGAGCCACTAACTAACTTTATTTAATTGCTTTGGTTTACTAATTGCAGCCACAGGCATCCTCATAGGGTAGATGTGGCAAAGGGAACAGGCAGGACACAACACAGAGGTTGTGAAACAGGGCTTGCAGGGATAGGTCTGAGCTTTGTAGCTTCCAATGAAATTCGAATAATAATGATAAAAATGAACCCATAGCTGTCACTCGGGAATTTATGTGTGCGAAGCAATCCTTAGCATGTCACAGGTTACCCCTTTTAATCCTTGCGGGAACTTCATGGCAAAGGGAGCCAGAAAACATGACTGTCACCTAATGGATGATGACTTTGTGTACATCACCAGAGAGGTGTACCAGCTAATTTATCTGTTGCAGAGCACCGTGAGAACAAAAGTTTCTGAACATTGATGCAGTGTATATGT
This sequence comes from Rhabdomys pumilio, assembly GCA_030674055.1. NCBI lineage: Eukaryota > Metazoa > Chordata > Mammalia > Rodentia > Muridae > Rhabdomys > Rhabdomys pumilio. The sequence continues at coordinate 82,765,087 of JANHMN010000001.1, forward strand.
TGAAATTACATTTTAAAAGATTAATCCCTGGGACTGGAAAGAAGGCTCAGAACATGGAGTCCCATGAGAGCACGAGGACCCAAGTTCAAGCAGCCAGAATTCACTTCGTGTGGACATGATTATGGCATCTGTAATTATAGTCGTCCTACTGTGAGATAGAAGACATAAACAGGAGAATCAGAAAGCTTGCAGGACATTTAGCCTGGCCAATATACAGTATGGAAAAAAGATCTAACATATCTCAAATGAAGTATAAAGCAAGGACTATCACTTGACATTGCCTCTGACCTTCTGACCTCCACATGTGTGCTGTGCTGCTAGTGCTCCCCCACTCACATCAACTGTCACTCACAAACATACACACACAGATGTTGAGAAAATGGTGTGCATAATACTTTGGATGCTGTGATGGTATTATGTACATATGTGTCCATACTCATTAAAATGTGTTTATTATATACTAATAATTTTATATATGATTATACTTTACTGCAACTAAAAGTACTTTCTGTCACACACTTCTGGATATTTTCTGTTATAGGGTAATTAGGCTCACAGTTATGTATGAAATCAGTTCTATTTTGTTCTTTTTTTTCCTCTTTTCTCTAGTCACCTTGGTTCTACCTTTGCTTCATACCTTCACTCTTACTAGTTAGTCTTCTATCTTTCCATAAAGTTCCTTGAACATTTTCTGTGTCCCCACACCTGTTAGCCCTCGTTACATGCGTCTTAGCTCGCTTCTCTGTTGCTGGGGTCATCAACAAAGGCAAGTGGTAGATGGAAATGTTTATTTTAGTTTACAGCTTACAATCAATCATGGAGGGAAGCTAGGACAGGAACTCGAAGCAGGCACCTGGAGGCATGAACTTAAGTAGAGACCGCGGAGGGCCGCTGCTATTGGCTTGTTCTCCATTGCTTGCTCAGCCTGCTATCTTACACAACCCAGGACCACCTGTCCAGGGGTGTCATGGCCCACAGTAGGCTGAACCCTCCAACATTAATCATTAATCAAGAAAATGTCTAACAGACATGCCCACAGGTCAATCAGATGGAGGCAATCAATTCTTCAACTGAGGTTCCCTCTTCCTAGGAGACTCTAGTTTGTATACCATTAACAGACACCAGCCGACACAATATACCACCTAACAGGCTTTTTAATACCTGATGTCTACTTTTTCTGCAAGACTGTAAATTCTTAGGGGGCATAATCCTGTAGTCTTGCTTCTAACTTATTTCTTATTCGGAGCCAGGATAAAACACAGATAACTGAGAAAAAAAATTCTTTTCTTTTTTTAAAATTTACCCATGTTCAGGTTTTCTTGGAAAGGTACCAAAGGCTCAAAAGCATAAAAGAAGTATTTGTTCATTTTGTTGAATTTATCCATCTATTTGCCTGGTTGTTCCTCACTCAACCTCTCGATTCTGCCTCTACCCCCCCCCCCCTTTTTTTTAATCCCTTAGATCGCATGAGTCCAACAGCAATCACAACGAGAGAACAACTCCCCACACAAATTAGACTTAGCCGGTAAGTCATGATGAGCACAGAATGTTTGTCAGGAAGTGCAGAGGGAGATGCCCTCGGCTGACCTTTGTTCAAATATCAAGGATGTGTGCAAAGTGCAGACATGTGTAACCGCGGAAAGAAAAGAGGAATGTGTTGGAGTGAGTAGACACAGACATTTTTTCCCCCTAGTGTACCTCTGACTGGTGCTTGAGGCTCTGATCCTGAGCACATACATTAGAAGATGCTGCGAGTTTCTTAGAATCTGGAATAAGTGCTGTACAGACTGAAGGCAGCATATTTAATCTGATGGGCACTGGCTCTTCTTTCTTTGCTTTCTTAAATGTCATCAGTGTTTATCTAATCTTGGTAGTTGTTTTACATCTGCTCATCAAACTCTAGCGTATGCTCCACAGACTGTCACATTAAATACTGTTTGTTTGTTTGTTTGTTTTTGGAGGGGGGTGGTTTCAGGTATTCCAGGTTGGCCTTTAACTCACTATGTAGTTGGAAATAACCTCAAACTCCCCACCCTTCTGACTCACACTCAGTTTATTCAATTCTGCAGATTAAATCCAGGGCTTCATGCGTGCTAACTTCTGAAAGCACTTGCCAATGGAGTTACATCTCTAGCTTACATTAATTAACTTTAGAATTAAGTAAAATCCATCAAATTGCTAGGGTTGTAGCTGAGTTGTAGAGCACGTGCCTAACATGTTCGAGGCCATGAGTTCAAGTACCAGCACAGACACAAAGCAGGGAACAAAAGAAGCTTCCTTCACATTTCTTTCTGGAAGAATTTTGCTGCTTCCCTTGTTTTCAGAAAGCTTGCTGACACCGGGGTTCAGGGTGTCTTAAAACACAGAGTGATGGACATTATGGCAGTGCTGGTAATATGGAAGCCAGGCCCTTGTGTATCCTATCAAGGAAGGCAAAGCTGTCTTAAATACAGCTGAGAACAATGTGTCTCCTGCGTGTATAGTCAGCTTTATCATTTACAAAACACTTCCAGTTTTTAATTTTTTTGGCAGTAAGTCCAACAGTAAAGAATCATGGTGAGTGGGCAATACCCTCAAGAAAGGACCCTGATCCTGCCTGGAAAGAATGTGAGTGATGTTCTCTGTTAGTTGGACACTGTAGAGCAAAGGTCATTTTCCCATTAAGACATAGGCTTAGTTGCCAGAATGGAGAAAAATAGCACCCCACCTGTGTCTGATGTGGTAAAAAAAATGCTTACTGAGGTGGGTGCTGCTGCATAGAAATGTGGTTCAGAGCCTGTTTTATGTCACTGTTACCAACTATCTGATTAGTATTAAGAGGTATGTGCACGTTTGTGTCTATCCATCTTTCTGTCTCTGTATTATAACATTTGTGTGTATGGTGTTAAGTATGGAACTCAGGGTCATGACGTGCTAGGCACACACCCTACCACTAAGCTACAGACAAAGTCTAAAGATATATTTTAAATTACGGGATAAGTAACTCAGGTTGTATCTCGGGTCCTTGAATGGTGGACCAAGCTGATAGGCTTGGCTCTTCATCATGAAACTATTCTGAGTTCCCACCGTTAAGATCTATCATACTGAGCATTGCTTATCCAGGTGCTTCAATGGAGGATGCTGACCTGTATCACAACTCTGTTTATTCATTACTACAACTAGGCGTCTTCTATAGAAGCAGGACTGAGGCTTAAAGAGATTAAGGCATTTAATCAAGGATACCTAGATAGCAATTCATGCATCTAGGATTTATTTATATTTTTGTCCGTTTGCTTTTTATTTTGTATATGTCTGTGCACCACATTTGTGCAGTGCTTGAGAAGGTCAGAAGAGGGCATTGGATCCTGGGCCTAGAGTTACAGTTTGTAAGCTGTCATGTGGTTGTTGGGAATCAAACTCTGGTCCTCTGGAAGAGCAACTAATGCTCTTAACTACTGATCCATCTCTCCAGCCCCATAAAGCTAGCCTTGCTTTGAGACTTTACTAAAGCTCACAGTGACTAAATGACAGTGTCAAAGCTGGTGAGAATCAGGAGTAGAATCAAACCTGGAGGGTCAACGAGTCTGGGTCAACAATCTACATACTAAATAAGTAAAACCTGCAGGGCCTTGAGGCAGGCAGATCACTGTGGCTTCCAAGACAGCCTGGGCTATAGAATGAAACTCTGTTTCATTTTTTAATAAGATGGGGCAGGGGGAGTTGACAAGACTTTCAGTCTTTGTAGTGGTAGGAAGCATAAATTAAGTATCGATATACTGATGTTTGTTTTCACATTTTTATGTTGTCATCATACATATTTTAGAAAATAAATTGTTACAAAGATGGCCTTCAATGAATAAAACACTGTGTCTATACTTTTTTACTTATACATTTTAAATTTCTTTTATTTTTGAGATCATAATTACATCATTCCCCTTTCTTTTTTTCTCCTTCTATTCTTCTTCCCTATGGAATCCATCTACTAAGAAAAAGAAAAAGAAAAAGAAAAAGAAAGAGAAAGAGAAAGAGAAAGAGAAAACGAAAATGAAAACGAAAAATAAAAACATTACATTGTCTGGCAGGTGATCCTGACAGAAGGCTGAAGACTGATACACCAACGTTTTGAGGAATGAGGGACTGTGCACATAGTGAGCTGTCTCTATAAATTAGTTATTTTTAGAAGCTATGTTTTGTGCTCCCTATATTTTCATGTAATACTTAAGTAGTTCTTGGATTTCTGATGGGGTTAAAGACTGGTTATCTCATAGCCAACCCAAGCTGTTTAGCATTGAGAGATGATATAGATTTGAGAGGATGGTCTTCAGATGGTATACAAGCTAAAATCAGGACATAAGTCAGGTGTAGAATTATGAGCCTTTTAAGTTAGGATAGATGGTAGAGTGCTTTATTGAATCGACAAAATTGATGGACTGAGTGTTAAGTGTATCTTATACTTTATAAATTACATAATGGTAATAGTTGTGTTCAATTTATACCTGAGAGAAAAGAGCCTTTTAATTGGACAAAAAGGGAAAATGTTGTGGATTGCCCTGATGCTGTTTGTATTTTGATGCTAATTCTGCTTCCTCAAGAGGGGCTGCCCTGATGAGGAGGGGGTCACAGACTCAGGTGATTTCATGTGAACCTTCTCTCCATTTTAACTGGTCAAGTAAAGGCGAGAGCCTGTGATTGAATCGTGGAAGTGAAAGGTGCAGCTGGACGTTTTAGAGAGGGAGAGAGAGGAAGAAGGAGGGAGAGACTAGAAGACAGGAAGAAGAGGTAGAAGGAAGATGGAACAAAACCATGTAGCCGGGAGGAGCTGCAAGTAGCAGGAGATCTCATAGCTGGGGAATAGAGTAGTGTAGTGGTATATCTGCACAGCCTAGGTGTACAGATGCACAGCTTATAAATATTATAACTGCGTTGTTTGTTCTTTGCACGGGCTAATTGGGGTTGGAGATATACCACAACAAAGCAGGCTCCATTTCTCTAGTCCTTTCGGTTGGAGCTGGTTTGAGGACTTTCTTTGATCCCTAGAATATGACAGAGGTAATGATTGGGTTCCAGAAGTAAGGCCACTGAGGCCTTTGGGTATCTGTTCTTCCCGTCTTGTTCCCTGAAGCCATGGTAAGTACACATTTAAGAAGTCCATTGTAGCTTATTAGAGGATGGGAGACAAGGGTTCAGAAAGGACTGGGGTAGACTGAAGTCCCAGCTGAGACTTAGCACCAGCTGCCACCCGCACACAGACAACAGCAGAACATCATAGAATGTTCGCTCCCAGAACCGGGAAGAGTAGCATCCAATCTCTGTGATGATTAACCACTGTGTTTTGCTGTGGCTTCTTTGGCTATGAGAACTAACTGAAATCAGGCTGGTATTCTCCATAATACTTTAGTGGAACAGCAGAGACCTGTTAAGGTATGCCAGTCTGAATGGTGAGAGACTGGCTCAGTGTCATATGGTTAGGAAGTGATGGAGCTGGCGTGAGAGCCCAGGATCCTGACACTCTTTAGCACAAGCTTTAGTGACTCTAAGTTTATTTGATTACATGATAAAAAAATCATGATGGTTTATTTGAAAGCCGACTTCATGTACAGATAATGGATTTGGGTGACAGATATTATCTGCTACTGTCATTCCAGGAAGGCACCCTGCTGATTGCTCATGAAGTCTCTCAAAAGTGTGGGACCCCCCAAAAGCAGCCACATCCTTTCTTCTTGCTATACAGTTTGGTTCATGAGTCTTTTTCTTCTACAGAGTGAGAGATTTCCCAGTGAGGCATAATTACTGAGAAGTTACCTCTTCCATTTAGAGTTTCTCAAAGTGGCAAAAAATAAATTTCATTTTGAAAGATCAATAGAAACCAAGTTAATCATTTAAAAATGCTGCAGAATATTTCTGGGCTCCCGTCTTACAGTACCACAGGGATCAGCCTGTGGGCTCACTGTGAAAGGATAGTGGAACAAACTTCACAAAGCCTCACTGGCCCTCTCCACAGGCAGCCTTTGTGACTCCTACTGATGCACATCTTTCCAGCTATTGCAAAAAACCACCAAAGGCAGAAGCAGGCTTGTTTTTAAACACCCTCCACTGTTAAATTTTGTACACTTCTTCTGTTATCAGAAAGGCGGGGCAACATTTTCATTTAAAATATATCACAAAGCAATTGGCCAAAGTAAGAAGAAAGGTTGTTCAAAGAGCATCTCATAGCCAAATGGGAGAGAGAAAGGCCCTTGAAATTTATACACAGCCTCACCTATGGTCAGTTACTTGCTACTGAGTTTGTAACCATGTGGATGTTTCCTTCTGGAAAGAGGAAGTGGTTGGAGGAACTGTGGACCATTAACGTGTGCGTATGCTGTGTGCCAGAAGACTTATTTGAAGTGAATGAACAGGCAAGCACTTGTTCTAACTATGAGGTGGCATGAGATCAATGGGAAAGCAGAATAGTGACAACTTTATGAGCTGGTTTTTTCGCTAAAGTTAAGCACTAGCATTACTGCTTTTCAGAATTGTTCATAATAATTTTGCATACTTAAGTATTTTTGTATTCCCCATTCTTATTAAAGGAGTGTGAAGATCTGTCCCTGACAACTCAAAATGATATTTATTTAAATGCAGGTAATGACGCAATGACCATAACGTGGTTGCCTAGTCTTCGAGGCGAGTCTTGGAAAATTCCATCCTTCTACTCAATTATGCAAATGATAAATACAAATGTTAGCTCACTCGTCCTGTCTATTAGGTGACTGTAGAGAACACGGAGATTTTCAGAAAACGTCCAAAGTCTATTTGTTTCTAATTTCCTTCTGTTAATGTCACTGTAAATTTCAATGTCATATTCCTGCACGTTGCTGCCCCTAATCTGACAGTGTCAGAGGATCTATCTTCATTCTCTCGCTCGTTTCATAATCTAATCCTCAGCTCTAACATGCAATTAGTGCCCTCTCCGCCCTCTGCATACCAAACAGGCTGACTGCTACAGCTTTCCCTGTGCAAACCATTTAGCAGGGCCGCCAGTAATGAATATGTACATTTAGAAGACCTCAGCGCAGAGGGTCACAGGCAATCAACCTTGAATTCAATTATGCAAGTCAAGGTTAATGACTCACCGCAGTGGTCAGAGGCATTCAGAATCCAGCAGATTAAATCAGCCTGTCAGAACTGACAATGTAGAAAGGGCCGGAATTGTGCGAGAAACAGGGATTCGTGCAAAGATAAAATGGTGTCAGTCCTCAACGAAAATTACATGGAGTTCTCTGTGGCAAATCAGATTGTAAATCTCCTGTGGACCTGCAATGTGATTAGTCTACATAAAGATGTTTCTAGATTGTACTACGGAGCCACTAATAGGCCCTCCTGAACTCCCCCTCATGGGGTAACCCCGCTGCTTTAATCTCATCATTTTCATGTTCTGATTGTACTGCATAAAAATGAAATTATTATTTCCCAGTTATATTCACTGAGTATGCTCTATATAATTTTAAACATTGCCTGAAATGTAATTGGTAGAAAAAAATTTAAAAATTTCTATAATTTTGTTCTATGTTTCCCCTTTCATTTATTTCTAACCTCTTCCTTGATAGTAGTGTGTTGTGGCTAGGCGGAAAGGAAAAAAAAATCAGATATAGGTTAAAACATTATAAAATCATAAAACAGACGTGTTTCAAGTTACATATAACACATTTAAGCATTTTTATGAGCAAGTTGTAAAGTGAATAAACAGAAAGTTTATTGAACTTTGTTTGACGCAAATTATTTCATACATTGAGATGTATGTGTGTTCTCCAGACTCATGAAGGAAAGCTTTCTTCTTTTCTTTTATCCTTTCTCCAGAGCAGAGCTCCTGGGTGAGATTTATTCTCATCTCTTATTGGAGAGCCCATCATGTGTGAATAATCACATTCTTTTGCATTAGTGAATGACATTTATAGGATTATGAGTTTCTTTTTTATTTTTAATTATTCTATTTATTTACATTCTAAATGTTGCCTCCCTCCCAGTCCCCGCTCCCAGAGTTCTGCACCCCATCCCCTCACCCTCTGAGAGGTTATGACCCCCTCCCCCCACCCTGCATCCCCCTTCCATTTTTGTACCTGCATTTCTTTTAGGCAGGGACAATTGTGTGTCAAAATTTTGAAGGTGGGTTGTTGACCCCATCCCTCCACTGGGGACCCTGTCTATCTACTGGAGATGGTCTCTTCAAGTTCCATCTTCTTACTGTTGGGCATTTCAGCTAGGGTCACCCCCATTGAGTCCTGGGAACCTTTCACATCCTAGGTCTCTGAAACTTTCTGGAGGGTTCCCCATCCCCCATCCCCAGAAGCTGCAAATTTCATTCATTCTCCTGGCCATCTGGGTTTCTCTCCTTTCTCCCCCATACTTTATCTTGCTCCCCGTTTCTTTTCCCCCTCCCCTCTTCTACCCAGGTTCCTCCCTCACTCTGCCTCCCACGATTATTTTGTTCTCCTTTCTTAAGAGGGATTAAAGCATCCTTATGCCTTACTTCTCATTAAATTTCTTATGGTCTGTGGGTTGTATTGTGGGTATTCTGTACTTTTTGGCTAATATCCACTTATCAGTGAGTACACACCATGCATATCTTTTTGGGTCTGGGCTACCTCAGCCAGGATGATACTTTCGAGTTCCATCCATTTGCTTGCAAAATTCATGATGTCCTCATTCTTAATAGCTGAATAGTACTCCATTGTGTAAATGAACCACAATTTCTATATCCATTTTCAATTGAGGAACATCTGGATTGTTTCCAGTTTCTGGCTACTACAAATAAGGCTGCTGCTTTGAACATGTTTCCTTGTGGTATGGTGGGATATCTTTTGAGTATATGCCCAGGAACTGGGTCTTCAGGTAGAACTATTTCCAATTTTCTGAAAAGCCGCCAGATTGATTTCCAGAGTGGTTGTACCAGTTTGCACATCCATGAGCAAAAGAGGAGTGTTCCTCTTTCTCCACACCCTTGCCAGCATGTTCTGTTGCTTGAGTTTTTGATCTTAGCCAATCTGACTGGTATGAGGTGGAATCTCAGGGTTGTTTTTATTTGCATTTCCCTGATGACTAAGGATGCTGAACATTTCTTTAAGTACATCTCAGCTATTTGAGATTCTGATGGTCTGAGATCTCAAGATCTGGATCACAAGTGTGCCCTCCATTTCTGGATTGTAGTTCATTCCAGATTAAAAGTCCAAACTATTTATTGTTTAACTGCAAACACAATAAGTTTAGCTGGGTGGGATTTTGCCCTGAGATCACTACTCCCTTAATCTTTTTATCTCCTTGAACACAGGATTCATTTCCATTCTGCTTCCTGGTACCCCTTTAATACTTGAACCATATATTTTGTATTTTTTTTTAAAAGTATGCTATGCTTGATAAGAATGCTCTTTGTGAGACTAAACTAGAGAACAAAGTCTGTACTGGGCCTTTTTGAGACTTCCTTTGTCAATCACATTAATACAAATGTCTTTACCTTATCCTCAGGTAGATTCTTCAGACTAGAACAAAAGGCAGCCACATTTTCAACAAAATAGTTCCCAAACAGTCTCTAGTCTAAATACTGAAATTCTCCACTGAAACCTCTTGGGCCAGATTTGCACAGTTTAAATCACTCTCAGCAACAAAGTCTTCCATATTTATACTTGAACAGCCCATTAAGCCCTACTTAAAGCATCCTACTTCTTTCCAAATCCAAAGTCCCCAAATCCATATTTTTCCAAACAAAAAGCATGGTGAGACCCATCACAGCAATATCCCAGTTCCTGGTACCAAATTCTGTCTTAGTTAGGGTTTTATGGCTGTGAACAGACACCATGACCAAGTCAACTCTCATAAGGGACAGCATTTAATTGGGACTGGCTTACAGTTTCAGATGTTCAGTCCATTTTAACATCATGGCAGGAGCATGATAGCATCCAGCCAGACACGGTGCTAGAGAAGGAGCAGAGAGTTCTGTATCTTGATCAGAAGGCAGCCAGAAGACTGGCTCTCAGGCAGCTAGAAGGAGAGTCTCAACATGCCCCCCGGCCCCCTCCAGTGATACACTTCTTCAACAAGGGCACACTTCTAATAATACCATTTCCTGGGCCAAGCACATTCAAACTACTACACCAGGTTCAGGCATGGAATGCTGCAGGCTCTTTGTTAGAAGAGGTAGATGAAGTGTGTGAATGTATTGACTCTCAATAGTAAATGTAGTTGAAAAAGCAGAGATATACTTGGTCTTTGAGAGAATGAAAGAAATCAACATGAATAAATGTGCATGTTTTAGGAGATGGAGGTTAAAATAGAGATTCTGTTACATGATCTGTTGTAGGGCATAAACAAAATTGGAGTTCTAGAACATGGTGTGGTGCCAGAAAGGATGACCGTCATCACTGTTGTCTTGATTATTTAGTGGCATCAAAACAATCGTGGTACCTGAAATATAATAAGACTGTACCCAGGCCTTCAAAACAAGGAGAGTCAGATCTGTGAAAACAAGTATATTGCTGTTCCTGTTAAGAGAGTCACCATTTTAGAAGTCATTTATATTTTTTATTCTTCACAAATAGTATTTCCAGGTTTATGCATGTGCAATAAGCCCCAAATTGTTCTGGGGGAGCTTCTGGTTATCTTTGGGTTGTACTTGCTCCACTTTAGGATTCCTTGCTGTGTCTTTGTGTTTTCTTCCTTTTCCTATACCTTTAACATTATTCACCAAAAAAAAAAAAAAAAAAAAAAATCATTTTTCCCTTCTCCTATTCTTCCCCTTGATCCTCCTAGGGTTTCAATTTTTCAAGAAAGCCATCTGATTCTATTAAAAGGCAGACAATGAAACAAATGCTTCTAAGACCAGACTAGACAAGGTGGTCTAGCTGACATAGCTAACTGCGGAACTCACGGGAGACTCTTGTGATACACGGGTCACATGCCCAATTTAATTTTAGATTATTTATGCGAAGTGGAGCCAATATTGAATGGGCTATCATGCCCTATCACTGCTGCCCAGTTCCCTCCCTGCTCCGGGGAGGAGATGGAGTTGGCTAGTTGAGTCCTTTGCAGCAGCTGCAGTTTTTGCTGTTGCTACACAAATGAGCCTTTTTGATAGTGTGCTGGTTTCTTTTAATGATGTTTTTACTGATGACATGAAGTCACCATTTTAAGTTAAGAAATTGCTTTATTTTTTTTTTTTTAAAAAGAATGCAGATAATAGCATAAAAGGTGAGAATGGAAGGCTGAAGTAGGCCAGTGGTTTAGTAATTACTTAAGTTCGAGAAGGACTTGTGTAGGTCGGTCTATAGAGTTTGTTCCAAGGACACTGCCCAGTTTCAGTTACACAACAGTGATGCATCAGGCTCAAGCTTTAACAGAAGATCTGCCTTTAGCAGTGGAAAGGAAGCAATGGAATTTTCAGGATCCATTACTATATAAATTATGGATTAAATCAGTAAAGGTTCTGAGCCACGGATTGACATGATGCATCCTGTCAAAGGACCACTTACAAACTCAGAAGGTTCATTTGTGATGTAACATGTCAAAAGCCCATTTATTAAAATCTTTATGCTCTAGATTGATGATATTGTCTTTTCTCAAAATATATTTTAGTCTTAAGTGAAGAGAAGAGGAAAGAAACGACAGCTCTGTTTTTAACGTGACAGGTAAGAGGTCATTGTAACTGTCCAGGTAAGTGGTAGTGAAGGCCTGAGCTAAGCCATAGGAATGGTCTGGGGAAGTGTAAGGATGCAACCAATAGGTTTTTGTCATCAAGTTGGTGGTCTCCCAGTGTAAGGACATTAAGAATGGATTCTCCAAATTGGCCCATCTTTATAGCTTCTCCTGGGGAATACAAATACATTCTGCATATATTTGGCTAAATGTGTACACAAAATGGTTAAAGGAAATGAGTGTAAACCAGTTATATAAAAAGACTTCCTAGGTAGACACTAATATATAGTAAAATATGCTTTTTAAATTAATAAAAACCTATAATATAGGAAATTCATACTGAATAAACAATGCCATTAAAGATGACAAACTGGTGTGTAGTCACAGAGAAATAAAAGTCATGTAATACAAAGAGGACTGATGTTGTTAATTAAATGGTGTAACAGACTGTGAAGCAAGTTCTGAATTGGGTTGACTCTTCCTGTAAATAGACAAGATATAAGGATTCACTCATCCATCTGTCTAGTCTATAAATATTTATTGAGCACATTGATTATGGTTTTATGGATTAGCGGCACGAAGCATGGAGGTGGCCAGGCAGGTCGTGGACTCTGTATTTCAGGAGTAAGTGCTCAGCCGAGGAACTGCTTGCTAAGTGGGATGTTATTTACTGATGCAGACAAATTAAAAACATAAATAACATTCCGGTGTCCAAATCTTTTCAATAAGCACAAATTATGAGTTTTGTATATGTAAAACACAGTCTCCCAGTGGAAAGACACTTTACTAGTGATTTATGTTATATCGAGTGTAGGGCAATTGCTAACATTACAACCATTCACTAATTCTGTCTCTCCCCCAGTGGGTAACACAGATATATTCACAGATATATTTCTGGACAATAAATTAGTATCTGGCCCACTGCCATTTATTCACATACAAATAGCAGATTTGGTACAGTGGTTTTTGTTGTTTGACTCCCAGTTTGGTCTCAAATCCACATTGAAAATGGTAACAAAAAACAGACTGCCTCTGACCATACTCACAGTGTCCCTTTTGGTGTGACTAGCCCCAGGAAAATAGACGAAAAGGGGGAAGTTTTCCCTGATGGTCCTAGACATGGGGTAGGAGATTATTTTCCCCTCAAGCCTGCTCTTATGCTTAATTGTCCTAAATTTTGAGACCACTATCTATCTACACTATAAACAGAGATATCCTTTTAAAATGCAAACCACATGTGGTATGGGTTGGTGGGCATCACAATGATGAGCAAGTATGTGGTGAAGAGATCGGAGAGAAAGAGAAGCAGAACAGCTTGAACTCTATGGAGAGAGATGGAACTGGAGGGTGGTGAGGGACGGCCTGATGTGAGTAGTCTGTGTTGCTACCTGAGGCCACGGTGCAGTCCCAGTTCATGCTGCCATCAAGGGCAATGTCTGGGTTTGTGATCCTTCAGCTACAGGGGTCTGTGTTGATGTCCACAGCCCATGTTACTACCAGAGGTCATGCTGATGTCTCTGGTCTGAGCTGCTGTCTGGATCCCTGTTAATGTCTAAGGGCTGAGCAGAGGTGGCCACTAGCTCAGTACTTGGGAGAGTACTTGGGAAAGCAGGCCCTCCCCTGAGGGCATGAGAGTATGAAAGCTTCTCCCAATCATTGCCAGGGCAGTGCTTGAGAACTGGCCCCTATGGAATGAGCACTGAGAGTTGGTTCTTTTCCTGGCTTCTGGGGGCAGGAGAGCTTTCCCTGCCCCTCACCTGGATAAAGTAGTAGAGCTGGCCTTGTTCCATGCTAGGTGCAGCACTGAGTGAGGTAGCCCAAACGGTGTTGAGGAGCTAACCCTGGTGGCATGGGTGCAGGAGAACTGACAGGCTATCCAATTCAGCTACTACCCAGACCCAGATCTGGGGCTTTGAGTTGGCACATTCCAACATCTACCTCAACTGTAAACTCCTGGAGAGTATGAAGGGAGTGGTCTTACAGAACTGATGCTTCAGGATCTTCATGATACAGGGCAACAACAAGCTATCTGAGAGGAATCCTGCTAAGAATTCAGCATCTATAGTGTATCAGAAACCAGAGGGTCTGAGCCAGACCAATGACTCATTGCAATGAACATTTGCAAGTAAAGCTGTTAGGGCAAAAGGCTATGCTGTGTGACACACTATGACACATTAAAGCTTCCATGGTGAATTTTTTCTTCTCTTTTGTGTGGGAGGTTACAAGAGTGGAGGGCAAATGTGGAGGGCTGGAATTATAAGTAGGATTAGGGTACATGATGTGAAATTCAGAAGAATAAAAAAAAAAGTTACAATGAAAAGAAAAGAAATGCCAAAGGGAAGAACTAATGGTGGAATCCAGTGATGGAGTGGTTGCCTGGCAAGTGTCAGATGCCCACTACCATAAAACACAACTTAAAACATAGGCAGCAGCAGCAGCAGCAGCAGCAGCAGCAACAACAACAACACACTCTACACTGAGTTGTTACAGTTGTCTCACAGCATACTGATAGACTTACACCAAATCCTTACTCTGTCACAGTCAGTCAGACTGGGCTGTCTCTTTTTTCTCATGATGCCTCAGATCCTGATGCCGTTTGACATCCCCTATCCCCTCTCTTGATTTTGCTTTGCATACTTTTCTTCAATGAGTGCTTCTTTCCCAGTCTGCTGTCTGGTAGGCTTCTACTGACCTTTTTAGCTCTAGTGTGGAAGTCTTTTTCTGACTACCCTTCCTGTGGTAGACTGTCTCCTTTTATCCAGTACCCATGTCATCAGAACATTTTATACTTTCTATTCATGACACTAGACGTAATTTGTTTCTATGTTCTTATTTGTATGCTTGTTTATTATGTTTCTTGTCTGAAATCCATGAGGGCAGTCTGCATGCATCTTTTGTTGACCATTGAAAAATCAGCTCAGAGTACATATTTGGCCCATAGCAAGTAATCAATAAATATTTGTTGAAAATATTGATTGTAAACTTCTGTCCATTCTGATTCAGTATTTCCACTTTTGTTGAAGTGTGAATTCCAGGTTGAATTTAGAAATTGCCTCTGTGGACAACACTGGGAAAGCTAAACCTATAGTTTGCTGTCAGAAAAGGTATTTTGTCTGCATCCTTGAAACTGAGCACTATGTGAACCCCACCAGGACTAGGCAGCCCCTCAAAACATACAATTTCTATCTGCTGTTTTCAACTAGAATCCAAGCTAATGTAGTCTGTGAACTAATGGGCCAAGATTAGTGTGAATTTACTAGTTAAATAAAGAGCTCAAAGAAGATTGATTTCTGTTTAAACCATAGACCAGTGCAGGGGAAAGTCTGTGTGATTTCCATAGACTTCAACCTAGCTTGTCTCTTTATTCTGTTATGAGCCTCCTGATTCAGACATGGCACAAGGTCTGGAGGTTTCCACTTTATCAAAGATCAAGGCAAGAAGAAGAGATAGCATAGTACTAGGAGAATCTTATGAGAGGGGAGAGCTAAGGGACAGTCCCATGATGCTACTTTATCATCATTTTAAAGAGATTCAATACAGTAACAGCTTAAATCTCCTCACACCCTCCACTAAATGCCTTATGCACATTACTAGGGATGCCAGGGCACATTCAATGATGCAGAGGAAGTTTTGTTTATACTGAAGACATGTGTCATTGAGTGAAAGTAGAGGGGTAAGAAAAGAGAGGTGCTGCCATGCTGCCAAGGGCAACTGGCTCCGATCTTTCCTTCTCTTCTTCTTCTCCTTCTCTTTCTCCTTCTCCTTTCCTTCTCCTCCGTTTGCTTCCCTCCTCTCCTCCTCCTCCTCCTCCTCCTTCTTCCTTCTTCCTTCTTCTTTTTCCTTCTCCTCGTTCTTCTTGTTCTTCTTATTCTTCTCCTTCTCCTCCTCCTCCTCTTCCTCATCTTCCTCCTCCTTTATCTCTTCTTTTTCTCCATCTTTACTGTTGTTCTCACTAACTAATTGGTGAATGGGTAATTGCACCAATCACAACCTGATATGAAAATGATAACCAGACTAAGATATCTCAAGCAGGAAGGTGTGGTTCATGGCAACATGTAAGCTGCCTAGATCAGCAAAAAGTAAGAGAAGTCTTAACGAGCAGTAAAGGAGTAAGATCATGCATACAAATTGTGAGCTTACGTCAGTCAGATGTTGAACTTTCCCTCATTCTGCTAATCTACCTCTTGTGTTTTCTCCAGAGATGTTGACCACATCATTATCTGCAAGAGGCTGTGACAGAAGGCTGTTTACAGTGTGAGTGTAACTGTTCTGTGCCCTTAGTCCTCTCTGCAGCTAAGCACTTCTGTAGGACTTTGTCCTGGCTTGTGGATTCTTTTAGTTCTCAGAGTCCTTACTACCTTCTTGTGGGTTTAGGCCAATGACTGCCGGGGATGGGAACGTGGGAGTCCAGAGTCCTTTCCTTAAGTTAGAACAATTCTGAAGCATTGTCTATGTTCCAGAATTTTCCTTTAGCATTAAAGTGAAATTCCACTGTGACTCGGTTACTTTATTCATTTACCAGATTGTCCTCAGATAATGTTGATAATAAATGATTTGCACATGAGTATTTGTTTAAAGTCTACTTTTAGAGAGCCCAATGCAAAGAAGATTTTTTTCCACCTTTTATGTCAAACTTTTTTGAATAGCATTATGAGTGAGTCATAGTTCTCTCTTTTTTAAGTGATTACAACCAAGGGCATAGGTGTAGTGCCATCCAGGAGGCACCTCCCAAGTCTTATGTATATATATTGCATGAGAGGCCCTGACTAGCAAATGATCTTTAATATTTTTATGTGATGAACAACTTTAGAAAACAACTGATGTGTCATTCTAGAGCAGAAGACCAGCATGCTCTTTGCCATTATACAGAATTAATGCTTCCTAGGCTTGGGTTCCTTTCCCATAGTGTAATTCCCTGCATAAGCAGATAAAGATGAGGTCCATTACATTGTCTGAAAAGCATGGGAGAAAAGGGACAACAGCATAGATACCCCAAGGCTCTTGGTGCTCACTGTGTTGTGGTGTAGAGTCTTCTGTCTGAGCCCAGAAGTCTTGAGTTTTCCTAGTGTGTAATCAGTATCTTTGAGTGGCTAACTTCTAAGCTGGGAAAAAAATATAGATTTCAAATTCTTCCCTCTTCTGACACTGACTTATGCCTCAGTTTTACTATTTACTCCTTGTGGGCCTATTGAATGTATCCTCTCCCGTCAGATCTTCCCTCTTGGTCTATCAGATCTTTCCTCTTGGTCTATTTAATCTTCATTTCCAACATCCATAAAATAAGTAAAACTCAAACAATAAGGAGGTACTACCTTCCCGGTGCTGGTGCTCTGCTTCAAATGAGTGATCTTTCCTTACTGATGTTTACCACAAAGCCCTGGGCACCCTTTGATCTTCTGAGTGCAGGGCTGGCTGGGTTCTCCTCACCCTTACCCTACCCTCTGTCTTGTGTTGGAGAACCTACCCAAACCACAGGACCCTTTCTTGAACTCCTTTTGTGTTTTGATCCTATATGTAAAAAAAGTCCAAGTTTTCAAATAGAATTTGAGCATTTTACATGTTAAAATGAGTCCAGTGAACTTCATGAGTTGGCATGTTATATTTTAAATAGCAGGCAAAGTAACACCAAGATTTAAAACCTGCAGTTTCTTGATAGCTCATCTGTGAAGTCAGAAAATTCTTTTGTTTCTTAAAAAAGTTTCAATTTCTATTTTACTTACTGTCAAAGTAATGATTTTGTTTTTATTACCGCCCAGAGAAGCCCATTATCTCTTTCATCACACAAGGCTGCCTGAAATGACATGTCTCTCCGAGAAAAGGACAAGCTAAGGAAGCATGTTGTGAAAGGTTGTGGTTTTTGCGGAACTGTTGGGCTTTGATTGGTTGAAAGGAACATGGAAAATCTATATTACTGAGACATAAAATCTGGTGAAGATTTTATTTTCAGACTTTGTAGTTACATAGTTTTAAGCAAGAGATCCAATTCCACAGGAATTTGTGGGCTGTGAATGAATGGCCTCCATTTCTTATTTACTGACTTGGAATTTGAATGTTTCAAGCCTGTGTTTATTTGATTATAGAACAGAAATAATAACAATATCAAGAGAGAGAATGGTTTTGTGTGTAGTATAAAAAATCAATACAATGCTAGTGTACTGTCTGATACAGGAAAAGAATGTGATAATGTTTGTTGAATAAAAGATGTTGCTTAGTAACTATTAGATTTTTTTTTTGATTCTTATTAAGTATGAAGTCATTCATAAAAATGTTTTCCTGGTTCCAACTTGGTTTTGGATTTTTATTATGCCAAGAGTTGCTTTCTGACTATGCTGTATGATATTAGCTTTAAAAGCTTAAAGATTTACCCTCCAATTCATGAATAAATCCATGTCCCATCCAATTTAATATTTTCAGATAGGATGAATTCTGTGTTTTCCTACAAGTGTATATAAAACAAGCTTGTCTCTCCCTTATCCCAGAACTTCTGACTTAAATTATTCAGAAGAATTTGTCAATGGTTTCAACAAGTAACTACCAGAAAAAGAAACCCTTTTTTGGATTTTTGGCAGTTATTGCTTTTCTCAAGTCGAACGAGTTGAAACACGGCATGAAGGTGTGAGTGCAGGATTTCAGATCGTATGTTCTGGGTTACCTTGACCTTGTCTGTCTCACTGGACCCAGAGTGCCATGAATGTTGGAAATTAGAAACTTCCTCTTCTTGCCTCTCATTCCATATCTTTAAAAGTATCTGGTCATAGTCTTTAAAATGTGAAGAATACGGTTTTTGAGCTGTAGACTATAGAAAAAATGTTGTTGCAGTGAATTAACTATCCTAACAAGAGGCCAATCAATCAGTGTCAACTTTTAATTGATTCAGTGAGTTTGTCTATTAAAAATGCTTCACTCTGAAACAAATAATTATGGGAGATGTGGTTTTGTCGTCTACTCCTACAAAAGAGCTTCTGTTAGGTTTCCTGAATAGCTTATTTTTATCACTCTGTGCATGTCCTTATTGAACACCTACTGAATGTAAATGAGTATGTGTAAATTTATATGAAATTCTTAGTGCACATGATCACTAGTGGAAAGGTGTGTTGGCAGAGTTGATGGCCTTTGTCAGATGTGTGCTTTTTTCCATGTGGGAACTAACCATGTACTGTATTTGGGCATGTTAGCAAGAGAAAGAGAATGGGGGTGGCAATACTCATGAAATCCTATTAATAACATCTTTTTTTTTTTTCAGCATAGCTTTCTTTCCTGAGACATTTGTTGTTTGACCACTGGAAAGAGGAAAGGGGAAGGCAGGAGGAACAATGTGATCAACTAGCTCTGTCTTGCCTCATGCCCAGCAATCCTTCCTGATCATGCAGAATCTCACTTTAATTTACCAAGAGTTACCCGAAGCTATGGAAACAATAGAAGGTAGAACTTTTAGGAACTTCTTTTGGCCTTGACTTAGTTTTTCATCTGAAGAGAGAAGTGATCGATAACGGTGATTTACCAGTGACCAAAAGACTGGTTAGTTTATGTGTAAGGCAGTTGTTTCTCTCAGTGCCCAGATTCATACACTGGCCCTTCTGATTCAGGCATAGAAAATCTGATCAGAGAGTTCAGCCATGCACTACTCTAGGTGAGAAGCATGTCTGATATGAGATACTAATACTGGAGAGCAGAAAGGAGGGCAGGAGTCTGGAAGATGGATGTGAGCTCACAATGATGATGTATCTGAAGGATCCTAGAGTTGTAGTTGGACAGATTTCTGCATGACAGCATATGGATCTTGGTTGACTGTGCAACCCCTAAGCCAACACAGACCCAAGATGTAAGGGCAGTATCCACCTAGGAAACTTGTATCCTCTAGCAAAGCACCAAGGGAAGCTGTTTTCCTTCTTGACAGTCTGAACTTATGGGTGAACAGATTCCTTAAACATATTCATATCTTTCTGTCTCTGATCATCTTTCCCACAGGACAGAGAACCATCTTTCAAATGAAATTTCAGCCTCCTACCTGAATGTTCCATAGTTCTTCAGAGAATTATATGTTCATTCTCTCAATAAATTTGTATGGCAAGCATTGCTCAAGACAGAAATGCAAAGAAGAACTTAATGTGTTAGTGGCAAGTTAAGGAAGAGATAAACAAATCCTTGGACCAGACTGTGACGAAAATGTCAACAAGGTAACATGACAGAGAGTGACTCAGGTAAAAGTGGGCTGTGAGGTGGATTGGAAGTCCTCTCTGGGGGTGGAATGTGATATCATTTTAGAACTGAATGTCTAGGAGAAGCCAATTACACAAATGTCAGAGAAAAACACCCAATGAATAAAGATCATTATATGTAAAAGCTTGAAGGAAAATGGAACTTAGTGTGTATATGACAGAAGAAGACCCACATAGAGAAGGTGGGGAGGGGATATCTATGTGACATTGCAGGGGCATTTGTAGATCATGGTATAACTTCCAGCTTTATATGAGTATAATTGGAAGCTTTTGGGCATTCTAAAGAGAAGAGTAAGAATTCAATTAACATTTCTAATTAATTACATTGTGGTATACTGACAAGAATAAAGGTGAAGATAGTAGGTAGGATTATTGGATGATCTGTAGGAAAATGATGGTGGCTTGGGTTCAGGTAGTGACAATGGACCCTGAGACATGATTGGATGTGGAATACGGCTGCAAGAGGAAAGAAGAAAACTAGAAGATAAATTGAGCAAGAGGTTTTAGAGCAAAAAGTCAAGATGGTGTTAATGATCCTGTGTGCACAATGTCAAGGTTTTAAGGCTCTGTGTGCACCATTTACTGGACAGAAGCATGACAAAGGAACTGGGGCAGATGAGGGTGGGAATCAGAAGAAGGTCTTATGTAGGCAGTTGCAGGACAGATGTAATGTCCTGTAGGACTGGAGCTTTACATCTGGGATTGCCAGTTTGTATGTGGTGTCAAATGCTTTTTTAGAGAATTTCATGAGGCAGGAAACTTAATGTTTAAATGTTAGAGACAAAAGAAGAAAAACATAAAATAAATAAAAGCAAAGGCCAAGGAGTGAGGCTGGGGATGTTGCTCAATGAAGAGATTGGTTGCCTAGGAGGCATGGAGCTCTGGGTTCAGTCCACAGCACCACATAAAATGGGTGTAGTATCTCAGTACTTGGGATGCAGAGGGAGAAGGACTAAAAATTCAAGGCTATTCTCAGCTATATAGCAAGTCTTACACATTCCATGGCCAGCGACACTGCCTAAACTAAACACTAAACACTAAACACTAAACACTAAACACTAAACACTAAACACTAAACACTAAACACTAAACACTAAACACTAAACACTAAACAAACACTAAACACTAAACTAAACTAAACTTCCACGTAATGAATTTTGAGAGAAATTAGGGACCATGTTGTCAGGAAGCCTTCCAAGAAAAGGGGAGTGGTCACGTGGTTGAGATGTTATATGGCCTGAGGACTGGTCATTGCTTTAAATGAGGTGGGGGAATCTAGGTTTTAGTAGCACATGGGAAATGAAGCTGACCATAGACAGACCAGGAAGGAATGGTTCTTTTATTTCTGACCTGGGAATCTTGTCTTCTGACGGTCTCCACAAAAGCCTCCACTGTACCTTCTTAGTTTGAAAGAAGCTAAAAATGCTTTACTTTGAGGAGATGATGAAAGACGGTTGAGTAGACCACATGGAGGCTTTCCCTCCTTTTCTCAGGTTCTTGTAAGCAAAAGCAAGAACCAAGGGATGGAGAACAGCTTAGGGGAGATTGCAAGATTCCTTTCTCCCTCTTGTTCTTCTCTCACTTCCTTCTATGACAGCAGATATCACTGCATGTTGTGTGGGAATGGGCTTAGTGCAGAAGAAAGGAACAATTTAATGATGAAAGAAATAACAATGGGATTTGGCTACACTGAATGCAGAGCAGAGATTTTGCTTAGCAATCCTCTGATATCCCAACCTTATACTGCCCCACACCTGGGCATACAGAATTGTTGTGGCTTAAACGACTGAGGCTGTAACTGGAGCTATCTAACCAACCATGAAAGATGGAGAGAGAATTGCATGATCTGATCCAGCAATTGTAAAGCACTATGTAAATAATCCATGAGCTCGGAGACTGGCAGGGCAAATATAATTGTCGAACATGACCTCTCCCATGTCTACAGTGCTCCTAAGCTATCTTTGTATTACTCTGCCCCACTGGAGCCACGATCAGTGGATTCTAGTACAGTTTGGGCTGAAGTGGGTGCTGAGCAGTCTGAGATAGAGGACATTGACACATTAGTGACAAAGACGGAGTAGAGAAAATGACATATATTTTTAAAAAGTGATTTCATTTGATGTAAAAAGCAATGTTTTAATAATCAATGTTTGCTATCTAAGTGAAAAAGTAAGCCAGATAATTTTTGCTTAATTTTCCCAGAAAGATCTGATAGTTTTTGTCATTATTATTCTTTTGGGCCTATTGTTTTAACTTAGACATTTATAGAAACTCTTTATAAATCTCTCTTGTATATGTGTTTGTATATATGTACACATACACATGTGTCTGCACTTACATGTAGAGGCCACAAGGTACCTAAGACAGTGTTCCTCAGGAATTAGATTTAAAAAAAAAACATTCATTTATTTTTGTGTATATATGCATATGTGTCTTTATGCCACTCTGTGTGTATGTGTGTGTGTGTGTGTCTGTGTGTGTGAGAGTGTACATGTATGTATGTGTACAGGTCAGAAGTTAACTTATGACATCCCCTAGTCAGTTCTATACTTCCACCATGTGAGTACCAGGGATTGAACTAAGGTTGACAAGTGCCTTTACTTTGTGAGTCTTCCATCAGTTCCTTCCCCACCTTGTTTTTTGAAACCAGAGTTTCTTATTGGCTTGGGAACCCCAGAGATTTACCTGTGTCTATCTCTCAAGCATGGGAATTATGCGTGTATATCACCATTCCCAACTTTTTAAGTTCTGGAGATCAAACTCAGGTCCTTGAGCTTTCAAAACAAGCACTTTCCCAATTGTGTTACCTCCCTGGTCCTGGTGCTCGTCCTAAAGAAAGGAGCTCTTTGGTGTCTAGAATGCAGTGATAATCAACGTTTGAACACCATTCCCCAGGCAGGCCTATCACACCTGGCTACATCAAACCTAATGCCACCATTTTAATCCTCACAATGACGTATTTACTGCTATTCCTTTCAGGTTTTGGAAGAGGAAACTGAGGTTCAGGTATTAAATTACAGACCCTAGGTCATGAGGCTCAAGATGGTCAATCAGAGATTCAAATCCAGGAAATGTGTTCCCTGCATCTCTGCCCTCATCCCTTGGTTATGATTCTGGTGCTCCTGAAGGTGGAGAGATGGCGCCCTGAGTGACAGCTAGCAGAAAGAGCAAATGTGACACTCATTCTGAGGATGCTCCTTTTAATTAGGATGCTTCTCTGCCTTTTCTGCCTTGTAGCTTGCCCTGGGATAGAAAACAACCCCTAACTCAAATAGAAATGACACTACCACACTCTTGGCTCTTAGAAACGATTCAGCAATTTAAAATCTGATTTCCACTTCTAGTGAGGTGCAGTTGGTGATAGGAAGTGAAAAATCTCTTCCCCCTTTGCTGAGCAGAAGGCCAGCTTTTCTCTCCTCCTCCTCCTCCTCCTCCTCCTCCTCCTCCTCCTCCTCCTCCTCCTCCTCCTCCTCGACGATGAGTGCTTTTAACAAACCTCAGGTGTGTTATTGCTTAGTTTCCTTTCTCATGGAATAGAATGAGTGATGCTTTCTCTCGACTTTAGTCTCAATAACGGCATATGATATGTCTATCTTTGTACATGTGCACATTCCAGATGCTTAGCCCAGCGGTAGAGTAAATATTAATCAATGCTGACTAAGTCGTTCTACCATCCAGAGTCAAGTCTTTTCTGAAGTTTGCCCTTCTGGACTTTTCCCCAATGTGTATCACAAGATGGAATACTATAAGGTCTTCTTTTTCCTGTCCAAAGAAGCATTTGTCTATGCAGTCACAATAGCTAGCATGTGGAATCAGTCTGCATGCATCAACAGGTGACTGGATAGAGAAAATATAATGTGTGTGTGTGTGTGTGTGTGTGTATACACCCAATACACCCAATAAGATACTAAATTTAGCATTTAAAAAGAAGGAAATTATGTCATTGCACCAACATGTAAGTACTTAGAACATTATGCTAAGTGAAACAAGCTGGGTATGAAGGGAGCGGTTCTAATGCCAAGGTCCTGTTCCCCAACTGGTTTTTTGTCAGTAAAGAAAGCTGGGGGCCAATTGCTGGGTAGAAGCTATAAGTAGGACTTCCAGGTCTCAGGAGGAGAAGGCAGACTAAAGGAGGGAGAGGAGTTTCTGCCATGTTATGGAGGGAGAACACAGCAACCATGTGAGGTCTGG
Source organism: Rhabdomys pumilio (assembly GCA_030674055.1). Taxonomy (NCBI): domain Eukaryota; kingdom Metazoa; phylum Chordata; class Mammalia; order Rodentia; family Muridae; genus Rhabdomys; species Rhabdomys pumilio. The sequence continues at coordinate 82,789,140 of JANHMN010000001.1, forward strand.
GAGGGGGGGAAGGGGGGGAGGTGCGGGGAACTGGGCCCTGTGGCCACTACTACAGGCAAGTGGCTAGGGATGTTTGACAGGGGCTAGGTGGGACTAGTCACTGAAGTTTAGGGCAAGTGAAAAGACTGAGATAATAAATTGGTAAGGGCACGCTTTTCCAGGTGGGAGATATCAGTGCCCAGCAATTGTGCCAAGAAAGCAAGTTATAAAGGAACAAACTGTTTGTGTGTCTTTTATCCACAGATTCAAGGGAGACTTGGAGGGGGCTGGTAGTTTGGTCACCTCCCGGAGCTAAAGGTAGGCAGAGCAAAAGGGAAGTGAGGTCGAGGCTGGTAGCATGGTCGATCCTGAAGCAAAGGCAGTAGCATAAAATTACATACAACATAGGTATAAAAAGACTAATACCATGCAATTTCACTTATATGTGCATTCTAAAGAAGAGGAATGTGCATAAATAGAGAACAGATCGTGTTAGTAGAACTTGGTGATAGAGGGGTAGATAACAGAGAGAAGTTGACCAAACAGTACAAAGTTCTAGATGATGTGAATAAGATTCCAAAAACTGTTGAATAAAAAGTTGACCACAGTTAATATAGTAGATTGTGTGCTTTTTAAATGGACAAAATGTTCTCACTGCAGACAAGTATATGCGACAATTATTAATTACATTAATATTAGCTTATTATAAACATTCTACATGTGTTTACACACCAGCCCATCACATTATAGCCCACAGATGTGCATAATAACTATCAATTAAAAATAAAATATGAGCTCTTTCTTTTGTGTCTGTGTGGAAGCTACATGCTGTGTGTCTTCCTCAGTTGCTCCTCATACTTGTTTCCCTGGAGTCACTGATTCAACTTGACTGGCAGGCCACTAACCTCCAGAAATTCTCTGCCTCCCAATGGAATTAGGTATGCACCTGGATTTTTAAGTTGACATCAGGGACAGGATTTAGGCCTTCATGTTTGTGTGGCAAGTGCTTTCCCAGCTGAGCCTTGTCCCCAGTTCTATGCTTTATAGTTCTCTATGTGAATGTACTATCATTTCTCAACTATTCATCACATTGCTCCTGTATTTCTTGAAAATTTAAGTAAAATTTCAAAGAAAAGACTTGTAGATTAATCTTCACATAGTTCCTTATTGTGTATTTGATTGCAAGAAAGGACTTTGCTGGGTCACATGGTATGCACTATCTTGCCCCAAACTTTTGTCTGGAAGGCATGGACCAACATCATATAGAGTGTCATTTTCTATGCATCATCGTTTGCACAAAGCATCTCTTCTCAAAGATAGTTTTTGCCATTATCTTGAAGAATTATATCACAGTTTTAATTTACATCTATTTTTGTTCTTTTGATTCTAGGCAGTATGAGAAATGTAGCAAGGGTAGCATTTTTGAAATATATTAATCCTTGCTTCCTTTTTTCTATTTCCTTTTACATGATTCGTCTCCTATCCAGCCAGAGGCATCCAGTGCTTTGGGGGAAGCTTAGGACTCTCATAATAGCATGAAAAGAGAGAAGAGATGTTCAACATTTAGCTTTTGAATTCTAAAATAGGACTTCTGATCTGTATTAAGATAATTGTCTTAAAAGATAGGCTCTCTTCAAAAAATAAACTTTAAAAATAGAATGTAAAATACTGACAGAAAAGTAATATAAGTCCCAGGTTCCCGTGTGGTTCTTATGGTGTGTTTTGCACTGTGGATACAAAGGCAGGCACTGTGGTGTTTCAGAGAGGAGCAAAGCCAGGACCCCACACTCTGCGCTGCCCAGTCTCCCTTCCATCACCACAGATTCCTGTCTCCAACCAAAATGACGTACACAGTATGTGGACAATTTATCTGGATTCTTTCTCTTCAAATTAGGTTTATAAGACGTCTTCATGTTATTGTGTACAGTATTAGCTTGTTCAATTTCATTGATGATCATTCCATTTTATAAGTATGTCACCACTTATTTTTCAATTTAGGGAATAAAACTATAGGTACCAATTCTTAGTACTGTGCATTTTCAATTGGATCTATGTATTTGCATATGAAATGTATCCAATCTTAGGGTGGCTTTAATTTGCATTTTTCCCACTGATTAATGATGTCCATAACCAACCGACTTTTTATATACTTATTGGTTGGGTATATGTTTTCTTTTTGTCAAATCCTTATTTAAATGGTTGATTGCATTCCTTGCCAATCAAACTTGTTTTGTTGCTTTTTTGTTGACTTGTAGATTTCTTGTTGATTTCATAGATTTGGTTATCAAACCTTTGTTCAGCACACATCTTATAACCTTTTCTACAAATATTGAGTTTCACTTTTACTTTAATAGTATTTTGTCACAAAAATTCCTATTTTTTTGTGTGTATGTGTATGTCTGTGTATATGTGTGTGTCTGTGTATATGTGTGTGTGTGTATCTGTGTGTGTGTGCATGAAAGTCAGAGAGTGACATTGTATGTCCTGTTTTAGCCTTCTCTCACCTTATTCTCTTGAGACAAGATCTCTTGTTGAATCTGGAGCTGGGTGGGTGACCAGCAAGTCCCAGTGGTGTGCCTGTCTTTATGTCCCCCACAGCACTAGATGTATACTTTATTTTATGTAAATGCTGAGATCTGAGCTCAGCTCCCCATTCGTGCACAGCAAGCTCTTATCCATTGAGCTATCTCTCTAGCCCAACTCCAAGTTCTTAATTTTTAAAGTTATTTGTCAATCTTCTCCATCATGATTTATGTTCTTGTATTTTGTCTAAGCAAACACTACCTACCCCAAGGTCAGCAAGATGTTCTATTAAGTAATCTTTCAGAAGCTTTGTAGTTATAGTTTTTTTTTTTTTTCATATATGCCTAAAATCTACCTAAAGCTAACTTCTGTTAATGGTGCAAAGACAAAGTTCAAGATGAGTTTTTACAGAATGAAGGCATCTGTCCTTACTAACATGGGCTCTGGGCTGTCAGCGTTCCTGGCCTCCCACAGAGATCTCTTCCTAGTCTGTGGATGCCTTGCAGGGAGGAATTGTAGAGAGCCATGCCCCTCATGTCAGTTGTGTTCACTTTGGGATCCTGTTATTTTAAGTCAGAATCTCTTAGTTTTTCTTAGCTGACTTCAAGCAGCTGCTTTAAAAATAAAATCTAAACCCAAACTTGAGACAATTTCAGAACGTTTTAAACTCAAGTTCGGATTGACACAAGGCTCTCCATTTAGAAACAGAAGTCCAAAGAGCAGAAGCTTTAATGGAAAAAAACAACAACAACCAAAAAAAAAAAAAAAAAAAAAAAAAAAAAAACAAGAGTTTTAAATTTTATTTTCCGAAGCTCTCTGTTCTTGAGAGGGAGGTCTAATGGTTCTATGTACAAGAGTTTTAGCATGAGCCATGGTGCAGAGAAGCGGAAGAGGTTGGGAGAAATGTTCTTACCTTACCAGAAAGGAGGAGAATGTAGAAGACATGTTATTATAGGGGGCGGGGTTTAAGGAGAAAAGGCAAAATGATGTAGTGTGATTCCCTGAGGATTCTGTCCTCATTCTTTTGGGCTTTGGCTTAAAGTTTAGCAGAGACAGTGCTGGCAAGATAGATCAACAGGTAAATGTGTTTGCTGTCAAGCCTGTCCGTGTGACTTCCATCCCCAGGACCCAGGGTAGAAGGAAATAACTGACACTAGCAAGTTATCCTCTAACTTCCACATACATGCCATGCTGTAGGCACACACACACACACACACACACACACACACACACACACACACACACAGAGAGAGAGAGAGAGAGAGAGAGAGAGAGAGAGAGAGAGAGAAAGAGAGAGAGGATTATTTTGAAGGATCAAATATCTCAAAATAAAATTTCAGAAGAAAAAGGGAGGCTATAGAATGCTAGGTAGAAACAGGTCTGCCTTAGCAGCTGTCCCCAGGGAGTAGTCTGCTAGCTTGATTGTCCCCTGGCATGGGGACACAGAAATATCCTGAAGGAGATCCTGAACAGAAAGAAGACTGAGTCATCCTTAAACGCGAAGAGATTTAGGGACCTTTCATTAGCAAGGTCTTCCCACCTTACGTCCATATCACCTGTAAAAATTGAAGCCAGGATTTGTCTTCGTGTATTAAAAAAATAAGCTTCACTTTTATTATACATCCCAATAGTCATCTATTTAAGTAAATGTTTGACATCGGTGTAAAATGATGCTTGCATGCTCTGTGTGCATGAGGTCAAAACTGCATGTGGTGTGGCACTGGATCCTCTGCCCTGGATTACCCTCTAGCTGGCAACCCTACAGTCATCAGGTCCTTTACCTGTTGGGGGACAAATGGGTGATTACATGATCTCTGAAACCTTTTACAAGTCTGTGAGTCTAAGAAGCAGGGACAAGCTTGGTACTCCTGAGCAGTCATTATGACTTTGTTTAGTTTTCCATGATGCGATACAGAAATGTAGCCGTTCTTTTAGATATACAACCATCAGGGTTGGCATCAGGACAAGCACCCATACTTCATAAAGTATAAATATTTGTTTTAGCTTCCCTTAACAAGTTATGTGCTTTAAGGCTTTCAGAGGGTCTTGTAAGTGGGGTGGGCAAAATAGTGAAAGTTAAACAAAGCTTTGAAAGGATTTATCAGGTAAATGTTATGGATTGTTGTGATTTAATTTATGGGATTAGTTTGACTTTCAATTACTGGGCATCACATCGAATCACTTTATATTTTGAACTCTGTAACTAGGACTCACTACACTCGATCTTTCATTTGGAGAGGGATTATCAATAATTAGACACTGTGGCCTTATTGATCAGTTAATCAATACCTACATTAATCACCAGTGGTCTAAAAACAATTCACTCTTTGCATTAAAAGGAATCAGCGTGATCAAATTAGCATGTTTTGCTCAAAGCTGAGAGAAGATGTGCTTTTCCAAAGAAATGCAGGGAGCAGGTGAGATGGTGAATTCAAAGGAGATCGGCTGTGGCTGAGTAGCTTTAACTAGAATCGCATTCCAATTGTGGGGATTGGTTTCACTTTTCTTTGAAGTTTGTATGATGTGACAAAATTTTATTTTTACTATAAAGTTGGGCAGAATGAATACAAGCTTTTCTATACTATATTTTTTTCTTGTTTCTTCCTCCCTCCTCCCTCCTCCTTCCCCCTCCCTCCCTTCTTTTGTCAGGATCTCACTGCACAGCCCAGGCCAGCCTTACACACTCAATCCTCCTCCCTCAATTTTTGAAGTACTGGGAATACAGGCATGTATCACTCACTGCCTGTGGCTACTGTGACACATTGTAATGTTTGTTCTTCATTCTCCTTATCCTGGAATTTAGTTTATGGTGAACCATCCAAAGTACCTCAGTGATTCTAGAAACATGGCTGTGTTGAATGGTGAAAAGGATTAGTTAGCTGGGAAGAATGGAGTGTGCGCCCAACAGGAGGAAGGGCTGTTACCTTGGATAGCTCCAGAATGGACTTCCTTTTTTTCCTCAGTTATGTGGTTTATCCGGCTTCAGATAAGCAAGTCTGTGGACAGCAGGAGGGGCTAGTCCTGTCTCTTCCATGCTATCATTGACAGCATTATTTCTCAGGCTGTCACTCAACCTGGGGACTGTCAAGTAAGACCAGAGATTCATCCAATGGCTTTTAATAATTTGGCATTCCTTTCATATGAATAATTTATTGTTTTTAAAAGCAGAAGACTATTATCTGTGGTTAGTAAATGTGCAGGGTTGAGGCACAGTCTTAGGGCTCTTTTCATTACTGGATGGTTGTCTGTACAGTTGTAGGAGTTAAAATAAAAAAGGAAGTGGGGCTTTTTTTTTTTTTAAGATCATATCAGAGGTAGAAATGATACATCACAGATGAGAATAATACTGGCTGTCTCTTTAAATTTATCCATCACAAGCACCACACAATTTCTTTGAAATGGGAGCTTACAGCATTCTGGTGAGTTTTTGAAGTCAGTCATTTTCACTCTCGGAGGAAATAAAGACCTGACTTGCCTGGTCTTTGAGTCTTGGTCCTACTAGGAATAAGGCAGGATCATTTTCTTATTTCTATTTTAAGTTTTAAAGAATAAAAACAAGTTTTTATTGTAAAATAGAGGAGGGGGCAACCAGCTGTTTTCTCACCGAGCAAGTTAAGGGGAATGGTCCCTCACTGTATTGTTCTGTGTCGCAAGTTACAAGGAATGGTCCCTCACTCTATCGCTCTGTGTCGTATTGTCTTTGATCTATTCACACTCTGCTAAACAGCTTTCAAAATGTTATTCTTAATGATTGCTAGATAGTCTGACTATAAGAATGTTACATAATTTATTTCTCTATTACTTAATAATTTAGTTCCTCCCAATTTTTATCATTATAAGTGACTCTTTGATCAGAATTTTTGACCATAACTCTTTAATCTGCATTTCTGATTATTTTCTCATAATAAGTTCCCAGGAATAGAATTATGCAGTTAAATAGTAAGTATCTTTTTTAAAAAAATATTTAAATCTTGAAGTCTTTTTACAACTCATCATATCTGTATTTGTTTATCCGTTTGTTTTGTGAACACTGAGGTCAGAGGAGGGTCTGTCCTGCTCTGCTTCGTTCCCATAAGACAGGGTCTCTCATTGGAGCGGGGCTGGCAGGCAGCAAGCTCCATGAATTCTGCTGTCTACGCCCTCCACAGAGCTTCTGTTATAGGAAAACACAGTCACGTCTGGCTTTTCACGTGGCAACTGGCAATTTCAGCTCAGGTTCTTGTGCTTGCACTGCACTCTTGCCTACTAGCTCCCATTTATATGTATTTTTACAAAACTGTGTACGCTTACCTGTTTGTGTATGTGCATGCAGTTATCCTTTTTTTTTGATTGTTAGAAATTCTTACATACTAAAAAAAAAAATCTACTCCATCTCCAAGTATAAATTAACTTATACATCTAATATGTATAATAGTTGAAGAAGGTTCTAAATTACCACATTAAAGAAAAAATAGGTAGATGCCACATCTCAATCAATGAAAATATGGCCTATGAAATTTTTTGATTAATGTATATTCAAAGTCTGTATTTTCAACTAGCAAGAAGTAGGTATTTACTAGGAGCCCACTATTATTAGTTTCTGGTTTTATGTATAGATGTGCAAATATATGTAATTTGAAGCATGTATATGTGTATTACATACCAATATGTTTGCCTACCTCATAATTATATATATATATATATATATATATATATATATATATATATATATCCTGTCATTTTCCTACAATGACAAAATTTCTGACCAATACATAGAGACTCCTGTCAACATATATCCATAAGAAAATGGCTATTTGAGGTGTCTCCTCTTCTTTGGCATTCACAATCTTGGTGGAGAGATGGAAGTATTAATTTTAATGCAAGGCAGAATTTGGTAAGTGCCGTAAGAGAATTATAAACAGAACAAGCTTGTGTGAGAAAGGTGGATTAGCCCAGTTAAAGGCAGCTCTTTCATGGACAGTGAGTTCTGAAGTATCTCTATAAAATAGATAATTTATAGGCTCATCTGACTACTTAAGGCTGGCTTGACGTTCAGTAAACAGTCAGGAATTGAGAACAAGAAGGAATTGAGAGCAGTGGTGTGAGGGGTGCGGATTGTGGAGCAGAGACAGGGAAGATGTAGAAAGAGAAGACAATTCTAGGTGGAGGGGAAGTTAAATAGAAACAGAAAGCTGAACCATGTAGGGCTGGCTGTCTTAGGAAATTGTAACTGTACAGGTGCAGGTAGAGGGTGGAGAACAGGCAAGGACCGTGTGCTAGGCATCTATAGATGCTAAGCTGACAAATAAGGACTTTATGTTCCAAGCAGTCGGGGAGCCTTTGAGGGTTTTTGAGCAGGTGGATGCCATGACCCAAGCTGGGTGAGACAACTTGCCTGTGGTGGGGGTGATAAATGAAAGGAAGGAGAAAAGAGAAGGAGGAGAAGGATCCAGCCGTGAGGTGAGGTCGTAAGTGGTATAATTGGAGGATGGTCAGTAGAGAGAGAATGGATCTAAGGGGCAGTTTGGAGGGAAAATTGATAGGATGCACTGCCTAATTAGGTGTAGTGAGGGAGAAAGGAAGGAAAGGGAGAACGATGGGCCCAAGATAAGCTCCACATACAGAGTCTGAGCAGTTCAATCAGCTCAGCTCCCATCCTGAGACTGTGTTGCCTTTAATGCGGCTCTGGAAGTGGAATGCACCTGGTGGGATTGAATCAAAGACTGTTTTGATATCAAAAGAAGAGCCTCCCATTTCTGCACTTCTCCTGGCCGTATTTCAAGAACACTGGTCCAGACTCTGGAGACAGGTTAGTTGGGGGCTCATCACAGTTACTATTCAAGCCATATTCTAATTTGTGGGACATGAGACAAGTACCTCCACCCCTGACAATGTTGGTATTGTTACACGACTTTACTATTTTGTGTGAGTTTAAGAATTAACTGAATAATGAACACAACGGACTTATAGCGTGGTTGGGAAAATGTTGCTTAAGACATGTCATTTAACTAACAAATGATGAACATTTTTTGTTCTCTTCAAAACTTAAGACTAGCAATGTTAAGTGCAAGCACTGAATATCCAAATTCCATCAATCTAAAGAGCAATGTGATATTATAGTAGAGCAACTGGCAGATGTGACCCTCACCAGATGTTCCAAAGGAGTGTTATCTCTCTTAACAAAGCAGCATCAACATCCTCTTGAAGGAGCAGACAAAGAAACCTAAGATGTTCTGTGTCAAGGAATTAAAAATAAGTCAAAAAAGTACAAACTTCTACACTTTTTTTTCTGTGCTCAGGGAGAAGCTTAGGGTTCATTTTTTAGAAGGTCCATGTATGCTTAATTAAACAACCCTACACAAAGGTTACAAAGGGATGCAGAGAGTAGGAGAAACAGTTTTCCTCAGGGAAGAGTGCACAAATTCATCATCTAATACCAAAGGGTCAGCCCGGAAAACATACATACAAGTAACATTATACAGGCATATTTATGGATAGGCATAGATATGAATATAATTACACACATATGTATGTAATAAAAATTAATGAAAAAGAGGATATAAAATTGAAAGAGAGCAAGGAGGGGTGAGTAGGAGGGTCTGGAGGGGGGAAACAGGAGGGATAAATGATGCAATTATATTATAATCTAAAAAAATAAAAATAAAAATAATAAAAATAAAAATAAAAAAAATAGCAAGCACTGGCCATCACTGTGGAGTTCCAGTATCTCAATCAGGCTTCTTGTAAGTGCTCTATGGAATGTGATCGCCTAGGAAGAGTGTGTGTGTGTGTGTGTGTGTGTGTGTGTGTGTGTGTGTGCTTTCTGGATCCTTGAAATGGCCAAGGAATATAAAGTGGAAAAGGAGTGGGAGGTTATAAAAACATTTACTTATTGTGTGTATGTGCACACATACCACAACCTGCATGTGAAGTCAGAGGAATCTGTTCTCTCCTTCCACCCTGTGGTATCTGAGCATCCAACTCAGGTCATCGGATTTGGCAGCAAGCATCCTTACCCTCTGAGTCATCTCCCAGGCCCTAGACAGAGAGATTTTGTGAAGACAGAGCCAATTATGAGCACTTGAATAAAATTCCAAGACTGAGTCCTTCCTCATCAAAATCCAATTGTATGACGATTTCTAAATCTTTCTATTCTTAACAGTCCCTCTAAGCCTTCTCTGGTAACATCTGGATCCTTTTTGGAAGGCAGGAAATAAAAAACAAATTTATTTACTTTCTTGATTTTTGTTTTTAAACATCCCAAGCTGTCTTAGTTTCTTGGCCTTTGAGAAATGGCTCTTGTTTCTAGCACCATTTTAAAACTATTTGCGGATGTGGACATCAAAAAGACGCTAATGGATTATAATGCATTGAATAAAATAAAAACTAGTCAGTCTAAATTAACAATAAATACAGAAATGTAAATGGGCTGGAGGAGAAGAGATGATTCTTCCATACAGTAGACACAGCCAATAAATGAAAGCCTAATGAAACCTGATGATGTTACAAAGAAATCACCATTTTGTAATTACCATTAAGAGGCACTAAAAGCAGGGATTAAAAATGTGATGGCAAACACATTTCAGAGTTTCAAAAGATAATCTCAAAATATATCCCCACAATATCCATTAATTAAGTAAGAAAAATGGTATTGTTACAGGACAGCAACTGCAGAACCATCTGCACCAGGTGATCAAATGAGCACCATGGCTCCTGGGACAAACCAGCCAGCATCCTGCGCCTACTGACGTGCTCTCCTGGGAAGTGCACAGTATCATTTTTGTGATATTCCTGCCAAAAATACATAACCCAAATCTCACATAATGGTGAGAAAACACCACAGAAATCCAAGTTCAAGGGAGTCCTACAAAATAACCAGCCTGTTTCAAAAAAAAAAAAAAGTCAAGAGCAGAGAAAGGAAAAAGAAGACTGAATGACTGAATTAAATTAGACCAAGAAAACATAAAAACTCAATGCAATGTGTGATTGCCGATAGAATCCTGAATCAGGGAGAACCTCACTGTAACAGGCGTTACCGGGCAATGTGAAACTGGTGTCCATGAAGTTAACAGCTCTGTATCAACATTTAATTTCTTGATTTTGGTAACTTTGCCATTATGTACACATTATTAGTCATGG
>JANHMN010000001.1:82799769-82870246 GCA_030674055.1 Rhabdomys pumilio
TATACACATATTGTGGCTTAGAAATGAAAGTGTGTGTGTGTGTGTGTTTAGGAGTTCATGCTCACATGCATATATTTGTAAGACAGAGCAGGGAGAACGAGGTACAGCCTTCTCACTTAAATGACCTCAGATGAAGATAGTACTTTACTGTCCTCAAAAGCAAATGTTGTTTAAGCAACATGAAGAATGTTGAGGTCACTTCTACCTTTTCTTTCCTGCCCTCATGGCTGTGTTTGTGAGATATGGGTAGGGAGGGTTGCCTTGATGTTCATTCTGGGACTGTTTTTTTGTATAAATGATTGTATATCTATTTAAAAGGGTGATTTTTTTCCTTCTGGAAAGTCGGGATGTAGATTTTTCTTACATTCTGCTCTTAAGCACTTGACTCTCAATAGGAGTTATTGTAATATGCTTTTATAGTTTAGTGTTTGCTATTAAGACCATAAGATTGCATCTTCAGCTTTAAGGTCTTTAATCTCTCTCTCTCTCTTTTTTCTTTTTTGGGTAGGATGAATTTTATTCAGCTTGCTTTGTTGTTAAGTTTATATTGGTCATTCAATTGGTATGACTCCCAGGTAGAAGATATTCCTGCTTCTCTCTGTGAAAACTGATCCTATTAGATTTCATTAGAAGGTAGCTCAAGTTTATCTATCACTAGATCCATACATCAGGAGAGTGTTCTGCTCAAAACGTCAGAAGTGGGCTTTGGTGTTCTAATACAACCCCAAACAAAGGTGTCTCAGAAATTTCTTCCTTCTGCCTTATCAAAAGTGAGGTTTTGGAGCACAAGGCTTTGTCTTCAGTCTTGTGTTGATCACTCCTGGTTCCTTGGACAAACTTCTGCTTACTCTTAGTCTCCCAAAGTTTCTCTCATGCATCTTACAGGATGGTCCTAGCCTTTAATTGGGGGAAGGGATCTGAAAGGCTCACAGCCTCAATATGACCCAGAGCAGAGATGCACAGAGATTTTGACTTTGCTGATTTTCTCACTCATCAATTCTTTCACAACCAAGTTAGACAGACAACAGTTCTGCTTCCCAGTCATTTCCACAGTATGCTGCGGACATACACATTAGATAGACTCGGTTCTAGACTGGGACAGTAGTTTCTTTAGAACCCCCACTCCAGTTATGAATGTCTTTAGGCTTAGACTCAAAAGTTTCTATCATCTTCCAAAATCAAACCTGGTTCGAACCACGTCTCAACGTGCAGCTTTAGTGTGGATCTCAGTATTTTTAGAAAACAGTGACCAGGTTCTTTAGGCTTAGTATAAACAGGCAGGAACTTCTCTGCATGCATTGCAGCTAGGAGAGAGCAAGTCTTTGAGGCTCACTGCCCTGGTCCATGTGCTTTGTGAGTCAGCCTTGCGTCAGTACCTCCCAGTGTGAAGGTGCATGGGGTGTAACACATGACAGATGACTCATCATACAAGGATAGTCATCTAGCATGTCTGCTTGGACTCGGGTAGACAATATTTGTTTGTATTCTCTGGCTTTCATTAGTCTCAGGCTCAACATAGCTTTTACCGCTTTTTAATTTAGTAAAACTCCGTTTTCAGAATAATTATATCAGAAATTAAGGATGTTTAAGCAAAATCAAATAAAACTACCTGCCACTAGTTTAGATTTAATATAATGTATATATTTTTGGTCATTTGTACATGTCACTGATTTCCATGTCTCATAATAGAATTAATAAGGTCTACATTGGTTGACATTCATTGGCTTTCTTCAGTGAGCTCCGATATTGGGAGCTTCATGAAGTTAGTTAGCATATACCTTCCCAAAGCAAACATTAATAGTCACATCTCAATAAAGCACATTAGTGTATCAGGGAAATATTAAACGATCTAGTCATTTAACTACTGGTTGTAATAAAAACAAACTTGGTAATTGTGTTGTGGTGGCTAATTTCAGTTGTCATCTGGGAAATGGGACCCTCAGTTGAGGAATTGCCTCTATCAGATTGGCTTGTGGGAATGTCTGTGGAATGTTTTCTTGATTAGTAGTTGATGTGGGTTGTGAGCACATACGGATGCCCAGCCTGGGGCAGGTGGTACCATCTCTAGGTGATTCTGGGCTGGGTAAAAATGGTGACCGAGAAAGCAAAGCGAGAGGAAGCAAGCCAGTAAGCTTCACTCGTGTGTGTGTGTGTGTGTGTGTGTGTGTGTGTGTGTGTGTGTGTGTGGTTTCTTCTTCAAGTTCCTGCCTTGGTAGTAAACTATAAGCTGTAAGCCAAATACACTCCCTTTCCCTACCCCCCCCCCCCCAAGTTGCTTTTGGTCAGTGTTTTCATCACAACAAAGAAGCAAACTAGAAAACTAATTAATGTAGCCAATTTACTAATTGGGCCTTGAACTGTTTGGGCACTTTCTTAAGATGAATGGCTATTTTAGATATTCAATTTGGCTAAAGCCATAGCGTTCTTACAGAGGTCAGTGACAAATCACTGTTTCGTTTGTTAGTTTCATAGTCTTGCTCCCAGTAGGCATTTGCTTCACGTGTATATCATTGTATTCTGAGGCCGGAAGCATTGCAAAGTTAGTGTCCGGGTAAAAATCAAGATGCCACTTAATTAGTTTGAGTTAATCTTAGCTTGATTCAATTCTGAACTAAAGCCAGTTTCAATTTGACCTGAGTCGATGTTTCTAGTTTACTCTTAGTGCTTTAGCAGTTGAAAAACAGGACAGTGAGTCTATTTGCAATAACCCTCCTTGGGCCTTGGTGCTGACAGGCCTCTGCAGTGTGGGGTCATGCAGTCAGTGTACCTAGGGATGACTTCAGGGGAGTAAGCCTGGGAGGTTGCACGAGTCAGAAACCTTGATGCAAATGTTCTGCTGTTGGCTTTAGAACTTCCCAGTTTCATCTTGCATTGAACTCTGGAAATTATGTGGGAGATGGTGGGTGTGCTCAAGGTGTCTTCAGTCCTGTTTGTCTCCATAACTGACTTAACTGTGCTTATGCAGTGGTATGGGTTTCCTTTATCCTCATTATCTTTTCCTGAGGCCACTTTGGCAGATGCAGATGAGTCTTAGGCAAACGGGCTTCCTTCTTTACTGTATTTTGTGCAGTGGTGTTTATGCACTGAAGATGGTAATAAGATGATAAAGGAATTCATAGAAGTTAACTGGCATGGAGCCTGAGAACTCTGTCAGCATTGTTCATCGCTGACATAAGATTTACAGGAAAAATAGCTGGATTGAAGTGGAGTTTTGCACAGCACAGAAGGAAGGCTTTCTGGCACACTGGGGCTGCTTTATTTATTTAAAAACACACTTCCACCTTAAAGCCATAAAAAACAAACAAACAACAAAAACCAAAACCAAAAAAAACCAAAAAAAGGTATAAAAGATAGAACAAAAATTCAGTGCTGAGATTCTACTGTTTCTTTAGAAGTAGATTAGAGAAAAGGGAAGATTTGTTTTTTGTCAGTGAGAAACAAATCGACCCTTGCTTTCTATAGCGAGACACAACAATAGGTATCAGTTATTGAGTGCTTCCTAGGACCCAAGCACAGAGTATGCTTATTGTTACTTGATCATACAGTAGCTGCAGGAGGGAGGAGTTTCACGTTCTCCACCCTTATAGGATGGAAGTCTGGAGAAGGCAGGCTGCAATGCTAGAACTCCAACTGACTTGCTGGCTCATGAGCCTCTGTGCACACTCACTGCCTTCATGGCCTCTCATCAATTAAATAAGCACACAGCTAACCTTCAAGTCCAGGAGGGTCTTGCTCAGGCAGGTGAATGAGAGGGTGACCTTACCATGACCCTCTACCCCATTGATTGCTCAGGCCCATTAGACTTATGTGATATCCCTATGTCCTCCATTCTTCTTTAGTGTGTATAGATCAGGCTATGTTACTGGCTCAGACCATAGGAGAAAACTGTCCTGAGGAAAGAAGTGTTCTCTTTAAGTCTGGGAAGTGGGCACACTGCCAGTAAAGCTTTTTGACCCATACTGTGATATTCAAATCCTCCCACAGTATTGGGATGAATGAAGTGGGCTTGCACTTTCCTGTAGGGTGCCTGTACTAGCCGCCTCCAGTAGCACCCAGACTTACACTAGGGTCAACAGTTTAGCCTGCTCCCTTACTGTTGCTAACTAGAATACATACGATATAATAGATACATGAGACATAGACATAGACGTAGACGTAGACGTAGACGTAGACGTAGACGTAGACGTAGACGTAGACGTAGACGTAGACGTGTGTGTGTGTGTGTGTGTGTGTGTGTGTGTGTGTGTGTGTGATACATACAGAGTTAAGGATGGATTGCCTATTGTTTTGCTTCTTTACATTTCCATTCATACTTCATTTAATTAAAGAAATGGAGAAATAACTGCTTGGAGCACATGCTCAATATATGAGAGCACTTTCTTACTCTTGCTCAGATATTATCCCTGTTAAATCAGTGAAGTAGGGTTACCCAACACAGCAATTCTGCTTAAGGTACTTTAAGCACCCCCAGATACAGTGAATGTATTTCCTACCCCAAGACAAGTTTGACTTGAATCCTTCAGTAAGTTAGCCCATCCATCTGCCTGTCCATAAATTATTTCCGGCTGTGTTGAAGGTAAAAGGAATAGGAATTCTCTTCAAATTATAGGAAAATAGGAGACAGTGTGGGTAAGAGTTAGTGCCCGCCCGTTTGCTGGTGAGCACTCAGCAATGGCGATGGAGGCAGAGGAAAGGGTGGCTCACCTCTTCCCTGTCTGCCTCCTTTTCTGTGACAAGACAATCACAATATCCCTTTGTACTTCAAATTTGAAAGAATTTAAATTCCATCAACTCATTAAAATATCTTGGAAAATATGTAGCTCTTTTGTTTTGTCTTTAAAATTTCATTTTTTTTCCTGAAAGTTTTGCCAATACATATTAATACTAAAAGTGATTCTGAAAATAAAATGTCACTGCTGACAGAGTGCTCACGCATATGCATGGGACCCTGGGCTCAGTCTCCAGTACCGAGGCAAAAATCAAAAGCAGAAGGACTTTGTTATTGTTTTTTCAAATATTATACTTTGAAAATGTAATATATGAAATATAATTTGGTCACATTCACTCTCCACATCCTCTTGAAGTCTAGTTAGTACTACCTGTATGTACATAGCTGCAGTGCCAATCACGGGAGCATGAACAACCAATTCATAGGTTTATAAGGGACCATACATCTGAAGAAAATTTTACCAGCCACAGATTGCCAGTAGCTTTTCAGTAAGGGTTGGAGCCTCCTTCATCCAGGCTGGGATGTTGACTGGCTTGATTATGTCTTGTATAGATAACTACAGATGATATGATTTTATACTCTTAAATTAATCTGTGCATTCAATGTAATTTATATAAAAACCTAAAGGGAATTTCTCCTTTTAAAGTTTCTCTCTTTTAAAGCACAATATTGAAAAGTTTGTCTGAAATTCATTTGGGAAAAAAAAACCCACACTGAAATAGCTAGAAAAAATATCTCAGGACCAGGATTAACCAAGAATCTCTACAAGTTTAGTGGGTCAATAAATTAGAACTGAACAGTCTTGGTACAGCAGTAAGCATAAAACCAGACAAGCTTGGAGCTTTAGGAGCAGACTCAAGAATACCTAATAATATAATAAAATGGATATTATGTCATTATTAAATACAGAGTTGAGAAACCTGACATATCCATTGAAAAAAATCTATATTCCTTCCTCATAATTCATACAAAATGAATTCCATGTGGATTAAAGAATATTAAAAGGCAAAATCGAGAAAACACATTTAAAACTAGAGGTAACTCATGAAATCTTAGGATAAAGACTTGCTAAAATGATTGATGCCAAATACCATGTCAGATGGACATTGGTGTATTTAAAGTTTCAGGGTGTTAAAGTAGATAGAGCATAAATAAGCCCAGGAAAATTACCAATTACAAACCTGCACAGGTGCAGCGGCAGATGATCCATTGTGAGAGAAGGAACTCTGCCAAGTGTGTAGCGATGGCTCTCTCTCCCATAGACAAACGACCTAAGGAGGCGACTCAGGAAGTCAATAGATGACCAAAAGCAATACATCCAATACCCTTTATAAACAAAGAAATGAAAATAAAGAACAAATCAAATCATGCTAAATGGTAGAACTGATGATATCTTTTTTAATGTCCTGAGGTAGAGAGACACTGTCAGATCTAAATTATGGGAGGGTATACTTTTTGAGCTGGAAGAACAGGTCTCGGAAATATATGCTAAAGAAAATGAATTGATGCTATATATGTGTAAATGTGTTTTTATTTATTGGATTTTAAAATAATAGTGGACGGTTGGGCATTTGTAGCTGCTTTGAAATAGGGGGTTGGTACAGGTAACAGAATACTGCCAATATGACTATGTATGCATTTAAACCAACTATTCTTAAGAATATATCTCATTCTTTTGGTAAATATATACTTATATAAACTTAGGAGGAAGTCAGACTGGGTAAACATCTAATTATTAGCAAAGATTATTTGTTTATGTGTTTTGTTTGCATGTATAGCTGCACAGAGGAGGGCACTGGGTCCCATTACATACAGTTATAGATAGTTGTGAGCCACCATGAGGATGCTGGGAATTGAATTCAGAATCTCTAGAAGAATTTGTATTGTTTGTAAAGAAAGAAATGAAAATTAACTCTTAACTACGGAGCCATTTCCAGCCTTGAGAGCTCACACCTTGATCCCCAAGTAGAAGGCAGAGGGAAAGGACCAAGTCTTTTGAAACCTCTGTAGCTACTGATTTTCAAAACGTTGTGTAATTTCTATAATAAATAAATGATGACTAAGATGCCTCTAACATTTATATGTACATATTTTTATTGAAAATAATTTTTTCTTTCAATGTATTCTGATCACGGTTTCCTCTCCCTCATTCCTTCTCAGGTCTTCCCCACCTCCCAATATACCCAATGCCGTGTCTTCTGTCTTTCTTTAGAAAACAAACAAGAAACAGGCAAATAAACCAACAAAATTAAAGAAAACTTCAACAACCAGATATAAAAAAAAAGAAAAAAAAGCACAAGAAACACAGACACAGACACAGACACATAGACACACACACACACACACACACACACACACACACACACACACACACACGTAAACCTATGAAAACCCCAAATCAAAAACCATAATTTGCAAGCAAAAAAACAGAACAAAAACAAAACAGAAAAACCAATAACCAAAACCCAACACCCCATCTACAACCAATATAAGAAAAAAAAAAATCTACAAAAGTCCATTTTGTTTGGTTTGGCCATCTATTGCTGGGCATAGGGCCGTAAGTGTGGTTAATACAATCAATAAGACTTCGTTGGAAAAAAACTATTTTTTTTTTTTTGCAAGTAGTGGTTAATTAGAGGTAGCTTCTGGGTTAGGGATGGGAGCTTATGTCCACTTCTGCACCTCAGAACTGGGATCCCATCTGGTTTGAAACGGTGAAGGCCCTATGCATGCTATGGCATCTTCCATTTGCTCTAAGAAGGAGCTTCTCTGATGATGACTGAGCAAGATGCTGATCTATGGATATAGCAGAATGTCATTAGGAACTTTCCCCCCCATGTTTTCCTTTAGCAGAAAATTAGTGTTTGGTTTTTCCCTAGGTCCACAGTCAACTTAGTCCCAGGTTCTTGATCATTGGTACAGTGTCAGGCATGGGTTCTTTTTATGAAGTAGGCCCGAATTCAATCACAGAATGTTTGGTTACTCCTACAACTTTAATGTCATATATTTATATGTTGCCTCAAGATATTTTTACATGCTGGTTGCCATTGTAGATTCCAGGGGTTTATAGTTGGGTTGGCGATTACCTTTCTCCTCTGGTGGTGTACAGAGCACTTTCTAGTATCATAAATGTGTTTGTAGAGGTGAAGGCTCTAGTTAGGAACTAGCTTGACTTCTCTGTCTTCAACAAGATATGTAAGTTTTGTCTTTAGCAATAGAGCGGTACCATCATTCATGGCAAGCAACCAACGAGCCTTGACAATACCCTAGAAGGTATGGGGTTTTTCATGGGATTCCTTTGGCCAGTGACTTAACTAGGTGTAATCTATTTTTGGCACTGGATATTTCACTTGTGGTGAAGGATGTCTAGTTGGGGCATTGCATTTTCCAATGTTTGGGGATTCCATTTCAATTTCTTTCATATTGTGTATATTTTTACCAATATAATCTACTTCCCATTCCTTGGGAGATATCTCCTCCCACACCAACCCCTTATTTTATCCCTAATCTCTGCGGTAATATGGATTGTTGCATGCCTAGCAAAGGTTTAAGAGCTAACATCTAACACTGCCCGGCTGGGTAGTGGTGGCGCATGCCTTTAATCCCAGCACTTGGGAGGCAGAGGCAGGCGGATTTCTGAGTTGGAGGCCAGCCAGGACTACACAGAGAAACCCTGTCTTGAAAAACAAAACAAACAAACAAACAAACAAAAAAAGAGCTAACATCTACATATAACGGAATATATAGCACATATTTTTCTTTTTGTGTTTGGGTTACTTCACTCAGGATGATTTTTTTTTCTAGCTCCATTTATTTACCTGACAATTTAATGATTTCACTTTTTTTTTATTAGCTGAATAATATTCCATTGTATAAATGCACCATATTTTCACAATCCATTCACCTGTTGATGGATATGTAGGCTGTTTCCTATTTCTGGCTATTATGAGCTGCAGTGGCAAGTATCTCTGTAGTAGGATGTACAGTCCTTTGGGTATTGTCTTAGTCAGGGTTTCTATTCCTGCACAAAACACTATGATCAAGAAGCAAGTTGGGGAGGAGAGAGTTTATTCAGCTTATACTTCCGAAATGCTGTTCATCACCAATGGAAGTCAGGGCAGGAACTCACACAGGGTCGAAACCTGGTGGCAGGAGCTGATACAGAAGCCATGGAGGGGTGCTGCTTACTTGATTGCTTCTCCTGGCTTGCTCAGCTTGCTTTCTTGTAGAATCCAGGACTACCAGCCCAGGAATGGCCCCACCCACAATGGGCTGGGTCCTTCCCCCTTGATTACTAATTGAAAAAATGTCTTACAGCTGGGTCTCATGGAGCCATTTCCTCAAGGGAGGCTCCTTTCTCTGTGATAACTCCAGCTTGTATCAAATTGATACACAAAACCAGTCAGTACAGATATATTCCCTAGGGTGGTATAGTTGGGTCTTGCAGTAGGTCTATTCTCATCCTTCTGATGAACCATAGTGGTTGTAAAAGTTTCCACTTCACCAGCCCATAGGCCCCAATCTCCACATCCTCACCAATATGGGCTATCATTTGTTTTATTGATATTGGCCATACTTACTGGTGTAAGATTAAATCTTAAAGCAGTTTTAATTTGCAATTTCCTGATGACTAAAAATGTCGCACATTTCATGTGTTTCTCAGTCACTTGTATTTCATCATTTGAAAACTTCCTGTTTAGTTCTGTAGACACTTTTTAAGTTGGGTTGTTTTCTTGATGCTCAGGTTTTTGTTTGTTTGTTTTAGTTACCTCTCTCTCATAAACACACACACACACACACACATCAGATGTACAATTGGTAAAGATCTTTTCCCATTTTATAGATTACTACTTTAAGTTATGGTTTCCTTTGCTATACAAAAGCTTTTTTTCAGTGTTATAATGTCCTATTTACGTCTTTTCCTGTACCATGAGTACAAGATCATTCATTACTTTCTCTTCTATCAGATTCAGGGTATCTGGTCTTATGTTGAGGTTCTTGTTCCATTAGAGTTTTTTTTTGATAGGATGTATTCTTATAATACAGCCATCCAGTTTGACTAATACCATATTTTAAAGCTGTATTTTTTTTCAGTGTGTGTTTTTGGCTGCTTTGTCAAAATTCAGGTGTCCATAAATGATGTGTAGACTTATGTCTGGGTCTTCAACTCAAGTCTGTTGATAAACATGTCTGTTTTATGCCAATACTATGCTGTTTTTTATTACTATAGATCTATAGTCCAACTTGAGGCTGGAGATTAGTTATGCCTCTAGCAGTTCTTTTATAATTCAAGGTTGTTTTAGCTATCCTTTGTGTGTGTGTTTTCATATTGTGGTAGTGTGAAAGAAAATGGCCCGCCACAGGCTCACAGGAATGGCACTGTTAGAAGGTATGGCTTAGCATTCATAGGTATAGGTTTATTGGAAGAAATATGTCATCGGGGGCAGGCTTTGAGGTCTCAGATGCTCAAGCCATGCCCATAGCTTATGGTCTATTTCTGTTTCCTTGGGATCCAGATGCAGAACTCTCAGCTCCTTCTCCTTCACCACATCTGCCTGAATGTTGCCATGCTTCCTGCCATGATAGTAATGGACTAAACTTCTGAAACTGTAAGCCAGACCCAATTAAATGTTTTCCTTCATAAGAGTTGCCATGGTGTCTCTTCATAGCAATAGAAACTCTAACTAAGACACCTATGAAGCCGAAAATTGTCTTTTCTATTTCTGTAAAGTGTTGGAATTTTGATGGGTATTGCATTGACTCTCTAGATTGTTTTTGGCAGGTTGGCCATTTTCAGTATATTAATACTAACAATCAATGAAAATAGAAGATCTTTCTATCTTCTGATGTATTCTTTGATTTTGTCCTTTAATGTTTTAAATTTTTTATTATTCAAGTCTTTTACTTGCATGGTTAGAGTTATCTCAAGACATTTAATTTTTTTATGCTGTTGTGAAAGGCATCATTGCCATGATTTCTTTCTAAGTTCATCTATCATTTGTACATTTCATTATTATGTTTATTTTGTATCCTGCTACTTTGCTGAAAGTGTTTATCAGCTTTAAATTTTTCCTGGTGGAGTTTTTAGAGTCACTTATGTATAAAATCATATCATCTGCAAGTAAAGATACATTGACTTCTTTTTTTCCTATTTGTATCCCTTTAATCTTGTTCAGCTGTCTGATTGACTTATTTATGTTGAACCATCCCTGCATTTCTGAAATGAAGTCTTCTTGACCATGGTGGATAATCTTTTTGATGTGTTCTTGGATTTGGTTTACAGATATTTTATTGAGAATTTTTTTTGCATTTGTATACATAAGGGATATTGTTCTCTAATTTTCTTGTGTGGTTTAGGTTTCACAGCATTTATGGCCTCATCAGGTGCAATGTTCCCTCAGTTTATAATTTGCTGAGTAGTTTGGGGAATATTGGTACTAATTCTTCTCTGAAGGTCTGTAGAATTTTACACTAAACCATTCAGGACTGGGCTTTTATATTGTTGGGAGACTTTTAGTTACTGCTTTTATTTTAGTGGGCATTTTGTGTCTGTTTAAACTATTTATTTGGTCTTTAATTAACTTTGGTAGGTCATTTACTTCAAGAAATTTATCTATTTATTTTAGGTTTTCCAATTTGTTCGAGTACAGATTTTTAAAGTATGTCCTTATGATTTTTCTGGATTTCCTTGGTATCTGTTGTGATGTTCTCCTTTTGTCTCTAATTTTATTAATTTTGATCTTCTTTTTTGACATTTTAATTATTTGGCTAAGGGTATGAATCTTTTGGATTTTCTCAAAGAACCAACTTTTTGTTTCATTGATTCTTTGTAATTTTTTTTTCCTACTTTATTGATTTCGGGCATGAGTTTGATTATTTGTTGCTCTCTACTTTTTGGGAGTGATATTTCTTCTTCTTGTTCTAGAGTTTTCATGTGTTCGTCTATGTTGCTAATATGAGATCTTTTCATTTATTACAAAATGTAGGCCCTTAACTTTTTGAACTTGCCTCTTAGAACTGTTGTCATTGCATTGTGTCCCATTGGTTTGGGTAAGACTATACTTTCAGGGATTATTTTTATAGTTTGTTACTAGAGAAGTTTCTCTGACTGTGTAGAGCACCCATTGTTTTGGGTATGTTGTGTTTTCATTTTCATTCAACTATCAAAGATTTTAACTTTCTTAATTTCTTGGATTTTTTTTTCACCGAGTTATTCAACTTCTATGAGCTTGTCAGCTTTCTGTTTCTTTTGATACCCAGCTTTAATCCATAGTCCTCAAATAAGATACAGGGTGTTATTTCACAGGTTTTTTTTTTTTTTAAATATAAATATCTGTTGAGACTTGCTTTCTGTCTGGAAAAAGATATATTCTTTAGTGTTTGAGTGAAATGTTCTGTAAATATCTGTTAGGTTCATTTAATTTATGACTCACTTAATTAAAAATTTTCTCTTTAGTTTTTGTCTTAGTGACCTGTCTGTTGGTCAGAGTGGTTTTGATTCCATTTGCTGTTACTTCGTGAAGGTTAATATGATATGTGATTGAAGCTGTAGGAACGTTTCTTATACGAACTTGGGTCCTCTTGTGCTTGGTGCATAATTGTTTAAAATTGCAATCATCCTGGGTAGATGTTTTCTTTGATGAGTACACAGTATCTTATCTCTTTGGGTTAGTTTTGCCTTAAAGTCTATTTTTATCAGACATTAAAATGGCTATTCCTGCTTGCTTGGGTCCATTTGCTTGGGATATTTTTTCCTATCTTTTTTCTCTGAAATTATAGTAAGGTGTGTTTCTTAGATTCTGCAAAAAGTTGGATTATGTTTTCTACACAACCTGTTAGTCTGTATCTTGTTATTGGGGAACTGAGATTATTAATGTTGAGAGTTATCAATGAGTAGTCTTTTTAAATAGTTATATTATTTTGTTGTTATGATGTTATTTTCTACTTCTCTTTTGATTTACTGGTCTGGGATTATTTATTTCCTGTGCTTTCTTGGGTGTGTTTAACCTCTGAAGTTTGCTTCTTGTGCTTTCTGTAAAGCTGGATTAGTAAGTAGACACTTCTTAAATTTGGTTTCATTATGGAATGTTTTCCTTTCTCCATCTATAGTAATTAATAATTTTTCTGGGCATTTAGTCTGGGCTGACATCTGTGGTCTTTTTGAGTTAGTAGAACATCTGTTTAGGAAGTTTTGGCTTTCAGAGTCATCGCTGAGAAGTCAAATGCACTCTAATGGATCTGCCTTTGTTAGTCCATTGTTTCTCCTTGCAGCTTTTAGTCTTTTTTGTTGTTGTTTTATATGTTTAGCGTTTGAATTATTATGTGTTGTGAGAATTCTTTTGTCTGTTTTTTCTCTTCTGGTGTTTCATATGCTTGTTGTACCTTGTTCAACTTCTCCTTCTTTAGGTTGGGGAGATTTTCTTCTCTCATTTTGCTGAAACTATTTTCTGAGTCTTTGAACTGTGTTTCCCTTTATTCATAGATTTGGTCTTTGTGTTGTCTCAGATTCCCTGGATATTTTTGTGCTTGAATTATTATTATTATTTAACACTTTCTTTGGCAAAGTATTCATTTTCTTTATTTTGTATTGTGCCCAAGATTTTCTCTTCTACGTCTTGTACTCTGTTGCTGAGGTACCTCTGATGTTTTTATTTGACTTTCTAAATTTTTTTATTTCTAGTCTTATTATAGTCTGGGGTTTCGTTAAGGATTCTGTTTCTTTGTTAGCTTCTACTTTCATGTCTTGAATTGTTTTTTTCATCATTTAATTCTATTGCTTACATTTTCATAGACATCATTAATTTAGTCACATAGTTAAGCATATTCATGGTTGCTGTTTAGAAGACCTTACCCTGTGCTTCAACTATATTATATTTCTCAGGACCTTCTGTAGTAGGGTTACTAGGTTCTGGTGTAGGCATATTGTGTTGACTGTTAGCATTTTTGTTCTTGCTCTGGTGTCTAAGCACCTGGAGTCATGATTAAGGTGATTCTAGATGTTGATATGTGGTCTTGTCATTGTTAGAATTCCATTTCTTGGTTTCTGTTGCCCTCTCTGGATCTTTTGAAAGTGTGGTGACTGAATGTTCCCTGGTACAAGGTGCTTCTGTACGTTGGTAGGTAGCAGAAAAAAATAGAGATAAGCTAGGAGCAAAGGCCCTGGGGGCTTTGGGAAAGACTTAAGAGGATTCTATCTACCTAGAGGCAGGCTCTCCAGGGAGTTGGAAGTGTGATAGGAGGGGGGACTCCTGAAAATAGACAGTAGTAAAACTACTACAAATAATCTGGAGAGACAGAGAAGAAAGAGCTGGGAGAACCCTGGCTCTGTACCAAGGGTTGATGTCTCCAGCAAATAGAGGTGAGGTAGGAGGAGGGGCATCTGCAAGCAGATTGTTTGAGAGCTGAGAGTGAGACAGGAGAGACTAAAATGGAGGACCAGAAGGAGACTGAAAGTTAATTACTGGAGTCCATGTCTACTGTGGACATGGGAGTTTCAGGTAGAGAGTGTTTCTAAATATCTGGGGCTTACACAAAGGAATGGGATTGGGCTAGAAGTGCTGAGAGTTTCCACAGGAAAAAGAAAAGCTGCATCCACACCAAGGTTCAGTATCATCTCCAGGGAATGGTGGAATTGTGGGAGGAGGGGCCCCTGCATGTTGGCTGCTACAGAGCTGCAAGCCAGATAGCAAAATCATAATAGATGACAGGAAGGATGTGCCTCTAACATTTTACATTTTTCAATTACTTTTGTTGAGAATGAAAACTCTACACCTGAATAAGAGATCTGGGGGGAAACATATGATTAAGTAATTTGAAGGAATGTATTTTGAAGAGTGTTCAATGCACCTTGACAGAATTTGGAACAACATGGAACTGAGTGAGACAACCAAGGCTGGGCATCTTTGGCTCTAACCCTCCTGTGGACTGTCTCTAGCCCGTTCTCTTTATTCGTTTTTACCAGCTCTGACACGTGTCCATCCATACTGGAATCACACAGCAAGTGTTAATTGATTGATAGGTTGGGAGGGATTATTAAATTTGGGATCCCTGACTAGAAAGCATAGGCTTCTAGATGATTCTGTGCAGGCCCCGGGCCTCATCCAGGACTTGGATTTGCCACAGGACTGCTTCCCTATGCCTGGCTCCCTCATGTCATCATTTACTGAAATGCACATGACAGTTGATTTCTGCAAGCAGCCTCTGTGAGCTTCTTGATTCCTCCAGGATGATCGCTGTTTCAACAGATGCCAAAATTTCAATTTTCATTCCTTTCTCAAATTAAAAGGGTCTGGGAAGCCCTCATTTACCCTGTTAGCTCTTGGCTGATTCCTTCCCCTTTGCCAGCTTCCAAACCTCTGCTGATGCCCATAGTGGGTAATTAGTAGAACAGTCTTGCCATTGATGCTGTATACACACATTGAGGTGTCTTATGTCTCTTTTGTGATTGTCAGTGTGTGCATCTGAATATGTGCCTTGAGGCTAGGATTCTGAGTGTTCTGTGCTGCATGACAGGTAGTCTTGCAGAGAGGAAGACTATTGATGGAGACCTAGGATTGCACTTCCTGCTTATCTTGGCTCTCTGATTTTCAATTCTTTCTTTTATTTCTCCTCCTCCTCCCTCCTCCTCCTCCTCCTCCTCCCCCCTCCTCCTCCTCCTCCTCCTCCTCCTCTTCTTCCTCCTCTCCCTCCTCCTCCTCCTCTTCTTCCTCCTCCTCCTCCCCCTCCTCCTCCTACTCCTCTTCTTCTTCCTCCTCCCCCTCCTCCTTCTCCTCCTCTTCCTTTTCATTATGACTCTTGTCTTTTTTTGAAAGCAAGAGTTAAGACTGCATTCAGAATAGCAAACAACAAGGCTTGCAGAAGCAAGGTAGGTAACATCAAGTGAAACAGGCTGGCTATAACATAATTGTTGTTGTTGTTGTTATTTTTTTGTTTTGTTTTGGTGTTGAGATCCAACTCAGGACCTTTCACAAATTAGACAAATGCTTTACCTCTAAGCCATACCTTCAACTACAAGATGAATATTCTATTTATTTGATCAATGCATCACATTTGGAAGCAATATTAGTATTAGAAGCTATCACATTTTTTATGATCATGGGGAAAGGGGTCAAATTTGAGAGGAGATGGAATGGAAGAGTGGGGGGTTAGTATGATCAAAAAAACACATTGAACATATGTATGAACTCTTGGAAGAATAAGTAAAATATGTTAGAAAGAAGTATAGTACAATAATATTAATAATTGGCAACTGATCCTATACCTAGCTGTTGGGGGTATAAAAGGGGATGGTGGGGACTGCAGCAAACTGCAAGCTCATGACTAATGATAGCCACGACATTGTCACTGGGTTGGTGGTTTCAAGTCCTCAGGAAGGCTCAGGAAAGCTGGGAATGAGGCTCTTAAAGTTAAATCTTCTGTTTTTAAATGTTGGAAACTAATATAAGCAGACCTGAAAAGCAGAAGGTGGGCCTGTCTACACCCCGTTTAGTCTGAGAGCTGAAGGTTTGCATTTCTGGCATGCAGCTGGTCCAGGTGCCTCATTACTCAGTCATTCTACTCAGACTGACTCAAGGTGCCGCTGTGTGAGTGCAGAGAGGGCTCTTGCCAACTTTCCTGAACCCATTTTTTTTTTTAAAGGAAATTCTCATTTTATTACGGGAAGTCTTAAGTGATTGAAGCCCCTTCCAACATCGCCAGGTATGAAAATGTTGATGTACACAAAAGGTTGACATCACCAAACAAAACCCAAGCAGTCTGTGCTTCCCCGTTGTAGCCTGACGACCATGACCCTTCAGGGTGGTAGAGGAGCATCAGAAGGTGTGTAATGCATGACCTTGGGCAGCTGGAGGATTCGTGAAACAAGCGTAGACCAACAATGAAGAAAGAAAGAAAAGGAGCTTCGCGGGAGGCTAGCTGAGGAACAAAGGGACCTTTCTTTGATGTGTCCACAACGAGGCGATAGGAACAAGGCTGTTCCACTTACACTAGGCTCTGCCTTGAGGACCGAACATTTGTTTTCAATTCTAACAGTTACATCGCGCGCTTTCATTACAGTATTGTCTAAGATATCGCCGAGGCCCTAACCGTTGTAATTTATCTTTTGTACTAATAATTTGGAGCCGCTCAGGCCAGAAGAAAACATCTGTACCGAAAGGCTGAACTCGACACAGTTTACACTTGTACACCCAGCCTGCTCGGAGGTCAGTCTCCTCATAAACTTCGTTATCACTGTTGGCTTTATTCATTCTATTTGACACATTAAGCTTCCGTATCTTGGCATAAAGGACACAATATTGCAGCATATTGGCAAGCTCATTTGCTTTTCCCAGCTAGTGTTGTGTCCAAATATCAATCCCCAGGGATAAACACGTGTGTATCGACTGCAGGAAAACGAAGCGGAGCAGCAGGTGGCCTTTTGCCGCCTAATGAACATGGCAATCTGTTACTATCACCGCGGTGCCTTCCGCCAGACAATTAGGCAACTAAGCATGTAATTATTCAGGCCAATGAGAAGAGGCTCTCCTCTAATTTCATCTTTTCATTGCTGTTTACAAACCCACACTCCCCTCATTAGTGAGAGATTTTCCAGTCTATGCTAATTGGTTTCAATAACATTCATTTCAGTTGAAAGAGAGTGATTCCGTTAATTGAGAATCGAAAGGATCTTTTCATTTTAAGTACGTCCTGCTATGGAAATCTGAACACTCTCAACAGGTCTGAGCTAATGAAATTAAGTCGCACAGCCATTAGTGGTGTAATAGAAATAAAGTAATTTATTTTCATTGAAGCATGTGCTATCGTCCAGAACAATTAACACAGCTGAGGAGTATGGCAACCTGGAAAATAATAGATGGAGGATGAACAGGATGCTTTCCCTCCGAATGGCTTGTTTCGCTCCTGGTGTTAAAGCCCTCATTCGGTGCTGCTAAGTTCAGTGTGTCTGACAGGAAGAGCGGTTTCCCTCAGCAGCCACCTCAGTGCACCTGAGCTGTTACATCGCTCAGCCCTGTTAGAGTTTAGGTTGACCGTGTTTGTAAAACTTTTACAGAAAAACCACTGGTCACCCTATGAGTGTCATGGTCTTAAAAAAAAAAATAGTGTAATGTCACTGTGTGACTTAGAATCACATTGAGTCCTGTGTCAGAGCTCTTACCATCTCGTGGACATCATAGGCGCTGCACTGTGCAAGCACCATGGTACAAGTTCCGGGAAAAGGCACAAAACTTTAAAAATGTGCTATTAATAACTGTACTTATATAAACATTCCTCCCAATAAGTGAAATGATCAAAGAAAAGAAGTCTCAGGTATAAATGAAACAAAAATCTTTATTTTGCGTCACAAGTCACAATTTCACATCAACAGGATCAGAAGACTCGTGTATTTCCTTGCCAGGGAGAATTTATTTTTTAAAGCAATCCTCTTCCAGTTTTAGCGTGAACCGGTCCACACCCTATTTTCACACATACAGAAATGTACCCACATCGAGACACTCTCACCCAGATTCTCATGCCTTATTTAGTTGTTATTTTTTTAATGGAATAATCAATATAAAACTATTTGAGTTGCTGTCAGACTAGCTGCCTGTGTGTAAAATTTCTTTCTTATACATAAGAAGCAGACTTTTGTTGTGGCCACTAGACCACAGAGCAGATTTTCCTCTTTCTGGAAGCTTGTATGGATGTCAGTTGGTGGGTTGATGGGTGGGTGGGATAGGTGGGGGTGGTGATTTATGCAAATGTTATATCTATTTTTTTTTTTAGTTAGATTCAAAAATGCATAATGGGGACAGACTTACAAAATAATACACTGCATGGCGTTATGAATATTTCAAAGAATTATTTCTTTATTTTGTGCATAGCTCTGAGTGCTGACATTTGATTTATAGCTGCATGGATGTACCTGGGGTTGCTAAGGTTACCCAATTTCATTCACCCATAGATATTTGAGATCTACATAATGCCATCAGATCCTCCACCGCATTTCAAAGTGATGTTGATAAATGGTGCCTTCCTTAGATGATATTTCCATTTAGATGTGATATATCTCATGATTTCTGTCTTTTAAAATATTGTGGTTGATGAAATTTTACATTATGTGCATATACAGAAAGCAGGGACACATATTTTTCCAGTTTTAAAGGTTCAAAAAAGCTATGAGCGGCTTTCCCCTCCCCCCTCCCAGCCCGCACCTATTCCCATATGTTCAGGCTTACTGCGACTAATATTGAGTTCTTTAAAAAAAAAAATAAGAAGAAAAAAAAAAAGGCCTCTACGTTATTGTTTGTCTTATGTTTAGAGATATAACAAAAGACTGGCCAGTCACCTCCAATCGTTTTTATGATGTCTCGTATCTTTGCAACAAAAGCCCGAGCTTTTCTAAAAATGAAAACATCTTTTGAGGTCGGATGACAAGCCTACAGAAGTTATCTTTGCCAACAGATCTTCATAGAAGTAACACTTAGAAAGTTTTATACATACAGGATATGTGTGTGTGCACATGCAATTTATATTTTCTGATTGCTTACACGCGATCACTGACCTTACAGCTCATAATGGATCCCAGTCCACGAAAGAGTCTGGTGCAGGCTTTCCCGACTTCAAAGGAATAAGGGATTAGATGTATGGAAGAGGACAGTTAAAAACTCAAAATAACCATAAATTTTTGTGAGGAGAATAGATCTGGCTCCATGGGGTAATAAACTTGCTGGTGGGAAAAGAGGAACACATATGAAAAGCTACAAGCCCCACCTTATGAAGGACTAATCTGTGGATTATATGGTTTTGTTTCTCCTTAACCAGCTGGATTGAGTTCTGTAAAATTAGTTTTTTATTTCCTCTCGTCTGAGTGAGAAAAACAGGTATGCAGCAGACTGCAATGATGAAACGCAGGAAGGATTTATAGGGGCCGTGGCTAAGGCCTTTGGACCAGGCTCTTTGGAAGGAAACAGACAGACTGGCTAGGAGTAAAAGATGGGGCGAGAAAGAGGGTGGAGCACATGGCTTGGTTGAGGCGGGGCTTCTGAATGGGGGAGGGACTTATGTAGAACGACAGGACGGGGCAAAGGTGAGTGGAGTGTTTCTGTTGCGATTATTTTTAGGTGACAATGTGGCGGCTTGCAGATCTGTGCTTTGTTAAGATGCATGATATTAAAAAAAATAGTACAGATTTGCTGCCAGTATTTAAACACTGAATGTTCCTGTATTTGGACTTTATTTAAGTCAGGTCTGCACTGCTGGCTCTAACCTCCTAGACCAAGTGTCTGCATAGACAGAGAACTGAAATACCCTCATGGGACTGCATGTCTCTAAACTCTACCAGTTCTGCTCCTGCACCCAAAGCCTTTATAGACATAGCTGGCTCCCTTAGGGCATCCTTAGGTAGGTGGCTGTGCTTCTGTTTGACACTTGGCCTCATGGAACTTTGCAAACTCTGGATTCTGCTTTGTTCCCAGGCCTGGGGAACAGTAGATATCATGATTTGAATGAATACATGATAGTGCATATTTCTTGCATTCATAAGTTTGTCCTACATGGGAAACAGTGAGATCTTTTAGTATAAGGATGGTCTATTTTTTCTTTTTCTTTTTGGATCCTAGTACCCCTGGGACACTGAACATTGGTAAAATACCAGTTCAACATTGCATGCTTGCTGTGAGTCAGAGCATTCCATCCCCTTAAGAAAAAAAAATATGAGTGAGATGTGCAGGGAAATGACTCTTGTTCCTTCTTCCAGCTGCCCCTCATACCTTTGGGCTCATCTTTAGAAGCCATGGTGTTCCTGATCTCTCTGTCCATGTGACTCAACTTTGCCCTGCTCCTATGTCTGCCCTTCTGAGGGCTGATTCCTCTTCTTTTCACCTCCCACAAACCCATCTGCAAACTAGTAATGCCCTTTTCTTGGTCATTGTTTGGCTAGGAATTTAGGCAAAAAGATTAGCTTCCATCACACAGCAACTTTAGTGTTCAATTCAATATTCCTAGGTAAACTCACTTACCTACATAAAAAAAAAAAATCTTTGACTCTGGTACCAAAAGTCTTGGGCTGGTATTCTTACCCTATACTGTAACCTTGCATGAAGTCTTAACTTCTCTGGCCTTAGTGTCCACGCGTGTGAAAGCCAACGCAGCACTTACTCAAAGCATTGCTGTGAGAACGGAGTGAGCAGACTCACAACAGAGCTTAGAACACCCTACCTCATTGTGAATGATGGACAAACGATAGATGGCTAGCAAGTCACATTTTTCTAAATAGTTTTTGAATCTCTGGGCATAAAGAAATATCCTTTGGTGAAGCAGGTAATTTGGGTGGAGTGAATGAGAATGAAGGATAACTGAATTTATCATATTGTGTTCAAAGGGCATTACTGATGATGTAGCATCATCATCGCATATCACAGTCTTCTGAAGTATAGCTAATGACGTTTTACATACAAATCCAATCCTTAGTAAAATAACACTCTGAAGGTTTAATATTTTTCTTATAATCTTTGCCATCAGAATTTGACCTCAATCTGGAGACTAGATGAGCTGTAAGTGGGGAGAAGACGTGTGAGGCTTTACGTACTATTTAGTGCAAATACTCATCCTCTGCAAGATATTCACATATATAATTATGGAATATTCTTACAAATCCTATCTGATGTGCTATATGATGCATGTATTCTGTGTCCAAGGTTTGTGAGTCCTTCTACCTGTGTTGGACCAGAGGGACATTTTGACTCGTTTTTATTTTTTCTTTTGAAGACAATACTTCACATAATAGCCTAGCTTGGCCTTGGTCTCACTATGTTGTTGAGGATGACTTTGAACCAGTGATACACTTACCTCCACCTTCCAAGTGCTGACATCAGCTTGGAGACCATCCAAGGCTGCTTTGGAGGTTCAGTTAGATGAAAACCTCTGGATGACGTCCTGTTCACATCTCTGGACTACCCTCCTGTAGGCCTGGCCCTACTTCTTATTGTACCTAAAAGAGGAGCAAGAGCCATAGCTGTTGTTTCCCACATTGTAGGCAAGTGTGGGAAACTAGGCATAAATCACCTCTTAAGAAACATGCCAATTATCATTTTTCAACTGATACTTTTTATTCTTTGAAAATTAGAGATTTTATACAGTACATATTGATAATATCAATTCATTATTACCTCCCTTCAACCACCTTAGTGCTCCCCAAACTCCTCCAACCTTTGTGTCCTACATCTCTTACTTTTCATTGACCAGGACATAGTCACATGCCCACACTTAATTGTACAAAAGAAAAGAGCTGGAATCTCATGAGTTCATTGGCCATCAGCTTAGCTAGATTAGTGAGTTCTGAGTACAGTGAGAAATCCTGTCTCCAAAATATGATCAAGTTCAAATGAGAAGGACTGATGTCAGCCTTCGGTGCACATGCACGTACACATATTCACACACACACACGCATGCTCACACACACACACTCCTACTCCTTCATACATACATACATGCATATATCCACATGAGCATGTATATAGCACATACACATATACATACCCACACAAACATGTACACACAGGTGCACACACACACACACACACACACACACACACACACACTCACTCCTACCCTTCAATCACATAAACATGCACCCACACAAACACATAGATAACACATACACACTCAGGCTCCCATATACCTGCAAATATATATGCATATACATACCCTCACAAACATGTACAGACATGCACATGTGACATGTGTGTGTGCACGCACATACACATTAAATAAATGCCAAGAGTACCAATTTCAAAAGTAAATATGGAGCAAACTTGTATTTGAGTTCCCAAAGGAGCCATCCTGAAGGTGAGGGTCGAGAAGCACTAGGCTTAGGCAGGGGTGGGCTTTTCACAGGTAAGGTCATCCAGACACAAGGACCAGTTTTTATTTTTCCTCTGTTCTTTCTTACTTTTAAAAATATTCATGCCCTGATGAGCAACAAATTCCCCAGAGCAGAATGGAGATGACCCTACGGAGCACTGGGCTCTGTTGATGGGAATTGCTTTTACCTTCTGGAAAGAGAATAGGCCACAAAAGATCAGTCTCTTCTCTGTTGTATCTCTTTCAAGTTGAACTGCATCGGACAATGAGTGGATTAAAAAAAAAAAAATCCCGCGGCCTGGTGTGCCTCAGATGCATTTGCCAATTTTAACATCATTCCCCAAGTTATATAAAAACCAGAGAATAAATGCTTGAGCCTTCTGTAGGGTGAGCAGTTTACTTCCTAGGCAGGGATCACACTGGTGACAAATCTCCTCAGAGATGCATTTTGTAAGAGAAGTGAAGAAATCATTAGCAAAGCAATATTTGAAGAAGCAGACTGGCCCAGTTCTGAAGGCAACTCTATTTTAACCTTTAAAAGATATCATTTTACTTAGCAGGCTGCTTATTACAATTACAGTGTTTTCCTTGGCCCCTGGCTCCATTAAACATATGTTTTATAGCAAGTTCTCAATTACATTCTCCTGACAGGCTGGCTCATAAGGCCAGGTTATAAAGTGGAGAGACTGCAAAGCGGCACACTGCCCCTCATTAAGTTTATAGTTTTATTACCTTGTTTAGGGCACTTTTTCTTCCTTTCCTCTCACCGACTTTCTTTGGTGACATTTAATTTATAAGAATCAAGGGTACTTTCTTGTCCCACTTTTCCCCATGGCTAGTGAACTTGCATGTTAGGGGCAGACATTCCGGTCCCTCCTCCCCACCTCTTCCCATTAATATGAATTGTTCTTTGGCCTCCGAAGGCTATCATCAGTAGGTCAGTACCTTTCTGGTGTTGATGTCAGTGGACTGTACATTGGGGTCTAAAGACTGGTTGCTCTTAGATACAGATGAGCTCTTCATAAGCTTGCAAAACCCACTTAGATGGACGGAGCTTTAATAAATGGTGTGCATTATCTCGTCCAGCTGGCCATCTCTGCTGATCTGCGGGAGACAGTTGCTCTGCAGCAGCCCACAGTCAGCCTCCTGGAGAGGCAGAACTGGATTCTCTCACCGCAGCACTCAGGTCAGACGAACTATTTTAATTTACAGAACATTACGCACGCAGAAATATATTTATATCTCCATGCTTCGACAAGGGAATTAAATCAGCTTGAATTTATGTAAAATGTGTTATCATTATTGGACGGGGAAAGAGTATTGTGCTAAGAGGCACAAATATCATCTGGCCACTGCTAATTATAGGCACGTAAAAAATGGCTGGTGGTTGCTTCTGAACCCAGACAGAATCTGTGGATGTTGATTATGAAGAGCTATTATGTATTGATAGGTTGGGATTTATTACTGCAAGTATCAACCAATTGCTCCGGATTGGATGGTAGTCAGACACAGGGGAATTGCTCTTGGAGCTGTTAGAACAGGGTAATCTATCAGGAGGAGGGGAGTGTATTCTATCAATTAAGGAACAAGCAATTCTACTGATTTGCTATTGGCAGACTAATAGGGGTAATGGGTTTTCCTAGACAGTCCAGGTACCGTACAGCCGAGTTGGGGAAAATAGTGACATTAGACAGATAGAAGAGCAGTTCATTAAACCTGAATGAGAACTGGGATGGGGCAGAGCTTCAGGACTCCAGGCTCAGCCAAGTCCACTGGTGTGTGGTGATGCCTTCGTCTCTATGTATGCAGCAATCTGATGCGTGTGGATGCACACGGGAACGGCTGGCAGGGAGGCATCAGCGCCATGTATCTGTCAGCTGGTGCCTCGTGATGCTGCCTTAAACACCTCAACATTTCAGTGGCTTGAATGAAAGATATTTATTTTTCTTGCTAATAGGTCAGGGTTTGTTTGACTGATCTTGGCACAAGCTTCAGGTTGTCTTTGGCTCTCTGCCACGTGTTTCACTTCAGGCCTGGGCTGATAGAGTGGTGGCTAGCTATAGCATGTTTATGTCTTTAGCAGGCATGCAAGACACCCCTAAGTCAGATGTCATTTAGTCTGTGGTAATGTCATGTCCACCAACATCCCATTGGTCAAAGGTAGTCACATGGGCAGATGTATTAGGACCACACGTGGGTGTGCATGTAGACTTTTGTTACGGGGAAAGCAGCCAATGGCCATATTCCAATCACCTTGGTTAAATGGGCTTTCTGTGGCTGAGGTTGCCATGAATTGCTTTCTCCTTTTTTGCCCACCACAGGACAAAGCCACAGCACAAATTCCATTCTTTTGGGCTTCTCTCAATGCATGGTAAAGTATGTATTTCAACATGATTTAGAAATAAAACTTAATTTTTATAACTTGAACTTTGTACTAATGCCACTACAGAAGTTAGTCCAACAAGTCCCTCTGTTTTCCCAAATCTAGCTCAAAATGACCCCTATGAGCCAAAGGCTGATAAACTACGAGCCATGAAGATACAGTTACTGCTTATCTGACATGACCAGAAAGGACAGAGAGTCCCAAGGTAGAGTAGGTCATTACATGTGGAATGAGCATTACTGGTGGATCTCGGAGCCCTCTTGGACTTTGTGAGCATACATGTGTCAGTCCTTCTATGCTAGGCTGATGGCTTGTGTTGGCCAGAGCATAAACCTCACGAAGGCAAGAAACTAACTGTTTCCTTGATCCCTGTTTCATCCTCTGTCCTCTGACTCTAACTAGATGCTGGTTTGTGCTAAGTTTTCAATATGTATTGGCTGGATGGTGGGATAAAGATGGAGACATAGCTAGCTAGCTAGCTAGAAATAAAGATAGATAGATACATAGATACAAAGATAGATACAAAGATAGATACATAGATACATAGATAGATACATAGATAGATACATAGATAGATACATAGATAGATACATAGATAGATACATAGATAGATACATAGATACATAGATACATAGATACATAGATACATAGATACATAGATACATAGATACATAGATACATAGATACATAGATACATAGATAGAGCTCTACTTTGGGGCTTCCATGCTTTCTAATGATGTCCAACCTCAGGAAATCAATAGATGCTTATAATGCATCTCCATTTAAGAGATGAAATGAGTGATTTGTTAGGTGGTAGAGGAGAGAGGAGAGGGAGAAACCATGAAAACTCAGCTTGGAGTCAGGACAATAGGGAAGCCACTAAGTGTTCTGTCACTAAGTAGGGAATCCTTCATTTGTAGCTCTTGTAGCTTAACCAGCCCATTTATCTATCTTATAGAAACTTCCAGGACACACTTGTGACAAAAAAAAAATGCCAAATGAAGGGTATCTTGGTTCTAGCAGGCTAGGCAGATATAAGCACCAATAGTGGTTAGGAAAAGGAGAAGACCTACAAAGTCAACTAACCTGAGCCCATAGGGGCTCACTGAGACTGAGACACCAACCAAAGAGTATGCAGGGGTTGAACCTAGGTCCCCTACATATTTGTAGCAGATGTGTAACTTGGTCTTCATGTGGGATCTCTAACAAGTGGAGCAAGGGCGGTCTCAGTCTCTGTTCCCTGCCATTGGATCCTCTTTCCCTAAATAGGCTGCCTGGTTGGGCCTCAGTGGGCGAGAATGTGCCTAGTTTTGCTGAGACCTGATGTCTCTGGGCTGGGATGGTACCCAAGGAACCTTTCCCTTCTCCTCAGAGTGGCGCGGTAATGGGGGAAGGAGCTTATGAGAGTGGGGCTGGGAGAAGAGGAAGGAGGAGGCCTTTGATTTAGATGTAAAGTGAATGAATGAATGAATGAATAAATAAATAAATAAATAAATAAATAAATAAATAGTTAAAAAAAAAAAAGCACTTAGGGCTAGCCTGACTGTAGTGAATTAGCAAACAGGAAGATGAAACAGCAACCAATTACAAGAGAAATCCAGCCATATCACAGACTTCATGACAGAGACCATATTTTTATCACCTGGCAACTTATGAGCATAGGCCAGGAGCCAGCCCATGGTGAGTGTATTGTGAGGAATGTAAAAAGATAACAGGCTAGGGATGAATGTAGCTCAGTGGTAGAGTGCTTGCCTAGCCTGCACAATATACTGGGTTTACTGCTCTGGACACATAGAGAATGAAAACAATTTAATTACCATCTATAGGATGATCAGAGGAAGAGGGAAGGGGCTGGAAGATAGGATTTGCAAGATTTCTTTGGTTAGAGTGTAGTTTTCTGGCTATTTGTACCAGGCTTTTAAAGACAGACAAGAGCCTGTAGTCATTACACAATTCAAATTTGTGCTACTTGAAGGGGGCCCTGGTAGAGTGATTTTGTTTTCTTCCTCAACCACTATTTTCTCACACTGTCTCTGGGAGATTTCTGTCCATCTTGGATTCTAATTCTTAAACCTCTTTGTTTCTTCCTGACTGTTTCCACAGCTATGAGCATTGGCTTTTCCACTTGGGAGCACCCAGATTTCCTATCAATATATCCCATAGTTGTGTCTTCAAAATTGCTCCAAGCCTTGTTCTTATTTCTGCATGCTGTCTTAATTAATTGCACCAATCCCCCAAGGTATTTTTCCTTCTCTCCCCACCCTACACTTAATTAACAATGTCCTGCCTTTTTCTTTTTTTTCTGATCCTAAATATTTTCTGAATCTATTTCCTCTTTACAGCCCCGCCCACTGCCCTTGCCTGGGCCTTGTTATCCCTTGCTGGTATCATCATTCTTGTCTACCACCTGGTCCCCTGCCTGGGGTCTTATCCTCCTCCTCCCCATCCTTTCTGCTGCTGCCAGAGGGACCCTGCTTGTTATGCAAATCTTACCACCTGAGTCCCATCTAGGGTCATCTCATGGTAAGGATAAGCTCCCTATAAGCATAGATAGAGTCTTTTCTGGCTGCCCTTCTCCCCAGCTTCATCTCCCTTAGTGCCATTAGTAATATATCCTGGGAGGTTTGAATGGTGCAGGGTTTTTGCATGCTTTGCTGTCTTCTGTCTCTTGGCCCTATTCAGATGCTGGGTTGTATCTGCATTTCTGTACCTGAGTACCTTTATATGCTCGTTCAGCTCCTAGCTATGATGCCAGTTCAGGTCGGGGCTGATTGCAGTTCCTTCAGGTTCTTACAGCACCTTGTGCATGGCTCAACAATTTAAAAACAGCATTGTCTCTCTTACTGTCTGTTTGGCTTGCTGGGCTATAAACCATTTAGAGGCACACAGAGCTTTTGTTCATCTAATTATCTCCAGCATCCCACACAGTGCCTGATGCATAGGAGATGTTCCACAAATCCATGCTGAAGAGTGAAGTTTCCTTGTCTTTCCCTCACCAGCTATTGCCTTGTTTCTGATTTACCCATCTCCGGTGATGAGAAGTCAGTGTGAGATAGAGGTTTTCTTTGGAACCTAAAATTGGTACATTTGTCACTGTACACTTAGCCAAAAAGGATAAAAAAAAAAAAAAAAATCCAACTTTGATTTTTTTCCTGGAGGCCACATTTGAAGATAAAAGGTTGACGTATGCATCATGATATAAAGTAGTAGTCTTTTCAAATGATTTTGCTTCAACCTTCCCAATAAAACAAATGAACTGTGTTCATGGGATTTTGACTTGCTAGCTTCTCTTTGACACTAAAATGAAATGAATGTGCAGAGGCGTAAAAACAGTATGTATCCTCAATTGAATAAGAGCTCACCTTTATCTCCCTTTGACCCTTTTATTTTCACAATACTAAAGAAATATTAAAAACGGTTAGGGCTGGCGGATTTTCAGAAAAGGGATCAGTTTCCACTCCCTTTCCATCCTGTGGCCCCAGTGTAACCTTAGCCTCCTCTTCCTCTTCCCTCTGCAAACCTTTCCCAGAGGGTCTGCTCCCTTGCTTTCTGAAGCCCACAATAGATGTCAGCACAATGGAAAAGTCTCAGCTGCATCATCTTTTCTTGGAATCGAATCCCCTGGGGCTGGTGGGGCTTGATCTGACCATTGATCACTGTCTCTGTGGGGAAAGCTGCCATCAGAAATGGGATTCAGCAACCCTGGGAGGCTGCCCTACCCCAAGACTGGTAGAGCTTTCAGCAGAGACTTAGCTGGGTTTTAACAGCAGGAAGGTGGCCTGAGGTGACGTGGTAGGTGCCCACTTGGTGGTGTGGAGTAAGCAAAAGCCTTCCTCCTCTGACTGCAGTGCCTTCTTTCTGACTGGACTTCTTTCATGCTGTTTCATCTCAGAATCATGGCCAGTGAGCACCAGGGCCACACTTTACCTCTGTGTGGTTGAAATGGGTCCACGCTGAGAAAATGAGCAAAGAGAGTCTGTTTATCCTTGCTTCTATCTAGAATTGCTAAGGGACCAGGGCAATGGGCTTTCTGTATAGCTTTATGTTAGTACAAGAATATGGGGGGGGGGTCTACATTTGTGAATGAATATAAAAGCAGTGTATATTCATATATTTGTGACAATATATTTACTTGTGTGAGTGTGATTGTTTTGAATATGTTGGACTAGCGGCTCTTAGCCAGTGGGTCTTGACCCCTTTATCAGCTATCTTGCATATCAGATACTTACACTATGACTCACAACAGTAGCAAAGTTACAGTTGTGAAGTAGTAATGAACTGATTTTGTGGTTGGGGGTCACCACAACATGAGGAACTAACTGGATTAAAGGGTCACAGCATCAGGAACGTTGAGAACCACTGTGTTAGAGTCTGTGTTTATATGATTGCGTGTATAAGCGTGTCTTGTGCTTGTGTGGACATGAGTGTGAATGTGTGGCTCGGTGTAGGTGAGTGTGTAAGTCTGCATGTCTGTAAGTCTGCCTCTGCTGCTGGAATGAATTATGAACCCCTGAGTCCCAGAAGTATCTAGTATGAACCTGGGGAAGCCATCCTAATCGGGGAGAGGGTTGAAACAGAGGGGGACTGTATGATTTGGAAAAGGTGTTTGGGCATCAGAGGTAGTGGCTGTAAGATCTAAAGTGGGATTATATGTCGTTGTTATTATAGAGCTCATTAAAAATCACTGGCCAGAGCAGGGTATATCTGCTAAAGTGAGCTGGTGAGATGTGTTTACACAGCACCATAACTATAGGTCCCTCCCATGAGCCTTGACTCTTGTTATTATTTTTTTAACCTTGAATCTATACTGACCTGTGATTTTTTTTTTTTTTTGACAAAAACAATGTGGAAAAAAATGATACCCTCTAACTACTGAGTCTCAGCTTTAAGAAATCTTCATCTTATTACAACCTCTTCGCAGGGCACGCCCTTCTGGATTCCAGCTGCAGTGTTTCAGGACCACGTGCTGAGAGGGCCACGTGGAAGAGTACTGATGTATACCATAATTGTTCAAGTTCAGCTCCTGACGGATGTTCAAGAGTCTGCCATGTGAGTCAACCACTGTAAAGTTTGGCTTGTCTGTGGCTCCAAGGAACTATTGGTGCGGTCTGTGCCACTCAGAAGATTAAGCCAGCTGAGCCCAAACCACCCTGAGCAGAGGAATTACCCAGCTGTTCCTACACCACACCAAGCGGAAGAGTCACCCAGCTGTGCCTAGCCAACATCAACTCTTGAGTGAAAACAACTCGTTGTGCTTGCTTGAAGGTATCAAGTATAGAGCCTCACAGACAGAGCAGGTGCAGTTACTGTAGTAGGAGTGGGCTGGTCGAATAA
The DNA here is from genome assembly GCA_030674055.1 of Rhabdomys pumilio. Taxonomy (NCBI): domain Eukaryota; kingdom Metazoa; phylum Chordata; class Mammalia; order Rodentia; family Muridae; genus Rhabdomys; species Rhabdomys pumilio. The sequence continues at coordinate 82,830,054 of JANHMN010000001.1, forward strand.
GTGATCCCCAGAACTATGAGGGAGTAGACAATAAGTGCTATGCAGAAAAGCCTCCCCTCACTCATATCTGCCTTTTAAGAAAGAGTCCTGAAAGATTTAACCTTCACAGAGTACAAAATAAAGGAAACTGTTGGGTAACAGCCATGCATCTACATTAACATCTCTGTACTGAAAATATATTGCTTTTGTAACGGGATTAAAACATTATTAAAAGCAATTAATGGGCTTCTTACTTACCTTTTCTGTAGATGGAATAACACCTCCAGGCTCACTGTACCTCATGCTGTGAGGAAGGTAGGATACTTTATTTTGAAAGCATTAGCTTTTACTTAATTATTAGAAAGTTCTAATGAGGATAAGCTCATTTGCCTGGTTTCCTAAAAACCTAAATTCACTTTATTCTTTTTATTTAGCGAGAATAGATTTAAATTGGCCTTTGTCCCTTTGAAATATGAAATCCTGCTTGTGAGTCCATTTTCATTAACTGGGGTCAGGGGTTTAGATGAGTTGAAAGTGAACAGCCCCGGGCTGGCAGAGGGTGAGAAACAATACAGAACTTTCTTCTACTTAGAGTCAGCTGCTAGATACCCCTGGGTCAGAGAAAACCTGTTCACACACTTCTTGCCTCCTGGGAATCTGCCCAACCTACTCTCTCCATCCCTGGCACATGTACCGGGTTCAAGAGTCGTGTTGTGTCTAATGGATGGCCTAACACTGTCAAAATGGTCCTGTCTTCTACGCTTACTGCTGTGTGTTTCTTGAAAAATGCATGATGAAGATAGTAGCCTTTGGATGGAAAAATGTCTTCCAGGGCTTGGCTGAGCACAAAGACACAGACACCTGCTTCTGTGACCTGCGGCTGACAACGATTTGAGCGTGTGATACACCTTTGGTATGTCTAACCACCAAACTTTCCTTGTAGCTGTTGGCTGATACATATTTACAACAGTAAAGCAGTTTCTTTACAAGGTGTTTGCAGAGGCATTATCTCATTTGATACCCACAATGGCTCTGCTGGCCAGGAAGGATGTTGGCCCTATTTTATAGAAGAGGAATGTGGCACACAGAGAAAGATTCTCTGCTCAAACAATGTCGCCGTACAGTCAGCAAGTGGCAGAGCTGGGCTTGTGTTTGAGTTTCATTCTTTTTCATCTTTCCTACCTTTCTCTAACTCAAGCCTGGGTTTCTATTTGAATTTCATTTTGATTCTAGTCTCCAGAGCTGAACATACAAAGGACAGCTTTGCCTTGCTCTTTTCCAATGAGAAAATCAAACTTCAGTAACTCCTGTTCATCACAAGATAAATTTGGCAGCCATTCCCATGTGTTCCCCAGCAGGTCACATAATAGAACGGATGGTTTAGGCTAGCACCTCACAGGATGTGATCTGGTCACCCTGCTCCTAAGAGATGTGTCATTTCAAAAGGCTCTTGATCAAATGCATTGATTGTGGGTGCTAACTCTGTTTGGAGTTTAACAATACACTTCACCATGTTAAGGGCCCTGAGAAGTCCTGCCATTTGTATGTATCAGGATACCTCTACATAGTCTTTTCTGCATGACTTAGGTTTGTTAACTTTGGTTTAGAGATTTTCATTTCTGAATGAAAGAAATGAGATCAAAAATATTTTATAATTCTCTCTCTGCCCCTCTTTGTCTGGATGACTTATATTATCAGTTTCTCTGTTATTTTTATATTTTAATTTATCTTTAAGCAAAACCTTTTAAGCAAAATTTCTTTTCCTCGTTTCCCCTTTCTCTTTCCATCCCTTCCTTCCATTATTATTTTCCTCCTTGATCCCCCGTTCTGTTTTTGTCTTCATGTTTGACTTAACGTTTTTCTGAAGTCTGTAGCTCTCTGTTGATGAGAGAATGCTACAGATGCAGAACACCTGATTATGAGTAATAAGTTAACGAAACTTCACATTCTCCTTGGATACAGACCCAATACATGTAGGGTAAGTGAATCATGGTGACAGACCCTGGCAAATGAGTAGGGATGGCTGTCTTGAGCATCATCCCATTCAACAGTTCTGCAGTGTTTGGATGAGTGCTTAATAGTGAGCTGATTAAATCTGTGAATGATGTGAAAATGGAAAGGTTACATAAACACACTAGATTCTCGGACCAAGAGCTTTCAAAAGCTTGGACAGGGCTGAATTTAGCAAGACATCGTTTAACAGGGATAAATTTAGAGCTGTGCTCTTAAATCTAGAGGATGAACTATGTAACTATAGTATCGTATGACATGACTGCACTGAACCAAATATAAAGAAACTCCTTGGGTTTCTAATTTGATTATATATTCAATATATAATCTTGTGGTTTCCATCTGAAAATTGCAAAATAAAACATGCTTATCCTCAAATATCTACCCCAAACTTGAAAAAAAAAAAAGAAAGAAAGAAGAAAGGAGTCAGCATAAGAAGAAAAAAAAAAAAACCTCTTTATTCAATGCAACCAGGAAAAGGGCATAGCTCATTCCGCAAAACAAGAAAAACACATGGCGAGTTCTGAGATTTCTGGCCTCAGATGTGAAAGCTTTCTGAGGATGGAAGTATGGACCAACCATGTACCGTACACTTGATGGGTATGGATGGCGAGATTTGTGGGGGCAAAGATGATCCAAAAGAGAGGTTAAACATGCCCTAGAGAGACTCCACATCATATTACCAATAGGTGGAGACTGTGGGCTTAAGGGGCAACTGCTCTGGGATGCTTTTTCCTTATTGTTTGAATGTATATTAAAATTTGAATATGTATTTAAAATAGTGGGTTTCCTGACACTTTCATGCATGTATATCACTTTACTGTGCTCATGTTTAATTCCCTATTACATGCTTACATGACCTTGTGTCTCTTGCTCCTCTCACTGTTCCTACTCCTCTGCCATAACAACACTCCTCTGTTTATATGTTAAGGCTCTATTTATTAAAGAAAACATGTGATGTTCATATTTCTCTTTATTTTCATTATGTCTCATTCTCCCTCTACAGCTAGACTGCCACTTCCTCGCCCACAAAATTCCCCTTCTACACAATCTCACAGTCACACACATTCTCATTCTCTCTCTCTCTCTCTCTCTCTCTCTCTCTCTCTCTCTCTCTCTCTCTCCATATAAAACATAGGATATTTATTTTGAGTCTGCCTTATTTTATTTAGTATGATAACTTCCAGGTCTATTCCCTTTCCTGCTAATGGCATGCTTTGATTCTTTGTCAGACAGATGAAAACTCCATTGTGCATTCGTATTTGTGGATGAGCATTGTTTTAGGGTTTCATTGCTATGAAGAGACACCCATGACCAAATTAACTCTTCTAAAGGACAACATTTAACTGGGGCTGGTTTACAAGTTCAGAGGTTCAGTCCATTATCATCAAGGCAGGAAACATGGCAGTGTCCAGACAGGCATGGCACTGGAGGACTGAAAATTCTGCATCTTGTTTAGAATGCAAACAGAAGCAGGCTGACCCCCAGGCAGCTAGGAGGAGGGTCTCAAAGCCCATCCCCACAGTGACACACTTCCTCCAACAAGGCTACACCTCCTCCAAGAAGACCACACCTCCTAATTGTACCATTTCCCATGGGGTAAGCCTTCAAACACATGAATCTATAGGGGCCATACCTATTCAATCCACCACAGGCATCTAGACCCTTTTCAGACTGCGTTTATTGTGAATCATGCTACAAAGAGGCACAGGTATGCAGACATCTCTGTGGCATACTGTCTAAGCTCCTGCAAGTTTTTACTCTGTATTGGTGGAGCTGGGTCATACAGCACTTCTAGTTATGGTCTTTTGAGAGCTTTCATTTGGATATCTGATGGAGCTTCACCAGTTCACATTCCCACCATTACTGTATGTTTTCCCCCCACACCCTTGTTTACACTTGGTGTTGGTTGTGTTCTTGAGGATATACACTCTGACTTGGGTATAATCAATTCTCATACCAGTTTAAATTTCATTTCCCTAATGATTAAACCAAACAATACCTTTTCATATATTGCTGGCCATTTGTATCTTCTCTTTTAAACTGTATATGTAATTCATTTGCCCATTTATTGATTGAATAATTTTTCTGGAGTTCAATTTCTGAATTAAAAAGTGCGTATTTGTATGTTTAGTTTGTATCCCGTTATGTTTGTTTATCATATCCATCATTTTCTGGTGAGGCAAAGACTTCTTTATGGTCTTTTAAGTATAAAGTTATATCATTCACAGATAGAGATAATTTAACTTTTTTGTTTCCTATTTGTTTTGTTTCTTTCTCTTGCTTTATTGTTCCAGCTAAAAATTCAAGAACTTTATTTAATAGGAGTCTTGTTTAATAATTTGTCTTGTTTATGTTATAAAAAATGCTTTCAGTTTTCCTCATTTAACACAACACTGATCCTAAAGTTGTCCCGTATAACACTTGCTATGTTGAGGTATATGCGTTCTATTCTTAGTTCCTGCCAGGTTTCTGCTATGAAAGAACATTGAAATTTATTTTAAAAAGCATTTTCTGTATTTATTGAGATGATTATGGAGATTATTGTGTGATTTTGGTCCTTATCTACTGATTTGATGTATTACATTTATTGACTAGTGTGTTTTGAACCAACCTTGCATCCCTGGAATAAAGTTAACTTGGCACTCCTCGTTGTGTTCTTATCTGGCTTTGGTATCAGGATAATGCTAGCCCATAGAATATGTTTGATCGTGTTCCTTCCCCTTGAAGTTTGTGGAATAATTTGAGGAGCATTGGTGTTATTTTATATAAGTGTGTATGCTCACATCACTGAGTGAGTATGGGAGTCAGAGGATAACTCATGGAAGATGGCTGTCTTCTTCTACCATATATGTCCTGGGGCCCAAACTTAGGTCCCCAGGCTTGGTGGTAAGTGCCCTTAGTACTGAGTCATCTCGCTGGCTAGGAGTGTTTCTCCTAGACAAAAATAGTTAGGTTTTCATTTTTGTCTAATTGCTTGTGATTGTTTTATAAAAGAAGAGTTACGTTCAAATTTTTATTGTGATGTGTTTGTGGATTGCTATTATTTGTTATTTTTCTCCTGATTTACTCAATTTTTTTTTGTTCTTTTCTTTCTTCTCTATTCATGGCAGGGCCTCGCTGATTTATTGACTTAGACATAATTGGTTCTTTCCCTGCTGTCCTTTGTTTATGCAGTTCTCTCATAAAATTTAGTCTTTCTGTGTTTCGTGATCGAGACTCTTGTTTTTTCTCCTTAGTGTTTATAATACTTTTATGACGCTCTTGCAAAGCTGTGCTGGTGGTGCTGAATGCTATCGTTTGTGCTTGTCTAGAAATGTCTTTATTTCTCTGTCAACTTTAAATATAACTTTGCTGGCTATAGTGCTCTTGGTTAGAAGTTATTTACCTTAGAATTTAAAGCATATCATCCCAAACTTTCCAGGATTTGAAGTGTTTGTTGAGAAGTCTGGTGTTGTTATGATGTGTTTACCTTAGTGAGTTTTTTTCTCTGTGGCCTTTAATATTGTTCTCTATTTCATAGTTTCAGCATTTTGTCTACATTATGTAATATGTAAGTTCTTTTCTGGCTATTTAGAACCCAGGGTTCTAAATGATTCTTGCATTTGAAGCTTCATTTCCTTCTTTATATTTGGTAATTTTTTCTGCTATTATTTCTTTAAACAGGTCTTTTATGATTATAATTTTTACCCCAGTTTCTTCTATTCTATGTAATCCTTGGTTTGGTTTCTTCTTGATCATTCATGTTTTAGAGATCTTGGGTTTTGTAATCGTGGTTATGTATCTTCATTATTAATGACCAAGGGATGTATTTCCCTAGTTTGTACACCTGCCAGTTAGATAACTGGCCTGGTTTTACTCAAGGATATTCTTCATGAGCAACCCACTCTTAAGGCCCAATCACAGATCCACTCATTGAGGAAAAACAAACAGAATAATATGGCAACATTCCCCAAACTGATTAAATTAAAGCTACTAATTCACTACCATACTATGGTTCTACCATAGGATGAAACACTGCAAAATAATGTAGGATGTGACACAAAATTAAAGTTATTTAAGGTACAAATAAAATAAACAAGTAAAGTACTATTAGTGGTACAATAGAAGGGGAACAAAGAAATGTGAGGGAAAAGCATACAAATGAAGATTTGCAGCAGCTTCCCTTTGGTCTTCTGCTGTTGGAGTTGGCCATGTGCAAGTGGCAGTCAGCTGAGGTTGGAAAGACTGTCCTGCACATGGGGCAGTGCTGAACCCAGTCTTGTTGAGTGCCAGGTGTTCATCATAACTATCTTCCCTTTAGGGGCTTTCCTTTTTTGAAGATAGGTCTCTGGTTGGTCACACTTAGCTCTGTAGTTTGTGCACCAGCTAGGTTGCTTTATACTCCTAGGACTCCCTACATACACAATTAAATAGCTGGCATTCTAGCTATACTGTGTTTTCCAAGTACGTTAGGATGTGGGAAGCAAGAATAACATTGGGGTTTGTATATGAAGACCAGTCTCAATGCTTTCAGAAGACCCACCCCTTATTAGCCACCTTGATGGAGGCACAGAACTGCAAAAGTTCTGGTACAGCTTCAGAGTTCTGTGTTCAATCACTAGTGAACCTTGAGGAAGATGGTTCCTCTAGAGGTTGGAACACCTACTGACTGCAGAATTAAGACTACCAGATGCCACAATTATCTTTAGGAGATACAATTAGCTTCTAGTTACCTAAAGTAGAGCTACTGACCACTGTACCTTTAACTGCTGAAGCCAAGTCTTTGTTACTCAAGTGTCTTTGCATTTTTCTTTTATCTTTTTTCTTTTATATCTTTGCATATAATTTCTTTTTAAACATTCATAAAAGTGACATAAGAGTTGACAAAGAATGAGATAGAAAGAAAACAAGCAAATAAAAAGTAAGCACATAAAGAAAACAATGAGATAAAAGTCATGTGCCACACAAATTAGAAAGAAAAATGTCTAAAAAGCTAGTAAGGATAAAATTAATTACAAAGAAATGATAATTGGAGAGTAGACACGCATAAAGTTGACACTGAGCAAAGGAACTAAAACTGTCATATCTTTAAATATATGATGGAACAAGACTTTTCCAATTAAAGGACACACACAGCACACACACATATACACATACATACTCAATATATCAAAGAGCAGAATATATTTCCAGAATAATTAATCTATACAAAACATTCATATCAAACAATTATATTTTGCACAACTAAGGGACAAAGAGTCACATGGAGAAAAATAAGTCTTAAAAATGGAAATATACAATAAGCATCAAATAAAGATCAATGAGGTGATATTTTATGGTCAAGTCCAACTGAGCTCTTGGAGATTCAGTTGCCAGGCATCATAACCAAATTCTAATCAAAACCCTTTTGAAAATTGAAAAATAATTTTAACCTTTTTTTTTTTTGTAAAATGACTATGAAAACATAAGAAAGGCATTTGAAAAAGAGGAGTACAGAGAGCAGTTAGCTTCCCAGTTTTTAAACTGGAATTACAATAACATACTGAGAAAGGCAAACAGATCTCTTGTGAAGAAGAGAACGTCTCCATTGTCATCTTTTTGAGGATTGCCTAGACATCCTTAACATTTCTGCTCAGAGTTGACCTCCTCCATCATTTCTGGTCTTCTCATTGCATTTTATATGGACTTTTATATTTGTCTTATTTACCTGTTTGAGGCTCTGAGAGTACTGTGAGAAGGGGCCAGGCCCATTAATTTATAACGCAGATGGCTAGACATATACATATACACAAGATATATGAATGTATGGTGGGTGTGTGTGCATGTGTGCATGCATGCATGTGTATGGAGTGTGTGTGTGTGTGTGTGAGTGAGTATGTTAGTGAGCGTGTGTGTAATTGCTAATGCAGAGGCCAGAAAAAGACATGTCAGTGTCCTGATCATATTCTCCCTATTCCCTTAAGACATGCATCTCCGCTTCACTTTCCATCCTGCTCCATGTTGAGGTTACAAGAACATGGCCATGCCTTTTATTTTTTGAAGTTGGTGCTGGGAATCCAAGTGCAGGTCCTTGTGCTCATGCAGTAAATGTTCATACTGATGCTGAAATATTTGTCCACTTCTACAAATGCCAATATCAAACCAATCACCAGCACATAACAGACACTCGATATTAATAGGATAAATAGGAGAAGAAATAATAGATGAAAGAAATTAATCTGGAACCATATAGACATATCTGGATGGGTAAGTGTGTGATTAATAACCTTGAGCCCCATTTTTTTGTATGAATTTTGTAGCATGTGACAGTTCCTATAAGGAAAACAAAAATCAAATAAGTATTAAATTCATCATACTGTTGGAAAATATTTTCCTCCCCGAAGTCCACACTTGACTTTGAATTGCAGACTTTCCCAAAATCTTTGCAGCAGAGTCCAGGCTTGGGTTTACCAATGAGAGGTATTAAGTTGGAAGTAGCAGGTGATTCACAAGCTGAATTGCTCCCATCTCTGAAACAGGTAGATTGCAGGATCTAGCAGCCAACAGACATGGTGTTTTGCCATGGTACCTATATGTCCTCTTGCAAATTACCCAGTTCTGTGTCGTGGGCTGCTATTTTTACCATCAGTTTACTGCATCATGTACTTCCTGATGGTTTAATGTTCATGGTTTAGTAAGCCTGCATTAAGCCCTTTCCTGCTTGAAATACCCAGAATGGCTTTTTCTTACCAGGCAAATTCTAGCTGATGTTTTATAAAATTAAATAGACTACAAATTCCTTCCTATACAGTTGTCAATGAAATTATTATCCTCACACTACAAATCCCTTGGTTCACATTAATTCATAGAAGTCTTCAGTTTTGCAAAGATTATAGTTTGATGCATTTTAACTTCTCACGAGCCAATTCCATTTCTAACAGTTTGGTTTCCTTTTGAGGTACTGTTTCCCACTAAGTGTAGTTTTGTTAGGGTATCCTGTGCTTCTGGCTCCTGCTCTTCTGCTCAGTTTGAAGGGAAATTAGAATTTTCCTTCACTCACATTCTTCCTCCTCCTGACCACTGTGACTCTGGCATAGACATGCTATCCATATGTAGGGTTCAGATATTCTCGTTGGAACTCTAAGCTTTGAAGTGAATGTGTTGGAATGTTTTTATTTTTCTAGACATGTCCCCTGGGCGCCTCTATTCCTTTTTTTACCAAAACCCTTTTCCTAATTTTGTTTCCTGTTGCTGTGATAAAGTACAGATGGAAAGGAATTTGGTGAAGATTTGACTCACCTTTCCAATCCCCAGCCTATCACAGAGAGAAGCCACAGTGGGAGCTCAAACAAGAACAGGGGCAGGTATCTAGGAGGGATGCTGCTTACTGGCTTGCTTCCTGCAGCTTGCCCTGCTTGCTTTCTTATACTACCTAGAGCCACCTGATGCAGAGAGGCATTGCCCACAGTGGGTTGGACCCTCACATATCAAACATTAATTGAGAAAATGCCCCACAGACACATCCAGAGGCCAATGGAGGTTCCCTCTTCTTAGGTGACTCTAGTTTTTGTCATCTTGACCAAAAAAAAAAAAAAAATGATCAGAACAACCTTTTAAACAACGGTTGATTCCTGTATATTTTTAATGATCTTACTTGTTCTATTTAGGTCCTATGAGTTTTCCTGCATCATTTAAACAGCAGCTGTCTTTGCTTGTTACTAGAGCGGGGCTCTTGTCCTCCTTATTGATAAACTTTGATCTATATATATATTCCAGGAACAGCTCAAAGAGGGGTTTCCTTTTTTTTTTTCTAGGACGATTTTAGAAAAACATATCTCTAAGGCATTTTTTTAATGAGAGAAATAACATTTATTTATGAATAATTTCATTATGTCTTTCTATCTAGGCCAATAGTACTGATAAAAGATTAGCCAAGTTAGTGATCTGACTTAGATTTGATGTGGAGAAGAACCATTCCAGAAAGAATAGGAGGGGAATAGAAGAGGAGGAGGGGTGATCAAAACTCATCAGATACATGCATACAACTGTTGAAGAATACATAAAGTATTTTTAAAATAAATCAGATTCAAACCCAGTAATCTTAATTTTATAAAAATGGCTTGCAATTGCTACTAGAAATGACAGGGGAATTTTCTGAGGTACGACAGGATTTATTTTATCTTCACACTTAGTGGCCCCACTATTAAGAAGACCTTGATCTTGATAATTAATGTCTGGTAATGCTACAGGTGAATTATGATAGCCCCAATTCTCATAGAGGAATAAATGAGTATCCTACTATAAGCCTATTAAAACTGCCTAGGAGGCAAAAAGTATAGGTTAATAAAGTGCCCAATAAATAAATTAAGATACTGGCCATAAATTACTGTTTTGTCAACATCAGACTTGTTAACCACAGGACAGCAGACAATTTGTAGATAGTCATGATAGTGTGGCTTAATTAATATTAGAGAAGAGAGATGGTGTGAGAATGAAGGGCAACTGTGGTTGGGGGGAGGGGGAGTCCCTCCAGCGAGATAAAGCTTGTGCAGCTATGAACAGTGTTCTATTGATTCGGTTGAGATAAGTCACGCTGCTACAACAAAAACTGCAAACATCTGTAGCCTGAATGCACAAAGGTTTGCTTCTCTTATATGTCATGTATCTAAAGTATTGCTTGTAATGGTGGCTCTCGTTTCTACATTCAGGATAACAGAGCTACCTTGTAGGGTATTGCCAGTTACCACAGCAATAGGAAAATAAAACCCACAGAGTCTGACTCCATTAGCTAATGGCACAACTTGGAAGTGATAACCAATCATTTCTACAGAGATATTATTGGTTAGAACTAGTCTCAAACATCACCAACACGAAGAGGAGAGAATGTACAAACTGACATGTTTAGAATGTAGGCTGAAGTCTTTGAAAAATACCTGAGTTATTAGGGCCTAACTTGAATAAAAATTGCAGGTGGCTTAATGGAAATAACTTACAATTCCTTGGTGGACTGTAAGTGCTTCTGAATGGTAATACCTTGCAACAAAGAACTTGTTTTAGAATTGGCATTAACAAAGTAGCTGTGAACTTTGCTTACAAATATTTTTCTTCTCTGTGTCATCCATGCTTCTCTCTTCTACCCCAAATACCTTGCCCTCTTCCAACTCAGAATTCAAAAGTAAAGACTTAACAACATTAGGTGCTGGAGCACTCTTGTATTTTGGAGACTGAACTGTCTTAAAAGCTTATAAATATGACATGTTAATCCAAGTACAGGATTACAGTTTTGTCTGTATCATCTTTAGGTTTCTGGTCACATTAGTGGTATTTACATTTCCTTCCTTCTCCCACCCCCATTTTATTTCTCCCTTCCATCATCCTCTCTTCCTCTTTCTCTTTCCTTCCTTCCTTCCTTCCTTCCTTCCTTCCTTCCTTCCTTCCTTCCCTCCCTCCCTCCCTCCCTCCCTCCTGCCCTCCTTCCTCCCTTCCTCTTTCTTTCTTCCTCCTTTCCTCCCTTTTTGTTTTCTCTTTCTTCTTGGAATGCTTCAAATCATTTGAATAACACAGTGCCATTTCAGATCCCTGGTTTTAATCTTACTCATGCTTTGTTCATTCCTCTTTATTTTTACCGCTAGGAAGGACAGTGCTGACAGTTCCAGATCACTCTTCTGAGCAGTGGTTTTTAGAGGGTCTCTAGCAAACAGTCACATGAAGACATCTCTTGAGCTCTCAGATAGCAGCATGAGAAAAGTGCCTGTTATTATATTTAACTCTTGATTCTTTGTACTTTGAGCAAACCAGCTTGCCAACGCTGTTGCTAAAGGTCATGAAAGACATGGTGCTGCTAGGTAGATGCAGAGTAAGCATGAAAATGCACTGGATTTTAACCTCACAGTCTATAGGCTTAAGAAAAGATACAGAGTACAGTACAGACCAGGGTAATAAGCAGAATAATTCATGGCTCCCTAAGGGGGTGTTTTTTTCCAGGGGGCAAATGAACATGAACAGAATGGCTCTCAAGTCCTTCAGGGAAGAATGCATTGTGGAGTTAATTCTCCTGGGCACAACCACTACTTTATTCAGCAAGAAATTGTATTTTTTTTTAAATTTAACATCTGTTATATCACTTTCCCCCTTTTAGCTATCCCCTTTTCAACATTTACAGACCTTTGAGTCATATTCTTAGCATGGAAAAACAATTGCTGGTGATCAATGACTTGTGTTCATTCTGTCATAATCAGCAGAGGGAAATTAATAATGAAATCACTCATGGACACATTGGGACATTATTCCGACCAGTTACTGGGTGAATACAGATATATCACTGTGTCACCAAAAGTGGGCTTTTGATAGTCTGAAAGCTTTTTAAGTGTATATAGGGCAGAGCTCTCTGTAGATTTGCTGAAAGAGTTCCAGTCCTGTCCTTTGGAACAAAGGGTGTAAATTGGTTCAGAACATTCGTCATTTACTGATGGCTACCACACAGACCGAATGAACTACATACTCCTTTCAAGTGCTTTTCTTATGTGACTTTGAATTCTTTGTGAGGGCTTTATTGTTACTCCCAATTTATACATAAAGAAACAGAGACACTAAGGTGTTGAGAAACTCCCCAAAGTTTTGTAGCAGTAAGCAACTGATTTTAAATCTAGTCTTTGTGACTCTAAGGCTTCTAAAGCTTTTCTCCATGTCTTCCTTCCATATTGCTCTGGAATCTACAGAACCGTCCTAATTGTGGCTCCAGATCCAGACAGCAAATGAAGCTCTAGCATCATTCTGTTTTTCTCTCTAAAAGTCACTTTTATTTCAGATAACTTCAGTAGGGGAATGTCTGGGTTTGGAAAGCAATTCTCTCTCTCTCTCTCTCTCTCTCTCTCTCTCTCTCTCTTTCTCTCTCTCTCCTCTCTCTCTGTCTCCATAGTATATTTTATTTATTTTACTTATATAATGTATATATGTATGCAATGCATACTTATATACTATATGTATATATGTATTTAGATACATAGTATATATATTACAATATATAATATTGTATATACATATATATATTATCTTGATCATACCTTTCCTTCTATTCCTTCAACATTCTTCATGTCTCCCTTCCACCTTGATGCTTTCTAATAATCCAGAGTTCAATTAATGTTACCTACTGGACTTGACCTTATGGCTTGTTCTACTATAGGTCTTTTGCAGGAACCACAGCTGCAGTGAGTTTCTGAGTGTAATGGCAGTGCCACATTCAGAAGACAACATTTCACAGCGCTCCTCCCCATCCTCTGGGTTTTACATTATTTCTGCCCCTTCTTCCAAGCTGTTCTCTGAGCTTTAGTGATTATGGTGGTGATCCAGACGTCTCATTTATAGGTGACCACTCATCAGCCAATTCGTCTCATCACTTAAACAGGTTATGAGTCTGAGTTGCTGCTCACGGCAGAAAGGCTTCCATTGTTGAGGCTGAGAACAGTACTGTTATGGGCATAAACATAAAAAAAAATAGCAGGCAAAATAATGGTAGTTTCCTTGCTAGGACATATAACCTCCTTAGACATGGGCTTTGACAAGGTTTGAGTAGTAATTAATTACCAGGAACTAATACCCTCCTGTGGAACAGACCTCAGATCCAACAAGAAAGCCGTTGGTTACTCCCATAACCTTCATGCCGCTGTATCACTCCTGGGTCACATCTTTTCTGTCAGGTTGGTATTATAGCATTCAGCACTTAGTTGGGCAAGGGTATTGATGAATTTTCTTTCTCAGAGAACTTTATAGCACTTAATGCAGTAATTGAGAAATAGTGTCATATTTATTAACTGAGTTAATTTCTTCACTTATTTTCTATTTTGAAATTAGAAAATAATATTTAAGTAATTATAGGCTGGATAATAATATATTATTTAAACAATATTAAAATACTTTAATTAAATAATTAAGAAATAATTAAATAATTGTACAGAAATGGAATAAAGATATCTGCAAAGCCAGTTCTTCTTAATGACTTTTCCCCAGGTAGAGAGATTCTTCAATTTTCTCTTGCTCTCTTAAAGCAAAGGTAGTTGTAAACCTCCTTAAGTGTTAGGGGGAAATGGAAATATTGACCTTGGCCTCTTAAATTATTTAATCAAAAATTTTGTGCCCAGAAATTTGTATAAATTGGGTTTAAAACTAGCCGATGCTTATAAATAAGACATGGGGATCTTGCTATGACTCGAATGTGCCCATTATAGGGACAAAGCATGAGACACAAGGAGGCTGGAAGAGCTCACATGGATCCCATGGGCTCCATGTGTCAAATCCAACAGTTGAATTTTGTGTTACACATTACAACTGCTTAATAAAACCTTGGCATCTATTTGTGTTAGTCTCAAAATACCAACCTTCTCTCCCTCTTGTTTTAGGACTTAAGACTTCTTTCAGTTTAAGGCCATGTCTGTGGAGACCACATTGATGAAAAGGATTGAATGGGCTGGAAAGTCTCCAAGTGCCATCGCAGCTTGCTGTAAACTTTAGTTGACATAGAAATATTGGGCTGTGCAAAGAGCTTGAGTGATATAGCCAATTTCTTTGACCTAGTGTTCTAGAGAGTAGGGATTAAGTTTTCTGTCTGAGGTGTCCATCCCTCCATTTTTCTTTGTTTGATTTTTGCTTATGGTTTTATAGTCAAGCTGCCTGCTTCCTCTCTTCTTTAAACCCATATTTCACACTTGAATACACTTTCTTCTTTCTTTTTCTTTCTTTCTTTCTTTCTTTTTTTTTTTTTTGGTAATCACATGATGAGTTTATAGTCCTGATTTATGTTTTAGAAGTTACTTTTCATAAATATCCCAAATGGGATCTGTTTGGCCCCTGCTGCAGACCAGATGCTGGTCAGGTCTGCCAGAGCAATTGGTTTAATCCTGTACATTTTCATAATTGGTAGGAATCAGTTTTCCCTTTATTCTAACATTACAGATTTGTAACAATATGTGAAACAGGCTTCATGCTTTCCCTTGCCGCTTTCATGTATGGTATGGCCTTAATAAACATGTGGTAGTTTCCTGAAAGAGCATCACATATATTAAGATGCTAGGCTTTCATTTCATTTTCCGTTTTTAGAAGTGAACTGGGTTAATAGGAAGATTATTAAAAAAGAAGAGGGCCCAGGGAAACAAGAATGTATACTTTCCTCATTGCCTGTTTTCATTCTTGGTATGCATCTGACTGACTGTCTTTTTTCCCATCTTTGAAATCCTCTTTAAGATTCCACTCTCTTGGGAAACTCATCATGAACCTTATTTGGAATTTTCTGTGTCATTTGGACAAAGCCAACTTGTGCCTAATTTTAAGTCAGACAATGATTCCAATGCTCACATTCACTTAGATTTGACAAGCTTGATAATGAAGGGGAGAGAGTTCTTATGGCAGTCTTTGGATGTGTCAGGCAGGGCACGGAAGAGAAAAGACCAAGATAGATTATTGCTTTGGCATTCATTGGCAACATCAAAGTGAGAAGATGTAGGAGAGGTTTGGAGTCTCAGTTTTCTCACTTATTATAGAAAAAAATGATTCTGAAGATGGGACAACCTTGCATGTTGACAGTGACTAATAATGCTTATTTAGTGAGCATTCAAAAATACTGTTTTTGAATAATATTAATTTCTTTTGAAAATATTAATTTCTAATTTATCCTTATTTTATTTCTCTTCCATAACGATATAATTTCCTTTCTTGAAGTGGAGATGTTGACATAAAGCATTGGTCACAGCGCCTGCTGAGGAATTATACTAATATCATATATTTCTAGGAGGTTAAGTTGTACCTTGAAATGTGGTATACATAAAGGCTTCTCCAAATTTCAGGGACTTTGAATAATTTAAGAATTTCAGTTGAATGTTTAAATTCTGAGCTAAAGCTCTGAACCATGTACTAAAGGCTGACTGGTTTTATCTGTTAATCTGTTCGAGTACCTAGTTACAAATTGCAGAATCACTGTTATACAGTTTAAGTACAAAGGAGAATTCTTAAAGAGTATTAAGTGACAGAACCATTGGCTCAGGACTGGGACTATACAACCAAGGGCCATTTTGGAAATTTCACCTATAAGGTGCTACCTGAGAGTCAGCTGCTTTTGGTACTGGGCTCAGGTATGACAGTTCACCAAACTAGTTCAGGACACTAGTACTGAGTTTGTCTTACTGCTGCTCACTGGAGCATTGGACCAGGATGGCTTTCTGCCATCTTCTGTCCCTTGACAGTATGGAGTCATATAGAGATTTCGGTCTTCTTAATCTTTCCACTTAGGCAAAGTGTATAGAATTGGCCCAAATCTAGGTCCTGGGCCTCAGTCTTGTACCAAGGAATGCAAAAAAAAAAAAAAAAAAAGCCACACTCAGCATCTGCCTTGGTGAAGTGGACTTCCTAAGGTAGACAACTTCCTAAGGTAGACAACTCCCAACTAGAGAATGTGTTACACTGGAAACTCCAGGGTCCAGATGGCACCATATTTCTTATGTTACAGTTCTCTACAGTGTAGAGTCAACTCTTGTTTCCAATGTGAAGTGCAAAGACAACACTTATTAGCATTCCGTGGACTTTCTGTGGGCTTGCACAGGCATCTGTGGAATCCCAGGTAAGGCAGTATATTGGGATGTTGGATACAATGGGCTTTTCTAGGATATTAAATTGCACACAGATTTGGACAAATGACAAGTGCTTATTAAAAATCTGCTTGAACTTTTACATAAACCTTTATATGGTGTAACGGTTTGACTTATGCCTTAAGTCTTAAGACAAGTCAAGGAGGAGTCCAAAGTCTGGACTGCGCAATCAGATGTTTAACCTACAGCTCACAAGGTTAGCGTCACTGAGGGAAGAGCGCTATCCTTAGGAATTGCACCAGTTCCTAGAATGCTGTGTGTTTTGACCTAGTCTATATGAGGAATGATGTTATTCGTGTTCTTTGGTGGCTCTGATGAAGTAAGATTGATAGAAAATAAGGAGAAAGAGGTGTTGGGGAAGAAAAAACTCAGCCAATAAACACTCAAGGGTCATACTGCTATCTCACACCTTTTTACTATCAAAAACTTCAGAGATGCATTTCACACACATGGGAATTTCTTATTATGTGATACAAGCTCATCACATAGTCATTTTGTGCTGGGTATACAAATCTAAACATTTATCAATACCTTCACATCACTAGGCACTATTCTGGCTTCTTCGCATCGTTACCCCATTTAAGCATTGTGATAAATGCTTCAAGTAAAAATCACACATTCTTCATAGACTACATATTATATCATCTTATAGATTACTAGATAAGGGAGCCCTGATTCACAGAATGTTCTTAACTTGTTTAAAGTAAACTGTAGAGCATTTTTGTATTTCTGAAAGTTGGAATTCCTCCCCTTAGGTCACATTGCCTCTTCCATATTCTTATGAGGACCACATTGTAACTGCTTCTCAATTTAGATCCTGGAAAGGAGGGCAAAAATTATACGTGCTGCAGAGAGATGTGCTGTGTAGCACTGAGTGTGCAGAGAAATGTGGCATGGGCACTTGGGGCACAGAATAAGTTGGTGTGGAGCAGAAGAACTCTCTGAACACCAGGCAGCAGTGACAGGAAGTTAGAGAGCTTTGTGTTTGAGCAACCATTTTACCTAGTAGAAAAAGGGAATAAAACCAAGCATTCTCAGAATCATGAACTAGAAATCCCTGACTGCTGATATAATAGTCTGCCTTGCCATTGGCTGACTTCATTGAGTCCTGTTTCCTTTTCCACAGCTGGGAGACTGCCTTGCCCTCCTCTTGCCCTTCTGCCCATTACTTATTTTCAGCATCACTACCCGTGGACAGGATGAAATCAAGACACAAAGAGAACAGAACTTAAAAAGAGCAGAGAGATGGGGCCTTCCCTAATGTCTTAGCATAATTACTAGTCCATGTGTTTTTGCAAATAGGGGCTTACTGAAAACTAGAACTTCAAGTTCCTCATTCTGGTGTTTGACATATTAATATTGCTAAAACATCACAAGACTCTTAAAAGGAATAAAAAGAACCCAACCAAACAGTCTGTTGCTAGCTGTCCATCAGACTAGTAACTCCATGAAGTCTAGTACAGTGGTTTGAAGTATCTGGCTTCTTTCATCTTGTCATAGTGTGGTCTTCACTACCACTCCACCACTCTTAGAACTGGGGACCAGATGGACCTTCATACTTGCCCCAGCGCTTTGAGTTGGAAGTATTTGGACTTAAATTTTGAAGAGATTTCAGTCTTTAAAGGCTCCTCTGGGGTTTTGTGACAGTGTTTTGAGCTTCATGGGCAATTAATAGACATGGAATGCGCTAGTTCTTACTCTGTGGTTCCTTGTAGTTTCCCTTGTTTAAAGATCAGAAAGGATGGACTTGAAAACCTGACAGGTTGTAGCTACCTAACAGATGATAGAAAGTCTACAATAGTGGGTCTTCAGGGCAGGGTCTTAGTCTCAGTTTCTTCCCCCAAGAAACTCATTAGTATGAACATTTTCCCATAAGTCAGTTTGTCTTAATACACGGATGTACGTTTAGTACATTTAAATTTAAGGATTATTGTAAGAGTACTTCAAGGATTGTCCTGATTCCTCCTGTCCTACATCACTTTCATGTAGTCTTCAACTCATAGATCTCTCTGCTCAGGAATGTTACCTCCCCTTTTAGCTGAGCCCATGCATGCATGCAGAATCAGGTCTATAGCACCTCCTGTGTGTTTTGCTAGTAAGAAACATAATGGATTTGGATCTGCCAATGGAGGAGCTCTGAGTTTTTCTACATTGAGCTCAAAATACTGAGAAATGGGGGTTTCTGGAGACGTGTCAAACTCTGGCACACTAGGACCAGCATAGTTCTTTTGAGTGTTCTAGTTTGTAGCAATCACTCTTTGTGATGTTATTTGGTCAAGATATAGCACCATGGAATTTTAAACCTATGCATGTCCAGCGTATCTTGAGAAGAATCAGTCTGAGGACTGTTAGTCTTGGGAATAGGCATGACTGGTGTGGGGATATGGCTGCTGAGATTGGTGCCTTGCTTTTCCTCTTTCACATGCAGATGGTAGGAAATGGGGAACTCAATATTTCATCCTAGCATGTCTTGAATGTAATTCGTAAACCCAATTTAATCAATATACTTTCCTGGCCCGTTGACTGCTGCTCTCACCTGTTGACATCTGATCTGCACATGACTCTCTGAGGTCACAAGGACCAACCTGCACCTGGCTCAATGACCAGGTGCACCTGAAAGTGGCCAGTTTTGTGGGTAACACATTGGCTGTGGAATGTTAATAGTTTTTCACAAGGCTCAGCATTGGGATTGCCTGGCCCCAGACAGGAACATGGAAATCCCACTTCAGCTTCTTCTGGATAGAATAGGAAGCAAGGTGGGAGCTCAAAGAACCTCTTGGGCTGCTGTTGACACATGGCAGTGCTTAGGTGGCATTTTTCAATGGTTCTGTGGCTACTTCTCTGTAAAGTGAAGAGGATTGTCTCCCTTCCTTCTCAATCCTTTGTTCATGTGTTCACGGGTAGGCCCAATCTGACTTATTTTCTTTCTTTTTTCTGGCCATTAATTGATTATCCCTGGGTTGTAAAACTGTAGTGTCAGTGGGAGCCATTTATGTTAATAGATTTTTTAATCCTTTCCTCCTTTAGCCTGGCAAGGGCTCAGGTAGTGACACAGAAATAGCACCAAGTAAATTTACATAACACAAGTCTTGCTTGTACATTGCTAAGAAAGTACCAAGCATATGTTTTTTCTGTTTAAGTTAAAGATTGAGGTGCTCTAAACCTTAAATTAGTCAAGTGGAGACATCGCTGGGCAGACTGATGCGCTGGGAGTGTCAGCATTCAGTCTTCAGGTCCAACCACATTACACTGAAATTAGATTGCCTAGCTGGAGTTCCATTTGTGGGCTTGTAAGTCAGGGGTGAATAGCAGATGCTATGATTAAGATTTTATTTCCTGGTTGATGTTACCACAGTGATCCAAGCACCAGTGGTGGTGGGGAATCTTACTTGCCGGCATGCTTAGTGAGCAGATAAGAGTTTAATATAAAAATTAAAAATAAGAAAAGCCACTACTACTGCTACTATCATTAAAGTTATTCAGGTTAATTGGGGCAACAATCTTTACCTTTTTTTAAAGATGAAATCCTCATGTCTTATGAATACTGATTCTTCCTCTCCATTCATTCTTTAATTCATTCATTTATAGATGCCTACTGATTTTAATGCTAAGAATTTTTGTACTGAACAAAACAAGAACCTTGTTCTCATAGAGAAAGAGACTTTTAGAAAGGAAAAAAAAAACCAAATATGTGAGGTTGTAGCAAGCATAAAGAGCAAAGTATGGGAGACAGAAAGTGATGGGGGAGCTATTTTACAAAGGTCAGAGAAGGCCTCTCTGAAGAGATGACATTTAAATAGAAGGGTGAAAGAAGCAAGGGAATTTATCTGGGTGTTCAGGGAAAGGAGCTTCCCTAGCAGGGGAAATAAAAAGGTAAGGGAGAGTCCTGGATCCACTAAGTACTGGACCAAAAAGTCAAGAGACTAGAGGGGGTGATAGAAGTGTAGTTTAGAAGGCACCCATGTGCAGTTTTGACCAGATGGTTGACATGTTCTTTCTGATGTTTTAAATTTTCCTTCTGGATATTGCATAGAGTTAAGAGTAGAGTCAAATAAATATAGGAGGCTATTTCTATAGTGTAAATGAGAGGGTGGTAGGTAGTAGTTAATTTTTTTGTTGAAAATGATAGAGTGGTTTCATTCTGTCTATACTGCCATGGTGGAGCTCACAGGGCTACCTAATGGTTAGAGCAGAGAGCATAGCAAGAAAGAAGCCAAGGATTTTGGCAAGGAGTTAGCCCAAACACCTGCTCAAATGCAAGTGCCACTGTTTCGAGATGGAGAAGATGGAAACCAGGAAAAAGTTTTGGTATGTGTTTTCTGATTTTTAGACATGTGAAAGTCGAGATGCCTAGCAGATATCCCAATGAAAATGTTAAATACAAAGCAGAAAAAGGAGTCTGTGATTCACAAGAGTTTGAGGGCTACAAGTATATATACAATGAGGCTTTTGAGTCAGAGAATGAGGCAAAGCTATCCAAGAAATGACCTAGGACAGAGAGCCTGAAGCTTCCACTCTGCCATACTCTGATATTTATCAGTGGAGGAGATGAAGAAGGCACAGTTGGAAAGCCTGAGGATTATTGCTGAGTAGTTGAAAAATCAAGAACTAAGTACTCCCAGAAGCTAGAAGAAACGTGTTCTAGGAGGAGGACGTGTACCCAATGTTTCTGGGAGTAATAAAAACATTTCATAAATCTCCACTAAACTGGGTGACACGCAGGTCACCTTGATCCCGGCAAAAGAAGCTTTAGTATGGAGGAGAGGATGGGTTGAGAGAACACCAGAGAGAAGTGAGGGAGCCATAGAGATAGTGAGCACGTTCACTTCTTCCAAGGAGCTTTGCGGCAAAGCAATGAAGATACTTGGAGTAGAGGATGGAAAAGTTGTGAGGTCAAGGAAAAGTTAGCCTTAGGAGCCATCCAGCAGCTTCTGTAGAGCATGAGCAGCATCCTCCGGACAGCATCCATCCTTAGTCGGGGTGAGGCAAGAGCCAGAGGCAGGAAAGTTCATCAGCCATGAAGATCGAGTTTAAGTACTAAGAAGGGGGAGACCCAAGAGGTGGATGCAGCCACTCCTGAGACCACTCTCTGAATTCCTCCAGATGTCCAAAAAAGACTTCTTAGAGGTGATACGTAATTCAAAGCAAAGGGAATGACTGACTTTTCAGAATGTATGTCTTGCTGAATGACCATATATATGTCCTTTTGAATTTGGGGGACTTTTAGCTACTGTTAAGTAGTTATTAAAAAGTTATTTGTTGAGGAGAACATTTGTTCCATGCTGAAGGCTGAAGTTCACACTCATCTTTGTCACTGCCATTATGTACTTGCAACGGCATTACACTTTTTGAAGTAACATAGTGACAAGATAGGAAAACAAAGTCTAAATTGTAAGAACTGAGACTCTAAGTGGGAAGCCAGGAGGCAGAGATGCAGAAACCACTTGGAGACACTGGTGTATATAGCAGCTGCTGCCAATGGCTGCAAGAGGGTGGAGCCGAGCCTTACTAATTCGTTGCAGCTTAAGCAGAGTTCTGCAAAACACTCCTTTCATAGACACAGGGCTTGATGAGGAAGAAAGAAGTCATTGTGAGGGAATTATGGCTGGTGGAGTAGGTATATAAGGGAGTAAGGGCGATAGAGTGACCTCCTCAGCGTCTCTCAAGTCAGACCACATAAGCCTTTGCTCTGCTCTACAGGGGCAGGGGGAGGTGAGAAAAGCCATAAGGAGGAAAATTTGATCATTGCTATAATAAATATGGCTTACTGCCTTCCTCCCCCAAAGTCTAGCTAAGGGTTTGAAGAAAGAAGACTTCCTATCCTCTTGAAAGTCTGGTGACTTCAAATGAGATGAACTCTTGAAACTAAGTCCAGTGGGACTGTCCCTCCTTCGCTAGATAAACTTACAATGAACTATTTGATTTCTAGGACGGAAACCATGAAGTGAAACATAGCAATCACTTTTATAAAGTACAAAGTATATTTTATAAACATGATGAAGTACTTCTACCAGACCATGATACTCTATGGCAAAAATCCTGTCTTGGTCCCTTGTCTTTCAAGGCCACTGTGTTCTCATGACTACAAAAGCTTCTCTCTGTGGAATTCAGGGCTGGACAAACTCAGGGATTGTTGGCTGACATTGTCCAGCCTTGTCTGATTGACAACTGCTCACCCTTTCCATCCCCCTGGCTGCTGATGGGTTCCATGTTTTTGCCATTTAAAATGCCATTTTGGAAATGAGTTCTCCCCTAGAGGATACATTAAGGTAACTCTGCTTGTGGTAACCTTCTTCCCTCAAAGACTCATTATTTAAATTATTGCCCATCATTAGCAGCCCTAGTTCCCCTGGTAGCTATGAGATGTGATGACATTTTCAGGTCTCCCAGAGCATCTTGGGAATTTTCCTGCAAACGGAGGCTGCTCCCACTGAAGTAGTATCCACAGGGATTGGTGGGAGGACTTGCCTACCATCCTATCAAGTGAACTGCAGAGAGTGTGTGTGTATGAGAGAGGGCCAGAGTTCTGCACCACGGCTCTGTTCTGGACAAAGCCTCGTTATCTGCACTTCGTGAAAGTAAAAGAAAGCCAGAGGGAACCTGGTTATCATCCTGTGATGTGGTGAGATGGGACTGACAAGGCTGGACTGGCCTGGCTTCTTCTGGGTTAAAGTATCAGAATTGGAGGTCACAGGCAGGGTGGGAAGGAGACAGCAGAGAAAAGCTGTCTGTGGCTTTAAAAAGAGAGAAGAAAGAAAAGTTTCTGCTTTCCTTTCCTGAGTGAGAAAAACTATTAATTGGCACAAAATATATTTAAGAAGCATATTCTTAGAGTTCCGTAGAAAAATACCATGTATATTCTGGCAGGAGCAAAAATGTATCCTTAATAGAATTCATATGGGGGCCTTCAATGATCACGATGTTTTGGAGAGGAGCCAGATAGTAAGTAATTTAAACATCACAGGAAATTAAATTTTAGAATTCAATTTTGCATAAAGTTTTCTGTAATGAAAATGTCACACATAAATTATGAAGTCTGATTATATTCTTTTTTGACTTTTTAATAAAATAATAGAGGTACTTGACAGTCAAGAACAAATGCATATTTTATGTGTATAGTATTGCGCTCAACTAACGTCCTGTGGAAATAATGGAACAGATGTTAACACTGTTCTATCAGCTATCAGGTGCTCTGTTACAGCTCCAAACACAAGTATTTATTAAAAAATGCTAACGGGGTTGTCTTTTAGGGTTATCTAATTGTAGGCTTAAAATGTAGATGGTTAATGTAATTAATTATACATGTAGAATTATATAGTTGGGCCATAATTTATTATATGTATGCATATATAAATTATATAATATTCTGTTGCAAATTAATTTAATATGGGCACAGGGAATGACTTCTTGAAAATATTAAATAGTTCATAATGTGGTTATAAATCAAAACTAATCTGAATTTCCACTTAATTTTGAATTTTGAGAAGGAGGATGCTTTAACTCACTGTAGGGGACTTTGGGGGTGCTGATTGTGTTTTAGATTAAATCCACAGCCTGTAATTATTTTTAATAATATTCAACTAAAAAAACGCCCCAAATAAAAAGCTTGAGCACTCTTAATTTGTTTCAGGCCAAGCAGCATTTTTCTTCAAAGAGAAAAATATAATGAAGGTTTATTTTGAAAATTGACCTCTTCCATCATGACTCCAGGGCCCTGAGCAGATCTTTCTTCAGTCTCACAATGAACTCTTACACAATCAGGGATCGTGGCCTTGTTCCCTTGTAGGGGAGCAGACGTCTTGCCTATGGATGTCCTAGTTAATATTTCCTCCTTTGGATCTGTTATGACTTTGTTTACATGGTTTATATTTGGGAGAAGGGGATCTGTACATGTTTAAAACTGTAAAACAGCCCAGCAAAGCTTTCTTACTTACCCAGAATCACATGAAAATGTAGGCAAAGTTGTTTATCCAAAAGCTTGAGTTTTCTGGAAAATGGGTCACATCAATCCACAGTGGAAGGAGATGAAGATTCTGATATATGTGGTTTCCAAACAGATGGATAATGTTTGGTCTTATCTGCTTATCTGTGAGGCAATGACTAGGGTGACAAACTTGTCTTAATTTGTCTAGTGCTCTCTTGGTTTAGCATAGAAAGTCATGCCACCTAGGAACTTTCTTTGTCTCAAGTGAATCCAGATAGCTGGACAACCCTAACTAGCTCAAAGAGCTTGCAACCCTATACTCTAAAGAGATGCACTCACAAACATCTTCCACAAAAGGATGGCACAGAGGGGCCACAGGCTGGGAGTTGACCCTGGGCTTTATGGCTCCAGCCCTGGGATTTTGTAAGCTTATCAGGCTCTATGTGATGGATGGAAGAAGCTTCCTTCATCCCCTGTGGTAGGAATCCCTGGCTGACGAGATGTTTGTGAGCTAATAACAAGCTTTTGTGAACTAAGTCATTGACATGGGGTTTGTGTGGCAACTTGTGCTAATATAAATATGCTATGTGGAGCACTGCTGTGGCCACTGGGGGTGAGTGTGAGAAATTAGTCTTGGATGCTGGCAAGTGATGAACCCAATTCTGTTATGGAAAAATGTTTCATTATCTGTGTTTTTTTCCTTTTTTTCCTAATAGATAACTGTGTAGCCTGTTTAACGCAGGAAATGTCAGTGCTATGAGAAGATAGGGAAAACTAGGACAATAACAGTGTATAATATTAGTGGCTGTGCCCCACAAGAAGGAACAGTGAAGTGATGAATACAGGAGAGCACTGGTCCATTTATAGAGCAGGAAATAAAGGCAGTCAGAATGTTTTAAGTTCAGGACCGTGGGATGAGATGCAACCTGGTACTATACTATGGACTAATTGGCTAGTCTGCTCAAGGACCTAGGCTGAATTCCTACCATTGTAAAAAAGGAAAAAGAAGAAGGCCATGGAACTTGGAAGATTGACTGTTTCAGGAACCTACACAATAAGAGATGCTATTTTTAAAAAAGAAAACATCTTCCACTTGGTGACTCTACCTCAAACCCCATAAGACAGGAGATAGTCTCTCTAGTAGAGTCCAATGGCCTACTTTTAGTGTAGATCCCATGATGTTGAAAGAAGGAAGCCTGGGGCAAGATGGTAGGGAAACAAATCAGATCCTAGAATTTACAGGCTGACAAAGTCTTGGAGGCCTTTTGTCCAATAACAAGACAAAAATACTTTGTAGGGAACTGTGTATCTAGAGTAACAATAAAAACATATTTACTATATAGAACTTAAACCAACCTCAAGACACTCAGTAGGAAGAAATTAGAAAAGGCTAACCAGCCCCTGAATAGTTTGTTCTCCCTACAGCTTTCTTTCAATGTGGCAAGAAAGGAGAATCTCCTAGAAGGTAAACCAGAAAGCAAGGAGAACCATGAAAAGGAATTTTCCTTTGGAGGATTGTGTCCTACTTAAGAAGCCTCCATCAAAAGGGTTGGGCTTCTTCCTAGGTCTGTTCAGCTGGACAGCCATAGCTCAGTGGTTGCTTTGTGACTTCTGTTTCAAATGGATGTGTTCACGCATGTCTATGTGGGTGGGGATATATGCATGTACATAAGTTGGAAAGGGTAGGTGATTGGTTTTCTTTCAGTTGGGACCTCAGGACCAAGGACAGTCACATCTGCCTGGACTATATTGTGACCAACTGGCTATCACCCCAAAGAACTGAATTTGGAGTTGGGAGTAGAGGATGTTGAATGAAATGTCAAAGATGAGCTGCACTCTGGGTTAGAGGAAGAAAACAAAAAAATGCTTGATAAAGAGAGTGAGTTGAGACAGATATAGAAACTGGCAATCAAATAATCAATTATTTCATATGCTCACTAATATATATGACCCACACTGATATGAGATTGGCCATGTGTTTATTGAGTGAGAATAATCTGTTCCTACAAAAGGCATTCTCTTTCCCATAAATTCTTATGTACTATAATTTCATAAAGTATTTCTTAAGTGACTCCCATATTCCATTGTTTGCCCTGCTCCTGCTTAGAACTTTGGTTGATAATGCTATCTAGTATTTAGGGATCCAAACTTTGTGTGTGTGTGTGTGTGTGTGTGTGTGTGTGTGTGTGTGTGTGTGACCTAGCAAGCTTCATTCCCTAATGTACCAACATGAAATGAACTCTTGCTTTTGTGCATTTGCCATTTTTGGAATCTACTAGAAATGCTGCCTATGAATGTGAGAGATTTCACTGCCACCCCAGCTCTGTCTATTTTAAGCTCTTGCTATATTTGTCAACTGGGAAGCTTTGTCTGTGTAAGCCTTGCAGAGATGTGATTGGCTAGAATTACAAGTTTTCAGTTTTGAAACACTGCTCCAAAGTTTTACCCTACGGATTTCAGCAATTCTACTTCTTGGCCTAGAAAGAAAATGACTCATTCAACTAGAATCTTTT
Source organism: Rhabdomys pumilio (assembly GCA_030674055.1). NCBI lineage: Eukaryota > Metazoa > Chordata > Mammalia > Rodentia > Muridae > Rhabdomys > Rhabdomys pumilio. The sequence continues at coordinate 82,857,074 of JANHMN010000001.1, forward strand.
CTCAAGTGAAAAGTCACAAGAGAAATTATTGCAGCCAAAAGGAAGACCCTTATTCAAGTAATTGCTTTTGGACTTCCAGGCTCTGTGCTGGAATTCTATTGACATCTCTGGTTCTCAGGAATACCAGCAGCTCTGGGAGTGAGATTGGATTTATCTGAACGTACACGTTTCTTATTCCAAACTTCCTTTTATAGATAAACATGTAAAACTGTGTCTATTTGTGTATGATACCAGACAGTGAACTCTCTTCCTCTAATGTCCTAATTCCTTTGACCTTCCATCTTCACTCTGGCTAGATAAGAGGGAAGCCAAGTTTTGTGTCTCTGAGGGACAGCACTAAAATAACTGGTGAAGAGTGTAAGTCTAAGAAGCGGTGCTGATGTCCATATAATGAAGAAGCCAGACCAGCACCAAAACTGGAAAGTTTCTTGTGTAATTTAGGACATTATTTGGGTGATTTCCTCCTAGGGTTGTTTAGCATACATGCTTCTAATGGTTTTCAGCATAGTGCCAGGTGGGAAGTTATAGTTTTTTTTTTTTATAGAAAGCATACATGGTGGTGGGAAGGGACAGGCTTGGCATAGCAATAACTCAGATTTTCTAGCTATGGGTTATATCATTCCATCCTTACCATATGGATACAAGAAAGAATAAACATAGGATACAGTCATCATCTGAGTACCTAGAAGCTAAGGTTTTTAAGTTACTGTATCCAAAAATCTTAATAAAGGAACCTCCTTTATAATTAACCCCAAACCACATTAGTGTTTATCTCGTCTCACAGTATTAGCAGTCCTGTGTCCTGATGGTTTTCTGATGTGCCAAATATCTGACAATTAAAAGGGGAAAAAAAGAAAGAAAGATAGAAAAGGAAAGAAAAAACAGGAGGTAAACTAACTGTTAGACATGTGAAATTTTGTATAAAGTAAAGGTTGATAAAAGTGATGCTGGAAAATGAACTGGATATAATGTATGATCCTGGACAGATAACCATCTGTCAGGGTTAACTATTAAAGTCAAAAGAGAACCACTCAGCACCCCCTTCTTTTTTTCTTAGAAAATTTGCTGAAGCCTTTGGGTTTTATTTATGAACAAAACAAAACAAAAACCAAAACAAAACAAAAACAACAAAAAAACCAAAACCTTTCCCTGGATCACCTTGTCCTGACTGAAGTGAAGACCTCTTATTTCATGGTTAGTTTGTGTTTCAATGGAAAAATTATATTAAACTCAAGCAGACCAGCCATGCTTGATACATTGTTTGTCCCCTTGTTATTCTGTTATATACGTTGGTAAATAGAACCTAAAACGTACTTTATAATTTTAGTTTTGTTTCTTTTCAGGTTAAAGTCATAGATGTCTTTTTTTGTTCCACTCTGTTTATTTTGTCTCTGTTTTAAGTAAACCTACAACTTTTTTAAGAACCAAAATTTAGGGCTTCCTGATCAGCAGTGAACCAATAGAAGTTATTTCATTTCATTTTGTTTTCATAAAATAACTAAAGCAAACGTGAGGAATGTGCAACTATAAATACATTAAAATACCTGTATGTTTTTTAGTTTAAAAGACATGTTACTTAAAAAAAAACAAAAAACAATAATCCCACTGGATTGTTTCTCTCTTAAATTGAACCTTTCTTAGACTTGTCACTCTTAGCACTAACATCAGCTAACAAAGCATGGCTCAGTACTTAAATAGTCCTCTACTTCCTTAGCCATTTACCTCAGTTTATCTGATGTTCTTATTTCTCGGGCCTTGACCCTGTTTTCTTGGTCTTGAATACTAGAATAAACTCACCCTCATTTTTTTTATAAGATGTAACACTAGAAGATAAGTTAAAAGCCAAAACCTTCCTTTCTAGGTATGTAAAAATCTCCCAATTAGGCAAAACCCTAATTTTATATTCTCTACAATGGAGTCATCTTTCTTGCACGGTGACTGTGAGACTCAAAGGCGTGCTGTCTGTCTGGGTAGCACTTTTTACATTAGAAATGGGCTTCCCATTGACTGATCCTCCATTGGGAACTGGACTGTGCTTGTGATACTGACAGACTTTATCTTAGGATTTAGACATTATTATTGGTATACAGCGTGCCTATCTTAGATAGCCTTTGATTATTGTGAAGCAAATTTCCTGCTCCAGTTCTTTGAGTCTCACAGTGGAGACCTCCAATCCTATTATATCTTCCTGAGTTGTTTCTAATAGACTCACTGAGACTTCCTCTGGTGAGGAACTCAGTAGACCCATGTGACCTCGGGACCCAGCCTGCCCAAAGGGAAGACCACCCAGTAACTCAGACTCCAGATTACATCTCTGAGTCCCTCTTTTGACATCCCCCTAACTCCTGACTTTTAGTTCATTACAGAGATTGTCAGTTCTACCATCATGACATGTCTTGAATTCATTTCCAGTCTGTCTTCATTGAGGATGGCTTATTTCAGAGGTGGTTGAGAGGCCTCTCATGCAGACACTTGTAGGGTAGCCAGCTTTTAGGCCTATGTCAGTAGAGTAAGAACATTTCTGCAGTTCAGAAAGCAGCGGGTTAGAGCACAAAACGCTATCTGGCCTGGGTCTCAGAATTCACTTTGACGTCTAGTGATTCGTGCCTCCTACTAATGGTACCGAATGATGATTTGGTAACCTGGGTTGGTGAGCTTTAGTTTCTCTGTAACTCACTTCACAATGATAAACCTGCCCCAGAAAGACACAAATGAAGCATAACCAGGCACATGTAGCTTTAAGCCATGACTCCATGTAGCACTGCAGAGCCATGGACTGGATTTGCTTTGCATTACAAAATCTGATTTGCCATACTCCATTGCTGGGTCCAGATTTGTCAGTTTTCTTCTCAGACTATCTGTTTCCAAGTCTTGATTTTATTCATCTTTCAGACTCCTGATGTTTTCAGTTCTCCAATGTTTGTCCTGACTCCTGACTTCCTCTATTCACCCTCAAATGAAGGGAATCTAGATGTAAAATGTGAAGTTCAAAAATAGTGGATTTAAAATGATCTTCCTTATTTTATGTCAAGACCAAGTAAATCACACACACACACATACACACATACATACACACACACACACACACACACACACACACAGCAAACAAACAACAACAAAAAACCCAACCAAATTACTGACACTAATGTCCATGTAAACAGATACCAGTGGCCCTTAAAATGGCGCTGGCATTTACTGTTGTTTTATTTCGTGTTTTTTTTTTTTTAAGTGACAGTGATCAGCCCACCAACCATCTCCTGGTGGATCTAAGCTCAACTTATGTGCATTAATAATGTAATGGGAATGCCTTGTGAAAAATGTGGAATCAAAAATTTGTAATGTCACTCGGGTTTCATCAGAATTTCAATGGTCTGTAATCACCTCTTCTTCTAATTAGAGTAGAAGGGCGGATTTGGAAGGAGAATATTGATTCATTTCTTCCAGAATCATGGTCTCCTTCTGCAGCATTTCGAGAGTAGAAGCGTCATGCATATTGTGTACCTTTGTCATCAATCAGGGATTATGACATAAAGCATAATTGTGCGGGTAATTCTGATGTCTCCATGAACAAATATGATATTGTCAAATTGAATTTTGTTTGAATTGAAGATGGCAGTGTAGACTTCTGTAGATCACTGTGTAGACTGCTAAAGATGGCTGTGTAGACTGTTGTAGATCACTGTATAGACTGCTGTAGATCACTGTGTAGACTAGACTGCTGTAGATCACTGTGTAGACTGCTGTAGATGCCAGTGTAGACCGCTGTAGATCACTGTGTAGACTGCTATGGATGGCAGTGTAGACTGCTGTGAATAGCAGTGTAGACTGCTGTAGATCACTGTGTAGACTACTGTGTAGACTGCTGTAGATCACTGTATAGACTACTGTGTAGACTGCTGTAGATCACTGTGTAGACTGCTATGGATGGCAGTGTAGACTGCTGTGAATAGCAGTGTAGACTGCTGTAGATCACTGTGTAGACTACTGTGTAGACTGCTGTAGATCACAGTGTAGACTGCTGTAGATCACTGTGTAGACTACTGTGTAGACTGCTGTAGATCACTGTGTAGACTGCTATGGATGGCAGTGTAGACTGCTGTGAATGGCGGTGTAGATTGCTGTGGATGACTGTGTAAACTGCTGTACATGGTTATGTAGACTACTATAATGTCCCCATCTCTGATTTATCATAGTTAGAAGGATTAGAACAAGTAAGAGCTAGGCTCTTAGCCTTGGATTTCTTCATGGAGGTCCGACAGTGACAGCTTGATGGAGTTAGAAGGTTCAGAGGCACATGGCACTCACATGGGACTCACATGGGACTCACATGGGACTCACATGGCACTCACATGGCACTCACATGGCACTCACATGGCACTCACATGGCATTCACATGGCACTCACATGGCACTCACATGGCATTCACATGGCACTCACATGGTGCTCACATGATACTCACATGGCACTCACATGGCATTCACATGGCACTCACACAAGCCTTACATGTGAGGCTAGTTTACAACACTAGTTTACTGTGGAATTGCCTGGGAAGGTTTTATTGGATAATTTAAAACTTTTTAATATCATGAGAGATTTCAAATATATCTGAAAGTAGAAAGAAAAATATAATGACCCACTGTGTACCCATCACTCAGAATCAACTGCTGCTACCTTATGGTCACATTTATTTCTTTTATATCTGACCCACTCCCTACACCTGCTATACTATTTTGAACTAAACCCAAGAAACAGTAACATCTAATCTCTAAATATTTAATTTCATATTTCTAAAAGATGATGATTCATCATTTTCAATAAAACCATAATGCCATTTACTACATAGAAATTTACCAAATTCCTAGACCCTGGACTAATTAAATCACACTGTCTTTTGGTAGGACCCAAGCACTAGCATTTTCTTTAGACCTTCCAATGGTTCTAATATTTTACCATACTTGGTTTGGAGTAGAAACAGAATGATCACGAATAAGGACTCTCTGGATGACGTAGGAAGAACTACAACAGATGCCACTGTGAGGTTGTAGGTCATTTCTGCTTGTCTCTGTCCATTCTCACACTCAGAAAAGAACCCAGCTCAGACTTTACCTTTCTGTGTGGAATTCCCAATTCGAGCATCTCCCAGCCCTGGCCTAACCTGTGAGCTCTAATCTCAGCTATCTTATATAGACTATTTCAGTTAGTATACGCCATCATTCCCTAAATTTGAATAAGTTCCTCTGTCTCTCTAGCTAGCCATCTCCCTCTTTATACTCTTCTATCATCGGAATGGCTGTCCTTTACGTTTTCCTTGTCACTCATATATCAAACAGAACTTCTGTCTGCCAGTTTTTACATTTGAAGCAGCGCACACCCATCTTCTGTTAACATACCCACCACCCACTTTCAGACCTCTGCCCTTTGGTACTGTTCCACATCAGCAGCTTCCTAATAGTCTTGTCTCCTCATTCCTTATTTGCTTGTAACTTACTCCATACCCTAAAACCCTAAGTAGTTATATTCTTAAATCACTATTGTAGTAATTAATTCGTTGGCTTTGATAAACCTTAAATAAATCATTGTTGGGCTATTCTCCCCAATTCCATTATAAAATATTTCAAATTTTCATTTCATCATTTCTTTCAAAACCTGCTACTTTAGCTATAGAGCTAAACACACCACACATGTTCTCATGTCCTCACCTTTGTCCACATGTTACTCCCCATTGTCACGTCCTATTCCATCCGTATCCCACCCTGTTCTGTCTTATCTTTTCCTAAACCTCAAGGTTTTCCTCCAGAAAATGTTCTAATATGCAAGAATATGTTTACCTCTGACTCTTCCTATACCACATATTATATACAGGCAGGGTTTTTATTGTTTAACACATACACACACACACACACACACACAAGCAAATACACATCTGTATACACAGATATATGCATGCTGCTTGATGTCTGTTGCTTTGGAAGAGAAATTTCATTTAATATTGCTGTTTCACTACATCAGCCAGCACTGTATTTTGTATGTGGTAAAAGACATGATATGCTCAGTACATAATTATTGATTAACTGATTGAATCTGAATTACTCTCTGGAGAATAGCCCTTCATTTTTGAGAAAGCCATCATTAGCAAAGTAAGAATGCCTCCAATAACATCTTGATTGATTTTCTATTTGCTGCTCTCAATTGATAATGATCACTCTAAATTTGATAATTGTTTGTAATCTACTGGAAATACCACAGGCAGAACTGAAGAATGACATCCTATAAACCAAACACAGAGTCTTCTTCCAAACACTGCATAAGCAACAGAGAACCTTCTGCAGGTAGGATCTTGGGCAAGGTCTTTCTTGACCCCAAAGTATTTCCTTGAAGCCAGGAGATAAAGACTAGATTCATGCTTGCTTCGTTTCTCTCCAACTAGAGCATTTTAAGACTGAATGTTGCTTTTTTCCCTCCACTGAATGTTTCTTTCTTCTCCTTGGTGTGCCATGGCCACCCAGAACTTGAGTTATGAAGAATAACTCATGGTAAGAGGTTAATGTTTCTAAAGCAGTAGATCAAACAAGGATTGTATAAAACCCAAATCTACCTACCTTCAAATTTAAGATAGGCTTATATTTAGGAGGCACATAAACATTTTTAACTACTATCGATGTATTCATCCAGGGAGGTAGTTGCACATGGACAAGGCTCCCAGGACCAGCTTGGGGAGCAGCAGATCTGCCTCTCATCTGTCCCACATGCACATGTACATGGAGTGGAATGACAGTTGGCGTGGCCTTCACAATAGACTGTTCCTCTTTTTTTTCTCTTGTGTGTGACTGAATTTACTGAAGTTAAGTGACCATGTGTGTAGTATTAGGGGCACAGCTACCACTTACAGACTAGACTCCTGCTTCTGCAAGAACTAGGAGGCGGAGCCTAAATGCCCCAGAGACAAGATCACTGTCTTAAAAACTTGATGCTAAGGGAAACATCCTTCCCGGTTCTTCTGTTTCTGTGTCACTCTTGGCAAGCAGCCAGGCCTCCCTCTGATCCCTTCCCAAGGACAAATAAATGCCAATTCAGCATCGTGAGCCATCGGGAAGTGATTGAGAGACAAGCACAATTCCAGATCTCACATTCAGTATGAGGGGTCTGCTTCTTTCTTAAAGAACTGTCAGGCTATATCCCTCAGATAACAAACATTGCTAAGGAATGGACATGTTAATTTGTTTATCAGTGTCACACTTTTGATATAGTAAACCCATTTGGTTGCATGTCCGTCGATCTTTCTTTTATTTAAGACAAGAAAAAATCTCAGCAGTTCCCAGCTTTTCCCACAACTCTTCTCACACCCACCCTAATGAACGTAAGCATTAAAAAAAGGACTAGAGAGAGTCAGGGTGGTTATTTGGGATTTAATGCAGTCAATATAAACAGAGATAAGGCTGGAAACTAAAATTGCTTAGGCTATGAAGATTGCTCAGAAACAGGATCTTGGGAAATCCAGGAAAATTGCAGAAAAAAGCCCAATCCCTGAAGCTGGCTCACAGACTGCAGTTACTGGGTGAACATTCAGGAGGGGGAGTCGCCCTCTAGAACAAACCTTGCAAATGTGCAGCTGAGACTGGTGCCTTCATCTTTCTGCTGTCTTCTCACTCTTGCCATTTATTTATTCTTTAAAAAAAAATCATTACCTCTGTCCTTTTTCTCTGTCAGATCATCTCTTTGAAGCATCTGCCAAGAGCAGGCTAAGATATTTTCTTTTCCAGTTAATGTTTGAAACTTCAAAGGCATGGTTCTCAACTAGGTATTAGAAAGTAAGTTTTCCATTATGGAGCCTTGATCAACATTTCTAATGTACAGACTACAGACTACTGCAGGCCCATTCACTCTCTTTGCTCTTATAAATAAATGCCATAAAGTACTTCCTTGCTAGAGTAATAGAGGTTTTTTTTTTAATGTGGTGCTGGGAATTGTACATAGGGCCTTGCACTTGCAGGCTGGATAAACATTAGCACTGAGCTAACTAATGAACTCCCTGGGGGCAGAGAGGATGGTCACTGTTACAGCTTCAAGGATATATTTATAAACTATTCATAAAAATATTCCCAAAGAGGGAAACTGAGGAAGGTTTGGAGTCAGGGATGGGGGAATCTAAGACTCCCTCACTCTGCACATGAGAGCAAAGATTAGAAGAGAGAAATTGACATTGCTTAGCAATCCTTATGCTCTCTATTTTGGGATACATTCCGTTGTTATATCAATCTATTATTCCAATACACATTTATAGTTAACATTTTTCTTATTATGGATCAAGACACAGATCCTTGTTGAAGGAAAATGACTAGTCGCCAGTTGAAAAAAAAAAAGTTATCAACTGACAAAATTTGGATTTGAAGCCAGTCCTATAAAATTCAAAAGTCCTTACTCACCTTGTCTTCTCCACTTTCCTTCTGGGAAAATCCTTCAAGATAAGTAATGACTCGGGCCCAAGATCACAGAGCTCATTAGGGGCAGAGCCAACATTAAGCCTGACATCACTTGACTCCAATCCAGTTTCGGGTCGCTGATCTGTTGCAAATGAAATAACCTTTAGAGACTCCACTTGTGTATATTATACTGGTCCTTCTCAAAAACTGGCTCAGGCAATAACAGTGGCTTCCAAGAGAGGGCTTAGCCTATGGTCCTTTTCTTCTGCTGCTGAGAAAATGGACCTACATTTCTGCTCACCCGAGGTCTGTTCTTACAGCCCCTTTCCATTGACTAATAGGTCTTCATTCCTTCTTCAGCCTCATCTGCTCACAGTTGGCAGCTGTTTTAGATGAATTACTTTGCTGTCGAAGAGCCTTTGCAAAATCCTTGGCATACGTTGAGGATGGTTTTCAAAAGGATGGTTGTTATTTCAGTGTTGTTTTCCATATAAATTTGGCTGCTTTCTAGAGGGATTAGTAATTGGATCATGTCACCATCCATCTTAATGCCACTGTTGGATGCCCACTGTCTACAGAGTGAAACTCAAGGCTTTACCAGGACATCTTTCTTGCAGAGTTTCTTCCTGCCTCTCTAGCTTCATTCCCCTGGGCCTGTACCATTTATTTCTTGTTTTATTCAGGAGAACATCCTGAATTTCCCAGGGTATTCTTAGAATTCCTCTCCCCCCACCCCCTTTGGTTAGGCAAATCCCAGCTTGTTTTTCAAAAATAGTTATCAAATTCATCCCTGTTGCACAGCACTTCTCAGCTCTTGTGGGGGAAGTGTTGTGGCCTCTGAACTCTGTGTTAAGCACTTTGCACGAATCTCAGAAACAGTGGGATATAGAATTTAAGAACTTCTCTTTGGTACTTGAGTCCTAGATCTGACTTGATTGATTAGTTAAGTAGTTGGTTTGGTTACTCTTCTATTGCTGTGATAAGGCATCATGACCAAGGCAACTTATAAAATAAAGTGATTATCATGGGACTCATGGTTTTAAAGGGATAGAGTTCATGACCATCATGGAGGAAACATGGCAGCAGGCAGGCATGGCTCACATCTTGACCCGCAAGCATAAGACAGAGGGAGCTATCTGGTAATGGTGTGGCTTTTGAAACCTGAAAGCCCACCCTTAGTGACAAGCTTCCTCCAACAAGGCTGCACTTGTGAATCCTTCCCAAACAGTTCTGCCAACTGGGAGCCAAGTATTTAAATGGATGAGCCTATATGGGCCATTCTCATTCAAACCATCACAATAGCCTTGAGTAAGTTTCTTAACCTTAATAGCCTCAATCATGTCATGTAAAATATGAGGACAATACAAATGCTTCCTCTTAAGGTCATTGTGATATTATATTGATCTATGTAGGATGCCTAGCATGGTGTTCTTCTACAAAGTAGGTGTTCAAGAGATCGTATTCTCATTGTGTTTGGATACTTACCTTTTTTACTTTCTATCTACTTGTGTATGTAGATCTATATTTCTAGGTAATGAGCTTCCACAGTACAGACATTTGGGGTTTAATCTTTGGGTCTTTTCTTGATAAAGAATAAGAAGGATTATTACATGTACTAGTAACCAGTGCAAATGAATAGAGACCAGAACTCAGAAGGGTCCAGTGCTTGGAGTTTAGTGTTCTGCACTTATTTCGAAACTCTTAAAATTTTATATTTGAATTTGTATTTATTTCAATGTTTCTATGAGTATGGCCCAATAGGAAACTCACTTGTGTATCAAGGTGCTTGGAGCTTGAGCTCACAATAATTCATTATCTCTGTAGGATATGTGTGTATGTGTGTATGCATATGTGTGTGATATTTTCACTTGAATGCATATACATGTATGTGCAGGCACACATAGGCCTTTGCATATGGAGACCGCAGGCTGATGTCAAGTATTTTCTTTGCTTGTTCTTAATTTTATTTTTAATACAGTTTTTAAAACTAAATTTGTTCTTTGACAATTTCACATGCACACGCACACACACACACACACACACACACACACACACACACGCGCGCACACACACCATGCATTTTTATTATTCTCTTACCATGTGCTCTTTCCCTACCACTCTCTTTCCAAGATTCATGACCTTTGGTTTTGTTTTTGTGGCCCATTTAGTTTACTCAAGGGCATGTGTGTGGCAATTGGATTGGAATTATTCACTGGAGACCAGTCAGGTCATCAGTGGATACACAAATAGATGTAACGACTTCCTCTCTCCTTGACTCTATTAGTAGCAAATAGTTCGGCAGTGAGGGATCCCACCTGCAGCACCCCTCCACCCCCACCTGACTGTTGATGGGCCCGTTGTCATGCAGACCCAGTGTAAGCAGCTGCTGTGAGTTCAGATTTACAATTACAGTGTCTTGCCTAGAAGATGGAATTTCATAGTCTTCTGGCTCTTACAATCTGTCTTCTCTTCTGTTGAACGATCCACAGATCTCTGAGCTGCAGACAAGAGCATATATTATTTATATAATATAAGCTATTATATAAATGGTTTATTTAGAGATGAGCACTCGTTCTCAGCACCTTGGGTAGTCATGATTTTCTGCACTTACCACCTTTCACTGGAGAGACTTCTCTGATTTAGAGGCCAGTTAGATTCTGTTAATTTAGCAAAAGAACAGTATTTAGGGCATTTAGTTTTCCTCTAGGGCTTAGAACTTCTACTGGCATGGATGGAATTCCATGTATTCCCTTGTATGACCTAGAGCTCAAATTCAATCAGAGACCAGCTGGTTACCTCCATAATAGTAGTCCCATTATTACGCAATTGGGCATGTCTTTTCTGGCAGTTTTATCGTGTTCATGGACTCTTTGCAACGGAATAAGAACATTGATGCTTTTCCTAGCCAGTTGTCAAACTGTTGTCCAGGACAAGGAATGTTGGCTGGCAGAGAGAAAGCTTCTATCGCCCATCTAGCCTGATGTGTCTCTATTATGTACCTAGATCTCTCTCTCTCCCCTTCTCTCTCTCTCTCTCTCTCTCTCTCTCTCTCTCTCTCTCTCTCTCTCTCTCTCAGAAAGAGAAGGTCTCTCTGAACCTGAAGCTTATTGAATAGGATAGGCCAGCTAACCAGTGAATTCTGGGGACCTCTCGTTCCTGAAACTTCCTAGTGGGGTTTCAGATAGGTGCCATCATACCAAGTTAGAGCTGGAGGTCCAAACTCAGGTCGATGAAGCTAGCTCTTAACTTTTAGGGTGGAATTCTGATTTTTTCTTCTGTATTTGGTGCTTTGCCTTCACCTACATTTTGTTCATTTCTTTCTCTGCTTTGAAACTGTTTTTACTTTCTGCCAATGGTGGTAACCAGGTAACATTGCTGAGGTAGGGGATACCCATAGTCCATTGTCACGCTCTGCTTCTGGTGGAGGCCTGGATGCAAGTAGAAGGTTGGGATTCGATATTTGCCTATGCCATCTCAGGTAAGATGTAATAGCAGCTGTCACCTTTGCAGCCTGGCAGCTCCATCTTGCTTTGGGTGGGTGACTCAGGTGAACCTCTTGCTCACTTCTATATCCAACTACTAGATATCCAGAACATTAGTGAACAAACCACAGTGGTGGGGCCACTTAACACTGTGGGTCAGTGTGCTTGGCTCATGGGAGGAGCCTGTGGATGACTTCAGGTCTCTGGGTCATAAATTTGAGGTAGGTTTTTGAAAAATTTGAAGTCAATTTTTGCACTGGGATTGCATGTAGTCACCCCTTAATAAAAACACCGATTGAGGAATGCAAGCGTACATGGCCAGTGAGAATATGGGGAAGATTAAAAGGGCCAGTGTCTATAAAGATGGGATACTTTATCACACTCCTAGAGTTTAATTACGTAGCTCAATGCTAAGTGCATGCTCAAAGTCACAAGTTCAATCCTCTGTACCAAGGAAGTTAAAAAATGTTGTAACAATTGTGAGACATGTGGCACGATTAGATAGCTGGAGTGCAGGAAGGGAAGACACCACTCCATAACTCAACCTGGGATTACATGTGCTTTTTCAAATTCAAATATGCAGTTAACTTTTTAGTTCAACTTTATTTCAGTTTCCACTTACAACAGGGTATATCTCAAGACCCAAAAAATATCTGATTTTAGTTTCCCGGGATGAAACAAGGATTTATTTGTTTCATGGTAATTGTAAAATAGCAATACAATCTCATTAGAAAGAATTCCTTTTACAGACTATAATAACTGTGCTCAGAAATGTTAAGTAGTTCACTTTAGCAGTCGCTGTTCATAATGAAAACGTAACGGGTAATAAATTCTCGGCTGCTTTCAACACAGTCTTTGTATAGAATGTCTCCTGGTGAGGGTAGAGAGGGGTTTCTGGCTTTGTGCTGTACAAATCTTTGACTCTGATTCAGGCAGATATCTCTTAGTGGTTCTCCATCTCCCCTAATGGTGGGCGGCCACCCTAATCCTTAAATTCCATCATGAAAGTTCATTGTAGTTGCTGTTGTTTCCCTCCATGTGTTACTTGATAGTGTTCTGTCAAAAAGTATTCATCGAAACCCAGTAGATTCAAACTTGTCTTTACTAATCCAATAATGGGAACATCTCTCTGTCTGTCTTTGTCTCTGACTGTCTCTGTCTGTCTGTCTGTCTGTCTGTCTGTCTGTCTGTCTGTCTGTCTCTCTCTCATGCACACACACACATACACACACACACACACACACACACACACACACACACACACACACACA
>JANHMN010000001.1:82870256-82950112 GCA_030674055.1 Rhabdomys pumilio
CACACACACACACACACACACACACACACACACACACACACACCTCTGTCCTGGTTCAGCTTCACAGCCTACTCCATCATATAGAAGTATTGGTATATAACATTATACATATAATGTTGATAGTTATATATAATATATATTTAGTATATTGTAAACCAAACCACCCAGGTTTAATATATTTATATGTTATGAGATATGACTGATATTACAAAATTGCCCTTCAAACATACTAGCTAATTTATGCTTGTGCCTTTGTTCAAATTCAAAATATACAGTGTTAATAATCATCTAATATTTCCCTTTTTAAGTTGAGATTACATAATATTATAATTTGCACTTTAGAGAATGCAGAAATATTTTCTGTATTGTATTAGCTATTTTTAAAAACTGTCTCTTCTCAAGTAACTATTCGAAAAGTTCGCTTATGTTTCTGAGTTGCTTACTAGGCATTTTTGACTTTTTAAAAGTTAAAAAAGCACCCTGCCTTGGACAATTTGTTGTTTTTTGTCTTAAGTCACTGGAACTAAATGAGATGAAGTAAACCACAGAGACACAATTGTCCTCAGTAGTTGAGCTAGTGACCATGGCTGTGCCTCACCAGCCCATGCCAGCGCTTGGACCTCAGCCTGTTTCTGGCTGTCTGAAGTCTACTTATTTTTATGCAAATTTCCAGTGTCCTTCAGATATGGTGAGCTATCAGTTGACTTCAAAGTTCTTTTGGCTTAATTAGCTTGAGATGTAGATGTATAAAACTCAGTTTTCATTGATTGCAACAAAAAATCCAAGACCTGTGATAATTAACCAAACAAAACAAAACAAAACAAAAAAATAGGTGGAGGCCTAGTCAAAAGTGCGATACTTGAGGAAGAAAGAAAGGTCTAGAACTGGTTATCCAGATTGGATAAGGATGAAAGCAACATGGCTCCCTCTAGAATTCGGACGTTCGAGCCTGGCACTCACTACCTGGTGAAGATTGTAAAGAGTCATTCCGTAGACTTCCTGAAACCATTGTTTGTGGGGATGTAGAATGAAGTGTTTGTAGGGACTGAGGCTGACAGAATTGTTTGTTATGGCCGTGAGGCAGTGATGGGGTGCCTGAGTAATTCAAGACTGAAAAGGACCTATGTAGCTTCAAGAAGAGGAATAACACATTCAAATCCCTGAGGTTTTGACTCAAGATACTGAAAAGAAACTAAAATACTTACTAGGATTAGGCCAAGAGAATCTTTTATGTCTTGTTAACCCCAGAATCACTCAGTTCAACACCAAGTTAATTCCCTCTCTGCTTCCCAAATTGCATTGCACTATTAGTTGAGTTCATAACTTTGTTGGATTTTTTTTTTTAATACAAAAGCCAAATAATCAGTAAAGGAAGTAGAAGAGAAGGCCCGGAGATAACTCAGTTGATAGCTTGAGGACCCAAGGTCAATTCCCAAGAACTTCATAAAAGAAAGTCCTGGAAAATGTAAAACACACTCACAGTCCCAGCCCTGGGAATGCAGAGACAGGTAGACCCACTAGAGCTGGTTGGCCTACTAGGTAAGGTTGGCCCAGCCTGTTGGGTAGGTTCTAGGTTCAATAAACAAGGTGGATGGCACTGAGGGAATGACACCTGAGGTTGGCTTCTAGCCTCCACACATATCCATGTGCACACCTCCGTATACATATATACTCATATGTACAGGATCACACATGCATATACGTGTGCATGCACACTCACATGTGTGCATGAGAAAACACACACACATACGGGAGGAGGAGAGAGAAGGAGGGAGAGAGGGACGAAGGAAGAAAGGAAGAACACTGATACAGGGGGTCTAACTTATTTTAGAATGCTTCTGGATAGCCTAAGTCCCCTCCTCCTCCTTAGCTTCCTTGATAGTCAGATTGTTCAGTTTCTCCTCCATGGTCAGATCAGGCTATTATAGTATTGTCACCTGAGAGAGGCACTTTGTAGAAGGGCACAATTCGTATCATGTTCCTCTCTATTCATTGCCCAAATATTGCCTATATAATGAGGGTAAGGTGCCAGAACAAGGCCTGGAGCCCATCACAAAATTAAATAAGTGAGTAGAACTTATAAACTGAGAATAAATATGGTTAAGAGTTTCTCATTTCTATCTAGTATTCCTTTGCATGAATAGGTTAGATTTCATTTTATTTTTGGTAGTTACCTGGACTATTTTCCAGTTTTAAGATAATGCAATGAACGATATGCTGATATATAATTTATAGCAATTTATATTTTTGATAGGATTAAACTAGGGAGAAATGCTAGATCTCAAAAGAGAATACTGTTTTGACAAGGTTGTGCTAATCTGTACTTTCACTAGGACACCATGAGTGTCTTAGCTACTCAGGTCCTCCTTACCAGCACATGGTATTGCTTCTTCTTGTTTGCTCAGCCTTTGTGCCCAGTATGTATTGACTTCAGTATGGTTTTACATTGGCCCCTCTTGTTGGCAATTTGGATATTCATTCATATGAAAGGTCTTATGTATGTAAGCCACATAGTTGAACTTTCCTGACAACGTTTTTCTATTGGACTGTTTGTTTTTAAAAGTGGATCTTTGAGGATCATTACACAGTCTGGACAAGAATTTTTCCAGGTTGCGGTTTGCCTTTTGCATAACATTTTATGGTTTGTAAATCTTTTCTGTCTTGCTTTGGAAGTCTTCTTCTGTTTCAAGACTTAAAAACTCTTTTTCACACCTTTAAATTCTTAAGTAAAAATGAATAAGCAACACCTCAGTCTGCGCATTTCCTTTGCACTCAAACACTGTTCACAGCACATGAATCCTTTTGGATTGTGGATCTGTTCAAAACCCTCATCCCGTTCTCCTGAACCATTTGTTAATTTCTGCATCAATGTTACTATCATTTTATTCACTGTAATCGCTCCAATGCAGTTATAGTTGATAGAGAAAATTTGTCAGTTTGTTCTCTTTCAAACAGTCATAGCACACGTCTTTAAGATGTTTGGAACATGTTTGGCAAAGTCCATAAAATTTTGTCATTAGTTTATACTGGGATTGCATTAAATATATAAATTAATTTAAGGATATAATTTATCCCTTTAAGATATTGGTTTATTATATTTGGGAACCAGTTTAGCTTCTCCAACTAATAAAATACTCTCTTAGATCATTTAATGAAATCTTAATTTTCACTATGTTGCTCTTTTTATTTTATAGCTTGAGCATTCATGCCTGGGTACTTTCTGGAATACAGCTGCTTGCTAGTGGCAATAGTATGTTAGGCTCTACTCTATTTTCTAAAATATAGGAACAATTTCTAATTGTTGATCTTGCATCTAGCTACCCTAATTCTCTTTCATACTAATGCTAATCATTTACAGTTAATTTCCTTAGATATACATTTTTTTCATGTCTGGAGCATCATAAGCCAATTTCATGCTTAGGTGAGTATTTGATTTAAAATATTGTGAGGAGGAGTAGATCTTGATTACGGGCAGCTATTGCTCCCATAATTGCTGACATGGCAAACAGGTATGTACATTCATTGTGGACAGTGCATGCAAATGTCTGGAATACTTTTTGGATGTCTCTCATTCCTCACCAACCATCTACAGCCTCTGTTTTGTGGGAGTGGAAAGCCAGGCAACCTGGGGGAGCAGTCTAGAGCAAGAGTGAGGTCGAGATGTGTCCAAATCTCAAAAATCTCTTCCTGAGATTGGCAGGAGTTAAGATGGCTTCCTCCCTACTCTGGGCCTGCCTTTCCTGGTGCACATAGCCTTGTGATGCCCACCTCTGCCACCCTTAAGAAAGTCACCCAACCTGGTGTCCAGGTTATAGGTTAAAGTTTCTCTCTCCCTATGAGAACATCCCAACTTGCACCTGGAATTTCTCGTCATGCAACTGAAGCATTCCCAGCTCTGTGGCCCAGCCAGTGATGTTCACTCACCCTGAAAATTCCTACCCACTCCCAAGGTTTGTGGGCCTCTTTTTAGCTCCCAAGAAGAAGAGCTGTTTCAATGAAAACTGTCTTCTCTGGAGAGAGCTGCTTTGCCTGCACTCACATTGACCAACATCCTGCCTAACCCACCCACCCCAGCTAAACTCCACTCCCTTCAATCCCACCCACCCCAGCTAAACTCCACTCCCTTCAATCCAGCCTGGTGTACAACATGCTTGGGTACCCAGAGGGGAGAAACCAACCCAGAATGGCACAATTTGAGGGATGCTAGACAAGAAGGATCACCTGAAAAGGCTCAATTGTATCTATTTCTTAATTACTACTCATTCTGGGAAGAGAATTTTTTGTTTTATTACTGTTCCTTCCTTTCTGAGTGAGCATAGATCACCGTGTTTACCTGTTTATATCATTTGAGAAAGAGGGAATTATATATGAGGGCCAAATAAATACTCTGTTTGCATTTAGTGAGTTAAAATTTTGTAGGGGGTCAGTTTTAAGACATCATAAAATGTTAGATTTCTTGATATAAACTTAATCTGAAATCAGACCAAAAATTTATTATATATATAATACATATATAGTATACATGTATAATATATATAATATGCACATATACATCATATACATCATATACATCATATACATCATATACATCATATACATCATATACATCATATACATCATATACATCATATACATCATATACATCATATACATCATATACATCATATACATATACATACATATACATACATATACATACATACACATACACATACACATACACATACACATACACATACACATACACATACACATACACATACACATACACATACACATACATATACATATACAGGCAGTTTATAGAATAGGCTTAAAAAGGGAAAAGTTTAATCTTTGGTGAATATAAGCTGAGTCATATAAAATAAATACAGATGTTCAGGATCATGGATTAGGTAACGGTGTTGGGATTTTGTCCTAACCTGTTTACAGTGGGGCATGTCCATGTCCAACCTTCAGCCCATGGGCTTCATAGGCCTAGCATAGTTATGAAGGAGGCTTCAAAAACTGTTAACTTAAATAAAACCATATAAAATACATTTTGTGATTTGTGTGTGTCTTGATTGTGTAGTTTTCTTTTTTCTTCCTTCTATTAAACATAGATTCTTTCTTTTCTAATACAATATAATGTGATTATGGTTTCTCTCTCTTTACATCTCCCAGTTTTCCTCACCTCCTCTCCCATCCAGATCTATTCACTTTATATCTTTCATTAGAAAAGAATAGCACGCCAAAAGACAACAACAAAACATAACAAAATAAATACAATAAGATAAAACAAAAACCAACATATTGAGCTTGGACAAGCCAGGCCAACAGAAAAATAAAAGATCCCCCCAAAAAGGGGCAAGAATCAGAGACCCACCCATACACACATTGAGGAGTTCCATAAAAGTATTAAACTGAAAGCCATAGTATACATTAGAGAACTTGTACAGACCCGTGTGGACCCTGTGCATGCTGCTTCAGACTCTGTGAGTTCATATCAGCTTTGCTCAGTTGTTTTAGAAATCCTTGCTGTTTTCAGTATGAACTTTATAGCTGACAATGTCCTGTTGCAATGTCAAAAGGCTGTTGGACATGCCCATTTATAGAGTCTGTGCCTTTGAATTCAGCCTCTCTGAACTTTCATCTTTATTCCATGATAAAATGGGGCATTAAAACCACATTTCAGGGTTTTGTGAAGACTAGGTAAGATGACATGTACAGAGAGATTGGTGCAGAATTTGGGATAAAGTAAATTCCCTGCTATTGATGGCTATGAAGTTATTAGACATGTATCATTGCCAATGACGTGGATAGTCTTTTATCTTGTAACTCTCCTCTATCCTTTGATATTCTATGTACCTGCGTGTCTCCAGTATAGGGAAATCACTTGTAAGCATCAGCATAAAAAGTTATGGTGTGTTTGAAGTAGCTTTTCTTTTCATCTACGCAGTACATCATTATACTGAAATGTGCTGTTAAGATGTATGGTGCCGAGGCTCTACAGCAGCCATTAAAACATTTAGTCATGGTTAAGAGTGATTCTCTCTAGAGATGATACCCACTTTTGAATTTTACCAGTGGTCCAACTAGTTAGTCACATGATTACTAAAACACACGAACATTTAAAGTCATGCCCACTTAGAGGGATTTATAGTTATAGATACAGCCATTACCGTGGATAAACTGTATACCAGTAAGAGGATGTAAATTATTATAATAAAAGAAAAGAGGGCAATGGGTAATAAGAGAAAGCAAAAGGCTTTTACTGAGAAAGATTAATCTTGTAATGCTTTCTGGATGAGAATGGATGAGTGGTGGTAGACTTTTTGGAATACAGAAGAGAAAACTCATAAGTTTTTGTGTTAATACCAGATTGAATATTGCATAATATTTAGTTATGCCTAACATACCAAATTAAAGAGTTAAACAGTCATTTGTTGGCAGAGGGAAGCCATGGAAGATTCTGCATAGAGGAGTTAACTCAACAGTCAGGTGTTGCAGAATGACTGATCTGGAGTCTGAGGGAGAACAGAAGAGAGCCTTTTGTTTAATTGTAAGGTGCAGAAGGATTGAGTGGTAGATATGGAATGGATGAGGGAAAGGAGAAGTGTATTTTCATTGCCCAATGGTGGTTACTTACTGGGTATATGACAAGATGCTTCAAGCATGAACCTGGTTATTCATACCCACTCTGGTGAATTTTCCACAACCTTTATCTAATTGAGTTCAAGATATCTTCACAGGTTGACCTATAACCATTCACGCCAACACTGAAAATGAGGGTTGTTACCTGAAAAAGGTTAAGGGGGTATATGTTGAGGAGAATGACCCATGTGCTTTAAAAATGTGGGGCTAGAAGGAAAATAAATATGAATGAAGACAGCTAGAAAAACAAGGCTTTTCCAATCTGCCTCCTCTTCTCTTTTCTTTTTTCTTCCCACGCCTTCTGGATAGCTCCTTTTTTTTCCTTGGAGAATGAGAAGGACTTGTGAAACTTGGAGTTGTAGGTGTGTGCTCAGTGCATATGTGTGTGAAACTATGTAAGATAGACAGATTCTAGAGAAGGGGCTCAATGGGGACTGAGAAATAAGAAACTGTAGTGCCTGTGACATGGTGACCAGTCTCTTCATCTTGAGTTCTGCATGGTACTTACTGTCAAGACTCTGTGCTCAGCCTAGCTGTGAATGGATGAAATAGGACAACTTTTTATAGGTATAACGGTCCAAACTGAATAGAGCCATAGAATGAATATCTTAGCCTTTTTGCAAAAATCAATAAGACTCCAAATCTGGATTCTATGTGCTGCAGTGTTTATATGTGAAATCTCTTCCTAGAAAAATAAAAATATAAGTATTTTCCAATACAAAATTAAGAAAATAAATTTGTCAGGTATGGAAAGAGTGTTGGGATCCTAGGATTTGGATTTACAGTGTTTGATGTCACAATTCATTTTTTTTTGTTCTCCAAGTACAACTTCCTGTTTTTGACATCACACCCGAAAGGCGTAAAGGAGTTTGAGAAGAGAACCCTCTTGGAAGTCAAATGGCCCATCCAAAACAGCATTTTAATGATTTAAGTAAAAATGAATCAGAAACATGTGGATTTAATTTCCCTTAAAATTCACATGGGTTTGAAACTTAAAGGAAAATAGTACTTGGCACAATGTGTTCAGGGTTTGGTTAAACTCAAAACATTTGAGAAACCCTTCGGAACACTGAATGACTTCAAAATACATCTGGGTTTGCCCATCCGTGTGGGCATGGATACAAACCCTCATCCTTCCGAGTACTAGCCAAACATTCTATCAACAACATATTTCAGTTTGAGAAAGGCTTAATTAGGATAAAATCAACAAATTTTATTGATTGTCTACTACTTGTAATCAATAAAGAAGAAAAAAATCCCTAGTTTCTCTCATTTCACAGCTAGAAAATCTTTCCTGAGGTGTGGTCAAGAGAAATCCCCATGTCAGCCAAGGCAGCATGGGCCACGAACATGCGTCCCTGCAAGTTGGAGGTCTCCACTCCATTAAGCATCCGTGCTCATGATCTCTGCAGCTGTAGGCCTCCATTAAATTTAAGGAGCATAAAAATGTTATGCTATTCAGCCTTTGGTTGGTCATCATGCCTCGCTCCAGGTTTAAGTAATCACTTTAAAAAGTCATGTTGGCATATCCTGAAAGAACAAATGCATGTTTAAAATGTTACAATAAGGACATAATTAAAAGATGTAAAGAAGACCACGAAAATGAGGAAAACTCATGATTAGCAAGGTAATATCTTTGCAGCTGTAAGCCTCACTAATCCACATGACCAGCCCGGTTGTTAGCTCCTCAGTGGTGACGGCGTTTCATAATGAAACCCACAGAGGTTGTATCTGAACCGTGCTCATGTTATTTGTAGCCAATTATCCTAATCCCAACGCTGAGTGACACCTAGAGAGATAATTGAATTTCTTAGATTTCTCTCTTTTACACTCTCTGCCATGATCAGAAAGGCCCAATTTTGAATGCTCTTCTCTTTTCGGGTGAGACCACACTGTCTGTGTAATTGGATAAGTCTCCAGGGAGTGCCAGCGTCCCTACTGCATTTTACAAAAGCTTTATGAAAAGTTAGCCTCTTTTTTTTTTTTTTTCGTAATATTTTTCAAGAAACCGAAGATGTGACTTGAAATAATCTCTTGTCATTTTCGCCCAAGGAAGCTATGGACCTTAATCATACAAAAAGCATCGTGAGAAGAAGATAACATCTGGGTTCCATGATAGGAATCTTCTGAAAGGGCATTAGTTGTTTAAATAAACACTCAAACGCAATGGAAGAAATCTTCCCACATCTTAAAAAAGACAATGGTAGATAATTATGTTGGGAATCAACTCCTGGGGGAGGCTGTCATTCAGTGTCCCAGGAAATTACGGCCAACTTGAATAACTAGTCCACATGTTATGACGCTGTAAGAGGCATGGGGAAATAGCAGCATCCAGAGAAAAACTTGTATACGCATTCTAATCTCCTTCCTATGTGCTCCTGATGGCCATCTGACATTCTTGGCAAACTTAGGAGGAAATCAACTGTAGATATAATATCCACCACTTTAATTCAGCAAATTTGAGATCCTGAGATTTGAGAATATTGGAGGAAGCAATGCGGTATGTCTTTCATTAGAGGAGGCAGAGAGGTTAATGGGGACTTCTGCATTACTCCGAACTGAGGTTCTTCTGATCCCTTAGCTACAGCTGTATTATTCTCATCTTCTCTTCTGAGGACATTAGATTACCACCCCCCTCCACCATCAAACGTGGACAAATAATGCAGTGTGTACACATAAACTCTTTGCTGGTGCTGCTAAAACTCTTATGGAATTTCCCACTGTAACATAACAAGGAAAGTGGTCTTTCCTTCAAGCAGGACAAAAAAAAAAAAAAAAAAAAAAAAAAGGCCAATGAAAACATTACAGCCAGTGTGCCTATGTAACAGTCATGGGAAGCATTTCATTGCTTCAATTAATTATAGAATGGGGCTAGGTATTCATGGCATCGATTACTGTTCATGAAAAGCCTTTTTAAAACCAGACAGGAATAAATAGAGGATTTTTAAAGGTGGGGAGTATGAATTAAAGCCTTTCCCCCTCCTCTCTTATTTCCACGTAAATTAATTCTACAATTTAATAAACTAACAGGTGGTTCCACTTCAGGCTGAGCAGATGTTAGACTGAATGAATGGAGTCCCCTCTTGTGTTCGGTGTCTCCCTAAGCTCTTTCTTTATCTCTCCCCTTCCCCTTTTCTTCCCCTCATTTCTGCCAGATTCATGAGGAGCTACAGTACGCACTGCTTTGTTTCAGCAATATGAATATTAATGAGTGACACGTGCTGTATTTAGGCGTATTAATGACATTCATAATCCTGAATATATAGACATTTTTCACCATATAATAAAGTAGCAGATTGCCACACCAGGAATTTTTTTTTCTTACTGCCTGTAAGTTGATAATTTCTAGTACTTTACAGATGGGACTCTGAACTAGAAACATATATCAGAAGAAGCCAATGGAAATTATAAAATTCAGAATCCAGGCATTACATAGACTCTAGTGTTTTCTTTTTTTTTTTTTTTTTTTTTTTTGTGACATTTCCTTCTTGGCTGTTTCCAGGAAATAATTTTTCAGTTTAGGAAGAAGAGCTTTCTATGCCTTCTTCCCCTTAGAGCCAATGAGCCCACAACCAATTTTATGGCTTTCCTCAGTTCCCAGATTTGTGCACAATGGGATGGATGTGTGTAATGAACTAAGACTCTAAAACTGATAGTGTCCAATGATCCTAATTGTTTTCTGACAATATCAGAGCAGTGATGTTTAGACGAAAGCTATTATTCATTCTTGTAGTAAATCACATGTGCGTCTATGCGCTTGACACACTCAGATTGTGCCGCATAAAGACTTGTGGCTCATGCATCTGATTGCTTGCTAAAAATACCGGGGGCTTATGGCATGTTGCTGGCTCTTCCAAAGCTTTACTGAAAGTCATTCTCTTCCCTTGGGAGCAGCCAGACATAGCTGAGACATTGCTGATGAGAGGAAAAAGTCACCTCAGCCATTGATCATCAAGATTCAGACAAGACTGATCACTTCATCCCACCGTTGACTTTCCTGTTTCATTCTTTTTCTTAACACTGGCTCTTCAATATGAGAGCAAGATAAGAAAGCAAAGTCATACAGCATATATTAGAATCATTCTTTTAGGCATCTTTGATTTTTTTTTCTTGAGAAAGCACCAAAGTATAAATTCAGTGTCCATCACTGGTTATAGGTGGGGTCTCTGCAAAGTGGCTGGCATTTTACACATTTAGATTATTTTCTTCTGCTATAAAATGGAGTTTATCAGGACTCATGGAGTTCTGAGCACACAGGACTGGCATGTGAGATGGAGAGAGACTGAAGGAGTTGCCCTGTGCCACCTGATGAATGGAGGCTTGCAGTGGCCCCTTTCCTGGTCTAGTCCCCCCTTTCTTTTACACCAACACCAGCCTGCTATCTCCTTTAGCACCTGCACTCCGCTGTCTGTTGTCCTGACCCTGCCTTTATTTATCTTGCCTGTTCTCCAACACACCTGGTGTTCATTTGACAATGTAATTCTCATCTTACATCGCTCACTTGACTTCCTGTGTGCCGCTTCAGTTTCTTCCTGAATCTTGACCTCTGAATTCCTGACCCCAGAATGATAGACTGACTTCAGCTCTGATAAATTCTTCTTAATAAGCTTAGCATCAAAGGCCCAAGGCCTGTTCCTGGTAGAGGCCAACATCCTCTGAATCTCCCTATCATACTTGTAGAAATAAAATGCTGTGAAGGATATTAACTACCTGGTATCAAATACTTGTTCTGTTATGAACTTTGGAACAGGACTTTTATTTTTATCTCTAACACCAAGTGGTCTCTCTAAGTCATAATGAGAATGTGTAGTACAAGTGTGTGAATCCTGGCATTCTGTCATGCTTATTAATTATGTTTTAGTTTCCTTTTCTTGAAAATGAAGAATAGTAAGAGTGCTTGCAATATAGAGGTTATGTGTGTGCACACATGCATGTGTGTGCATGTGTACTTGTGTACCTGTGTACACATGCTCCTGCATGTGTGTGTACATGTATGTGTGTGTATGTGTTTGTGTGCATGTGTGTGTGTGTGCATGTGTGTGTGTTTGTATGCATGTGTGTGTGTTTGTGTGTGTGTGTATGTGTGTGTGTGTGTGTGTGTGTGTGTGTATGTGAATGTGATGAGTAAATGGAGATCTACGTATGATCTCCACACTTAGGAGCTAGGTAGGAGATTTAGGAGCTCAGGATCAGGTAGGGCTATATACTGAGACTGTATATAACTCAACATGTACACACAAAGGAACA
Source organism: Rhabdomys pumilio (assembly GCA_030674055.1). Lineage (NCBI taxonomy): Eukaryota > Metazoa > Chordata > Mammalia > Rodentia > Muridae > Rhabdomys > Rhabdomys pumilio. Next base: position 82,882,137 of record JANHMN010000001.1, read on the forward strand.
TTTTCTTATTTCCTTATTCAATGAAAGAAATTATGACTTTTTACTTTTCTTTTTTTTTATATAACCATGGTAGAATTATTCTGGCTCTAAAATAGAAAGTGAAGTCATCGAGGTATTTAGAAGATCTTTCTATTTTATTTCTCTTACCAAACAAGTATAGTTTTTGTTTTAGTGAGAAAAGAATTTAAAGATAAGAACATACTCCTGCAGACGCTAGTGTAGTTATTTAAACCTCTGGCAGCCTTGGTGTGCTGGATGTCTACAGTTAGACAAGGCTCAAAATCCCTTTGATGGGATTGGGTATCTGGTTTTGTCCTGCTGACGTTTCTGCTTCTAATGTACCATGATCTGAAATGGAGAGCTATAAAGTCCTGTAATAACAATTCCCATCTGAAAGGTATTTATTGAGTGACTATTTTGTTTTAGGTACCATCCACCGCTGGGATTCTGGCCATGATTGAGTCTGGCAATGTCAGTTTCCTGCTGCTTCCTATATTCTAATGACAACATAGTGCAGTGAAGTGTGAAAAGATGGTGCTGGTTGACAAGTCATGAGTGCGCTGGTCAGCCTTTTCTTTGGATAGAGCAATTCAGGAGGTGATATGAAGGAGAGAGCCGTGTGGAGGTCCAGGAATGTATAAAGCAAAGAGACATCCCATTCAAAAAGTGGGAATGACCATACATAGTCTGTAATAGGAAATGAGAGCAGCGCCATGGGAATCGTTAGAGGATTTTGAGCGGAGGAGGAGCCACGCCTGATGTTCTTTCACCAGGTTCGATGGCAGTACAACAAGTGGGCGAGTGGGGACAGCAAGGAGGACACCAAAGTAGTGTCCAGATTGGAAGCCGGACTTGAGCAGGAAAGGACTGCATTTTGAAGCTGAGAGATTGCAGTGGATTGCTTTAGTGTAAATGAGAGGAAGGAGGCCCTAGATGATCCTAAATGTTTGAGTTGAAAAGATGGGTAGATGATCGTACCATTTCCTCAGAGAGAAGGTGAGTAAGGAGAACAAAGCTGGCAATACAACAAAATGCTTTGTTTTGACCATTTATTTTTGGAATGCTATGAAGCAAAACTCTCGGTGACGGCAGTGTCTGCAGTAGAAGGGAGATTTGAGTGGTTGAGTGTATTAATAATCAAGTAACTTGTGTACTAAAAACTCCCATAATATAGGCTTGCTAAATAAAAAATGATGAAAGAGATCTTTCTGGTATTTTGTACATATAAAAAGATTTAATGTCAGATTGTCATCTTACTGCAAATAGCTTGCCTCAAGGTTAGCAAATCTTTTGGAACTGAAGTGACTGACCCTTCACAGACGGGTTGTTCTTCACAACTTTTCATCGTCAGATTTTAACAAATGTAGCCTAGATTTTTAACTTTTGATTTTGAGCTAATATAGATCTTTCTTGCATCAGTGGGAAATGATTAGTAAGTACCAATATAGTCCCCGAGAGACAGGTGAAATTCTCACTGCAGTCCTGAGTATCAGCCTTCAGTTTGAATGTCATCACTGGCTACGTTTCAAGGTTCAAAAACGCCCAGAGCCCAACTCACACATTTTCCTATAAGCCTACCCAGTGATATCACTTAATCTATTGTTCTTTAATTTGATTACATACGTGTTTAGAAACTTACACTTCAATATCACATGGGTTTGCATTAATTTTAGACATTATCAACTCCTTTTGGTGTATTAAAATGTATAGAAACAGTTCCTAACCTTTTCAGAACAGAATGAAATACTGAACTTTTCTTTCTTCTATTACCTAAGGTTTAACTTACAGACTGAATATACTGATTTACCAAAAAAAAAAAAAAAAAAAAAAAAAAAAAGAAAGAAAGAAAAGAGAAAAAAAAGAAAAAAATCCATCTAGTAGACCGCACCGCATGCAATGTATATGTGCTATTTGTATAAATAGCATGGAGTTTAATTCAGACCATTTCAAGGGAATGGTTTATGTACTGCAATCATGAGTCAGTATACAAGTCTCTCTAAATGTAAAACAAGGTAAATTAGCCAGGCCAGTTTCATTCTTGCCAAGAATGTATATTCCTTAAAGCCATGTTTTTTACATTTATTAGGTTAAACGCAACTCTACCCTGTAACTAATAAGTAGGAGGACTTATTGAGTTTTGAAGCCCACTGATTGTAAGTTATGTTTTTAAAAGTTATTTAAACAAGTTAAATATGTTTATAATAATTTTATTTCCTATGTGACATCTAGCTAATGAGAAAACAATTAGGGTAAGGGAGAATCAGAGTCAGTTTAATCTCTGTCATGGCCAAAGCCAAGTTTAAATCCTGTCCAAATGCCACGTCTCAATCCCAGCTTTAAAAGATTAAACGTGACTATAGTGGCATTTCTCTACTTTCGAGATACGCAAGCTCATGTCAGAGCTATCTAGAAGCCTGCCATTGGGTTTCACCTTTGAGGTGAGAAAGTAGCTTGTTGAGTTCTTATTTCAAGAAAAAAAACACACTGCTTACTGTAAGCTCAGTGGTATTCACAGATAGAGCATTCAACACTTATTGTGCCACGTTTGTGGATACGGTGGGTGCCAGCAGAGTGATTGGACCCTTCACTCCCCTTTAGATTATAGGTCGCAACTTGAGATTTGTCTGTGCTAAGGAAAGTTTCATTTAATATCTCTGAATTTTACTTGTTTAATTGGATGAAAAATTTAATTTTGTTAGGACGATTTTAAAACTAATCTGACCAAGCATTTATGAAGTAATTGATTTCCCCCACCTTTGGTGGTATGTACTGTGGGATGGAAGGCCTTGGGTTAGGTTGCTGTTGTTCTTTGGTTTAGGATATAGTTCAGTCTGAACCTGAATCCCCTGTTGTTGTCTTTCCTTATTCACACTGGGACGGAGCTTGTGAAGAGAGCCACACCTTTTCAAGGGCAGTTTTTGTTCATGGCGATAATTAGGGTAAGGGAGAATCAGAGTCAGTAAAGCATTTCTCTCGGTTACTGCTCTGTATCTACTTCTGTATGTGTAATAAGCATTTTAAGTCTGTTTTTTGGTTTTGTTTTGTTTTTTTTTTCTAATTATAGGTGCCATCATCTAAGCTTGGGTTTCCCATCTCAACTTGATGATGGCAGAGCTTGGGTGAGTTTTCTCTGTGCTCTTTGCCGTAACCTCCTAACCTGTTAAGGGAACTCTGGTTGTCTTATGTATTTGCTCTGTCCTCTGTGGGATGTTCCAGATGCCTGTCAGTGGCAATGGCTGCTGCAGCATTCATTTGAAGAAGCAGGTGTCACTGGAAGCCCTGCGTCCGTCAGCCTCATTTGGCATTTAAGAGAGTTTGGACAAGTTAGCTGCTGGAAGGCTATTTCTTCAAGAATTCTTTCGAGCCCTGCTCTGGTGATAAACCCACCACCTGATAAGCATTAAATAGTAACTGCGCATTTTCAAGATAATGCCAGAGCAGAAAGGTGACCATTATGTGCCACCAAAAGAAGTGTATTTGACCTGACGCTTTAGATATGTTATTCATTAGAAACACAGTTCAGAGGTTGTGGGGGCTATTTCCCAGCAGGCTTCTCTCATAAAAAAAATTCTTCCCTTAGCATGAGGGGTTCTTGTAAATATTGAAAAAAAAGTATGCCAGTTGTTTTGAACTTTATGAAACATATAATATGCTTTATACAGTCCCTTGTACTATAAGGAATGAATAGATAAGATACAGTTCCTTCCTGCAAAAGCTTTTGTCCAAGAAGAAAACGATATGCAATTAGTCTAATTGTTATGAGGACCCACCAGAGATAACCACTCAGAGTAAAGAGTCAATTGAAAGTCTTCATTCTAACTGTCTGGCAGTACACTTAGGTATTCAGAACCTAAATGTAGCCTTGGGCATTTAGAGCAAGGGTCTTTTATACAAGGGTATCAGACAAGATCGGGCACGTTCAGGGTGGTATGGCCGTAGACGCAAGGATCTTTTAAAGACCCTGGTATCTCATCTGCAGTTGGAGGGCAAGTCTTTCACGAGCAGGCAGTTTAATAGAAACTAAGAGAAGTCAGGGCATCTTGACCTCAGGTTTCTACAATAGAGTTGGATAGTTTTCCATGCTATTAGCCATCAAGGAGATCAGGTTCTAGTTAAATTTGAAATGGCCTCAGCAAGAATACAAGATGGAGGAACTGCTGCACTGTCTTGCCCTGTCACATTATACTATATATTTGTTCAGATATCAGATTAAAAGTATATGTGGGAGGTGGATGGAAGGAAGTTTGGTTTTATAGGTTATGAGAAGAAAGCAAGGAAGGACTTAGGGAGGCATTGTGCTTGAATGGAGTACTGGTCAGTTTAGTGTGGGTAAGCACATGGGAAGGGCTGTACTGAGGCCAGGATCTCTTAGGTTGATGCCGTTGGGGAAAAAGTCATTTATGATAATTGTTCACGATGATGAAGTGACTTCCTCATAATGGCAGGTGCAAGGATCATTGCAGCGAGATACTGCACTGTAGGACACAGACTGGACCCACTTCTTAGCATAAGGGAAAGTGAAAATTCACAGCCAAAAACCTGAGGTAGGATGGAAAATTACTAAGCGAAAACACCAAGGCTAAATAGGTTGGCAGTAAAAACAGCTTCACAGAGCTCTTCTGAGAGCCATCCAGACAGGATCAGACATGGAGGGTGATCAGACACAGAAAGTAGAGGTTCTGGTTAACCAACTTGGAACATAAGTGAGAGAGGATCAAAAGGGCATGGCTCTAGATTGACCATGAAGATAGTTTTTCTCAAGGCTTCCTTTTGAGTATTTGATAGGGAATAAAGCTGATGCAAAAGCAAGATCACAGAGGGCCCGACAGGCTCTGAGTAAGTGTGTTCTTGATCTACTTGGAGAAGGGCTTTCAGCATTTCTTTCCTGTTAAGAAGAAGAACATAGATCGACAGTAAGATGGACTAAAAGGGAGTCAACTTGGCACTTAGTAATTGAGCAGGGACAGCAAGGCCTCAGCCCCAAGGAGAGACCAAGTGAGACAGCATTGACGCAACTGTGCAGTGTGGCTAGTCCAGAAGGGCAAAGCTGGAGGGACATCTGGGACAGAATGCATAGCTTTTATCTTATTCACTGTAAAATTGGATGTGATTTCAGTGTTTCCCATGGCTTCAGGAGTTTGGAGGTGTGGCCTCCTGGATAACAGTTGGGAGGTAGCATTGGAACTTTTAAGAGGTAGATTTAAGGGACCTAATTGGAGGGTTTTAGGATCACTGAGGGGCTGTCATTAGAAAGGATTAAGGCTGTCCTTGGGAGAACATGTTGTAATGAAAAGCCTCATTATTTGTATAACTGTCCTTGTTCTCTGCCTTTACAAATATTTTCTTCCTCCTAAATTCATTCCCAAGGTTGGGACACTATTACTGTTAGGCTTAACTAAAGCTGAACTGATGCCAGCATCTTGTCCTTGAATATTTAGAAATGTGAACCAAGCAGACCTTTTCTTTTGTTTACTTTTCTTTTTCTCTTTTTTTCTTTTTATAAAGCTAGTCTGTCTCAAGTGCTTTATCATAGTAATGAAAAGCAGGCAAATGCATAGACTACTTGATAGCAGGAGGAACAACTTGACAGAAGTTGCCTAAGATACTTGCTGTGTGTCACAGTGAGATGATTTGACAGATAATTGAGATGTTTGCTAAGATGGGAATACATTGAGGCCGGCATGGCCATATTAGAGCTATTGGGAAAATGCACACCAACAATATGGCATTCAATAAAGCACAAAACAGGAAATTCTTTTCTGTTTACTTAAGAATGCATAATAACTTAGTAAATCAAGCAATTCCCTTGCTTTCTTCTTCTTCTTGATATGCTGTCAGTAGAAAGTGGGTGTGTCTGTCTTGGATTCTTGGGCTGACTTCCTCAATTGTCCACATATGATACAGAGGCCTGAAAATACCTCAGTGTGTCTTCATAGTGATTTTTCTGGCAGTTTCAGGCATCTGTCAAAGCATCACTGAAGCATGCAAACACAAGCCTGAGGGTTTGTGAAGGGATGAGAGTCTGAGTCATGATGCCATTTAAAAAAAAAAAAATTCAGATTTTGCAACTAAACATAACTGAAGTTACAGTAATTTTAACTCATTATATGTATATATGTCTCTTTAAGCTTTAAAAATACATGAAAGGATATGAATTATTCCCAAGGGTCCCCAAAATAGAAAAGCAATAGTAATTAACCAAAAAAAAAAAAAAAAAAACAAAGAAATATGGATGCATTAGAGCTAATATAAATCCTGGGCAATTGGCATGAAGGAATTTTTTTATTTTCAAAACAGAACTAAATCTCTTTTCCATTATAGATTTAATTTAAGTAACATGATAAATAATGGTAAATTGAACTTTATTATGTATTCATGAAATGCAGTTTAATACAATTGTTATTTCTGGCATTTGTGGTTTAAAGATATTCCCTTATGGATAGATGTTATTTTTAATGTGCAAATTCAGAAATAATGACCCAGATCTCCACTGGTGAGTTAGAGCTGATCTGCACACATGGAGAATAAGGGGAAATGGTCTCTAAATTCCTGTTTTTATGAACATTCTGAGTGCAATCTCTGATCCTTTAAAACTGACATTAAACAAATTATGTTAAGGTTACAACTATATTGCTGGCAAAGAAAAAAAGTAATAAAGTAAATATTTTCCAAAGGTTTTTAAAAGAATGGTCTTTGACAAGGACATACCTGAAAGGGAGAAACTCACTTACCAACAGCGGGTTATTGAAAAATCTCTGCAAAACTTAAAAAAAAAAAGACATTAAAAATTCACATGAAATAATATCTTACTAGCGTGTCTGGAACATAAAATTGGACTCAAAAAGAATGGATAAACAGATAAACAGTATACAGCCAGCAATTTCCACAGGCTTGCTTCTCATAGTCAATAAGAAACTGGTCAAGAGAAAGAAATATTAGTGAGTTCACAGTCCTTTATGCTTAGCTTAATTCTACTGCATTTGAGAAGCCTGCTGGTGTAGATAGGACCGTGAGGGAGAGCAGTATGTGCAGAGAGCTAGCACTGTCAGCAGAGGCCTCAGCTGTGCCCAGCAGTGAGTGCAAATTCTTAGCAAACTTTTCTTGTCCTAAATTCACTCTCATGATGTGGGGAGTTTCAAGATAGAGTGACTTTGTGTAGCCCTGGCTGTCTGACTGTCTTGGAACTTACTTTGTAGACTGTAGACCAGACTGGTGTTGAACTCACAGAGCTCCACCTGCCTCTGCCTCCAAAGAGCTGGAATTAAAGGCATGTACCACCATGCCCAGCTCCCAAAATTGAGTCAGTATTTAATTAAGATAAAACATCTCTGAGGAGTGCTGGGTGACTGAGTTCAACTTCCTTTGATTGTCCATTGTTGCTTATAAGGACTTAGCCAGCAGTGCCCCAGAACAACACTGGCAGCAGGTTCTCAGGCATGGACAGTCTTTGACTAGAAAGTAGAGGTGACTTGTGGTTACCCATTTGTGACAAATGTTTGTGGGATGTAGGGTCTATATTAGGCTCTGGTACCTGGCTTTTCAGCCATTGGTGGCAGTCAAATGTCTGAGTGTAATTCTTCATTTTTGCTGCACATTGAAGGATCATTAAGAAAGCTTTTTTCACATACAAGTCTTCAGTGCTGGAGACGTGGACACTGCCTGGCCATCTGAGAGGCACTGGATGGAGAATTTGAAGATCCTAGTTATCAAAACCATCACAATTTTAGCATTATCAACACTGTTTTGTGAACAACTAGCCCACATCTGTTAACCAGAGGCCTGCTTCTTTTCTGAAGATATAATTTCCCACATCATCACAGGCCAACAACCACAGTGTGACACCTTAAAACACTGCAAAGAGGAAGTTATTCCACAATTCATTTGTTGGAAAACCCCAAACCATCTGGATTTATTTGCTAGAGCAGTCAGATGTAACATAGTGTAAGGCTACATATAGGTTTTATTTCATTTAGTGTCAGTATTGTGATTTGGGGTATTACCTCACCTCCGGTGGAGCAAAATATATGATTTTTATGCTTCATTCACTTCTCGAGCCTAAGAAAACTGTGGAACTTACCTGAATCAAAGGGTTTTAGGTAATGGACCAGGGAGCGGTAATTAGAAATGAACCTTAATTTTTCTTTTCTTCCTATGTTGTGAATACCTACTAATAATGCCCTTAAAGATAATTTGCCTGGGGAAGTTAAAGAAGCTTTCTAAAATTTGATTTAAGCTATTAATTTGCTTAGTAAAATCATATATTGCACATAGGAAATTCAGCTCTTGTTGCGGCCAAATTATCACAAGTTATAAATTAGTTGCATTTGAGTTAATGAGGTTTTATTATAAACACAAAACAGCATTAGGCCCAATGCCTGGTTTTCATTAGTAGAAGAAAACAGCCCAAATAAAGCTAAAAACAAAACAAAACAAAACAAACAAACAAACAAAAAACCCCAAAATCGAGTTGCCTATGCCACTTGATTTTTAAACATTCAAGATGCTGTTGAATTTTCTGTTTGTAAAGAGCTGCAAAGATATTTATGTTGTCTACCCGCAGTTTGATTTGGAGTAAGGTAGCCACAAAACCCCTCTTAGTTCCAGTAGCCTGTGAATCATTTCTGGGCTTCCATTCTCTCATTTTTAAGAGTTTTTTTTTTTCCCAATGAAAAGGGGGGATTTTTTTTTCAGAGTATGAGTGGTGTGGCTGATGTCTGAGGGAGCTTTGTAAACTGATAGAAACAGCTGAAGCTCAGGCTGGTAAGAGGATGGAATCACAAGTTCAGAGGAGGAGCGTTGGAAAGAGATAGTGGAAAAGGTAGAGCCTATGCAAGGGGCCCAGGAATGGAAACCCCCAGCCCTGCCCCTGTGCAGTAGACCATGGGACTGAGGACTTAGGCTGGGAAGAGCCTGCCTGCCACTGTATGCTTTTATAACCAGACACCTGGCAGAGAAGAACTGTATTTAGTCCCTACTGGGTAGAAGGAGATTTCCTGTCTTTTAACCATAAATCCACACATAAATCCATTTATTAGACAACAATAGTTTTAATCTTGAAGCCTTTAGGGTTATGCTCAGAGCCAGTGGCTCTTTTAAGATCTTGGCCAGCTCACCTTTTTCTGTTTCCTTGCTGTTCTGGACCCCTTTCTTCTTGGCTCTTCTTTCAAGGGAAATGTCACCGCTCTTCTCCAAAGAGCTCTCTCGGGCTGAGCAGCAGGTAGAGGTTGTGGACTCCTCGCAGGACCTGTTTGAAGAAGGTGTTGATGTAAGCAGATGAGCAGCTTATGATCAAAGACGCAGAGCAGGGGCCCCTATAACAGTAACCTCCCAAACACGGAGGAGCCCCAAAGATGGCAGGAGCCCAGCTCTCCCGTTGTGGAGCTGTGGGAGCTGGATGGACTTCTGTGGAAGGGGCTGTCTGCAGTTCTGTGGGAAGTGAGTGGGCCTGGCTTGCTGGCCTGTGTAGAAGTTGGGATGTGTCCAGGTGGTTGTTTGTGCCAGTAGCAACACGCTTGCGTCGATTCTGCTGCAAGCATTGATGGGGTTCGTGTGTGTCTTCACAAGGTCTGGTTTTGCAGAGACTGCTCAAAAGCCTCCAGTGAAGAGGCCGTGCCCCAGCCACTCCTCCTGCTTATTCTTCATTTAAGGATGTGCTGAGGCTATAGAGGCAGAGTGATGTGTCGCCTTCCCAGGTGTCAGAGAGAGATAAACTTCGCGATAACTAAAACAATCACAAATCTGCCAGAAACTGTAAAATATTAAAGAGACAGCAAGGGTTAGGCTGAAACAGTGGGAGAAGGCCTCGGAGTGTTTGGCCCAAGTCCAGGAAACCTTCAGTTCATTTCCTACCCAGTTGTTGGTTATCACTAAAAAAAAAGAAAAAAGAAAAAAAAGAAAAAATGAAACTGGTTAACTCTGTTACATCTTATTTACAGAAACCAGCCAATTCCCCTTTGCCTCCAGGAAAAAGTCCTGGTATGCCAGGCACTTTATATGCTGATCTGACCTAAAATCTCTCCATGATCTCTTATAATTTATTTCCTGCCCATCCCAGCCGCATTTGCCGTTGAACTTCCTACCATGGTAGGAGAATGCCAGAGCCTTGTGATCTCTAGATGGGGGTCACATTTCTTATTTCCATGTGTTCCTTTTCATGACCTGTTCAACTTATCCTTCAAGGCTTTGGTTCAACCCTGTCTTGTTCCTGGTATTTTTCTTCATTAGTTCATTCATTCATTCATTCTTTCATTCCCACATAGTGATTCTCAATGTCCGGCACTGTGTTGCGTCCCAGGAGAAGGACAATGGTGAACAGGTGCTGTAATCCCTGCCTTCTGGAATATCCATCATAGAGATATTGTCAATCAGGGAAGAAGTACTGAAGGAATTACTGTAGGAGCTGAAACTGCTTCCCAAGGAATAGGTTGTTGACACGTGGTATGCAACAGTAATACCTCAGCAGTGTTGAGTGCCTGCTATGCTGCAGACAACCTACTGTTGTGTGTTTTAACAGTATCATGATCATTTGTGATAGTGATCTTGTTGTCTCATGCTTGATCCGTAAATTCCTTAGGAGGAAGACTCCTCTCCCTTATATTCTTCCATGGCTGCAGAATCTAGCTCAGTGCCTGATGTTGAAGTCCATGACTCAGCCAGAATAGCAGGAATGAGGATGAAGAGAAGAAACACATTTCTTTCATAACTTGGAACCAGCCAGACCAGAACAGTAGTGAATTCATTTGTGCTAATTGTTCATCTTATGTTTATACATTTCTCCAGCTAATACTATAATTAAAGTTTGTTATTTGGAGCTGGAAGAAGTGTCCTGCTTACTTTATCTCATCACCTGGTGTTTTGGTTTGTGTATCTACGGCTGAGATGAAACACCATGACCAAAAAGCAAGCTGGGGAGGAAAGGGTTTATTTGGCTAACACTTATACATCACAGTCAATCATTGGAGGAAGTCAGGACAGAACTCAAGCAGGGCAAGAACCTGGAGGCAGGACCTGATACATAGGCCATGGAGGAGTGATGCTTATGGGCTTGCTCCTCATGGCTTGATTAGCCTGCCTTCTTAAAGAGTCCAGAGATGGCACCACCCATAATGGGCTAGACCTTTTCTCATCAATCCCTAATTTAAAAGTTGGCCTATAGTCAGATCTTATGGAGGCATTTTTTTTTCAATTGAAGCTCCCTCCTTACAGATAACTGTAGCTCATGTCTAGAAAAGTATTCGGCATACCTTATATTTTACTAGTACCCCAGTGAGGATTGCAAATCTTGAAGTATCCTAATGTCTTCCTGGTCTGTCCAAGAAGACTTCTATCCAAGTCTTGCAGCAGCTGCTGTTAGACACATGGGAATATTGGCCAAGAGAGGAAGGGATGTAAGAGTCTTCCTATGGTGTGATCTAGCATTGGCCTAAAGGTGTGGGTAGCCTGGACAGATATGAATGGATAGAGAGAGGATCAGCAAGCCCACAGATAACCACTGTGACCTGATGTTAACACTGGAGACTCTGGTTCATATAGTAGTGGCAATGAGTAACATTGAGCACCCCAAGAAGCCTGTAAAGAAAACTTGTTTATTCAGAAATGGACAGTAAAGTTTTTTATCCCTGGAGGATCACATTCCTCTATGTGTAAGAAAACTGACCACAGTCATCCTAAGAATCACCCCATAATGTGTACCTTCCTGAATTCTCTTTGGGCCCAGCTTGTATTCTCAACTTCACAGTCACTTTGAATTTGGAGGAAAGGATGATAGATAATTCATCTTTTTATTGAAGCCATTCCTGGCATTCAACAATGAGTTAGAACCTCTTTCCTGTAGGACTTAATGCATGGTTTTTAAAATCCCTTCTAAAAACTGTTCATAATTTACTCTAAGGTAGGAGTAAGAAAGCTTTCAGATTGAGGAGGATAGATGCTGGGCCACAGGAAAAGACTATACAACTCCCAAGTCTAAGCTTCAAACACCATTAATTCATTGAAACAGAGCAGAATAGATTGATTAAGGCTTGAAAATACACATGGTGTGCCACAATAGCAATGGCAGAAGAAAAATTAGGACTAAGTGATTAATGTGTAATGTTAATGACCTTTCTGTTGCTGTAATAAAATATTGTGATCAAAAACAATTTATGAAAGAAAGAATGTATTCTGGCATGTAGATCCAGAGGGCTAGTAGTCTGTCATGGCAGAGGGCAATGGCAGCAAATGGCAGACATGGGAGCAAGAAGAAGAGAGATCACATCTTTAACCTCAGTAATGAAGGAGAAAGAGAGAGAGAGAGAGAGAGAGAGAGAGAGAGAGAGAGAGAGAGAGAACATGCACACAAGTGAATGTGTGTGAGCAAGCGCAAGCACACTGGAAATGCAGCAAAGCAATACATTCTCAAAGCTCATCTCTAGGGACATACTCGTACCACCCCCAAACAGCATCGCTCACTGGGGACCAAATGTTTAAATCTGTGAGTCTATGGTTAGCATTTCTTATTGAAACCACTTCATGTGTAGAATCCACAAAAGGCAAAGAAATGAGGTTGAGCCTCTGTGTTAGTTTAGAGGTCAACTTGTTTCCAGCTTGAAAAAACACTACATAGGCTTTAAAGTTTAAGAATAATCTGCACATTTCATAGTGTCAAATGATTTAAGATAAGTAGCTGAACGGAAGAATGTAAATATGTCCTAGCTTTAGAAGGTTCTATTTTACTACGCATGTAAATTACCATTGTGAATATAGAAGGGTGTACATTGGCCACTGGCAAGAAGTGCATCTCAGAGGATGGAGTCCTGATAAATAATATAAGATTGCCATTTCCTTAGTGGGATAAGATAGGTTTCATATTTACCCTTCCCTCTTAAGTTTAACAAAAGTAGTCCTAGACCCTTGTAAACAATAGGAATATCCATTGTTCTGTCTACTTGGTAGAATGGGTAACAGTTGCCCTTGACTGAAAGTTTTGTTACTATTTATTTTTCAAAGAGAAAAAGCAATTTACTGATGATTTGTGGTGGGGAGGTTTGAAATGATTGGAGGATGAGAAAAATGCTCGGCTGGAACACATTTGTTGGCCCTGAATATCTCCAAGGCCTCTCCCCAGAATATCTTGATTCTGTAATTTGTGGCAATAATGCATGCATGGATAGGCGATTGGAGCCATGTGGTTAAACTTTGAAAATTTAACCCCTCAATATGGTGGTGTTTTGTTGGAGCCCCAAAGCATACAGAACTAAGGGTTTTTTTAGTTGTTGTTTGTTTTGCTTGTTTTGGTTTTTTGTTTTGTTTTGTTTGTTTGTTTGTTTTTGACACTTTCCTCTCTTCAGAAACGATAGTTCTGTTTTGGTACTTGGAGATGTGTGCAAACAAACATGTATTCACCCCAGTTAAGACACTTGTGACAGAACAAAGACACAATTTCACCAAGTCTGTCTTGTGAAGTGAGAGTTTAGTGGGCCATGCAAGTGAGAGATTATTTACAGGAACACAGTGACTGGAAGGGAGATGCATTCTTGAAAAGCTTACCTCAGCATGAGGGTGACTCATGACAGCTGCATCCTTGTAGTTCCCTGCCCAACTCACAGGCAGCTCTGTCAGTCTCCTTTTCTCTACCAATATATTACTGCAGGCCAGAGCATTAAGTTTTATAACTTTTATAAAACTTACAGTTTTTATAAAACTTAAGTTTTATAACTTTCTGAGATTTCTGACCCTTACATGTTTCATAGTTTTTCAGAGCCTCTTAAGTTCGTTTGTTTGTTTGTTTGTCTTTAATTTCCCGAGTCTTAAAAGCTGCCCTCCTCTTACTAGGAAGGTGTCTTTCCATTTGAAGAAAATACTCTTTAGCATTTTACTTGCTTGCAGAGCAATAGTGTTTTTAGTAGAACACAGGTCTGTGCTGCATTGAGATTCAGGTATTTAAACCAAAGTCTGGCAGAATATAGCCCCTAGATCTAGCCCACCTATTTTTACATTGTTTGCAAATTTAGAATAAAAAAATCTTAAAAGGATTGCACTATGAGTCATAAGTTGTCTGAATAACATTCTTGATTTTGACATCTGACCCACAAAGCCTGAAATTGTTACTATCTGATCTTGTATGGAAATACACCATATAACTCTTGATCTGAAAATCTGATTTTAATGGCTCATTTCTGAAATATTGAGGACTGATAATATAGAATAGTGTATTAGTTAGCTTTCCACTACAACGGAGTACCAGAGATAATACCTTTAAAAGAACCAAAGGCTTATTTAGTCTTATGGCATTAGAGATTCCAGACAATAGATCACTTGGCCTTGTCGCTTTGAGCTGCTGTACATCATGGCAGGAGATTGTCTACTTTATGGTAGGACCCAAGGAGGTAGACAGGAAGGGATGGGGCCTCAGTATTTTCTTCAAGGACATGTCCCTAATGACCTAACTTCCTTCACTCCACTCCACTGTTCAAAGGTTCTACCTTCTTTCAGAAGCTATATGGATTGGGAGCCAACTACTTAATGCATGAACTTTAGGGGGAATATTTTATATCAAAACTATTACTTATGTACATACATACATACATGCATGCATACATACATACATATAAATTAATGAGCATAAATGCAGTTATTTCTCAACATCTGAAGTTCAAAAGGCAAAAGTGTAGCTCTCCTGGTTTCCTTGGCCCTGGGAAAAGGGTAGTGCGTTCAGGCATTTTGAAGCCTTGCAAGGTATGTGTGTGTGACGCTGGGAAATGTGGGAAACACCTAGACTTGAGAAACCAGAGGCCTGGGCTGTCATCTTCCTGACTATGCTGTGTGATCCAAGCAAGCCTCTTTCTTCTCTGGATCTTGCAGTGTTCCTGCTTAACACTTTTTCCTTGGATTTAAAAAGCATCCACTCCTTAAATTCCTAATTCACAGTGAATACTCTGTTTCCCTCGGTTGGCCTAAACTTAACTGCATTCTTTTGGCCCCTGCTTTCCCTGTGCCCCTGGTTCTAAAGAGGTAATGTCGGAGAGTCCTCCTACAATGAACTGATTAAGTTGGAAGGAAGAGATCATATCAGAGCAATATGATATGATCATATGAATTTTCATTATTTCTTGCTGCACCTTCTGGGTTTAGGTGCCTGCCTCCTCTTTAGGCTCATACATTATGGATGAGGTACAGCTGTGGCCCATAAAGATCCTTCATTCAGAGTGAAAGTAGGTCCCCTCAGTGTGGCCTAAAGACCCAGCTTGACAGGAAAGAGGCTTGGATATTTTCTGGCACATACATGGTCTCTCTTCCAAAAAATATGCCCTTTGTGTTTGGTTCTCTGTCTTTTCTCTCATACTGTTACTCATTTCAAACATCATAATACTGACAGATATAAAGGCAGCATGAAAAAAATATATACAAAACAGCATCAGTGATTATAGCTGCAAATGAATAGTCAGAAGGTATATAGATGCCCAGCTAGCAGGAACATTACTCAGAACTGTAGAATTTCAAAGCCAGTGTGCTCTGAGGGTAATTGCATTGCATAAATTCAAGGCATCATTTACACTGTTGGCAATAAAAATACAGCTCCTGGAGAGATGGCTTAGTGGTTAAGAGCGTTGCTGCTCTTGTAGATGATCCGAATTCAGCTCTCAGCTCCATCATGGCAGCTCATAACTGTCTATAACTCCAGTTTTAGGGGATCCTTCTTGTCTCCTAGGTACACATATGATGTATATCCATAGGTACAGGAAAAAAACATTCATATACACAGAATAAAAAGTAAATGAAATTTCAAGTAAATAAATAATTTAAAAAATATGGCTCCCTAGATCTGTATAAGGTAGCTAGTCCCAAATCCTATGCATGTTGAGCTGAGTTCTGATTATTTTTCAAAAAATAAAATTAAGAGGAAATGTTTTATTCACTAGAGAGATGCAGACTATGTGAAGACGGATGAGTAACAAAGGGATCGCTCAGCCTAGGAAAAGGACAAAATACCCAGAGAGCCCAAAAGGTGTGGAGCATCTGCCTACAGCAGCTCAGAAGGACTCTGGAGAAGGCAGAAGCAAAGGCAAGCGAGCAAATGAGGATATGCAAAGTGTTAGGGGTGAGTGGTTCAGTTTGTTTACCTGAACTTCCCAGAGGAAAAGCCTACTATGTTTCGCTGGAGAGAAATGGCTCTCAAGCATCCAATCTGACCTCATCTGCATGACGCACAGCTCAAGAGCTCCGGTTTCCTTCTGATCATCAAGAATCAGGGCAGGATGATGGTGCCTGACACTTCATTTTAGCACCGAGGGCTGCAATCATTCCAGGACTTGTCTCAGGAGTGATAGATTTTCCACCCTTATTTGAATAACACTAGTATCTCATTTCTGGATACAAAATGAGCATGCGTATCCAGCTATCTTCTTTACCATAATCTCATTCTCGCAGAAAAAATATATCCGTGCACCCTGTCATTCATCTAGAAATATCCACCTGGTTAGTATTCTTCCAGCACAGGGCCATCACCTGTCTGATTACCCCTCCACTTGAGATAGTCCAGATATTGCTTTTACTCCCAGTAAGCAAAGACCTGATCGATTTAACCTGGCCAACATCAACCTGAAAAACATATGCCACTTTATAGGAAAAACACATGTGCATGAAATTGCCCGGTCCCTCACCTTCTTCATCATTTGCGGCGATCTGTAGGTGAGATAGAGATGTTGCATGCCTGCAAAGTAAGGTTGAGAATGTGATTCTATCCAGGGACATTAATGCGCATCCAGAGAAAGAGCCCATTGATAGACCTAAGGAAAAGCCAACACTGAGGCCCTTTATTTACTAACTGCGAACTCCCAGGATGAGTTGGCTGGAAAGGAAGATTTCATATTCTTCCTGGTGTCCAACTTGCAAGATCAACTTCAGTACAGATTCAGTTTCCTTGCATGTTCTACAACAAAATGACACAGGCCCTCTGTGCCCAAGCAAAGAAGAGACATTCAGCTAGCATGTCATAGAAACAGTGGCTTCCTATTAGGTATGGAAACAAGGCTAGAAGCAAGTCTTGGAACAGCTCAGTGGTAGTAGCATATTGTGATGGGAAAAAGTGAGGACGGCCTGTGAAACACAATGAAATGATGTGGTGAGATCTGCTGCTGCTGCTGCTGCTGCTGCTGGTGGTGGTGGTGGTGATGATGATGATGATGATGATGATGATGATGAAGATGAAGATTCTTATGAAATCAGTACTAATACTGAGTACACTGCCAGGCTCCCTCGTTTTGACCCATCCAGGAAGACCTGGGAGTGATTTATGTGCCTTCCATCTCACAGAAGAAGGGACTAATATTCTGTGTGCAGTTGGGAACCTGCTCAAAGTTGTATACTTAGGAAAATCTTTACAACATTAAAACTCACATTGCCTTTGTCAATGCATTTATGGTATTTAATTGGTAGGCTTAATTTGCTTTTTTGAATATTGAATAAAAATGGATAGCTGTTGTCAATAAACACAGAATTTTCTTCTCTGAAAGGGAGTAGAAGTCATTATGTTTCAGGAAGAACTTTGTAAGTCCAGTGGGGACAGTTGGGAAATTCTCGTCATCATGTCTTTGGTGCTATGGAACAAGCCCAGAACACACAGATGTGTGGTATACACCATGACATATGGCGGTGCACTACATGATACCCAGCACCTTCATTTGACACAGGTGTCAACCTGAATGGTACCTTTAGAGTTGCATGATATAAATCTTTGCAGACATATACAGTTCACTCTGGAAGATGGTTTTTTATTGGTCCAGCTGGATCACATCCTGGGTGTGTGAGACTAAGAGGATGCAAAAGCCCAAACCTAGAAGCTGCTCCAGAAAATGATGCCCACTCCCAGTGCCCCAGCTGGCTATCTAGTAAATCGACTTTAAGAAAGCGTTTCTCACTGTAGCACCAGCCAGTAGTCTTGTCAGGAGAAAGTGGAAGGAAAAGATAGAGTGGCGAGTGTCCTCTGGGAGCTTAAGGCACAGAAAGAGAAAACAGATAATGTTTTTAAAATTCTTCTTATATTTTCTCTTCATAATTGCAAATTTATCTTTTCTTTTCTGTTACACCTTTGTAAGCATTATCCATCTATAATCAAATAATAGTTGTCTGTGTTTGCTTAGTATCTGCTTGATATGTTAACTACATTAAAGAATAGATTCCCACCCCCCATAGCCTGCACACACTGTTAGCAAAGAGAGGTTTTCCTTGAGTTGATTTAGCAACAATGGAGAAAGAAGATATATGTGTCTAACTCTTTGTTGCCCTACTTAGAAGCATGCATCTAATTTTATTTATGTATATATTTGTACATGTGTGTGCATTTTTATGTATATGCATGTGTGTGTGTGACCTTCCCCAAGGAAAAGCATGTCAATTAGTTGTCCAGTGTTAAATGGTCATCTCTGTATGTATAGCATACATACAGATAGCATTATATGGACTGAACAGGTTATATTTAAGAGAGTGTGTGTGTCTGTGCACACGTGCATGTGTTCATGTGTATGGAGACCAGCCAGAGAACAATCTCAGATATCTTTCCTCAGGTGATGTCACTTTGCTTGTTGTTTTGAAACAGGGTCTCGCTGTGTAATCCTGGCTGGCCTGGAAGTTGTTATATATGTCACTGCTTCTGAACTCATAGAGATCCTCATCCTATGAGTTGCCATTAAGGATGTGTGGTACCATGGTACCACACCCACTTATTTTTGGGGGGCGGATTATAATTTACATTTCTTACTTCTCTTTCCTGCCTCCAAACTCTTCAGCATACTTCTTCTCACTCTCTTTCAAGTCCATGGCCTCTTTTTTCTTTACTAGTTGTTATTAAATGCATATATGTGTATGTGTATGTGGGCAAGCATATATATATACATATATATACATATACACACATGTACATGTACACAATACACACACATAATACACATTCTTAAATATAACCTCTTCAGTCTATATAATGCTGTCTCTATGTATGATTTCAGGGCTGACCATTCGGCACTAAACAACTAACTGACATGTTTTCCTTGGAGAAGGATAGCTTTCCCATTTCCTCAGTTGCCTATAGTTCTTTGTGTAGAATTGAGGCTTCATGGGTTTTTTCCATCCAATTTGGCATGTTCATTGGTGTCATCCTAGTTTAGCTCAAGTTTGGACAGTCATGTTGGTGGATTTTTATAATTTTCTGCTATTACTACAAGACACAGTCTCACAGTAACTGCCCTGATCTTCCCCTTCTTTCGATCTTTTTGCCTTCTTTTCTGAAATGTTCCCAGAGCCTGAGGTGTGGGAGTGCCCTGTAGAAGTTTGCATTAAGGCTGGGCTCCACAACGCTGCATTTCTATTGATTGTGGTTTCAGATGTGTTCTCCATCTGTTGTGAAGAGAAGTTTCCTTGATGAGGGCTGAAGACTACACTATGTATGGCTATGAAGAAAAATGGTTATAAGTTGTTGTTAGGGATTATCCTGGTTTAGTTATATAGGATAACCATGACTTACCTCAGTAGCTCTGAATAGGTAGCTAGATTTCCACTAGCAGGTATGGTCTCCCTCTTGTCTAGTAGGTCTTAAATACAAGTAGGAATCTCTTGATTATCAGCGAAGTATACTGGATCTTTAGAGTAATTGCATCATGCTGGTCATAGGTCTATGATTCCTAGGTATAATATGATTCATAGGTATAATATCTGGGTAGAACTGTTGGTCTCTTCCTTCCTTTGGAAACTTGTATGGCATCTTTTGGCACCAAGAAAACTAGTCCTTGGGTAGGTGACATTCAAGCCCGTTCCAGCTCCTGAGTCTCTAGGCCTCCTTTCTGAGTGCATAGTACCATTATCAGTATGGGCTTACCTTCCACTTCTGTGGAAGCAGGAGCAATAGTGATTGCCTGTGTGCCTTGGCCAACAGCTAAAAAGAGGGAATCTCACATCTGGTACTGGGGTCTTTGGCTCTTTGGGAGTGGGGTTAAATGATAAAGGTTTATTAAAACTCTGCATTTATATTGATATACGGAGTCACGTGTACTAGGTTTTTGGTGAACATTTAACAGTATGATTTTTTCTTTTTAGACATCCTTATTGTAATTTTGCCCCTCCCCCTCCTACTTCTATTTCCATCTCCCTTCCCCTTCACTTGGCTGTGAATGGGGAAGCTGTCGAATAGAGGGGCACAGTGATCTGATTAGGGATGTGGAAATGGGGACTCCAGAGGAGGAGGGATGCAAACACAGAAGAGGGCAAAGTGTAACTTTTCTTGACACTGAGTCTCTCACTGAACCTTGAGCTTGTCAATAGGCTCAGCTGGCTGTTCAGCAAACCTATAGGACCTACAGTGCTGGGATTCCAGCACAGGCACTGTCTGGCTTTTCCTGTGAGATATGGGATTCGAACTTGGACACTCTTGCTTGCAGTACCTTAGCGTCTTTCCTGGTGCTGTGACAAATCTCATGTAAAAACCCAACTTATAAGAAGGACGACGTTTATCTGGTTTATACATGTTTATTACTAAGAGGAGGGGAGTCTAAGCAAGGATTTGAGTTACATCCCATCTGTAGTCAAGAACAAGCAGAGAATAAACTCACCCTTGCTTAGGGTCGGTTGCTCCTGCTCAGCCAACTTTCTTCACCTGTACACAGCTCAGTGGCTAGCCTATGAAATGGTATTGCCTACATGCAGGGCTGGTCTTTCCACTGCAAGTGATGATCAAGACCAGCCCTCAGATTTACTCACAGGCTAATCTGTTCTAGATAATCCCTCAACTGAAGCTGTCTTCCCAGGTGATTCCAAGGTGTGGCAAGTTGATGCTTAAAAGTAACCAGCAAGTGTTTGGATGACTGAGTTCTAGTTCAGTTCCCTAGATGTAGTTTTAAACAAGTAGAATAAAAACAGTGAATGTAGCCATCTCAGAGATAAAAGATGCAATTAACAAGCATATTACTATCCCCCTAAAATAGTGAAAATAAGATAAACCTTTTGTTTTGTTTTAGATTTAAATAATATGAACTAAGATAAAATAAGAAATGTTAAACCATATTTTAAAATATCTTTAACAGGGAGCAGAAACTGTTCACACTATATATTAAATGATCAATAATATCTAAGAAGCAAGCTGTAAAAATACTCCTTATTTTCATAAATTATTTGTCTATCAGGAGAAAAGCTTACATGCAAAATAAAATGGCCCAGAGCCAAACTAATTACAATATTTACATTTTAGCTTTAAAGGTGACTTGACAGCTATTTTTTTTTATTTCTTTACAGTCCTTTAAATAGAGAAAATATTTAAAACCAACGCACTTTATTATACGAGCTATGGTCATCAGATCAATCTGCAAAATTGAGGTAGCTTTCTGTTATAACGTTCACCCTCGCAAGACAGATTTTCACAGTTTTTCTGTAAGGATTCCATTATCCTGAATCTTTTGACTTCAGAATATTCTGCCTTTGAAATTCTAGGTTATTAGTTTAGTTGTCTGGGCATGGGATCCATTTCTCTCATCTTGGTAATCAAATGACTGAGATTTAAGCAGATGCTAACACAGTGCTTCCAAGAGAATAGGCCCAGATCCTTTATCTGCGGCCATGCTCCTCAGTGGACTGGCCTCCCTGCCTCTTCTGATGCAAAGGACAGCTAAGCCCTGTGCTTGAAGTAGCCACAATAAACTCTTAAATTTTGATGAAAGCATGTTTTTTATTTATTTATTTTGTTGTTGTTTTTGAAATATTAACTATAACAACCTGTGATATGCATATAGCTATGTAGAGGCAAAAGCTGACTCTAATTGGCATTTTTATAGCAAACAAAACAACAAATAAACAACAACAACAACAACAACAAAAAACCCTGAAGCCAAACTAAACCAAACCAAACAAATCACACAGACCAGAAGTTGATAAAATTAACTAAAAGTGAAGCATGAGATACTGCAGTCGTTTGCAAAGGCTGTCAGAACTGAAAGAGACGAAACCATTAAGTAGATTTTCTCAATCTCCTGACCTTTCCAAATTGGGAACAATAAAGATGTTGAACCCAGTCAGGTTACTTTTCTGGGGAGGGAAGGTGTTCAATTTGTCTTCATTATGTAAGATACAATTGATGTCAAAAATATTGAAAGTCTGAAATTACTAAATGATGGGTAAATAGCCAGTACCTCCTGAGCAGATTGAAAATGCATTTTCTGGATGTTCTTGACAAAAGAAGAACCTAAAGCTACATTGTATTTTTCACAGCAAGCCCAGATAAAGGTCACCTATCACCAGTCGTTTGGTACGGCCATGAGTTACAGCTGCATGCTCATGCTGGCTGAGACACTTAGAGTGACCAGTTTTCATCTTCATTACAATGCCCCCTCTATTGCTCACTTGAAAGCAGCCACACGATGAATTCTTCCCGTGAATTTTAACTCATCAGTAATTTGATGCTCAACACCAAGAGAATGATAAGAGAACGAACTACTTCAAATGTTACAGTCACAAGCAATTAAGAGACCTACAGCTCTGATTTTGTGTATAGCATTGTTGTTCAATTTTTTAAAAACTGTTTTTTTTAAATCAATATATTATACAACTTGGGGAAAACTCAGAAACATGAACATCTTTGGACTGACTTTATGTAGGTAAAAGGAAGTCAGGAGACCTGTCGTGAACCCAGGGTGACGACGTTGTGACTTGGAAAAATGCAGGCTATGAAAGGTGCTGGCGACAAAGGCAATTGTCCTGCAATATATACAAGCTGTTCTTTACCTGAAAGATATTGCTTGACCTTGCCCTCTTCTCAATATTATTTCTCTACTCCTGGGGATCTCCTTGGTGTGAGAACTAAAACCAAGAATAGAAGAAAATATAACTTAATGAAGGAAATCTTGTGAAGGACCCCAGCCAACACTACAAAAAGTCAAGGGCTTTGCCTCATTGAGAATTCTAGGTTAGGATGAACATTAGATCCCTTGTATTCCAATTCCTTGATTTTTATAGACCAGGAAACTGGGGCTTATTAACCATTCATTTATCCATCCATTCATTTAATTTGCTTTAATCTATACATATCATGCCTATGATCCTACTAAGGGAAATTTCAGTCTGGGAGACAGGTCCATACACACATACAAAACAATAATTAAGGTGACATTATGTTACATGTCAGGAAGAAAGCACATCCAGAAGATAAAGGGAGAATAACTTTTTGTGGTTAGGGAAGGTTTTCTTTAGTTGGTAACAATTGTGCTGAGACACAGGCCATGTGAAGGAACAGACAAATCCCAGCTAAAAGAAGCATTAGGTACAAAGGTCCAAGGTAGGAGTAAACTGAACAAACCTGAATCAAACAAAGAAGGTCAGGTGGCTGGTACAAGCTAGAGTCATTAGACAGGAAGGAGCCTTGGTTGACAAAATGCAGCCATGAGATGCAACTGTAGGGCATTTTATCAATTAGTGATCAATGTGGGAGAGCCCAGCCCATTGTGGGTGGTGTCATCCCTGAGCTGGCAGTCTTGGACTCTGTTTAAAAAGTGCAGGCTGAGTACACCAAGTGTGAATCAAGCCAATGAGTAGCTGCTGTCCATGACTTCTGCATCCGCTCCTGCCTTTAGATTCCAGCTCTGCTGTAGTTCCAATCTTGACTTCTTCCAGAGATGGACTATGTCTAGATATAGAAGCCAAATAAATCCTTTCCTTCCCCAACTTGCATTTTAGTCATGATGTTTCATCACAGCAAGAGAAATCCTAACTAAGACAACTGTAAATAGGAAGCAAAGGAAAGGGGAAGAGGTCCATCAAGACCAATATCAGGAGGGCCTTGTCTGTGTGGTCATGAGTTCAGATTACAGTTCACATTATGAGTTTAGAAGGGAAGTTGTGATGAATTTTAAGAGGTCAAGGTTCTGACTCACCTAAGGACAACTATGTGTCATTCATTTTTATTCCAAAGGTTTTAATTCTGTGTGATTTCAATGCCTGGTGCAGCACTAGAAAACATTTCCCCATCATTAGAAGCTCACATTTGAACAGGGTGTGATTTTCACAAATAAAACCACAGATGCTGCACTTCAGTGAGTAATGGGGACTTGCAGAATGATGAGATTTAACGGGGAGAAACAAAGGGGTAGAACAAGTTCTGAAGTAATCTGCTACTCAGAATTTTGATTTTGCCTTCCAAAAGAGAAATGATAATGTTTGCCTTATTAGTCTTGGATCAGGCCAAAGGAGCTTTGAGACGACATTGTGAAAACTACTGAGTGTTGTGTAAGTGTGCAAGGCTGGTCATATTAAGTAGCTGAGATGGAATAGAGAATGAAAGTATTAATAATTTTAACTATAGGTTAAGTGTTTACGGCTCTTTGAGATAGAGTTCAGTTCAGAGAAGGCCAAGTAACCTGCCCACAGACCTACTCCATTCTCCAGCAGAACAAAACACTCAGACTCTTTTTCAGTGCTGCAACAGAACACTAGCTACAGCCTACTTCCCCTATTAGCCGTGCCTCCTGTGGACAGCAAAGACCATCCCCTCCTGACCTCTTTCCCCTAACTCACCCCTGTATCCCAACCTCCAACACCAACAGGCTTTCCCTGTGAACACGCCAGCAGAGCAGTCAACACACACATCCATCACACTCTCTGAAAATCCAGAGAGAAAACAGAAACCAAGGAACAAAATACTCAACAAAAACAAACCCAGAAATCAGCATCTAGACCTATAATCACCCCAAACCCAGATGCCTAGATGCCAGCTTAAGAACACAATCAATAATACCCAGGACAACATGAATCCACCAGAGCCCAGTTAACCTACCACAGGAGGCCTAAAATATTCCAACATAGCTGAAACACTAGAAAAAGAACATAAAACCAACTACATGAAGATGATAGAAAGTCTTAAAGAGGAAATGAACGAATCCATTAAAGAAAGTGAGGAAAAAACATAGGCGAAGAAAGTGAGTAAAGGTGATCAAGACCTGAAAATTTAAATAAAAGCAATAAAGAAAAAAAAAAACCTGAAGGAGTCTTAGAGATAAAAATCTAGAAATTTGAACAGAAAGCAGAGGCAAGATTCACCAATAGAATATAAAAGATGGAAGAGAGAATTTCAGGCATTGAAGATACAACAGAAGAAATGAATACATCTATTGAAGAAAACATTAAATCTAAAAATCAAAATAAAATAAGTAAACAAACAAAAAACCAGACCCAAACATCCAGGAAATCTGGGACACTACAAAAAGAAATCCTAAGAATAATAGGAGTAGAAGAAAAAGAATCCCAGCTCAACAATCCAGGAAATATTTTTTTTTGTATATGTAATGTCATTTTTTTAATGTGAAAATCTTTATTGAATATTTTATTTACATTTCAGATACCATCCCCTTTCCCCATTTCCCCTCCCTAGAAAACCCTTATCCTACCACCACTTCTCCTTTTTGCTTTTATACTATGTTTTTAATGTTAATCAGAGGCTTTATAAGTTTGGTAATGCTCAATATCAGTCAGAAGTGTAACCAAATACCCAACCTAGATATATCAACTATCTTTGACTGGTGAGGACACGAAAACATCCACCTCAGTGTCCCCCCCCACCCTCTTGTCACCTGGCTCCTCCTCTTCTTCTCCTCCTTTCCTTACACCTTATCTTCCTCTCCTTACTCCTCCCACCATAGTTCCTCCTACATATCACCGTTCCTGTTAAAATAAAACTTTTTTCTTAGAACACAATTAGAGCATAACTATACCAACTTGTATCAGGAAGGTACAAGATAGACTTAATATCCAGTCCATCATTTTGTTGACTAAACAGAACCTCCTAACTAAAAGACTGTTCCTCCTAACTAGAAGACTTAATTCTGAACCTGGCTTCTTTTTTTCTTTTGACTTTAGAATGAATGTCAGCTGAAAACCATCCTCTCAAACCTTTTCTCTCAAAGTAAATAGCCGGGATTGGCTATGAGACTATAAGTCTTCAAATCCACCAGAAATCCAGAATGACTGAGTCAACTGAAATTATAGGAAGCACTAAGCATAGCTTCTGAAACTTAGTCAAATTATAGAGACCACTGAGTACCTGGACAGTTCCTATACTACAAAACATTGGAGCATTCAAAATCTTCAGCCTTCTGGCCCAGGATCATCTGACAGACCAAGTGATGCAGAATTATTAAGGGCTGATTACTCTGTCTTGGAAGATATAATCAGTCGACTATTCCGCAAGTGTGTCCTTTTCTGGACAGTGATTTGTCTGTAGATGAAAAGAGGCAATTCTTGTCTAGTGGCTGTCTCACCACAAGTGGAGTAACTCCAAAGATGCTCAATTTCTTCTTAGAATCCAAGACAGGAAGCTGTCAGGAGCAGACAGATCTCTAATCAAAATGGACATTAAAAAATTGATGTTTGAACATCAATTCTGTGGACTTCTGATGTTTTGAAAACCAACTATCCATGTAAGGCAATCTGGACTATTGTTTGTTAACTCCTCTCAGCTAAATAAAATATAGAAAATACCCTAAAAATAAACTCAGAGCCATGAATTTGCTATAGGCCCTTAACTCACAGGCTAACCATCTCAAATCAGTTTAAAAACTTAAAGAAGGACTGGGTCTAAGCCTTGTATTCCTAAATGTGTTATATAGGCACAACACCTATGAGAGTAACAATATTAATCTCACTTTATATCAATAAGAAACTCGTACCAATGAAGACCTTAAATTTGAAATCAAAGTAAATTTTGTACCATTTAAGAAATTATAACTTCATCTTAATAACAATTATACATATTTCTACGAATAGGTTATGGCTATGCAATAAATCCTAGCTAATCCTCCCTGTTCCAACAAAACCACTATTTTCCGTAGAAAGACAGCCCAATATTAACCACCTCAGTCCCCAAGCCCAGAGAATAGGGGCACCGACTCTTCATTAACTTCTTCAAGCTGATTATGGGGGTTGAAATATTAGAAGAGGGGCAGGGGGAAGAGTAAATTGATAAGCCTCGTCTGTGTCTTCACTGCATCCAGATGGAATTCCAGGACATCAGAGGTTCGAGCAGGTCTGCTCAGTTTACTTGATGAGTAGATACACTGAGGCTGTGTATTCTGTAACATACAATTCTCAAAACAAATTTTAGTATCAAAATAATTTTTTATTTGAATTCTGGAATCTAGTCTTCTGGTGGCCTGCCTTTGTCATGTCTAATCCGTATAATTCCGGGAGTTTCTATGAGGGTGTATTCCCACCATATTCCCATTTTCACCTCCCTGCTCTCAAATTCCCCAACACTAGGGAATCCAAACTTTTAGGCACCAAGACCCTCTACTTCCACTTCCCTTACCCCATCTCCACCTCCAATTACTATGAGAGTGTGCTTTCACCATCCTCTCATTCCCACCTCCCTGCTCTTGAAATTCCCCAACACCAGGGAATTCGAACTTTCAGGGATCAAGGCTGTCCACTTCCACTTATGCCTGGCAAGGCGACCCTCAACTACCTATACAGGTGGAGCCATGAGTCCCTCCCTTTGTGTTCTCTGGCTGGAGATTTTAGAATGGCTACTCCAGCTTGATTCTTAGGGCCATTTGCTTGAAAAATTGTGTTCCAGCCTTTTACTCTAAGGTAGAGTCTGTCTTTGTCACTGAGGTGGGTTTCCTGTATGCAGCAAAATGCTGGGCCTTGTTTATGGATCCAGTCCATTAGTCTATGTCTTTTAATTGGGGAATTGAGTTCATTGATGTTAAGGAACAGTGATTGTTGCTTCTTATTATTTTTGTTCTTAGAAGTGAAATTATCTTTATGTGGCTATCTTCTTTTGGATTTGTTGGAAGAGGATTACTTTTTTTGTTCTTTCTAGGGTATAATTTCCCTCCTTGTATTGAAGTTTTCCTGCTATTATCCTTTGTAGTGCTGGGTTTGTGGAAAGATATTGTATAAATTTGGTTTTGTCATGGAATATCTTGGTTTCTC
This sequence comes from Rhabdomys pumilio, assembly GCA_030674055.1. NCBI lineage: Eukaryota > Metazoa > Chordata > Mammalia > Rodentia > Muridae > Rhabdomys > Rhabdomys pumilio. Next base: position 82,910,073 of record JANHMN010000001.1, read on the forward strand.
CATCTATGGTAATTGAGAGTTTTGCTGGGTATAGTAGCTTGGGCTGGCATTTGTGTTCTCTAAGGGTCTGTATGACATCTGTCCAGCATCTTCTAGCTTTTATAGTATCTGATGAGAAATCTGGTGTAATTCTGATAGGTCTGCCTTTATATGTTACTTGGCCTTTTTCTCTTACTGCATTTAATATTCTTTCTTTGTTTTGTGTACTTGGTGTTTTGATTATTATATGACAGGAGGTATTTCTTTTCTGGTCTAGTCTATTTGGCATTCTATAGGCTTCTTGTATGTTTATGGGCATCCTGTTCTTTAGGGAAGTTTTCTTCTATAATTTTGTTGAAGACATTTATTGGCCCTTTAAGTTGGGAATCTTCACTCTCATCTATACCTATTATCCTTAGGTTTGGTCTTTTCATTGTGTCCTGGATTTCCTGGATATTTTGTGTTAAGAACTTTTTGTGTTTTGTGTTTTCTTTGACAGTTGTGTCAATAGTTTCTCTGGTATCTTCTGCACCTGAGATTCTCTCTTCTATCTCTTGTATTCTGTTGGTGATGCTTGTGTCTATGACTCTTGATTTCTTTCCTAGGTTTTCTATCTCCAGGGTAGTCTCCCTTTGTGATTTCTTGATTGTTCCTACTTCCATTTTTTATGTCCTGAATGGTTTTGTTCAATTCCTTTACCTGTTTGGTTGTGTTCTCTTGTAATTCCTTAAGGGATTTTTGTGTTTTCACTTTAAGGGCTTCTATCTGTCTACCTGTGTTCTCGTCAAATTCTTTGAGAGTGTTATTTATGTCCTTCTTAAAGTCCTCTATCATCATCATTAGAAGTGATTTTAAATCTGAATCTTGCTTTCCTAGTACTATGGGGAATTCAGGACTTTCTTGTGTGGGAGAACTAGGTTCTAATGATGTCAAGTACCCTGGGTTGCTGATGCTTATGTTCTTTCGCTTACCTTTTGCCATCTGAATCTCCTTAGTGCTACTTGCCCTGTCACTGACTGGAGCCTGTCTTTCCTATTATCTTGGTTTTATCAAAATCGTGTGGGGTGGGTGTTGCTACTGGGGTAAGAGCTGAGGCCCAAAATCTGCTCAGGGCAGGACTGAATTCCTGGGTCCTAGTGGGTTCAGGTTACTCCCTGTTTGGAGAAGGTGTTGCTATCTGCTTACCTAAAATAATGCCAGGGTTACAGCACCTGGGAGCCCTGCTTCCTCTGGATTCCTAGAGATTGGGGTAGAGCTGCCACCCGGGATCTGTTCAGTGCTCAGGCCCAGACCGGAAGGAATCAGTACTTTGGGCCAGGAGTGACTTCCTGGGTTCTTGTGGGTCCCAGTTACTCCTTGTTTGAAGCAGGCTTTGCTTTCTCCTTACCTAAGATAATGCCAGGGTGAGAGCACCTGGGAGCCCCACAGGAAATATTTTTTTAACAAAATTATAAAAGAAAAATTTCCTAACTTTAAGAAAGGCATACCAATAAAGATACAAGAAGCTTACAGAACATCAAATAGTTTGAACCAGAAAAAGAGTCCCACTGTCACATAGTAATTAAAGCAGTAAATATACAGAACAAAGAAAGAATATTAAAAGCTCCAAGCTCCAAGGGAATATTAAAAGGCCAAGTAACACATAAAGGCAGGCCTACTAAAATTATGCCTGACTTATTAAAAGTGACCCTAAAAGCAAGAAGGAGTGGGATATTTATCTTAAAAACTAAGAGACCAGTCGCTTAGAAAGGATACTCTCTAACCTGTTTAGGCTGTGCAGTGTGATCCACATTCTCAGCTTTGTGAGCTGTCATTTATTCTGGGGGGAGCTTTCTTTGAGTCATTTCTGCATGTAAATGTAACCCCTGATCCATACTTCCTAAATAACCTCAATAAAACTCAATAATTCCCCCCCAAAACTCCTAAGAGACCAAGACTATTATAGCCACAACATTTTCAATGACCATAGATGTAGAAAACAAGATATTTCCTGACAAATTTAAACAATATTTATCCGTAAATCTAGCCCTAGAGAAGGTACTAGAAGAAAAACTTTATTCCAAGCAGGATAACTACACCCATGAAAACACAGAAAATGAATAATCTCACACCAGCAAAACCAAAAGAATAGAAACACATACATATACTACCACCACCACCAAAAACAGCAATAAAAAAGCAGGAATTAATAATCACTGATCATTAATATCACTCAATATCAACAGATTTAATTTGCCCAATAAGAAGAGACAGGCTAACAGAATGGATGTGAAAACAGGATCCATTCTTCTGCTGTATACAAAAATACATACCTCAACAACAAAGGTAGACTTTACCTCATAGTTAAGGGTTGGAAAAGATTTTCTAAGCAAATAGACTCAAGAAGAAAGCTGGTGTAGTCATTCTAATACTCATAAAATGCATTTCCAACCAGAATTAATCAAAGGAGATAGGGAAAGATACTTCAAACTCATCAAAGGAAAAATCCACCAAGATTTGAGCTTCAGTTCTGAGACTCTATGCTCAAAATGCAAGAGTATCCATATTTGTAAAAGAAACACTACTAAAGCTTAAAGCACTCATTGAACCCCATATACTAATAGTGAGAGACATTAATACTCCATGCTCACCAATGGACAGGTCACACAGACAAAAACTAAGCAGAGAAATAACAGAGCTAACATAACTCAAGTGGACCTAACCGATACAAACAGCATGTTTCACTGAAACAGAAAAGAATATACCTTCTTCCTAGGACTTGACAATTTTTCCCTCAAATTTACTGAATACTCAGAAATTAAGTCTCAACAAATACAAGAAAATTGAAATAACCCACTCAATCTTACCTGACCACCAAGGGGTAATGCTGGATTTCAACAACAGCAGCAACAACAGAAAACTCAGGAACTCACATTAGCCACATAACATTATACCTGAAAGCCTTAGAAGAAAAAAGGGGCAAACACACCCAAGAGCAGTAGACAGCAGGAAATTATCAAACTCAGGCCTAAAATAAATAAAATAGAAGCAAAGAGAACAATACAAAGAATCAATGAAACAAAGAGTTAGTACTTTGAGAAAACCAACAAGATAAACAAACCCTTATTCAAACTAATTAAAAGACACAGAGAGAATATCCAAATTAACAAAATCAGAAACAGAAAGGAGGACATAACAACAGACACCAAGGATATTCAAAGAATTATTAGGTCTTACTTTAAAAAACTGGTACTCAAAACAACCAGAAAATCTAATTGAAATGGACAATGTACTTGTTAGATACCACTTATCAAAGTTAAATCAAGATAAGATAAATAATTTAAATAGACTTATAACCTCAAAGGAAATAAGGGTTATACTATTAAAAGAAAAAGAAAAGAAAAGCCCAGGCCCAGATTGATTTCAGGACAGAATTCTACCAGACTTTCAAAGAATAGCTAATTCCTACATTTCTCTAACTATTGTACAAAGTATAAACATAAGGGACATTGCCAAATTCATTTTATGAGGTAACGATCACCCTGATACTAACACAAAAATTCAACGAAAATGTAAAATATCTTGGGGTAACTCTAACCAAAGAAATGAAAGACCTATTATGACAATAACTTCAAGTCTTTGAAGAAACTGGAAAAGATATCAGAAGATGGAAAGATCTCCCATGCTAATGGATCAGAAAGATTAACATAGTAAAAATGGCTCTTTTTACCGAAAACAATTTACAGATTCAACACAATCCCAATCAAAATTCTAACACCATTCTTTACAGACCTCAAAAGCACAGTACTCAACATCATACGGAAAACCAGGATAGCTAAAATAATCCTATATAATAAAAGAACTTCTGGGAGTACCACATTTCCTGATTTCAAGTTCTTCTACAGAGCTATAGTAATAAAAATCACTTGGTATTGGTCATAAAAATAGACAAATTGATCAATGTGATTGAAGATCTAGATGAAATCCCCACACTGAGGAAACCTGATTTTTTATAAATAAACCAGAATCATACAATTGAATAAAGAAAGCATCTTCAACAAACTGTGCTGATCTAACTGGATGTAGTCAGCATGCAGAAGAATGCAAATAGATCTATCATCTTGCACAAAACTCAAGTACAGTTGGATCAAAGACTTTAACATGAAACCAGATATACTGAACCTGGGGTGTAGCCTTTAACGCATTGACATAGTAGACAACTTCCTGAACAGAATACCAATGGCTTAGGAACTAGGATCGACAGTTAGTAAATGGGATTTCATAAAACTAAAAGGCTCCTGTAAGACAGGACACTTTTAATAAGACAAAGTGGCAGCCTACAGACTCCACATCTACAGAAGCTCTTCACAAATTCCACATCTGACAGAAGGCTGATATCCAAAATATATCAAGACCCCAAGAAACTAGACATCAACAAACCAAAGGATCCAATTACAAAATGGGATACAAATCTAAACAATATTCTCAACAGAGAAATATCAAATGGCTGAGATATATTTAGAGAAATAATCAAAATTTTTAGCCACCAGAGAAATGCAAATCAAAACAACTCTGAGATTCCATCTTAACCTGTCAGAATGACTAAGATCAAAAACACAAGAGACAGCTCATGCTGCTTAGGATGTGGATGAAGGGGAACACTCCTCTGTTGCTGGTTTGGAGCGCAAACTTTTATAGCCACCAAGGAAATCAATATGCCGGCTCTTCACAAAGTTGAAAATCGATCTACCTCAAGATCCATATATACCACACTTGGTCATATACCCAAAGGACTCTCTGTCTTACCACAAGGACACTTGCTCATCTATGTTCATTGTGGCCTTTATTCATAATAGCCAGAAACTGGAAACAACCTAGATATCCCTCCACCAAAGAATGGATAAAGAAAATGTGGTACATTTACACAGTGGAGTATTACTTAGCTGTTTAAAAAATGACGTCATGAAGTTTGCAGGCAAATGGATGAAACTAGGAAAAAAAAGTCATCTTGAGTAAAGTCACTCAGACCCAAAAGACAACTATGGTTTGAATTCACTTGTAAGTAGATATTAACTGTTAAGTAAATAATGACAAAACCACACTCATAGATTCAAAGAGGTTAGGTAAAGAGGAGGGTTCTGATTGGGGAGCACATATATTTCCCTGGGAAGGGGGGATTGAATATATTTTGTTTGTGGACTTGGAGAAGGTGAGGACAGGAGCAGGAGGAATCAGGCTGGGGGTGAGATGGGAAGGAGGGAGAGAGTATGGGAAGAGATGGTTGGAATTAGGGGGCATTTGGGAAACAGTGTGAAATGTAGTGTAGCGGAAACTTCATGAAATCTATGAGGGTGACCCTAGTGAGGACTTCTAGTAATGCAGGACACAGAGTTGACCATCTCTTATAGCTAGACAAGGCTCCCAGTGGTGGGAGTGAGTTGCATTTAGTTGAGTTGTTGGCCAAAGGGGTCCAGTGGAGATTCCCAAACAATTTAGTCTGATGCTAGAACAGAGGATTGCTCTCAGCAAACTGACAGCAGGGTCCCCATATCCAAGAACCATATCCACACAGCTCACTGAATGTGGAGAAGTAGAGCTGTTGCCTGCATGAAGCCTTCACAGCTCTTTGGTGCTAGGAGGTACTCCACAGAGCACTGAAAGCAAAACACCAATACCAACACAGCCATACAACCATAAAACCATTGACCATTGTTTCCAAGATGTGCTAGGGCACTGGGTGCCACAGAACTTGTGGGAGAGGCCAACCAATGTCTGATTTAAAGTTGAGGCCTACTCCATAAGAGGGAGCCCAGGCCCAACACTGCTTGAATGACCAATGACTGGAGACTAGATAGCATAGAGTAAATTGAAACATGACTAGTCTTAAAAAAAAAAAAACAATGAAATGATGCCTAATGATAGTCTTCTATATGCATAGATTGGTGCCTTGTCCAGTCATCATCAGTGAAGCCTCCTCTGGCAGCAGATGGGAGAGATGCAAAGATACACAATCAGACATTATACACAGAGAGTGTAAATTGGAGGTCTCTATCAGGTAGGTCCTTCTCCTTGGAACTCAGGGATCCCCATAGAAGAGGGGAGGAAAGACTGTAGGAGTCAGAGGGGATGGGTGAATACCAGGAGAACATGACCCACTGAATTAACTAATCAGAGTACATATGGGCTTATAGAGTCTGAAGAGGCAAGTACAGGCCCTGCGTGGATCTTCACCATGTACTCTGTATATGTTGTAGCTGTTAACTTGGCTTTGTGGGACTCCTAGCTGTGGGAACAGCTATGGTCTTGACTCTTTTGCTTTCTCCTGAAGACTCCTTTCCTCCTGTTGAATTGCTATTCCCAGCTTTGGTGGGAGGACCTTTGCTTTGTCTTATTGTATCTAGTTTTGCCATGTTTGGTTGTCGTCTTTTGGAAACCTGCTCTTTTCTGACAGGAGATGCAAGGGGAGTGTAGATCTGGAGTGGGGCAGGGGACTGAGAGGGTGACTGGGAGGAGTAGAGGAATGTGCTTGGGGTGTATTGTCTAAGAGAAGAATCTATTTTCAATTTTTAAATGTTCACCAGAGGTCTTAGAAGGGGGAAATCATAGTCATAATGAGCAGTCCACCTTAGTGATTATCCTGATATTGTTACAACTCTGGATCTGGCCTGGCCTACCAAGAAGCTAATGGTGTGGAAAGTGACTGGAGGAGTCGAGAAGCTTTTCTCCACTATTTTTTTTTTTAATCTGCTTGTCTATTGATGGACCTTCAGGCTGGTTCAATATCTTGGCTTTTTTGAACACTGCAGAAATGAACATTGTACAAGTATCTCTGTGATGTGCTGTGTTATATCTGGATCAACCAGAGGATTTATTATCAGGTTTCTGAGAAACCTCCATATCGACTTCCACAGGGCTATGCCAGTTTACATCCCGTCAGCCATGCGCCTTTTCACCATATTCTTGCTTACATTTTGTTGTTTGTTCTCTTGACGATAGCTGGTATGACTGCGTTGAGGCAGAGTCTCACTATAGTTTTTAATTGTGTGTGTGTGTGTGTGTGTGTGTGTGTGTGTGTGTGTGTGTGTGTAGAGTCCAGAAGAGGACTCTAGATCCCTTGGAACTTGAGTTAAAGGCATTTGTAAGCTGTCCGTGTGGGTGCTAGGCTCCTAATGGAGTCTCCTGGAAGAGCAGCGAGTACTCCTAATCCCTGAGCTCACTCTCTGGCCACTCCATTTAGTTTTGATTTACATTTCCCCGGTGACTTAGGATGTTGAATACTTTTCCAAATATTTATTAGTCATTTCTTCCTTTGAGAACCCTTGGTTTAATTCATTTGCCCATTTTATTGATTGGATGACTTTCATGGTGTTTTATTTCCTTAGTTTTTATGGATTCTAGATATTAATCCTTAGTCTGATATATAGTTGGCAAAGATTTTCTCCTTTTCTGTAAGCTGTGTCTTCACTCTGATGATTGTTTCCTTTGCAGTGCAGAAGCTTTTTAGTTTCATGCAAAATCATTTGCCTATTCTTGGGATTACTTCCTGTATCACTGGAATCCTCTTCAGAAAGTCTTTGGCTGCCTGTATCTAGAAGTGTTTTGCCTGTGTTTTCCTCTAGTAGGTTCAGAGTCTCAGGTTTTAAAGTAAGTTCTTTGATCCATTTGGGGCAGAGATGTGGTTTTAACTTCACCCTTGTGTATATGCTTATCCACTTTCCCTAGTTCCATTGGTTACACAGGCTTTAAAGTGGTGTCTGCTTTGAAGGACTTTGTCAAATATTAGGTGATTAGAGCTGTATCAGCTTTGTTCTGTGTTACCTTTTCAATTCCACTGCTTTGCATGTCTGTTTTTGTGCCAGCACTGTGCTGTTTATGATGATAACTCTAGAAGGTACTTTAAGATTAGAAATTTTGGTATATTTGAGTTTGTCTGAACTGCTTAGAGTTACTTTGGTTGTTTGGGATCTTTTGTGCTTTTTCACAAATTTTAGAATTTTAAACAATTATTTATTTATTCACCTTCCAACCCAATATCAGTTCCTCCTCTCCTCCCATTACCCCCTTACTCAAGTCCTCCTCCCACCATTCTACCTTCCCCTTCTCTTTTGAGAAGTGTTAGCCCCCGTGGATATCTACCCCCTCTAGACACTCATACACACATCAAGTCGCTGCAGAACGAGGCACATCCCCTCTAACTGAGGTCAGACAGGCCAGTCCATTTAGGGGCACAGGATCCACAGGCAGGCAGGCAGGCAGGCAGGCAGGCAGGCACCAGGCTCTGGGACAGCCCCTGTTCCAGTTGCTGGGGGTCCTTCATGAAGACCAAGGTGCTCAGCTACTACGTATGTGCAGTGGGCTTAGGTGCAACCCACTGCTCTTTGGTTGGTGATTCCCTGGGAATCCCCAAGGGTTCAGGTTAGTTGACTTTATTGGTCTTTCAGTGCAGTCGCTGTCCTCTTCGTGTCCCTCAAACTTTCTCCCAACTCTTCCCTCTGACTCCCCTTGTTGAGTGTGAGTCTCTGTATCTCTTTCCATTGGCGGCTTGGTGAAGCCTCTCAGAAGACAGTGTGCTAGGTTCCTGTCTGCAAGCATAGCAGAGTATCATTAATAGTGTTAGGGATTGGTTCTTGCCTGTGGGATGGATCTCAATTTGGGGTAGTCATTGGCTGACCATTCCTTCAGTCTCTGTTCTATCTTTGTCCCTGCACATCTCGTATGTAGGACACATTTTTGGGTAGAAGATTTTGTGGGCTGGCTGCTGTCCGTATCCCGACACTGAGAATCCTGCCTGTCTACAAGAAGTGGCCACTTCAAGATCCATATACCACACTGCTAGGAGCTCAGCTAAAGGCACCCTCATAGACCCTCTGGGGCCTCCCCAAAACCCAAATCTCCAGCATGTCCTAGAGATTGCCCCCCATCTTCCTTCTCTCTCCCCTGCTCTCCCTATGTATGATCTCAGACCCCCTTGTCCTGCTACCTTCCTGACCCCGCCTCTTCAATCCAGTTTCCTCCTTCCATCGACCTCCGATAACTATTTTGTTTCTCCTTCTGAGAAAAATTCAACCATTCTCCCCTTAGCCCTCCTTGTTAATTGGCTTCTTTAGGTTTGTGGATTGTAGCATGATTATCCTATGTTTTATGGCTAATATCCACTTATACGTGAGCACATGCCATTCATGTCTTTTTGAGTCTGGGTTGCCTCACTCAGGATGATATTTTCTAGTTTCATCCATTTGTCTGGAAAATTCACGATATCCTTGTTTTTAATGACTGAATAGTATTCCGTTGTGCACATGAATCATAGTTTCTTTATCCATTCTTCCGTTGAGGAACATCTAGATCATTTCCAGTTTCTAGATACTATGAATAAAGATGTGAAGGACCATGCATGAGCAAGTGTCCATTTGGGGTGGTGGAGCATCTTTTGGGTGTATACCCAGGAGTGGTATAGCTGAGTCTTCAGGTAGAATTATTCCCAATTTTCGGACAAACTACCAAATTGATTTCCAGAGTGGTTGTGCAAGTTTGAAGTCCCACCAGCAATGAAGAAGTATTCCCCTTGCTCCACAACCATGCCAGCATGTGCTGTCCTTTGAGTTTTTGATCTTAGTCATTCTGATGGGTATAAGAGGGATTCTCAGAGTCTTTGATTTGCATTTCCCTGATGACTACAGATGTTGAACATTTCTTTAGGTGCTTCTCAACCATTCGAGATTCCTCTATTGAGAGTTCTCTGTTTGTAGTACAGCTTAAAGTCAAGGATAGTCATACCTCCAGAAGTTCTTTTATTGTTCAGGATCATTTTAGCTATCCTGGGTTTTTTGTTGTTGTTGTTGTTGTTGTTTTGTTTGTTTTTCAATAAGTTGAGAATTGTTATCTTAAGATTTGTAAAGAAATGTGCTGGGAGTTTTGTTGGGGATTGCACTGAGTCTGTAGACTGCTTTTGGTAAGATGGTCATTATCACTATGTTAATCCTACCCATTCATGAGCATGGGAAATAGTTCCATCTTCTGATATCTTCCTCAATCTCTTTCTTCAGAAACTTGATGTTCTTGTCATACAGTTTCTTCACTTGCTTGGTTAGAGTTACATCAAGATATTTTATATTACTTGTGGCTATTGTGAAGGGTACTGTCTCCCTGACTTCCCTCTCAGCCAATTTACCACTTGTGTAGAGGAAGGCTTCTGATTTCTTTGATTTACTGTTGTAGCCAGCCACTTTACTAAAGGGGTTTATCATCTGTAGGAGTTCTCTGGTAGAATTTTTGGGGTCACTATATATGCTATCATCTGAAAGTAGAGATCCTCTAACTTCTTTCTTTTCAATTTGTATACCCTTGATCTCCTTCAGTTTTCTTATTGCTATGGCTAGAACATCAAATACTATATTGAAGCGATTTGGGGAGAGAGTAGACAGCCTTGTCTTATCCTTGATTTTAGTAGAAATGCTTTAAATTTCTCCCCATTTAATTTGATTTTGTCTATTGGCTTGCTGTATATTGCTTTTATTATGTTTAGGTGTGCAGCTTGTATTCCTGGTCTCTCCTAGACTTTTAACATGAGGGGTGTTGGTTGTTGTCAAATGCTTTTTCAGCATCTAGTGAGATGTCATGTGTTTCATTTCTTTCAGTTTGTTTATAAGGTGGATTATGCTGATGAAGTTTTGTCTATTGAACCACCCCTGCATCCTTGTGATGAAACATCCAATGATTCTTTACATTTCCTCAGTGTCCTTTGTTATGTCTCCCTTTTCATTTCTGATTTGTTAATTTGAGTACTGTTTCTCTGCCTTTTACTTAGTTTGGCTAAGAATCTGTCTATCTTGTTGACTTTTTCCAAGATTTGACTCTTGGTTTTCTTGATTCTTTGTATTGTTCTCTTTGTTTCTAATTGATAGATTTAAGCCCTGAGTTTGATTATTTCCTGCCTGTGTTTGCTTCTTTTTTTTCTCTAGAACCTTCAGATGTATTTTTAATTCATTGGTATGAGAACTCTCCAATTTCTTTATGAGGGCAATTAGTGGTATAAACTTTCCTCTTAATACTGTTTTCATCGTGTCCTATAAGTTTGGCTATATTAATATTGCCTTCATTTTCATTGAATTCTAGAAAGTCTTTAATTTCTTTATTTCTTCCCTGACCCAGATATCATTGAGTAGAGAGTTGTTCAGTTTCCATGAATTTGTAGGCTTTCTGTTGTTCCTGTTGTTGTTGAAGTCCAGCTTTTACCTGTGGGGATCTGATCAGATGAATGGGGTTACTTCAATCTTCTTGTATCTGCTGAGGTTTGCTTTGTGACCAATCATATGGTCAGTTTTGGAGAATGTTCTGTAAGGCACTGAGAATAAGTCAAATTCTAGTGTGTTTGGGTAAAATGTTCTATAGATATATGTTAGTTCTGTTTGAACCAATCTCTGTTGGCTTCATTATTTCTCTGTTTAGTTTCTGTCTTGACCTGTCTGTTAGTGAGAGTGAGGTATTGAGGGCTCCCACTATTAATGTGTGGTGTTTGATGTGTGATTCAAGCTTTAGTAATATTTCTTTTACAAATGTGGGTGCCCTTGCATTTTAGATATAGATTTTCAGAATTGAGATGTCCCCTTGGTGGGTTTTCCCTTGATTAATATGAAATATCTTTTCCTGTTTCTTTTGATTGCTTTTGGTTGAAAATCTATTTTATTAGATATTAGAATGGCTATTTCAGCTTGTTTCTTGAGTCCATTTGCTTGGAAAACCTTTTTACAGCCCTTTATACTAATGAAGTTACATCATGCTGAGATGTGTTTCTTGTATACAAAAGAATGATGGATTCTGTTTACACATCACTTCTGCTAGCCTGTCTTTTTAATTGAGAATTGAGTTTATTGATGTTGAGAGATTTTAATGACCAATAATTGTTACTTCCTGTTACTTTTATATTGGTGGTGATTAAGTGTGTGTGTGAGTGTGTGTATGTGTGTGTGTGTGTGTGTGTGTGTGTGTGTGTGTGTGTGTGTGAACTTGTGCGTGATTCTCTTCCATTGATTTTCTTGAGTCTAGTTAGCCTTGTTGGGTTGGAGTTTTCTTTCTAGTATCCGTTGTTAGGCTGGGTTGGTGGGAAAGTATTGTTTAAGTTTGATTTTGTCATGCACTATCTTGGTTTCTCCATCTATGGTGATTGAAAGTTTTGCTTAGTATATGCTTAGTATAGTAGTCTGGACTGACTTCTGTGGTCTCTTATGGTCTGCAAGATCTCTGCCTAGGCCCTTCTAGCTTTTAGAGTCTCAGGTGAGAAATCAGGTATAATCCTAGTAGGTCTAGCTTTATATGTTATTTGGCATCTTTCCCTTGTTGCTTTTAAATTTCTTTCTTTGTTCTGTATATTTAGTGTTTTGATTATTATATGGTGAAAGGATTTTTTTTTGTAGTCTAATCTGTTTAGTGTTTTTTTGTAAGCTGCTTGTATCTTCACAGGCATGTCTTTTTTTTTTTTTTTTTTTTTTTTTTTGGTTAGGGAAATTCTCTTCTATAATTTTGTTGAAGATATTTTTTGGGGGCCTTCAAGCTGAGAGTCTTTTCCTTCTTCCATTCCTATTATTCTTAGGTTTTGTCTTTTCATAGTGCCCCAAATTTCCTGGGTGTTTTGTGTCACGAACTTTTTTAGATTTTGTATTTTCTCTGACTGATATATTGATTTCTTCTATCATATATTCTACACCTGAGATTCTGTCTTTCATCTACTGTATTCTGTTAGGAATGTTTACATCTATAATTCTTGTTCTCTTTCTTAGGTTTTCAGTCCCCAGGATTTCCTCAGTTTGTGTTTTCTTTATTCCTTCTATTTCCATTTTCAGGTCTTGGACAGATTTATTCATATTCTTCACCTGTTTGACTGTATTTTTTTTTTGTATTTCTTTATATTTATTTGCTTTCTTTTTTAACCTTTAGCTGTCTAAATGTATTTTCCTGCATTTTCTTAAGGGATTTATTCATGTGCTCTTTAAAGGCCTTTGTCATCTTTATAAGATGAGATTTGAGATCCTCTTCTTGTGCTTCAGTTTCCTCAGGATCTCCAGGGTTTGTTATAGCAGGATAGCTGGGCTCTGGTGGTGCCATATTGCCCTGAGTCTTGTTGATAGTGTTCTTGTGCTGTCCTTTAGGCTTCTGGTTTTCTTAGTGTTGGCTGGATCATCCTGATGGCAGCAGGACTTCTCAGGAAGGGGGTTGAAGAGAGTTGTGGACCAGACAATGGCAGTCAAGTTATGTGAATCTGATGGCTGTTCCTCAGGCAGACCTCACGCTGCAGATGGTGTCCTAGGTAGACCCAACAGGGATGGCAAATTTTAGAGTTTTTACAATTCTGTGAAGAATGTCATTGAAATTTTGACGGACATTCATCAGATCTATACATCACTTAGGTAGTATAGCCATTTCTACATTATCACTTTTGCAGACCCAAGTACACAAAGCTCTCTTGATTTTCTATCGTCTTTTTCAGTTTTTTTTTTTTTTTTGATGTCTTGAGGTTTTCATTGCTGGGATCTTTTACCTCCCTGGATAGGTATATTCCTGGGTATTCTAAAAGTAATTGTTAATGGACTACTCCTACTTCCAGTTTTCATTCTTGGAAGGCTAACTTTTGGTATTTAGAAAAATCTGCTGAATTTTTATATGTTGACTTTGTATTCTGCTATTTTACTGAAAGTGCTTATTGTATTTGGGCGTTTTCTGGAGGCATCTTTAGGATCGTGTAAGCACAGGATAATTTCTGCCAACCAGGATTTCTTGACTGTTCCCTTTCCTATTTTCTCATTTTAATTTATGCTCCTTGTCCTGTTGCTTCAGCAAAAGTTTAGAACCCTGTATCAAATGAAAGCAGATGGAATTGTCTTGTTTAGAATTTTTTTTAAAGAGGGAATACTTGTATTTTTTTTTTTTTTCTATTTGATGGAATGTTGACTATAGGTTTGTCCTAGAGATTCTTCATTATACTGGCCTGTGTTTGTTCTAGCCCTGCTTTCCTTAGGGCTTTTCTCATGAACGGTTGTTGACATCTGTTAAATGCCTTTCTGCATGGATTGAAATGGCAGTGTAGTTTTTATCTTTAATTTTATTTATGTGCTAAACTATACTCATTGATTTGCTTTTGTTGAACCAACCTTGCAACCTTAGACAGAAACCAACTTGATTATGGTATATAATCTTCACTTGTTCTTGACTCCAGCACGGAAAAAAATTATTGAAAATGTTCTTTTATTTATTTATTTATTTATTTATTTATTTATTTAAATAACCTGTTATGTCCTTTTCTGGTTTGGTATCAGGATAATGCCGGCTTCCTAAAAGTTTGTCAACATTTACTCCCTAATTTATGAAACAATTCAAGGAGCATTATTAGTATTGAGTCTTCTTAAATTTAGTAGAATTTGGCAGTGAATCTGGGCCTGAGCATTTCTTGCTGGGATGCTTTTATTGCTTTATCAAACTCTTTGTTACAGACCTCCAAGTTATGCAGAATGATAAATGGGGTTTGTGTTTGCTTCTAGCCTGCCTACTGGGAGAATCTCACCAAAGTCTGCAACTAGATTTGAGGGTTTTGAGCATGATAGTCTTGTCCTATGGTTTGGACTGTCAGTCTTTACCAGGCTGAGCTGGTTTACTTTATAAACTTTTTACTTCTCCTCCTCCCACTGGGAGTCATGTTACTGAAGCTGGTTTGGGTTTGCCTCATCTTTTCCTTGTTACCCTTCTTTTTCTCTATTCATCTCAGGTGCCTTATCAACAAACTTTATGAATTTCTGAAGCATTCCCTTTGTTATTCTCTTCAAAATAGGATCTATTTCTTTAATCCTAACTCTTGCTTTTTAGCCCATCACATGGAGGCTGCTTTTAGTCCATCATCTCATCAGGAAGCACTGGAGGAACCCCTAGATTCTGAGAACATGGATGGGTGGAAGACAGTAGACTGTTCATGTGGGACAGGAAAGCCATGTTGGGGGCTTTGGTTGCAGGACCTACTGTCAGATCTAACCATCAGCGTATTTTGCTCTATGAAGTAGCCTCTGGTAATGTGAATGTACTCAGTTGTTGTGAAATGAAGGCTGATCTATGTATATTCAGATCAAGCATAATGGAAGAGCATGGAATGATGGGCAGGGAAGCTATTGGAGAAGCATTCTCTACTCTTTCCTTTTCTATTTCTTCTCCTTTTCACTCCTTCTTTATCCTCTTCCCCTTTTTTCTCTATCCCTCATTTCAGTTTTTAAAAATATGTAAGATCTCAGTATATAGCTTAGGGTAGCCTTGCAATCACAAACTACATCATCCTGCCAAGTGCTTTAATTTTAATTTACAGACATTCACCACTACTGTTCCCACTACAGTTGCTCCTAATGTCTTACCTGCTTGTTCATTTTAATGAACTCAGCCTCAGTTTCTAGGCTCAGCTAAGTGGCAAATTGTCTTAGATATGTTTTGCTTGGTTGGTTCATTAGATGAAAAGGTCTCAAGTATGTGCCTAGGATAACAAGTTTATCCTCTAACTACGATGCCTTTTTAGAACTGTAAAGTCATTTTCTGACTTCCTTCCAGGAGACTGTGCTAGTTTACGTGCCTACCAAACATAAGAGCACAGAGTAGATCTTCAAGACCCTGTTTGATGGAACATACAGAGCTAGGAAAGAAAAGTTTGGCTAAGATGGATGATAGCATATAGAGCCATAGAAAATATCAAACTTTCATAGAATATAGTTTCTTTAGTTTTAAGTAGCACATATTAGTCAAACTTCTCCAGAATGCAGCTTCTTATGATATGGGCCGTGTGAGGGGTCATATTACTTAATGTGGGAATCATGAAAATTTTGGCAATTTTAAAAGGGTTCTAAGCTTACATGAAAAACGCTATTGGTCTATTGGTCTTTTGCATTTTGTATTTTATGTTTCTTTCTTTTTATTTATTTTTGTTTTGTTGGTTTTGAGAGAGAGAGAGAGAGAGAGAGAACACAGAGTTGGCTGGGTTGTTAGGGAGGTAGGTAGGAACTGGAAGGAGCTGGGGGGAGAAAAACATAATTAAAACATTTATGAAAAAATTAATAAAATTTAAAACAAAAACCATTTCACAATTAAATACACAATAACAGTGAGGAGCTTCTAGAAACATTTTTTTCTGTGTTGTATTATGTTACTCCACTGAAGCCCTTGGCAAACTATGCAATGCCAATGAACAGTCTGAAACATCTTAGGCCAGAGGCTCTAATATGATATAAACTAAGATGGTTTTACTGTGCAGTCAAATATGTTTGCTCTTAAATAATGGTTTACAAGACTTAAATATTTAACTGAGACTTTTAATATTTTTTCTACAATTATTTCCCAGCATTTAAGTATAAATAGGCCATTTTTGCTATGTATTTTTGTGAAAAGATGTTGTTTATTATTGCTAATGATAAAGACAGCATGTTGATTGTGATGGTTTGTATATGCTTGACCCAAGAAGTGGCAGTATTAGGATGTGTGGCCTTGCTGAAGTAGATGTGGCCTTGTTGAAGTAGGTGTGTCACTGAGGGCATAGGCTTTAAGACCCTAGTCCTAGTGGTCTAGGGTCAGTCTTCTGTAGCAGCCTCCAGATGAAGATGTAGAACTCTCAGCTCCTCCTGTACCATACCTGCCTGGATGCTTTCATGTGCCTGATTTGATGATAATGGATTGAACCTCTCAACATGTAAGCCAGCCCCAATTAAATGTTATCCTTATAAGGGTTACCTTGGTCATGGTGTCTGTTCACAGCAGTAAAACCCTAACTAAGACATTGATCAACTCTGATAACATTGAAGATATTCTATGTTCTGTAATATAAATTATTCCTCCAGATACAATTCTTTATGTAAAAATAAGCAAAGACATACATATCATAAATATGTAAATTTGCTTTCATCTTTAATACATGGTAATTTTATATGTAATATGTATAAGTAAATGTTTCATTTGTGTATTCATTGTACACACCTACATACTAAGAGTCACATAAAGATTTCTGTCAAAATGGAGCCATAGGAGGTAAAGTTTAAGAAACGCTGCTCTAGAAGAAACAGGACAAAGAGAGCATACGCACAGTTATGAAAAGATTTATTAGATTGACTTATACAGGTGGAAGCTGGGCTAGGTATTTAATGGCTGGCTGTATACTAGACAGAGAGAGAATCCAGAAGTACTCAATCCAAGTAGTCAGAAGCCTTAGAGTAAAGACAACTAATGACTCAGCCCCAGGTGCAAATCTGGAAGCTACTGGAGGGAGGGGTGCTGGTATGCATTAGAGTTAAAAAGATGGAGACTCTAGGGCCTACATAGAGGAAGTATATTGCTGTGTTTGGATCTTTGGGAATATCTTGTTACTGATTCGTATTCATTCCCCATCCCCCACACACCTTCTCTGTGACTGATCTCCATGAGATTGGACCAGTGTTGTTCCTTTCTTACCTCTTTATCATGATTCTCTGTGGTAACAAGGCCAGAATCCAAAGGCATGTGTCACATCTCTGAAACCATGACTCAAACCACCACCACCACCACCACCACCACCACCACCACCACCACCAAACCAAAAATACAAAAAAAAAAAAAAATCTTCCTTAACATTGTTTTTCTTCCCAGACATCTTGTCATAACACTGGAAAAACTAAGCAACACAGGAGTCTTTAGGAGACAGGATCAGTGACCTAAGACTGGGGCAGTCAAAGGAGATAACATTTTGTTGGAGGTAGAGGAGGTTGGTGGCTGAGCAGTTATCAAAGGAAGACTGAGGATAACTGGCTGCTACTTTGCAGGGAACATGAGGAAAAGATGGAGGAGTTTGGAAGCATAGGATTTACCCATGTTTCATCATTTCAAAGGGGCAAACAAAGACTACAGAATAGCAGACACCAGAAACTTTTGTCTCTGTATGTCCAAGGTTACATGGAAAGTTCTCCTCAGACAAAAATGAGAGTTGACTGTGGTAGAACAATGTCCTTTCATAAACTCAAAGTGCCCTGCCAATTGTCAAGGTTATTTTGGCTTACCTGGTGACTGCAGGCCTCAATTTATCATGCAGGAACTTTTGTGACTATATTTCCATGAGTATGAGTTGCTGGCTCCTTTGTTAGATATGAAGCAGGGATGTTAACATGTCGGCTTAACAGCTTTGTAGAAGAGATAACCTATTAGGACAGTAATCTGTAGGCGTACAGAGAGGATCCTGACAGGACAGTTCAGTATGGTGAAATAGATGTCAAAAATTGATCTGTGGCCTTTACAGCAGGAAGTGTAAATTTCTCTTAGAGATTTTGAGGCTCACTGTGCTTGTATTTCCAAAGCTTTATTGGCACCTAATATAAAAACAGCCATCAGGGTCATGCATTTAAAATATGACTATTGGCATATTAAAAATTTGACTATTGGCATCTGTACTCTGATTGTTAAATGGAAAGTCCATTCATACCCTTTCAGAAGCAGTGGTTGGGCCCTTCCTTACAGAAAGTATCATTTATTCCTCTGGTATACTTAGTCCCGAGATCTGTGTCCAGTATGTGGGGTGGGGTATGACGTAGTTACCTCATTTAATTTGGACACCATCTCTAGCTTAGCCTGAGAGCTCCTGCAGGTCAGGGATCATGTCTTAAAACTTTCTTTGCTTTCAACCAGAGGAGCCTCTCAGCAAAGGACTATTAGATGGATGAAGAAAATGGCAGGGGTGGGGATCTCCAAGATCACAGCATTCCCAACCACAGTTATTTAACTGCTTGTAGACACCTTCGTGGAGAGACAAAAAGCATCTTCAAGTGAGGCTTAAGTAAAAGGAACCAAAAAGCCCATGTGATGCTAGCATCCAGGGCTTCAGGAGAGAGAATCAGTTGGAGCTGGTGAGGCAGGCTGAGGGGATGAAATGGAGACACCAGGCGGGATGTCTGTGGGGTGAACATTTCCTGGTGTTGAGTCATGCACATCCATGCAGTTCTGTTCTGGGGGAGAAGAATTATTCATGTTGGGAATTAGGCAGGAGAAACTTGCCACATCAGGAAAAATTCTAATCTTGGGAAGTTGATAAAGAATTCACAGGAAACTGCTTATACCAAAACCCTGCCTTTGTGAGGAAGTCTCTGGATGCTGCATGTTGACAGTTCCTACCAACGCATGTCACAGAAGCTATGCTCATCTATTCTTAAAAAGAATCTTGTTCCTTCTGGTTGTTTGTCTTCTGAGATGGTTTTGAGGAAACCATGGTCTCTTCTGTCCTATGCTGGAGGACTCTGCCTCCAAATATAATAACCGCTGTTGTACTAATATACATTGTTTCATTTATTCCCAAGAGTTTGCCTGCTTCTCAAAAATTCAAATATTAAAACCAGTTAAACCATTTAGTTTGGCAGCATAATATTTCATTTATATGAAAATATAATACATTTACATGTAAATTCAATTAATACTCTGAGTGGTTTATTTGAACTCTAATGAAACCTAATGATTTTGTGAGCAAATCAAATTACAATTGATATGTTTCCTGTTCCATAAGATAATGAGTAATTTTACATTTGTAGAGGGGCTTTAAAAAAATCTTACAAACCATAAATTTAAGGTTTACACATATATATATTTTTTTTCTTATTCCAACTCATTACATTTCTCCAGGTTTGGAGATTTGTCGTCACTAATTGGTGTGAACTCAGAAAGGCTGGCACATGATTTAAGGTATGACTTGGTGAAAGATGGCGTCAGAAATTCACTGGTTCTGCTGGGTCCTCAGGCTTGGAAAGACTAGGGATCTGTGGGGAAATCCTGTCACCTAGGTGTTTTCCCTATAAATCTCGTCTTAAAGCCAGATGTGCTCCTGCATCTGGATGGTGGGTGGTATATGACTATTCCAGCCTCCTCTATTTGGGAGCTCCAAAGCAGGAAGCAATGAGAAAAACTCCATTTTGTGCCCTGGGTTTAGCATACGCAGCCGTTGTGAAGCCTGAGCGTACAATTGGCTGCTTTGTGTCTACATTTCTTTCCTCCATTCACATGGAACAGTTGGTATTTGCTGTTTTCTTCTCAGGTTTACACCCAGTTGTTGAATGTCAAAAGTAACCACATTCTCCAAACAAACTCTCCCCTCTCTGGGTCAAGAGTTAGATGACTTTGGCCCAGCTCCTTCCATGACACAGGTTCACTTGATTCCTCCTGGACCTCCATTCTCCAGTCATCCAGGCAGGCTCTGCCCTTTTCCCTGCCATAGGCTATCAGTGTCCTGTGTGATTTCACTTCTCTGAGCCACTAGCTCTAGGTAGACATCACTCTGGCTTACCCCATTGGCCTCTAACTCTTCTGGATCTTGGTACACGTGCTCTCAGGCCACCCAGCTGGATCCTCAGGGATTGAGTTTGAATTGCTTCTCCTGACCTGATAGATCTTTAGATTACCTACCCAATTTCTTTAGATCTCCTGCCTCTGACCTCTGGTTAATCACAGTCCATCCAAAGTGGGGCAAGAATTGCAGCAGAAGGCAAGGGAGGAGAGGAAGAATGAAAGGCGTGCTGATAAGGGGTACTGTCCGTGCCTGAAGACACTAACAGACTCTGGAAAGAAGATTAGGGATAGAATTTGCAGCCCTCAGTATTCAGTCCCACAAAAGCAAACAAGGTCTCAACCCTTTTACACCTCAATCTCTCAGGAACAATTGGACTCACCAGCACTGGAAGAAGAGTGGTCATTTGAGAAAGAAGAAAGACTCAGCTAACAAATTACTTTGCATGTAAAGTCCCAGTATGAAATCAAAGGTTACACAAAAAAACCCAACATCAAATCTCTCTCGAATAGTTAATCTCATAGTAATAAAGCTCAATGGAAATCATTAGGAAAATAGTCCGAAGAATTTAAAAGAATGATTATACACATGCTCAAAAAACTCAGAGGATACCTACATATCTCAAATTGAATAAAAACAAGCAAGAAGGAATGGAGGGATGAATACTTTAGTCCATTGGAAGAAGTTGCTTAAGGTAAGGATATTTATTGCTGGCTTCTATTCTCATGTCTAAAAAAAAATATGGATAGTAAGACTACAAGAAGTGTCAGTTTTGGAAATTTTACTGTTTTCTTTGAATTGAGCTACTGTGTATTGGAAGGCAAATAATTCACCTTGGAGCCCTTCATTTCATTTTCTAGAGCATTGTTTTTTCTTTTATCTTCCCCTCTCTTATTAATTCTTTTTGAAAACTTTGATCTTTTCCATTAAAAGATGCACAGAATTCATAGAATCTGCTAAGTCATCATAAAAGAGCCATGCTCACAATTAAATTTTGCTCAAAGACAGAGCTTTCACATCTAAAAATATTTTTATTTTAAAAATAACCCACTATTGTCTTATTTTTCTCAACTACATTGGTTTTTATATTTTAAAAATAGTTTCTCTTGGAGTGAATTCTTTTAAGTGCACATTGGAAGGGACTAGCCTGCACTTTTTTTCTGGTTTTGGAATGATTGCTACTCTTGGGAAAACATAATCTTTTTTCCTTCATAGACAACAAATTTATCCATTAAAAAATAAATATATTTTTAAGATTCTTTTTAAAATTGTGTGTATACACACATGAATGGAGACGCCTACAGAGGCTAAAGGGTTTACGGATGCCCCTGGCACTGGAGTTAAAGGTGATGTCAGTGCCCCACATGGGTGCTGAGAACTGAGCCATAGTCTTCTGTAGAGTAGCACATGCTCTTAACTGCTCAACCTTCTCTTCAATCCTCAAAGATACACTTTTGAGAGATAATAACACACTACTAGATAAGATTTGAGTCTGACTGTCAAAACAAGGTCAGCCTACTAAATAGTGAGTAATACATAGGGGTGAAATAATGCCATTTGTTCCTGAAAAAGTATATATTACCTATTCCTTTCAAAATGCCTGCCAGCAGATGGAGGAGGAGCTATAATTTATAGGACAGAAAATATAGAAATAATGAAAACGCCACAGTCAGGGGGAAGAAATGTAAGAAATGTCTTTGAACCCACAAACACAAACTTATCTTGCATTGTCAAATCAAGATTTCAGGGTCACAGACATATGTTAAACTTCATGGCCTCCTGTTATGTACACATGCCCCCTAAACCTTGGATCTATTATAACGGAAGGTGGAAATTTTAGAATAAATGTCTAGAAGGCAGTAATGGGTATGGATTACTTTATACTCCAAATGCAGTTAAGGATGCATTAATATTTTGGCTATGTGATACCTACTCAAACTTGGCAGACTTTAGATAGAGGAAAATACCCTAAGCATTGTATGGGGAACCAACAATAGTCAATACACCTGTATGAAGTGAGTAACTTTGCTTTAGTGTTTAATAAAATGTTTGAATGCCTGAGAGGTTGATAACCTCAGGACAGATTGAAATGAACCTGGGTGCTTGAATTTGGTCTTGTCTGTGATAAAGCAAACCACAGACAAAAAGAAAAAAAAAGAAACATAAAACAACCCCCCCAAAACAAAACAAACACAAAATAGAGAGACAGATAGAACAAAAGGAAAAAAGAAAGAAAGAAAGAAAGAAAGAAAGAAAGAAAGAAAGAGGAAGGGAGAGAGAGAGAGAGAGAGAGAGAGAGAGAGAGAGGAGTCCCTGCTGTGTTGCTTAATTCCCGAAAAAGCTAAAACCTCTTGAAGTGGTCACATAATATTATGCCATTTATTATGTCTTTGATTTCTCAGTCAGCCATACTTCTCTCTACTGGAATAATTCCTCACCTTATAGGTTTCAGTGGCAAATAGAGAATATTTTCTATTGTGGAAGTTGTGAAAGTGGACAGTGCCAGATGTGGCTCCCAGAGAGCCAGGGGCAGGTGAATGGCTGGGCAAGTTTAGGCTCAGTGGTAGTGAACAACACAGGAAGGCAGGGATGCAGACTAGAATCTGGTATAGGTGATGGCAAGGCTAAGCGATTCAGTCACAGAAACCAGACTGAGAATGTCAACAGTGCATGTGACTGTGCCCTAAGCCGTCAGGCCAGTTCTGAACTATGTCTGGGGACAGCGTTCCTAGTCTGTGATTCACACTTCGGCTGTCGTCTTTCTAGAATAGCCTTTTGCAATCCCTTTCTGCCTAAATTACTTGTTTCTGCTGTAATTAAGTCTTCCCAGTGATGCAGTTCACACTCCATTAAGTCCTGGTTTCATTCCCCAGTGTTCCTGTTGTGTTTAAGCTCTTATAGGCTGTGGCCTCCTAGTGAAGGGGAAGCTCCTGAGGAGCCATGCAGTCAAGCTTCTTTGTTACTCAGCAGTATCACAACTCTGGGAAAAGAGTTTATAAGAACAAAAACTTGGACTCCAAGAGCTTCTACAAGCTAGACTTGGTCATCTGTCCCCAGTTAAAGAGACAAGCAAGGGTGACCAGCAAAGAGAGATTCATTCAATATGGCCACATGGGGAAGAGTAAAAATAAAGGGGTTCAGGGGCCTCCAAGTTTACCTTTGGTGGACAGACATGAGCTGTGGGTTTAAATAGAGGCAGATTGGGACAAGGGCAAGAACAAGGTGTAATTAAACAGTTAGTGGCTAGCTTGGTTACTATTTCAACTCTCATTCGGCAAGATCGTCTGAGAAGGTCCTTGTCTAAGGGGACAAACTGAGTCTCAGGAGATGACTACTTTTGCAGCTGTGCATAGCTTTCCCCTCACAGATCATTGCCCTCATCTGGGACATGGTACAACCAGTGCAATTTTGCTATTCTGTAATTCAAGGTGACTAAAGAGAAAAGGTTAAGGGCAAATGACATCTTTGTGCCTTCAGCCAAAGCAAAAATAGACAGACAGACCTTGAAGAGATGCTAGGTTCTCATTTTGCCTTTAGTTTTCTTCTGTGACCAAGTGAAGAGTCAATGCTTCCAGCAGGAGCTGCTTCTGCTTCTCTTGCTGTTTCATGACAAGGCAGGAGTCATGGGCAACTGCAGTTCTTAGAATAGTGGATGCCCTGCCTTCCCACAGTTTAATTCTGTTTTATTATGCTGCATGTTACTTGTGCTCTAATTGTCATCACTAATGTTTTAGTTAACATACAAAATGAGTTACATTATAACAGTATATAGTAAAAAGTTACATACAACATGTAACTTTGCTCATGTCAACTTTTGAATATTGTTTCTTGGCCACCTTTTCTTTCTTCTATTGGTCTCCTTTCTCCCCACAAAATAGCCTTCATCTGTTTTTATGCCATAACTATAACAAATATTTACATATGTGATATAATGCTATATGTACATATATATATTTAGATCTAGAGTCTTTATATGAGAAAAACATGCAATGTCTGTACTCCCCCTCCAGCCACACTGTATTTCTAATGTGAAGATTATCAGTTAAGACCAAAAAGTTACTCTCACTTTCAAGAAACAGTTACACACCTGGCAATCAGCTAAACCAATTAGGAGTAAGCTATATAGTGTTCCAAGATGGCTCCAAACCCAGAGCAGCTTAAATAATCTTCTTGTTATTATGAATCTTCTGTGACACTTGTGTGGCATGTCAGCTCTCTTGCTCTTATCTTTTCAGAAGAATCACAGATGCTGCTACTACATGAGGCCACCCTGGTTGGAAACACTTTTATTCTTAACCAAAGAGATAGCGATACTTTTGCTTCCCTGCAAGTCTTCTGCGTGCTTTCTGCTTGTCGGCTCACTGCAGCATATGACCACAGAAACTCATGAGTGGGTAACCCTCCCTTGGTTCTGCAGGCCCAGCCACTATTTCCTTATCTGTAACGTCTGCAGAGGTCATACTGCTATTGCTGACACACAAGAAGAAGCCATGGTAAATTCATTAATATCCAACACGACCCTTCCACTGATTCCTGGTGACTAATATAAACCTCCTTTTTTTTCTCCTAAGCAGCTCCTAAAACGGGTTTGATAAGCTCATAATTTAGGCTGCCTTTCCGAGCACTGCCAGGTCTTCCCTGGGCTAATAATTATCTCCCATAGGTAATTTTTTAGGCTACTGATCATTTGTCTCCCTAATCTCTCTATTTGTTCCTGCAGCTAACAGCAGATTCCCAATACCCTCTGTAATTTTCTAACGAGCAGAATTCCAATTCCCCATTAAGAAATCTTGCTTTAAAGTGTAATTAAAGATCATCTAAGAAAAACAAGGCCAATTTTGAACAACCCATGAGCATTTTTCCCCCTCTGCCTAGAGGAAGGGTGTTTAAAGGGAATTAAAAATCACTTTAGAAAATTATAAACAGATTTAATGCAACCATTTTGATCAACACTCTTGTTATCGAGTAATATGGCAAAAATTAAGGTAATGGATTTAAAAGGAATAGGCCAAATAAAAATTGTCTGGTATTCAACAGGCATGTCAACCAAACAATTATGAATTCTGTTTATAACTACAGCACTTACTCTTTTGAAAAGGGCAATGAAAGCAAAACTTGGTTTGTGAGTTCCTATTAAATTAGCATTGATTTTGTTTTACTGCCAAGCTAAAGAAATATCAACAGTAAGGAGGTTTTTAAAAACCCTACTTAAAGTATGCACACTTACACAGAGTTTAGCCCACAGGTTATTTATCTTATTATTCACACTGATCTCCTGGCCCATCTCCCCCCATCCCCATCCCCCAAAAAATCCCCACAAAGGTATTTGATGCAGAAGTTTGATATATAAGAAATATATATAAGAAAAATATGTAAGAAATATATATAAGAAATTATGAGTATTTGGGAAACTTAGAAAACAGTGCCGCAGTAGAGTTGCAAAGGCTGCATCTAAACCATTGCAGGCTGTTTTGAAAGACTCCTTTAATGCAAACAGTAGCTCCCGCCAAAGTTATCTTTACAATGGTTTTTATGTTTGATAGTATTTAAGGAGAACTGGAGGCAAAGAGATACATCATAACCTATGTGACATGTATAGGAGGAGATGTTGCATATTTAGATTAAATAAGCCAAGTATAGGTTTCCTGGGTTAGAAAACCATTTCAAATGAGGAATAAGAATATTCAAATCTTGAAATATAAAGAGTCCAAATACTGTGGCAAAATTTGGCTCAGTGCTGGAGAAGGAGCTAACACCCACATGGACGTCCATATGAGGTTAGAGGTGGGGTGGAGTGTGTGTGGTGGGGAGTGGGAGAGCACATCCATCCGTGGTGCTGATGGTGGTGAGGTCTCTGCGCAGGCTTTACTGCAAATGTGACAGTTACGTGTTGAACTCTTCTACCTTGCAAGAGCCTGATCTTTTTCAGATTATGTGAATTTAAAATTGATTGAAAGAAGGGCAGCTATTAGATTTGTGTCAAAAGGCCTTCCCATAATAGGAATGTACTAGCCATTTTGAAATTTAATCATAATCCTTCAGATCTTTCTAAGCCCCTAGAAACAATTTCTTTTAAAAGGTGTAGTATAATTTTAAATGAATTCTCCATATTCTATCTTTCTCTCATGTACTTATGTACTTATAGGATATGTTGGATATCTTGAGAGGCTGGTTTATAAATAAAAATGAATGAATTAAGGAATAACAATAAATTATATGGTTAAAATAACCCAGAGCACTCATTCATGGAAGGGTTCATTTCCAGAGGCTCTGTGATTCCAAGAATACTAGCTTATGGAAATTAGTAACTTGTGTCCCAAATTCTTGCTTGAATCACAGAACTTGCACTCTGCTGGTGATGCAACAAAAGGGTGGAAGAACTAAATGTTCTTCTTTCTTTTTGCACCTTTATCATGCAGATGTACCATGCTAACCACTTTGCAAGCTGTTAACATATTCAGTCTTCACAGAGGCTCAGACGGATTTCCATTTCACAGGAGGGGAGGTGTATACCTAGAGAAGCAGCCTGAGAGTTCTTTTAGTTGGGCCCAAATCTCTAGATTTGCCCATTAGGTGGCAAGAGCAGCAGAGAGCCACAAACTTCCAATATTTGAAAATCTCTCCTCATTAGCAGCAAATGTCATTAGTGTAATAAATGGCCTCTAGAAAACTTTAGTTACATACTGCTTTCAAGGAAGAAAAGAAGCAGGCAGGCAACCATAATACATATATATATATATATATATACCCACTTATTATACATTGTTTGTAGAGCAGTGTTTGCAGAGGGTGCTTTGTTGTCAAGATTTAATACCTTAAGACACAATATCAACTAAGGACAAGGGTCATGACTTTAAATACTGGATGTAAATCCACATGACAAATAGCCTTCCTGATAATTCTGAGTATTGGGGGCTGAACTTGTCAAAGCATGATTGGATCAAACATTGACTCGACCCTGTGAAACCACTGAAGAGTCCAGCTGGCAGGAAGGCAGGGGTCAGCTCTGCCATCCTCTGGTGAGTGGCTTGTTCTGTTAGTAATAGCTTCAGGCCAATTCCTGGATAAGAATTTTGTCAACGATCTTTCTGTCCCACAAGCAGATTTCTAAGATATGTTATTATAAACAAGATAATATCCACAAATATATTTGACACATTGAAAAGCAACACATCTTAAGACCAACCTGGGGGTTAGAGTCTCCCCTAGCCTTCCATCCATCTCTTCTACAATGTAACGCCCACTTCTGTCATGTGACTAACAGTCTGTCTTGGAAGCTTCAGTGAAAACAGATATGCCTACTGCTGGTATAGATTAATCAGTGAAGTTTGACTTTAATATTTTTTTAAATAAACATCCCAGTGCCTGTCCCACCTGGCTCATTCCTTGCTGGAAGCCTCTACCCCAACAAAGACGGCTTGTGTTCAGCTCAGAGCACAGACATTTCCTCTAACACAGTGTCTTCTTAACTGATTTTTAACAAACCTTTCAAGAGACATTTTTCTAACTTCTCAGGACACAGGTAGGAGAGAACATGGTGAGAATCCTACACTGTGCCTCTCACTTCCACCTCGTCGCTCTCACTCACCTCAAGATGTTAGAGACAATTGAATGAACTGAGTAACACTGGACAGATACTAATCTCAAGAGATATGCAGGAAACACAGGTATCACTTGGATTATTACAAAATGCTTGATACCTTAAAATATTTAGTGGACAATTTCCCACAGAAAATTGTTAGCTCATGTGTTAGGAAACATACTACAATTTCTACAGGCAAAGGATGATAATAATATATCATCATATCAATAGAAAAACTTTAATCTGAGTCCCAATATGTCAGCTTTTTAAACATTAATAAAATACAAATTTGAACAATAATGACATATTTTTTTTTTCATTTTGGCCCGATTTATTCACTTATTTTTAGTTTTCACTAGGTCTTTGAGAATTTCATACAATGTATTTAAATTATATTCACCCCTGTCCCATTTCTCTTTTCAGATTCACCCCTGCTTCCTCTAACAACCATGTATTTTTTTTCACCCATTAAGACCAGTTTGTGCCACTCAGATATTCTTAGATGTGTGGCCTTATCAAGGACTACACTCTTAGAGAAAACTGAACCTTCCTCTCCGTGTAGCTAACAATTCCCAAAGAAGCACAGCTATGGGTGAGATTTTTATACCCACTCTCCTGTCCTTGGAGAATTTTGCTTGGTTTGAGCTTGCACAGGCCTTGTGTGTGATGAACCAACCGTATGTATGATCCGTTTTCTAAAATGAACTACAGCCACCAACCACACATTTGTTCTTGTTATTATTGGTGGTGGTTGGAGTAAATCAATGGTTGGTCTCCAGATTCGCAGGAGCACCAGGCTAATAGCTTGTTAAAGTCGCTAAAATGCAAATTTGAGCCCCACTCCAGACCTTTTGAACTAGACATTCCAGAATGAATTCCTGTGTACCAATGAGCTCCCCAAGTGATTCTATAACATGTTCAAATTTGAGAATTGCTAGCAGATTGGCCTGTTTTCCATAGCAAAATGGTGTATGATTTTTTTTGGCAGTATGAATAAGAGCTATATAACTTCCCTATGATACAAGCCTCCTTTTCCCCTTTGTGTACATTTAATGTTAGAACATAGGAAACACTGTGCTTGTTAAAATTTTGTTTGATTTGTTTTAACTGTTCAATATTGAAAATACATTATAAACTCAAGACTTCTGTCTTTCACAATTTGGGGTACGCTGGGGATTGAGTCCAGTATTTTGTATGCATAAAGTGCAAACTCTGCCACTGAATTTTTACTCTAACCCTTCAAGACACATGTTTGATTACATTTGTTCCATAGTTCATTAACTTTCAGCGCAATTTGGTATAGTAAATAAATAAAGTTTATATCTGTTTATTCTCTGCCTTCTCTTCTTGAAATATATGTATGGTTATTTTGTGGTGGTATTTTGGATGAAGAAACGAAAAGTTCCCACTTTGGTCAAAACTGCATTTAAGACTATTTTTTTCTTTGCTATTTTAATTAATTTTTATCATTTTATCTTCAAGTTTTTTTCACTCATTGCATCTATCAATTTTGTCTTCACAGTTTGTCATTGACATGGAATGTTACTATTTTGTGTATATGTGTTTGTGTTAGTTTAATTTGGCTAGTTTAACCAATTATGTGTTTGTCCTTTGTTTTGAATTATGCCCAACCTATTATGATAGTCACATCCATAAAGACAAATTCATACCTGGCTTCAAACGGCCTTAAGGAAAGAACCGTAGTATCTGATGAAGTCACAGTTGTCCCTAGTCTAAAGGAGGACCTGTGTAATCTTCAACTGTATGTGCACTTCCTAGCGAGATAACTACAAACAGTTTAAAATTCACTGATTAACTTAAATGTACACATTAGCAAGTGACATCAAAACAAAGCTTTGTAGCCCACCTGAAGCTAACTCCCTCGGTGTGTCTCCTCTTCTTGGAGACATCACTGGTTACTAACTGGCCATTCTCTCCTGTGCATTTGGTTTCTGGTTTTGGCAGAGACCTTGACCCACTCAAGTAACACAACTTAGAAAAGAGAATGTGGGTGATTTCAAGGCTTAGATGACCCGTCAGCATTAAACCAGACAGATGAAATGTTGTAATCTATTTGCAAAATTTGATGAAAGCAGAAAGGAACATTCTCAGATAATCAAGTATGGACCAATTCCAGACAGCCAGCTGAACTTGATTCTTTCAAAATGATTTATGTTAGCCAATTGTGCTCTAAAAATTTTTTTCTTGATCTACATTATACACACATATACATATATGATTTATTTGGTGTTTCTGTCCATTTTGATTTGTTATCCAATTATTTGGACTCAATTTTCTCTGATCATGTCTTCTATGAAAAAAATGATGTAATGTTTATTATACTTATTACACTTAATGATAAACTTTTCAGTAAATTAACCAATATAACAAATGATCAAAATGAAATGTTTAATTTAATACAACACATGAATTTACTTTTATGAGATTTTTTACATGTATAGAATTCTCCAAGATTTTGGCTTCTATCTAGGGCAATTTGCTTTCAACAAGAGACTAATTTGAATCCATTTTTCCCCTTTTAGATTATATTCAGGTCAAAATTCTTATGTAAGTCTCATGGGCATTTATGAGACATGAGAAAAAGAACAAATCTAATCACTTGTTTGTAGGCAAAAGGCTTAGATACATTTTTCTTATTTGATTAGTCTCTTTTGTATAAGAGATAAGTGTTTTTATTTCTCCTTCCAAGAAAAAATTATAAAATCTAATTCTAAACCAACTTTTGGGAGGTCAGATATACACTTCTAAATGGAATGGAATGCCTTCATCAATTGCAAATGTTTCCTAATTCCCCCGTCATGCCACAAGACATGCAATCCTCAGCTGGGGATAGATTATAAGGGTTAACATATCTTTTTAAGTTAATCAAGACTCAATTTGAGCTAACTCAATTCTTTACCCCCAATTTAATGCTTCCATTTTTTACCACTGACCTGAAAACATTTGATTTCATAGATGTCAATGGAGACAAAAACTCAAAGTACCAAAGAGTGGGTTTGCATTGCTATGGGTAACTTCTCAGCTGTTAAGCTGGTTGACACACGCCCATGTTTTAACACTCAAAATTTTATGCTTATGCAATTTTGACATCTTATTAATGTCACAATAGAATGATTTTATTTATTTTCTTAGCATATTATATGTTTTGAATTTCAGTTATTTTTTCTATAATTTCTTTTGAAATTTAAAAGCTTCACCTTTGTAAGTCTTCTACAAAGTCTTAGGCGCTATAACAAAACTATTCAGTTATGCATTTCTTGGTTTAGTCCAAGATGGAGAAATAATTTATAGCGCTTAAAACATGTGAGTTTGAAAACATTTAATTGCAGTTGCGTTAATTCAAAGTCAACAAGTACCAAATAAATTCATTACTCTGCATGGGTCAAAAAAATAAAATATATATTTTAAAGAAAACAAAATGTCTCTTGTTTTAGGAACAGAGAGAACCACTAAAGTCCAGCCCAGAAAATCACTTCCTCTTTGTTCTTTACCAGAAAAAATTAGACAAACTCAGAAATCAGTGCGCAGTGAAGAGTGCCTGGGACTGCACTGAAAAGAAGCAGAGCCACGGTGCTCACTGGATAAAATAAATCAAAACCCAGAAGTGGTCCAGCTTAGAATGAAGGAAGTTCAACATCAAATAATCGTCACATCCTGGAGACTTGTTTCAGGTTTTTGCTTCTTTATCTAAACAGGATTCATCAGGTTTGCCTTTTCTTAAGTAAGTTAGAATTAAGTTCTCAATTTAACTTGGAAAATACCAATAATTCATACTTTTAAAAGCACCCAGTAGCCTTTATTTTTATGTACAAATATCTTTATTTACTGCCTCTTCCTCTTCAGAGAAAAGTCCATTCTGCAGGATTCCAGTATATAATGTAACAGAAATTCACTGAACAGACCCTCCTCACTTTGTGGGCAGCTGCCGGCTCTAATCACTGACCGTTAAGCCTGCATTTGATCACTAATGCAGTAAAGCATTACTAATGACACAGAGGTATGACAAGATAAGACTAGTCACGTAATGAATGACTCCACAAAGTCAAAGTGGCAAAAGTAATTATAGAATCACATGGACCATTGGCCTCGAATTGCCATGGACAGCCCATTTCATGTTCAGCTGAAACAGCTCAGAGATAACCTTCTGTTCTGTAGAGGCGAAGGTTGACTCACACGTGTACGTCAGCTGACACATGCTTCTGTCTCTAGAACTAATTGTCCTACAGCCAATGTCTTCAGACTCATTTCCAAGAGCACTTAAACACTTCTCCACATTAGCTTCTGACTACATCATGAAACCATGTGGCTATTAGGGTAATTAGTTTAAAAATATTTTAGTAATCTTGTATCAGGTTACCAACTTCCTGTGTGTGTTCATAAAACTTCCCAGGAAGTCTCAACTTCTGCACGATAAATAACAAACGTGATTACAAGAACCCGGTGAACTGGAGTACGCCTGACTACAACCCAGGAAGAGATATTTAATCTGAACAAAGATGCTGATACAAAATTGGGTTTTAAATTAATGTTACTTTAAAAATTGTGTGAACTGATGAATAAAATGTGCCCATGATTCTATTAGACTTGATGTGGAAAAATTGGTTAATACCCAAAGGTCAGCTTTTCTCTCTGTGTGTGTGACAGCACCAGTTGCTCTACCATAACACTGAGCTACCAAGCTTACCAACCAAATGGATACTGTCATCTCCACCCAGATGGAAACTTTTCTCCACGGGCTGTTAATAGACAGTGTGGAGACGATGATAAAGCTGGGAATGTAGGCACGTATATCAACACACTTAGTGATGAGAGAGGGAGAAAAATTGAAATAACCACAAATTCTAAATAGACGTACTGGTCTGATAATCTTCATAGCAAATGCAATGCTTCAAAGTATCCCTAAACAGTAACCATTTGCTTGAGTTCTGGGTCCAAAATAGCATCGCTCTAATCTTATCAATTTGAGCCTGAGAAGAAAACCAAGCTCAGAGACATGCTTGCTCTTACAGTACATGAAATGCCAGCCATGGTTCAGGGTTGAAAAACAGTAAATGCCTTTTATTTATAAGCAGAAATTAATAGTAGGTACAAACGGGACATAATATAATCTGGACAAAACTTTTATAAAAGAAAGGAAAGTGCTGCAAAGGAAGGTGGCGGAGGAGGCAGTGCTGGATGTCCATGAAATCCTGAGACAGGAAAGCGAATGTGCATGGAGCATAGTCATTCCATAGTAGATAATATTCCCCACGTAATTCTGCTTCAAGCTTTTACAGGAAGAAGGCACTCATTTCTAATTTTACTTCACGTAGCTAGAAAACCAAAGGCAATTTTAGAGCCAGGGTTTAAAATGGACTAAACCTTGTAATGTGTATGCATTCGAGATACTTTACTACTTCTTTAGTTTTTTGCAAATTGTATTAACTACTTTTTTTTTAATGTGTGGCTGTACATGTGCATCTGTGCACTGCTTGCATTCAGTGCTGCCTAGGCCAGTAGAGGGCGTCAGATTCCCCGGCACTGGAGTTACGGATAAGCAACTGGGCTTTCTAGAAGGGCAATCAGGGCTCATAACTGCTAAGGCATCTCTGCAGCCTCTATCAGACTACTACATTTTCACAATAGACCAAAGTAATGATTCTACCAAACTCCAATTTGGTGAAACAATGAGATTCTATTGGAATTATTTACAGGAGCATTGTGCAAGGTTATGTATAAGAACAGGGGCAACTCAAGTGCAGCCCCATTATGGAAAAGCTCACTCTAACGCTGCGTCTCTGGAGCTCTCTGGCAGGCAGCTCATGGTCTGCGAATCGACTCTGCAGCTCAGCAGGGCAGTCTTCTCCTCCACAGTTCTTTACTGCTGTTATAACTTGCCAGAGCGGCCCTTGTGGGTCTTGTAAGTGTTAGCTTTCTCAGGCTAGTGGAGTTTGTTTACTCTCTCAGTCTCGTGAGGCTCCTGGAGGAAATGTTTCTGTTCAGAGGAACTTGCCCTACATCAATCAGTTGCTCAAGGAGCAGGGTATAGTTATCATTAATGTAGTTATTGACTAAAACTGTCTTTGCGTTTTCCTATCATAAAAGACATACCAATACCAACTAAATATTCTCTCACATCCCATTTAAAAACGTACAAGCCATTTATATTTCATCATTTTGATTATTATTGAAGAGTTTCTGGCATATTTCAATGCCATTGCTGCAGTGAAAGAGTTAACTGGAATGTGGGGAAAGCCATGTGTTAGCATAGCATGACATAATGAAGAGAAAATTCTGCTCTCGGGTGTTCTTCACACATAGAAGAAACTAAATTTTATGTGAATTTTGTAAAGTTTCTACACAGAAAAAGGAAGTGGATGTTTTTGAGATTCAAGTGCTATTTGTGGACATGGGAATGTATTTGAATTAACATTTACGATTTTGTTAAACAGTGAATATCGAGCAAGTTTTTCATCATTTAAAGGTTAAGATGCATTGTTGTAATCCTTCTAGCATTTCTAACTGGGTAGTAAATATTATAAATATACATTTAATCTCAAGCCGCAATTTAATTAGAAATATATAGCAGCTAAAACATAAATGCATTTATGTATGGGAACATACACATACATGCACACACATACACATTTCAAAGAGCTCCATAGTAAAAATTTTAAAACCTGATTATAAGATAATTGGCAATATGAGTAGTTGGAAGTTAACAATGGCTTTGCCTGAACACGAAACACTTAAACATTAATGATGGTAGAAAGCTAATTAGTAAAATTTAATTGGACGTATGCAAAATGGTGTAATGAGAAGAGTTCAAGCATATTTAATTTTTAATACAAACTCAAACTCTGAAGTAAAAAAAGGCAACTAAAGACAATCATGTAAATCATTGTAAAATGGGTGAGTGACATCTTTCAAAGGCTACTGTATTAACCCTCAGAATGAGTTGATGTTGCAAATTAAATACAGAAATAAATGCTCTCATGGACATTACATGCAATTATTTAAACTGCTTGAGGATAAAAAATGGAAATGGAATAGCAGACAAAATGATATGGAAAAATGATCCCGCAGAATACAGTGTGAAAATGAATTGAATTTTATTATATGCAGATAAGCAGCCCCAGAAGGCCAGAGAAACCTGGAGAGCAGCAGACTTAAAAGGAGATCTTCGGGGATAGTGCTAATGTCACTGAACCTGATAGCATAGCAAAGTGATACATGAGTCAAAAAGGGCACTGCCATTCAGAGCATATATGTTACAGAGAAGCTAATCCTTCCTATCCGTACACACGATACGGAAACCACACCCAGAGCATAATGCTCACTAAATAGAATAGCCTTCTGATCACTGGCGAAACCTTAAATCCTAATGCCCAAAGCCTAGAGTTTGAAACTCGCCTCTGGAACGAGTTCAAGGTCCTGCCTCCAACAAACAACAGGATGATCAAAACTGATGATGGAAATGACCACGGTTGAAATGACCAATGTGTCCTGAGCTCACATTCATCCTGCCGGGTGTTGAGTAAGTAAAATTGTTTACAACTTAGGCCATGTTTACCAGAAGGTGAAACAGCTGTATGTTCTCTCCTGAAAGTTCCTTGGTGATAAGGCTTGGGAAAGAGCTCTGTCAGTGAAATGACTGTCTCTCAAGCAAGAAGTCCTGAGTTTAGATCCTCAGCCTTGGGGGAGAGCGGGTAGAAACAGCACCTGAGGTTTTTCAGGCAGCTGATCTAATAAATTGTTGCTGTTCAGGCTCAGTTAGTGTCTTAGTTAGGGTTTTACTGCTGTGAACAGACACCATGATCAAGGCAACTCTTATAAAGACAACATTTAATTGGGGCTGGCTTACAGGTTCAGAGGTTCAGTCAAGGTGGGGGAACATGGCTACATCTGGGCAGGCATAGCGCAGAAAGAGCTAAGAGTTCTACAGCTTCATCTGAAGGCTGCTTGTAGAATACTGGCTTCCAGGCAGCTAGAATGAGGGTCTAACAGCCCACAACCACAGTGACACACCTACTCCAACAAGGCCACATCTACTCCAACAGAACCACACCTTCTAATAGTGCCACTCCCTGGGCTGAGCATATACAAAGCATAACAGTGAGATACATTGTCTCAATAGAAGGAGGGTGATAGGAGAAAACCTTATATGTTAACCTCTGGACTACATGCACACACACACACACACACACACACACACACACACACACACACACAGAGAGAGAGAGAGAGAGAGAGAGAGAGAGAGAACATTTAGAAACAACATAAATTCAAATATGATAAATGATAATAAAGTCATTAACAACATGGAAGGGGCAACTTAAGGGATTTGCTTGCATAGCTTGTAAAATGATATTTCCTATACTTTTGTTTCGACCCTCTTTAGAGCCCAGGAAATAGAAACCCAGTATTTGTTTGATAAGGGCATGGCATGCTGGTGCTGGAGAGATGGCTCAGTACTTGCTCCTCTTGCAGAGGACCTAGATTAAGATCCTAGCACACACAGCATGGTTCACAACTATCTGCTAACTGCAGTCCTTTGGAATCTGGTACCCTCTTCTGGTCTCCGCAGGTACCAGGCATCCAAACAGTGCACATACATACGCAAGTCCTTGTACACATACAATACTCTTTAAAGAAAGATATGAAGTGCTATCAACAATTTTTCCTCCTTGTGTACAGGTTTGTACCAAGAACATTTGTGAGAGCAAGACAGATTTTTGTGGCTGGATTGGGTATCTACTCTAAAAATACTGCATAGGAAAGCTGGCTGTAACCAGGGCATAGCTTAGAGAGGAAGTACAAGATGTCGGGTAGGTGTCTATTGTAGCTCTCGCAGGCAAAAGGCAACACTAAGAATACTACTGAATGGTCTCCATGGTGTTCTCCTGTTTCATATCATGATCGTTCCTGGGATGGAATGACCATTTACTTTATAGCTGAAAAGATTCTGACTTTCTGGACCCTGAATCAAATATAGGCCCTGAGTGGAGATTTGTGGCTTCTGTGACCCTGGCTTTTAAACAAAGAACTAACCCTCTTGGGTTTCCAGTATCTGCCTTCCTTTCTTCTCCTGATTGGGAAAACTCATATCAGAGAAAGACACATTGCCTAGACCCCTTACACACACACACACACACACACACACACACACACACACACACACCAATACACTGAGATCAAACAAAGCATGTAAAGGAAGGTTTTTTTTTTTTTTGTTTTTTGTTTTTTTTTTTTTGTAAAAAGTAGGAAATTGTTGACATCTTTTAGAAATATTCTTGTTTCTAAAAGGTTTTAGTGTCCATGTGTGACTGAGGTCATAATAGTTTTGAAAGATTTATTTTCTGAATGTCTCAGAAATTGGATACCTAATTTTTCAAGTGCCGCTGCCTTAAAGTGACTGTAGTTGACAGTTTGAGCATGAGACATGTTGCTCAGAGCTGCCTCGACATATTCCTTTCACGCTACTTTAAAGGAAAGCAAAACTATTCCCAAAGACCCGATACCTCTGTCCATGTGAAACCTCACTTCACAAATCCTCAGATCTGATTCACTTGGTCTGTGCTGGACACTTAAACAGTCTCAGAGTAGCAAAATATCGGATTGATTGTAGTCCTGCGATATGGAATACATGTTTTTTTTTTTTTGTTTTTTTTTTTTTGTTTTTTTTTTTTGAGATCCACGAACAACTAGTTAAGGTCTACAACTGCACGCCGTCATGTTCAAAGTAGCTACCACGTACTTCCTCAGTTTCATCATCTCAGTAAGTTTCTGGATGAACACTTTCAGACTGACCTCAGCTTGATGGAGTTTGGAATTCTGGTGAGTCGCCCCCAAATTCTGCGTCCGTCGCTCTGTGAGATCAGCATGTGTTTATTTGTCTTCTCCCTTCTTAAAAATGTTTCCAATAGAAATACGGCAGCTCCACGAGGCTGTGAGAGCCTTCCATGCTTAAATGGTCATGACAGAAAGGAAAACAAGATACTGTGTTTACCATTGGTGATTTCCAAATTGTTGTGTCTTCCAGATGGTGTACAGAGGTTAAATTACTACAATAAATGCCATTTGAAAATGGTTTTTTTTGTTTTTTTTTTTGCTTTCCAAAGGCATCGAATTTAAAATGTTAGTTTCATGGAATTTCAGCGTAACCCACACTTTGGGGTTGGGGGGGGACATCACAAAGGGTTTTCATGTATTGTTATCTTGAAACCCTGCAATGTTAACTGACCACCAGCGCTGTTGTCTGGGGATATAATGTGTTCCAGCTGTCCTGTTGCTACCTCCTTGTTTCTCTTAGATGAGCCACCACTTGCTTTTCGGTTTAACTGAACAGTCAAATCAGTGTTGACTGTGTTGCTAGAGTACACTTAGTTTATGTCACAGAGTCTCCATATCAATTAGAAACCAAAGTTTGTTCTTCAAAGTGATTGCCATCAAGGCCTGGAGAAGACTGTTAGCCACCAGCAAACTGCAGAGGGGTAAAAGTTCTTTTTGGAAGTTCCCTGCATTGTTAATTAGCCAAGCTAAGTCACTACTTTATTATCAATGCAAAAATGGAACACTAGCAAATACTGTTGAATGCATGCTATATGGGATAGGCTAGAGACAATAGCCCAACAAATCCCCACACGTCTATGGCAATTTCAACATGTGACCACAAGGGCAGACCTCTCCATACTTCATACTGGTTGTTAAATATATCATCTTAAGGCTTTCACAGATTTAATAAAACCTCCATCAGATCATGGTGCCGTTGCAGTCCCAAACAATCAAGCTTTAAGGACTTGTGAGGCCTCACCTGGATTTGCACAGCCCTGGAGCCAGATGGAGTTTTTATTAAATCTGATCTCACACTTTGGAAATACCTGAGGAGTCAAGTGAATGAGCAACTGGAGCCCCTACGCGGTGGGCATATCCAATCGGCCAGCCTCACGGGCATCCTTCAGTGCTGCCTGCCTGTTGGATGGTGCAATGTTTATGTAGCATTCTTACAGAAGGATTCATTTAGCATTAACTTAATTGAATAAACACAAAGTTGCATAGTTTATGGATCAAAATAGTTTTTTCCTGCTTGGGCTGCAGTCTAACATTTCCTTTCTTCTTAAGGGAATATGGTTAAAACGCCATATTGTTATAATCAGAATTTTATCTTTTAGTCAGTCCAGTACATTCCCATGGCAGGATTTTATGATAAGCCATATGTATACTTACTAGTAGAGGCAACCTTTTCATCGAGGCAACAGATATATGTGTGTGCATATGTGTAATTTATTTTGCTTAACTTTTTTTTTCTAACAGAAATGGCTAAGTCCGATAGAAGAAATACATTGTGGCAATTACACTAAGATCTTGTTAATGTTCCCAAGAAAAGAAAACAATGTAGTGGTTTAGAATTTGTTAATGAGATGGGTTAAGGAAAAAAGTATACACTGAGAAGCTGCAGCAGCTGGGTTAGGGTCCAGGAAAATCAGTTCTCACGGTGCTTCACCATTTAAAAACCACCAGGATTCCCTGTTGCCTAGTGATATTAAGCTTGAGCTTCTTTGCGTGTGTTTCTAGAGATTGTGTAGTCTGGCTCCATCCTAACTGCCCATCCTGATTAACCCTGCTCATTACTACATGTCCTCTAGTCAGGACCAATGAGCAGTGATAATCACGCCCCGTGGGCTCCGCATACGGCCTCACACCTCATTTGCTGGGAGCGTGACGGTCTTTGCACCTGCTGTTCTCTCTATATTGAATCCCCAATATTTTGTGCCTGCCAGTTTAAATTTCAGCGGTTTTAAAAGGTACTGTGGAAGATACAGCAGCCCCTGAGAAGCAAACTGTCTTTGTTGGATCCTCTAGTGAGCTTCCACTTGTGTGGTGGGTGACAAGCTCCTCTCTCCACAGATGTATCTATGTCCCGATCTCCAGAAGGAATCCCCCCCCCTGCCCCTTTCCTTTTAAAGCATGTATTTTTACTTTGTGATTTTTCACATTGTAATTGTTTCAAGACGGGGTCTCACTCTGTAGCTCTGACTATCCAGGAACTCACTATGTAGATCAGGCTGGCCAGAAATAACAGAGATCCACCTGCCTCTGCCTCCCAGATGCTGGGAGTAAAGGTGTGTGTTACCATGCTCACCTCTTCTCTCTCTCTCTCTCTCTCTCTCTCTCTCTCTCTCTCTCTCTCTCTCTCTC
>JANHMN010000001.1:82958979-83002294 GCA_030674055.1 Rhabdomys pumilio
CTCTCTCTCTCTCTCTCTCTCTCTCTCTCTCTCTCTCTCTCTCTCTCATCGCAGATGAAATGAAATGAAGCAGTTAATGACAAGTGGGATGGGAAAGGCATCTGGCAGCTTTGCAAGGTACTGGCTGCCCTCTGCTCGTGAGCGAGACACCTTGCTTTCATTTTGCTCAGCTCTTCAAAGCAAAATGGCAATAGCATTAGCAGATCAGGCCTGGGGCCTTCCGGAGACTCTGTCCTGAAACTTGGTGTTTCCTTGCAGTTGGACTCATTTGTGCTAAGTGCCTTGGTCTGTTCATATATCAGAAGAGGAATTTGGGGATTTGGATGACACTAACTCCCAGGCTGGGGGAGGTTTGTGGGGTTAGATTGTACGTGAAGGAGAATCAGCCATTTTTTTAAGGCCTGCCTCCTTGAAGCTGGAGGGAGAGGTTAGGGAGCCAGGTCTCATTAGGGAGAAGGTGCTTTACATTCTCAAGGCAGACCTTTACCAGGGCACTTTGTCCTTTTGCCTGGGGGAAGATGAGTTTTCTAAATGACTTAACTAACTTCTTTTTTGGCATACTCTGGCCTTTGGTTCACTTCCAGGTACCAGAAAGAATGTAAATATGGAATGAATCAACTTTTTCCACATTTTTCTCTAGCAGTTCTTTTATGAAGACCAGATTTTCCATAGAGGAAATTAAAAAATACATAAAACTGGGAGGCCGCGGTGTTGTTGAGAACGGTCTCATTTTCCACGTCACTTTGTGACTGGCAGCGCACACTGTATTCAAATGGCATTAGTACAGAGTGTGGAGTTTGTTTCAATTAGCTTCCTTTTTGCTCAAGAAGAGGAATTACCATAAATCCCTGGAATGACAGTTGACTCACGGAGGGGCTGGTGTCACTGCGTTAGAAAAATTTTTAGAGCTAAAAAATATAACTATACCTAGTTATAAAGATGATTAAGCTCTGATCTAATGCATTTGATATGGGCCTCTGGCCTAAGTGAGTAGCGAGAGAAGGGCAGTGATAGAATTCATTCCAAATGATAGACAACTTCTCCTTTCACAGTAAATGTGGGCAGAACAATTTCTTTTCCATTTTAAAGCATTTCTCTTCATAAAACACAAGAATTTTCATAAGCATCCCACTGGGATTTTTTTCCCCATTTGGATCCTATTCTTCCAAATGATTTGAACTATTCTAGAGCATCAGAAAACATCTGAAAATTCGATATTTTGGTAAAGACAATTGATAAGGACAGCTTTTAAAAAAAAGAAGAAGATGAAGAAAAGAAAAAAAAAGGAGCCAGAATGTTACACAAAATGGTATCTGAATTGCCATCTAAATGGAAACAGACACACAGAGACGCTGTAAATACGAGTCCAGACCGTCACTCCTTAGCGCTCTTCTGCTCTGCATCTTCAGATGGCTCGGCGAGCTACAGATCTTGTGAAGCATAGTCTGTTTTGTATGCTGAAGGCAAGTTCGAGTTGCTTGCCTTTCTGCTGTGACACTACAAGCCTAACCTTTATTGTCGGGGTCTCTGCTGGATTTTCTAACGGCAGATGACTGGGAATGCATGGAAATAGCACGCGTTTCTCCAGCTTCCTTTATTTTTCCCTCAGGAGGAGCAGCTGTCAGGTCAGCCCCCCATTGCAGAACTTGAAGCCATCAAGAGCAGGGATATATTTGCTTCATTCTAAGGGCAGGTTTTCTGCCGACTCGGAAGATCACATAAATACCTTCAGGCCAGCGTGTCTAAGTCATCAGTGAGTGACCTCTTGACAAGCTGAAACCACAAAATGGGACTTATGGAGCCTGTGAAGCGGGCTGCCCAGCTCCAGGTTCAGCTAAAGCAATCAACAGGCAGGGAAAAGCTCATTCATGTTCACATATTTTTCTATATGGTTGGAAACTAATTCCAGAGAGTAATAGTAGCATAAAAAATGCATCCATATAACTTTTATAACCCGGTTACTTCAAGTGCTTTGCAAATAAAATCTGGAATCTGATAGAATTGGTTTCATAGCCTGAGTCCCTATTAATTATAGTTAGATGGTATTGGAAAGGAGAGCTTGGAGCTCACTCAGTAGGCCAGGCCTGCTAACCAGGGAGCCCCAGAGATCCATCTGTCTCATCTCTCCAGTGTTGGAATTGCATCTGCTCTTCATACCTAGCCTTTTGCATGAGCGCTGGGGGTCAGACTCAGGTCCTGATGCTTATGGAACAAGCACTTTACCGATTGGGCTGTCTCCAGAGTCCCATTTGCGGTTTGTAAGAGTGTTGATCCTCTCCTGGTTTTTTCTCAATTACAGACTCTTACATTTACTTATTGTTGGACCGTCCACTTTGCATTTACTTCTTGAACAAATCTGATGAAGTTGGTCTTCGAATTATTGCCCTCCCGACGAAACTGAAGCTGATGGGTACAATATCTCGCCAAAAGTCAAGCTAATAGGTCAGGGGGGGTTGAGTTGTCTTCCAGAAATTTACATGTTGGAAAATAAATTCACAAGTTCATAGGGAAATGGTATTTGGAGATGGGGCTTTTGTGAAGTAATTAGGATTAGATGAAGTCATGAGGGTGGAGCCCTCCCAACACAGAATTAGTGACTCTATAGGAAGAGGCAATGAATGTGTAAAATCTACGGTAAAGCTCATCGAGATGTAGACACTCTGGGTCTGGCTAATTTTATTGTGGGATGGTTTTGTTGTTGGTGATTTTTGGTGTTTTTTTTTTTTTTTTTAATAAGTTCTTCCTAGGAAGGTTAATTATAAAATCTAAAAAGAGAAAGAGACGTGAGTTGGCAGGCTTGCTTTCTCTTCTCAAGCGATGCTCTCCTATGTCAGAATGTAGCACAAGGCCTTTCTCGAAGTCTAGTCAGATGCTGGGACAAACACGTAGACTTTTAGTCTCCAGATTTAAGAACCAAACACATCTATTTTTTTGTAAATTTTCTCGTCTGGGTAATTTAGTTTGAGCAACAGAAAATGGACTAAGACATAAGAAATAGCCTGCCCATGTGGCCACAATCTATGTTCTTCACTGAGGATAGCATGAAGAATCTGTGAGTTGCCAGGAGCTCTACTGATTGTATCTTTCTATCAAAGGTCTGACAGACTGTAAAACTGCATTTGTTAAGTAGTACCTTATACTTTAGGGTTTGGAGCCTTTACTCATTTATCCAAAAGACAGTTAATAAAAGCTTCTGTGGGTTGAATATCCTGCTAGGTGGTAGGAATGTCTTTGTGACAAACTGAGTTTTTCCCCTTAAGAACCTTCCTGTCAGTCTTCTACCTTCTGTGCTTTGGGATGAGAGCCCAGAGGACAGGGATGTAGCCCTGAGCAGGAGACTCCGAGCCAAGGCCACAGAAGAGGTAATGACTCAATTAGTTTTCAGAACACCTGGGAATCTACCACCTATTTAAGGTAGAATAGTCCTGATAGAGGACCCAAAACCACCTGCTTGCTGGCATCTTGGCCTTCACCCAGAGATATTCATGGCAGATCCATGGAGCTGTAAGATAATATCTCTGTATGTTTTATGGCACAAAAATCTATATCAACTATAGTAAACTGACGCAAGTCAAAGATTGTTTGAAAGTTTTGATATGATGAGATTTATTGTTTTCATGACCCTTCCTGTGCTGTGAGGGAGAGCTTACACATCGAGAAGCAAAGCTGAAAGGAAAGATCTGAAGTCAGAGATATCATTGCAAAGGCACCAGAGGAAGGTCAGAGTCTACTCTCAGCTGGATGACGTGGGTTTGATGCTTGCTTTTGACAGCACCAGTGGAACAAATGTCTTAGAGGTAG
The DNA here is from genome assembly GCA_030674055.1 of Rhabdomys pumilio. Lineage (NCBI taxonomy): Eukaryota > Metazoa > Chordata > Mammalia > Rodentia > Muridae > Rhabdomys > Rhabdomys pumilio. The sequence continues at coordinate 82,962,781 of JANHMN010000001.1, forward strand.
AGAAAAAGACCCAGACCGGAGCACATTCACACTTTGGAATAGTGGGAAATAGGTGCAGACTGGTTGACGGAGAGAATGTTGTTCTGAAGGATGAATGGGAAAATGTTGATGGTAGGATCAAAAGGTTCCATTGCTTCTGGTAGCACTGGGGAAGGATTCTGGTGATGGTGGTTGTGGTGGTGGTGGTGGAAATGATGGAGACAATTTTTAGTTGTGGTTCCCCCTTCCCCATATTTTGGTCAAGGTGGTGCACAGAAGTTAACTATGACAGAGGAGATGGATGGCTATGAGATATCTCTAATCTCCTTCTTGTACCATAGGCCACAAAGAAAGAGCATCTCCTTTTATCAGAAACTAACTTCACAAATTAACAGGCACACATGTCCTACAAAACCTCCCCATTCCACTCAGTAATGTGTCCCTCCAAGATCACAACTAGATCAAGTCAAGGCTATTGTCTTAAGACTACCAGCTCTGAGAGTAGTAGCACCATGTAACAACACACACCCATCTGTGAAGGAGAGAGTTTAGCTCCTTCCCTGCAGGTGGGACAGGGCATTGCAGGGCAGGAATGAGGAGAGGAGGGGCATAGTAGATGGGTGGGAGGCAGCGCCATCTGGAGGACAGAAGAGTGTATTGCTGGACCTTTGTGAGGAAAAGGTTTCTCAGCTCCCCCAAGCACATGGGGTTCCTAAGGAGAATGTCTCCGTCTGGGTCATGGAGGACTAGATGGTATTTCTTTTTATTTTTGTTGTACTTACACTTTGAAGTATGTGTTTATATGAGCCTCTTTAGAGGAAAAGATGAGAAAACACAGGAGAGCTGGAGGAATACATGTTCCTCCTGGGTTTAGAAGATGTTCTGGCCACTTAGTGCAACAGAGAGAACCAGTTCTTCAACGTAGGGAGATGAGAAGACACAGGACTTGATCCAAAACTTCCAGAGAACTGGGAAACCTCTAAGGGAGGGATACCCTAAAAAAGAATGTGCAGCTTGCTAGGGTTAGAGTCTGCTCAATATCAAAGGAAATGTTTCTCATCTTTAAAAAAATGTATAAAGAGAGTCTGTAATCCCCAGTGCCTTAAATTTATGCTTTCCAAATGTGGACATGTATTCCTCCATGTGCTTGATATCTTTTTAATAGACTACAAATATTTGAAATGTGTAAATATCGTGGGAGGATGAGCATTTTAAGCGTGTGTGTGTGTGGGGGGGTTGGAACTATATTGGGGGTCAGGGTTAGGATGTCACTGAGATAGATGAGAGGTCCCAGAAGTGCAAATTGCTGTGCTAGTCTGCACTCTTACAGCTGATAAAATGGAAATGTTCTTGGATTTGAACTCTCCAAAGTCAGCAAAACAGAAACAGGAAGTATCTTTACTCATTGTGTGCTGTCTTTGAATGTTGTCTGCCTGGGGAGAGGAGAGAAGAACCATATCATTCTTCTTTCTGTGGAGACCTGTCTCCTGAAAAAAAGTGGGGTCACGTATATTTTGGCTATGCCCCCAGTGATTCTGATATATTCTTCTGAGCTTTCATCCCAATCCTTCCCTGAGGAGCATCAGTGAGTTTAATGCCACATACTGACATGGTCAGAAAAGACTGCTCATTCCAAATACAAGTGGTGTGCTCCCAGTCATAATTCAGGGTTTCTTTTGTGGTTTGTTTAATGGATTTTCTTGTTCAGACACATCTTTGTTCTTCAGGCACAAAATGGGAAGACAGTTCGCTGTGCCATGTTTTGGTCATGGTATAATGATATATTAATATAGTGAGCCACTTACACAGAAAGCCTTCAGTAAATGTCAATTTACCTCCTTGTCATACCACCAGCTGACAGTGAGTTGGTTATCTCTATTCATAATGCACATTTGGATTTTAATCCATTTATATACATATTAAAAAAATTTAGGATCAGAATGTAGGCACCAGAGTCTTAGCTGTCAGTATATTGTGTGTGTGTGTGTGTGGGGGGGTGGTCATCAGGTTTCCTTGGTGAAGGACAGGATGGCACAGTGGTGAGAACTGCTACCCAGAGCCTGTCTGACCAGGTTTGAATCCAGGCCCTACTGGCCTTCCAAGTGCCGAGTTCTGGTGAGACTCTTCACTCTTTTGTGCCTTGATTTCCTCACTTCTCTGTGGGAAGAATGGGCATCTTTGTTCTAAGGATCATGTGAGTGACATGTATAAAGCATGTAAAGGCTTTGACCCTAGCTACTGTTACCATTCCCAGTCAGCCACTCGTAACACATTTAAAGCAACGGTCAATAAATGTTAACTATAGTAACCATCATTATGTGTTCTGTCAAATAGAGCCAGATGGCTCTTATGAAGAGCGCTTTCCCTCCCATAGATGATCAAGGTTTGATTCCCAGCACCAAATGACAGCTAGTAACCATTTATAAACTCATTTCTATAGGATAAGACATGTGCTCTGGCCTCTGCAGGCACTAAGCACACAAGTGATTTTTAAATAGATATGACATGAAACAGATCAAACAGATAGGGCAGACAAACAGGCACATGAAAATAAATTAATGAATCTTTAAATAAAAACTGATAAAACTAGATTCCAATTTTTGGAAATTAATTCCAGATTCATAAATCTTCCTGGACCGGAAGTAGAAATTATCAGCAGTAATGACAACAGGCAACAAGAGTCTGCGCAAGGTGATGGCTAATTTACAGTACTCAGAGACATTAACATACCCTCTGGTATGTTCACCAATCAGGTCTCTGTTTCTTAAATACTATGACTAACGTTTTAGAAATTGCTGGCCCAAGGACACAGTCTGTCCATAGACACTTTTTGTTTAGTCAAAATGTAATTAGAAATAAGTGCATTGGTTTCTGATGTTTAAAATTGGGGCTGTTTCTTGGGGATTCTCGACTTTCTGAGTCTCAAATAGGTCTGGATGACAACTGCATAGGACTGCTCATATCAGATCAACAGTTTGCTTTTCATTTTCCACAGACCCCACGACTCCCTATTATATGGTAGTTCTCATGCTTTACTCAGTAGTATTGTTGCTCAATCTATGTATGTCTTTGAATTTCAATTTCTATTGTATACTGATGTAAAAAAATGTACTGTGATATAGAACAAGGAGTATAAATAATCAGGAAACTGATGTTGTTAGTCTAGACTTGACTCAGCCTACAGATTTTATTTATTTATTTATTTACCTTGGGCTGTCATTGGTGTCTCCAAATACAACAAGTGCCTGTATCTCATTCATGCCACTTTGACACCTGGTACTGGCAATTACTACTAAATATTGTTCATCATAGATTGGAAATCGTGAAGAACTGGCACCAACAATAGTAATTTAGGCTACCACAGTTACACAGAAACATTTAAATTAAGTCATTGTAATATAATAAATCTAGGAAAAATAGATTTCTTGAATAAGCAAGAATAAAACAAAGATATTGGAAACTGACATAGGTCCATCTTTCAAAATCAGACATTTGAGAAATTAGGCATAGTTAGAATTTGAATCTAAATTGTCCCCCATAGACTCATGTTTTGAATACTAGCAGGTGACACTACTTTGGGGACCATGCATCTTTTAAAAGGTGAATCCTAGTTGGCAGGTGTAGTTCAGTGGACGTCTTTGGTGTCAGTCCCACACTTTGCTTCCTGATTTACCATGATGCGAAGAGCCTCTGTCACAGATTTCTATTTCCATAAATACCACCATGCCTTCCTCATCACCATGGATGAAAATCCTTTAGATCTGTGAGTCGAAATAAATATTTCTCCTCATAAGTTGCTTCTATCATACACAATGTCAGAGTGATGCAAAAATAATTAATATAAAAATTGATGGCAGAGAAGTGAAATTATTTTTTATTAAACCTAGTCACATACTTTTAAAACTTTTGGAATGAGATGGCAGGAGAAATCTGAAAGACTATGGAGATACTTTCTAGAAGAGCATTAAAATGCCATATGCAGATTTTACTGCGTTACTCTGGTGGGAATTCAGAAGACCAGAAAGCCAATAGAAGGGCAAATATTAAGGCCTGTACTCAGGTTTCAAGTGGGACTCTGGGACGCAGAGTAGTGACTAGTCCTGTTACAGTCTGGCAAAGACTCTGGCTATATTTTGCTTGTGTTTTGAAATTTTGAGTGAGTCTGAATAAAAAGTACCATGGCCCAGGTAATTGGGAAGAAGAGATTTAAAGATAGCACGGCCAGTAGATTGTGGCATGGCTACTACTAGCTCTGCTTAGGCAGGTTTACAGTGAGAACCAGAAGCAAAAGACTGAAGCAGAAACAAGTGAAAAGTTTCAGTTTGGCCAGAAAAGGAGTATGTAAAGTCACAGACAATACAATGTACAGACAGAGTTGCCATAGTTAATCAAAAAATTAGCACAGTTTAAGAAAAAGGAAGCCACACAGTTTGTACTGGGACAATATCAAAGGTGCCCAAGGGTGAGATCCCAATGGTCAAAGGCTCTAGGACTTGTACTCACTTGAAAGGCTTTCTTTTAAAAAGATTGTGTCTTAATTGAGTCTCTTGGCATATCACTGGAGAATTAAGCATGCTGGTAAGTGTTTCCCTAAGTTCACTCCACCCTGGACACTCAGGGACCTCTGCAGCTTTGTCCAAAGGTGCCTTTCTACTTTTCAAGCCAGCAGAAGAACTGGGTACCATCAATGCTGTGCTGGTTCTGCAAGAATAAAGAATGCAAGAGATCTGGAAGTCATTGAGACTTGCTTACATTCATATCTTCAAAGGAAAGTCTGAGAGGGCATATAGAGTGTAGCAGGGTCATAGTCTTTGCAGAGAGCCCCTGAATGGGCTATGTGTGAAGCTGTGGTTATGAATCCAAAGTTATGATGAGGCCCTCAGGATGTTGCAGATGACAGCAACATGGGAAATCTTCTGAGGAGAAGTGTAGGCTCTGTGCCAACTTGGCCCAAGAAAGAGGCCACACAGTAGGGCAATAGGCTGCCCTAACACAGTGGTACTTAAATAATGACATGAGTACCATAGATGCCAGACAAAGAGCTATAGGATATAATATTTGCCCTGCTTGGCTTTATCTTTTCTTGGCTTTAATCCCTGCTTGGCTCCAGTCTTCTCTGATGCCCTCGCACTCCTCTCTTTTGAAGTGGGGGCTGTGTACTGGTGTCTCTGTAATTTGGAAGTATGTGACTTGGTCTTTATTTTTCAGGAGCTCACAGGTAGGAGTTTGTCTTGAGTCTCAGAAGAGACTTTTGACTTTGAACCTTTGAATAATGTTGAAACAGTTAACACTCCGGGGACTCTTGAAATTGGACTAGATGCATTTTGCATTATAAGATGGCCATGAGCCTTTAGGGTCTAGGGGAAGATGCTGGTTTGAATCTGAAATGTCTCTCACACACTTGTGTTTGAATGCTTGTTTCCCAGAAGGTACTGTTATTTCGAGAGACGTGGAGACTTTAAAATAGAATATTTAGAAATGGTTGCCAGAAGTGTACTATTAAGGGGTTGTTTTGAAAGGTCATACCTAGTCCCTGGTTCCAGCCCTGTTCCCTGGTTGCTGGTCTTCCACGTTATGATAGGCCTGTGGCACATGCTTCTGCTGCTGTGCCATTAGGGCTGCCATGCCTCCCCCACCACCATGGAAGAAGCCATGAGCCAAAATAAATATTTTCTCTCATAATTTGTTTCTGTCGTATATTTTGTCACAGTTAAGCAAAAGTAACTAACACAGGCATTAAGTTTCTCCATTTGGATTAGAAGAAATGAATCTGAGATTCCATATAGCTAGATTTCTGTACATATAAGGAATGGAGAATTATTTTAATCTTACATACTGTTGTTTTGACTCCCATAAGATTTTCATCCTAGTTATGGTACCTTCTTGTGAAGCAAGGCATGGGATTTAAAAAAAAGAAAGAAGGTTGTTTTTTATTCAGAACTTCTAGTGCTCTGAAGATATGTTAAACATTATAAAGTCAGGGATATGTGTCAAGTGTGCCTAGGTAAGAGATGTGCCTTCTAGAAGCAGGAAATGGCCCATTGATGTCAGAATGAAAAGGTTTCCTTGTTTCCCTGAACAATAGAGGATGCAGGAACTCCATATTTGCTCAAGGCTTCTAGAGAGCAACTTGTCAGTGTGTACAGCTCACCAGGGCACAGCACATTGCAAATGGCAAGGCACGCTTCCTTATCAGCAGAGTGGTATGCTAATGCAACTGTCACATTAAATATTTGCTGCTGTGGCTCAGTTAATGACTGTCATAAAAGCATGGCAATAGCTAGCATTTTAAGTGTTTGTGGTACGCAATGTACTTCTTGCTATTGTAAATAGGCCACACATTTAGAACTAATTACATGCAAGCTATGATAGCAGGTTTATATTTTACAACTATCTGAGCTGTGATCAGCGCTTGTAATCACAAAGCAAGGAAAGAAAATAAGCAGTGACAGTGGCACCTCCGTGTTGAGAAGCGTCTTGTTTTGACATGTTATAAAGGAGTGAGTGTTGTTCATAGAAATGAAGGCACTTTGTCAGAAGCAGACAACAGAACAAAATGGCCTCCATTAGGCTTTTATACCATGTTTACACCATGTATATTTTTTCCTCTATAACTGTATCCATCCCACTAAGCACACCAAATACTATATTTTCTTTGACCATTTGTGCGGGTATGTGAATAAAGAAAAAAATTGCTATGTTTTTTTTTTTTTTTTTTAGCTTTAGAAACACATTTTTAATTGCTTTTGGCTGAAGTACAGTTACAAACTGTTTATCACATGTACCAATTTATGGCATACATGTGTTTATACACATACAATAGCATACAGTCTATAAAGGAAATAGACCATTTCAATCCCTCCAAGCTCAGCAATGATTCTTACTTGTGTAACAGTACTGAGAATTTTTCAAAGCTGGGCTCCATGTCTAAGATGAAAACTCAGAGATTTCTGAAAAGATTTTATAGACCCAAGAGTCTTATTCTGTAGTCAATTAGTAGAGTTCACAGAGATAGAGCGAAAGAAAAAAACCCACAAATTCCCTAAATTGCAGCAAATTTTTGTATATATGCCCTGTCTTTTTCTCTCCTCTCCTCTCCTCTCCTCTCCTCTCCTCTCCTCTCCTCTCCTCTCCTCTCCTCTCCTCTCCTCTCCTCTCCTCTCCTCTCCTCTCCTCCCCTCCCCTCCCCTCCCCTCCCCTCCCCCTCCTCCTCCCCCTCCTCTCCCCTCCCCTCCCCTCCCCTTCCCCCTCCTCTTCTCTTCTCTCTTCCTCTCTTTCCTTTCTCCCCTCTCAAAAGAAAGGCAGTCAGGGCTTATTTTGGAGCCAAAGAAAGAATAGTAAGTACTGTAAGTAGAGACCTTAGCCGGGTGTGGTGAATACACCTTTGAGTTCAAGGCCAGACTGTTCTATACAGAGAGAGATCCAAGAGAGTCAGCGCTACACAGAGAAACCCAGTCTCAAGAAACCAAACCAACAAACCACCACCACCACCACCACCACCATGAACAACAACAGCAAAAATGAGAGGGAGAGAGAATGAGAGAGAGAGAGAGAGAGAGAGAGAGAGAGAGAGAGAGAGACAGAGACAGAGACAGAGACAGAGACAGAGACACAGTGACAGACTCACTTAGAAGCAATGAAGAAATGATTCTCAGGGATTCATCTAAGAGTAGTCTGACAGGTGCCAATACAAAAATGGGCTTGTGCAAGAATCTCTGCGGAGCTCCTGTTGGTGTTACCTAGTAGTTGTTTGTGTCAAGATGAAGCTGAATACCTTCTTCTCAGCCACCAGGTGTCAGAATCTCATTGACGTGGACAATACATGCAAGCTTTGCAGTTTCTATCAGAAGCACATGGCCACAAAAGTATTTGCTGATGCTTTGGGTGAAAAGTGGAAGGGCATGTGGTCTTATCAGTGGGGAGAAGGACAAGTAAGGTTTTCCACAAAGCAGGGTGGGTGTCTTGACCCACATCATAGTGCACTGGCTATTGACTAAGGGCATTGTTATTATAGACCAAGGGAAACAAGAGAGAGGAAGCACAAGTCTATTTGAGGATGCACTGTGGATGTCGACTAAGGTGTTCTCAACATGGTTAATTCAAACACAGGAGAGAAGGATATTCCAGAATTTACAGATATTATTGTATCTCAGCAATTGAGACCCAAAAGAGCTAGCAGAATCTGAAAGCTTTTCAATCTCTTTTTTAAAAACCTACTATCTACCAATATGTTGTCAGAAATCGCTTAAACAATAATAATAAGAAGCCCATAACCAAAGAACCCAAGATCTAGCATCCTGTTACTCAACTGTCCTGTAACTCAAATGTTGACTTAGAAGAAACAATACACTAAGAAAAACAAGAAGACTAACTAATATGTTCAACTTTTGGCCAAGAGAATGAAGGAAGCCAAAGAAGAACACTAGAAGCAGGTTGCCTGTCTCCCCCCGCAGCCCCAGGGTACTTCTACTTCTAAGTCTGAATCCAGTAAAAAATAAGCCTCCAAGACTAATGAATAGGCCTGGCAGTGGTGGCACACACCTTCAGTCCAAGCACTCAGGATGCAGAGGCAGAAGGATCTCTGTGAGTTTGAGGCCAGCCTGCTTTCCAGAGTGAGTTCCAGGACCCTCAAGTCTGAGAAACCCTGTCTCATCATTAAAAAAAAGAAACAAATAAATGATCAGGCCTTAATAAGGACCTATTACTGAAAACAATGCTTACATACTTCATTGAACTCAAGAAAATAGAGCTGGTGCCTACCTAGAAGTTTCACCCCTACTAAAAAAAAAATGTTCATGGCGTTAGAAGGTATTCCACATACGACCAGAGGAGAAAGGTAATCATCAATATCCCCCAGCTACAGTGACCGTGACCTACAAAAGTGACCTGCCTGCAAGATATATTGGTACAATAATAGCACAAATGTTATGGCAGTAACCAGCCACTTCTGTTTGGATTTAATGCCCACACCATGAGATGGAACCCATGCCTGACATTTCCCCGGTTGCCAAGCATCTGAGACTAGATGGGTCATGGGCCTAGGGGAAAACCCATTACTATTATTCTGCTAAAGGAACATTGCAATAAAATGACTTCTAATGACATATTGCTATACCGGTAGAGCAGGCCCTTGCTCAGCCCTCACCAGAAAAGCTTCTTGCAATAGATGAGAACTAACACAGAGACCCACGACTGAATAATATGCAGAGAGTGGGAGACTTTGAAGCACTCAGTCTTAAATAACATGTTTTTATAAAAGTCCCCCCTTCCAAGGCTCAGAGATCTATGCGGAAGAGGAAGCTGAGGGACTATAAGAGCCAGAAAAGTGTCTTCCAGGGCAGATGCACATATAAACTCATGGAGACTGGCAGTGTGCACAAGACCTATATAGGTTCAAGCCAGACAGGGTCCCAGTACTGAGACAGACAAGTAGACATTGACTCCTAACGCTAACAACAACAACAACAACAACAACAACAACAACAACAACAACAACAAACTATTTGCAATTAGTACCATTGACAAAGGAAAAATCAATTTGCTCCAGTGGAGTCTCACTGGGTATATATAACCACACTTTAAGGTATGTCCCATGTCCATCAGTAAGTTGGCTAACACAAAACAATCGCAATAATATTTTTGTAGAATTTTGTCTCATTTTGTTTTGGGTGAGGGTTTTTTGTTTTTGTTTCTGTTTGTTTTTGTCTTATTGATCTCTTATTTATTTTTTATTTATTTTTGATTATGTATTTATTTTTTATTTACTTATTTATTTTTGATTCCTTTTGTGTATGTATGCTTAGTTTATTTGGTTTGGTTTAAAGAGAGAGGAAAAGAGGGGATGGGGAGAGGGGATAAGAGGGGGAGGATACTCTAAAACTGGGTGGATAGCAAGGTGGAAGAGGATCTAGGAGGAACTGGGGGAGGGGGGTATATGATCAAAATATACTGTATTAATTTTTTTCCAAAGAGAGTAAAACTGAAAAAAATAAATAAACATTGAAAATAAAGCAAATCTCTGAGAAAATATCTGCTTATTTTCAGAAAGATTTTCAGAGCTCTGGATGGTGGGGACTCTTCTGAGAGCACTGGAAGGAACTTACTGTCTGAAGCATGGTGCTTGGGTTTAGCCAAGAGTAAGACAGAGGAGGCAGAGGCGGTAAGACCATAACTCTCCGTCTCCCCCTTTCCTGTCCAGTTCCCTGGTGCTGGGAAGCAGTTTCCAACCCAGTACAGCCTGGATAGCTGACAGCACTGGGCTCTTCTTTGGTTCAGGTAGGTGGGTACCAGGCCCAGATATTAGAATATTGGACTGAAGGAAAATATGTTGGTTAGTTAAGGAGCCAAACATAAGGCTTTGAGACAAGGTTGCTTCCCAGATCATGCAGGATGCTCAGAAAGACCAGGAAACTCACACACTATTGGCAGAGACTCCCAGGCTTATATTGGATCTATGTTCCTTCCTGTTTCACTCTTCCCTTGCTGCTGACAATAGACAACAAGAGCTAACTACAGATACTCAATATCTCTTCATTCCTTCACCCTTTCTATGCCCCCAGTTCTCGTTTCTCTCTAAACCTTTTGTTCTACTTACCTTTTGAAAACTTTTATTAATTCTTTGAAATTTTCAGAGTATATTTTAATCAGATCCATGCTACCTCTCTTCAATGCCTTCTAGACCCACTCTCACCTTCCTAGCCATCCAACTTTTCAAACAAACAAACAAACAAACGAACACCCTGGTGCTCAATTTGTGTTACCCAGCTACTCCTGGGTGAGGGCCCTCAAGTGTGGTTGACCTACCTGGGGTCACATCATTAAATGAAGCGATTCTCCTTCTCCACAAAACTATCACAAGCCAATGGTGTTCTTTCTTCTTTCCTTTTCACATTTTTGGTTTCTCTTATTCATATCCGGAACCTTGTCTCTTTGGCTATTTAGTTTTGTTTGTTTTCTTCTGCTTTTTTGCTGCATTTGATTTATTTTTTCCTTTTCCTTTCTTTTTCCTTCCTTCATTCTCTCCCTCTTCTTCTTTTTTTTAATAACTCATGGGGGTCAATATACAAGTGATTGCAGTGGAGTCTTCTCTTTTAAAATAATCTTTAAATTTTAAACATAAAATTACTCTATAGATTAGCATAATTTTTAAGATTCCCAAGAGTGAGGTAAGGCAATGCTTTCCAAACTGTGAAAACTTTGTCTGACATAGAAAACCTTCTGCCTCAATTCTTTCTGAAAAATAGAGTTCAGCTACTCCATACACTAGTCTCTGTCTTAGGATGATTCTAAATGTTACGTAGACTCAGAAAACAAAAAAGATCATGGGCCCTAGAGCGGATGTTCCTGCTTGGCTGACTTTAGGCATGTTGAAAACTATATCCTGTATTAGTTACCTTTCTCATAAGATAAAATAGCTGGGAAAAAGAACTCAAGGGAGGAAGAATTTACTTTAGCTCACAGTTTAAGAGAATACAGTTTATATAGCAAGGTATCTCTGTGGCATGTGGTAGCTGTTTGTTACATAGTGTTGATCAGAGATAATTGTCTAGACCTATACCCAGGGTCCAAGTCTGTCATGGAGGCCCCTAAACTTTCCACAAACTTCCCAAACAGCACCTATCAGCTGAGGGCCAACTAGTTATACAAATGACCCTTTGACAGATATTTTACCTTCAGAGCATAATGTAGCCTTTAAACCATTGGTTCTCAACCCATGGGTTACAACCCCATGGGGAGGGTCACCTAAGACCATCAGAAAACACAGATATTTACATTACAATTCATAACAGTAGCAGAATTACAGTTATGAAGTAGAAACAAAATCATTTTATGACTGAGAGGGGACACCACAAGTTTCCTAATGGGTCAAAGCATTAGGAAGGTTGAGAACCATTGCTTTAAATCTTCTTTTTAAGCAAGAGCATCTCTACCTGTGTTCTCTGGGAGATACTCTAGCTCAGTCTCATCCCTGACTTGATTTTTGATAAACTTGAACTCATCATTTTCTTCTTCCTCTGTCTGATCCTTTTCCCATCAAGGAGATTCTCCCCATTTCTTTTGTGCCTCCCCTGCCAGCCTTCTGTCTGTATTCCCCAGTGTTACCTCCTCTGTGGTGCCTTCTGAAGTCCTCAGTTGGAATGCTGGCCTTCCCTATGCTCACAGGAACTCTTCCTCTGACACAAACAATCTTCCGAAACTTAAAAGAAACACTCTTCTTTGTCTTTGTTCTTTTCCGGCTTGAGTGACCTGCATATTGCAGGCTGCCTTGATTTTTGGTCAAGCATGCACCTCAGGAGAGCAGTGAGAGGAACCCCACCTCATCTTCACAGTTCTTTCTTAGTAACGAACACAGTGTGGTCGCCAAGAGTCACTTATCAATAATGGTTGGCCTATTTTCCCGTCTAATGTGCACTACCATTCACAAGTTCAGTCATATTTCACCATCTTTTCTAGACTTATTTTACAAAGAGTATTGAAGGTTTGGTCCTTATTCTCCCTGGAAGAGGTGATCTTTTTTTTTTTCTGTCTCATAGGAAAAGCCATGAACTCACTATGAGCCCAGCACTGAATCAAGAGTCCTTGGCCTCTGAAGCCTCTTTCCTCAAACTTTATTCTGAGATTTCTTACAGGAGAAGAACATGTATGGGTGTGCATACATGCTTTCTTACTGCCTACTCATAGGCTGGCTTGGCACATCATGGCTCAGCGTCTTTTCTGGTGTAGCAACATCTACTAGCACCTGTGCCCCAGACTCTGGGGCCTTGTGACCTGCGTTCTTGGGAAGAGACAGCACCATAGCCATTTGCTTGGAAAGATCACAGCCTTTGTGAGGAGACACCCCCCTCCCCTTCAGTCTGCTTTGGGGCAAGCACCTGCTTTGATCTGTGTGCAGGCCTGGTAGGTCATGGCCTACATTAATTCATGCATAACAATATGACTTTCCTTTTCGTTCAGAGAAATGCATAATCACTTCAAGGCTCTCCTAATGCTGAATTCTTAAAAATCCAATTGAATCTTATTTTCATATGTCTACTGGGCGATCACTGAATAGCACCAAAATAAGAAGATAGCAAAAAAAAAAAAAATGGTTCCTTCAATAACTGAAGACAACTGCTCTTTGAAGACGACCTCTTGTCAGAAGAAATGATTTTAGGGAGAGGTAACCCAACTTGTAGCAGGCAGAAAAGTGTCACCAAACTCTGCGTAAGAATCCAAGTATGCTGGGCACACAAAATCACCAGGCTAGGGATACAGCCCATTGTATGGAAATGCCATGTAACCCGAAGAAAGATAAAAGCGAGGGAAGGCACAGATATAAAAAAGCACTTTGCAAATAGCAACCCACTTTGTGACTGTGACTTGGTATGATAGCTTCCCTTGTGGTTCCCTTCCCCATGGTTAGACATTACTAGAGGCCCCTTGACTCCCGCCAGCCTCTGTTTTAATGATCTTTAAGCTGTATTCCTAAAGGCAGGACTCGGTACTTGGCAGGAAAAGAGCTTAATAATTTGTTTGTGGTAAAATGCTATCCTAATTAGTGGATCTCATTAATTTCAATAAGGCTAGAGCTAGCTTCCCTTTCTCACAGTTAAGTCAGTCACCATGTCCTGCTGACTTTCCTGGGGGATCTGTCTCTTACTCTTTGCTTCTTCCCCTCAAATACTATCAAATTTGTGACCTCTCAAGTCACACCTGAGCAAAGGCTGCTCATGGCCATCTGCAATTCACCTTTCCTGGTAGTCACAGGGGTCTTTCTGTTACCAATATCCCTAATGATAGGCCCCCTGGTAAACGCTTCATCCTGCCTTCTTGGATCTACTCTCGCTCATTCTCAATCTCATGTGCTATGGCAGTCTCACACACAAACCTTATTTTTAGATGGTCAAAGGTTCAAAGCTCCTTTCTGTCTCAGCCTTGGTCTTTTCTGTTCCTTCTGCCTAGAATACATATTCTTCAATCCCCATGTGGCCAGTGTTTACCTACCAAGTCTTAGACTCACTGTTTCTTCCCCCTGGAGACAGTCTGCAAGCATCCTAGCCACAGAGTCTGCCCATTTTGACCAGCTTTGCTGGCTTCTTTATGTTGTTCAAAACCCACTCTTACTCATGTGACTGTAGTGACTTCATCAAGCTGGCTTATCCCAAGACAGCACCAAGGATACTGGCCACGTTTTGGGTGCTGAAAACATGGTTCTGTTTTTTAAACTAAATGTCACACTTTATTTATATCATTATATTATATTATTGACTATGATTGTACAATTATTTCAACTGAATGCTAAGAATGCTGGTATATATGCCAGAAAAAAACGTATACAGTTATATGATTTTTGAGATATTTATTTGTGTGTTTTGACTTTAGACTGAATCTATTTTCCATGTTATCAAGTATATAAGCATTATGTAGTTTAACATAAAAGTTGTTAGGATATTTCTAAAGTGAAGAAGTATAAATATATATTGAAATCCATTTTTACTCTCCATTTCATTAAAATAAATGGATTAAAACAATATCAGTTATAGCAAAATCAAACAAATAAACAAACATAAACTCCATGTTCCATGTGTGACTAAATCCATATTGTTCCGTACTTGTCTTGGGAACTAGCAACAGGCTCACACACAACACTCACATTTATTTTCTGAATGAATAAGAGCTAACCAAAGGCAATAATCACTGACCTAGGAGAAGAAAAGGTAATTTGGTTTATGTTAGCTTTCTAAAATAATTAGTAAAATTCAGTTCTGTGAAGAGATGAGGTCAAAACGACTGTTTTAACTGATTCTGTTACAGAAACGTGATTCATTGATAAGAAAAGAATAGTAGCTACAATAGAATTATACCATTTTTGGATATTGCTTGGTTCCATTTGCCAGAGCAGTTTGAAATCTTGTATTCTCATTCAAAGTTCACCGAAGGAAAAAATTACATAGCTTTTTGTTTTAGAAAACCTTTATTTACAGTGTAAATCCCAAAGCTCAGTCTGGAAGGAGTGAAGCTGTAATTTTATTATCTTAAAACTTTATTTTGTTTGTTTTATTGTTTGCAGTGCTGGGGATTGAACCCAGAGTCTGGTGGATGCTTGGCAAGTACTCTACCACCAAACCACATGTCCATCCCTCTCTTAATAAGATTTTTCATTCGTTCCAGTGTATATTACTTTATGGTAGAGTATGTTTATTTATGTGTTTTGTATGCCTTGTGTGCCTGACTTTGTGGGAGCCAGACAGGTAATTTCCTCCCAAGGGAAAGGCTGTCTAGCAATTTCTTTTCTGTAGTAATTTAGGATGAACACGCTGGGCATGTCCTGTTACCATGTAGTTCTGAGGAAACCAGGAAGTGATGGAAGCTTGAGCTGTTAGAAGCAATGCTTCTTGTCTTATTCTCTTGAGGAGAATAAGCTCAAGACCTCATGGAGAAGAGGTGAACTGGGCTAAAGATCTCTGGGATGGATTTCACTGTCCAGATAGGAAAATAGGATAGCTGTCCTCTCCATGTAGATAACAGCTCTGGGCCCTGTATAGTGGTTTCTGATCACAGTTAAAGAAAGAGGAAGGAACATGTGGGGTCTGGGATTGCACAGAAAAACACTGAACTAAATCTAACTTGATTCTGTTGAGTTATAAAATTCAGAGACAATTGGACCTAATTTTCCTTAAAATTAACATCAGTTTTAAAAAAGAACAAAAGAAAGAGAGAGAGAGAGAGGGGGGGGGGAAGAAGAAAGAAAGAGAGAAAGAAAGAAAGAAAGAAAGAAAGGAAGGAAGGAAGAAAGAAGATTGAAGAAAATAAATCCTTCCTAGACAAAAGTTGTAAACTTAGACTTGTTCTGGCTTCATCCAATTTTTCCATCCTTGGTTGACAAAGACATAAACTCTCGAGTGTTGGCAGGAGCTGAGGGCTGGAAGATTGTTACAGAATGAGAATTCCGAATTTTGGAGATGTTTAAAGAGAAGAATTCTTCCTGACAGTTTTAATTTCTGCTGAGTCCTGAAATGTACCACCCATATAATAATCACCGGCCATGGAACTTCACATCTGGAAGGACCCCCTGGTTTTTCTCTGGTCCACATCTTTCTAATGCTGTAGAAACAGAATCATTAGGGGAAGGATCTTGCTCAAACTTTAGGCTTAAGACTGGGACAGCCAGGACCTGAGTTCATTTCATCTCATGAACATGCCTCCTACTGAACAGGTCCATCCACAATTCCCCAAGAATATCTGATGTCTTGATGGAGTAGTTTTTATTCTAAGTACTGGATTTTGATGATAAGATCATGTAAGAGATAGTTACAACCACAATTCCGTTGTTTTCTTCTGAGAGTCTCAATGATGACAGAGTTCAGAAACAATGGGCCTTGAGAATAGTTGTATAAAAATGTAATGAGGGGCTGGAGAGGTAGCCCAGGAGTTAGGAGTACAGACACAAGTTTGGATCCTAGTGCACTTTGAGGGAATGGAGACTTACAACCGCCTGCAACTTCATTTCCAGGAGATCCAGCACCTTTGTCTGGTCTCTGCAGGCACATGTGGCGTGCACACACACACACACACACACACACACACACACACACACACACACACATCATTCTAATTGGACTGTTGGCTGAGGCTGAGACCCAGAATCCCAGATACCAGAAAAACTAAGGCAGTTGGAGGGCAAGTTCAAGGCCAGTTTGGGCAACTGGTGAGACATATTTCCAAACACAAAGTAGACAGAAAGCATACCTAGTATATCCAAGGCCCCAGCTCAATACCCCAAACCAAATGGAACAGCAACGTCAACAACAAACAAAGATGTAAGAGCTGAAACTGAGCACTTGGCGTCTGGAATTCTTTCTTCCCACAGCTGGGGTTTTAGTGGACAGTGCCAATAGCACCTGCAAGGTTTTGAGCCCCGTTTCTCCACACTGCCTGATGGGAAGCAGTCTATACCCTAAGAGCAGGAGGTAGCAAATTGAGTAAATCACCATCATCTTTGTGATAAACAGAATCCCTCTGTTTCAACTTTAGTTAACCAAGTGCCGAGTCACACAGAGGACGTAAAATCATAGAGTCAAAGTCTTTGAGACACCTGTTTCTCCTTTTCCTAAAATATATGGAGGTGCATCTGTAGGTTGCCATGACGAGTTGCCTCCTTCCCACTGCACAACCTCTACTTACATAGGAACTGTCTAGACAGGAGCATGTTTGTACATGATTTGGGGGTCGGGTGGTTGGGAGCTATAAGCTGGGAACCAAACCCAGGGCTTTGTGCATGTTCAGTAAGACATCTACCATAAAGCCAGATCTTCAAGTATTATAACTGAACATTTCAAACATTCCGAGTGGGGAGTAAATGCATCAAAGAGGAATTGAGACATGTTACCTGAGCAGTGATTGTCTGCCTAGGTCCTTTGAAAATACTGTGACGTTCCCTTGCCAAGGAAAAAGTGATTTAATTGTTAAAAGTAAATGATGATTTTTCCTTCACCTACCCCAGCATGCACACAAATAGAAATAAGAATATGCTTAGCAGTTATACTCTTCTCCTTGGAGAAATCAATAAAAAAAATTAAGTAGAAAATAGATTAGCAGAACTACTTAGATGCACCTAGCTCTAGAATGTTCCTAGATCCTTTGGGGCCTAAGCCTAGCAAAAAGAAAAATATTTGAATTCTCTCTGGGGTCACTATGGAAATTACATTTGATTAATTAATTTTATAGTTCAATCAATAAAAGCAAAGCATAATTAGATTTCCTCTTGAAGGATATCAACATACAAGGACAGTAAGGCAGCAGAGTAACACATTTAATTCGCATCAGAAATTTCTCTTTTCTTGTGCACATCTGCATCTTGACGACTTTGATGGTTGAATTTTTCAGTGACATGTGGTGACTCAATATTTTGCACAATGTTCTGATGATGGTGGAAACTCCTGTTTGAGAGAACGTGTTGAGTATACCTTGCTAACACCATCAATAACTGAGCGTGTTTGACTGAACTCAAGAACCGGAGGAATTAGTATCTTTGATGATTATTTTTCTGTTTCCTTATGTTGTGTTAAAAAGAGAAGGAGTAAAGTTATTTAGGAGTCAGGTGTAGGGTTGGTTAGGACTAGAGAACTTCCTTTCCTATATCTTGGAAACTAGTTGTTAACATAATTATTCTCTCTGGTATTGAGATCTTCAGTTGTCATAGACGCATTACCAAGGAGAAAAGAAGCCTACTTCTGAGTGAAAACTGCAGAATGGCTTCAGATGTTTTGGCATGAGGAATGGAAATATTAAGACCATGGCCACCTTTGTTGCCTTCGTCAGTCCCCTGGATTCTGTTTCCATTAGTTACCTATTGGGATATCATGCATTGGTCCTTTCCCAGTGAGGTTTGGTTTTATTATTCATCTTTAGAGCCTGTTAAAGATTAGTTGGCTTTGATATTTAAGGACACCCATGCTCTACCTCCTGTTCCTTGACCACCACCTCTCATAGACAACATCATAGCCTGTTCAGATGTGGTTGTTTTGTATACGCCTTAGATAAGGCTTCCCCTGGAAGGAGGGCATGTCCTCCGAAGGCCAATTACCTCAGCCCTCAGTCCCAGCAAGAGGCCTCCCCCAAACTGCGTTCTTGAGGCAGAGAGGGACAATATCTCTCTTAGTTTCTTCCTTTCCAGGATTGCTTTTGACATACTGGGGCCCAAGATGAAATCTAGGAGGCAGACTTGGGGCTGGGATGAGTCAGGTCCTGAATTCTGGAAAACAAGCCTTGTTTTCACAAGCTGAGTAGATGGGGTTACATGCTTTGATCTTAACCTCTCTCCCTTAATTATTTAAAGTAATGCTGTCTTATTTGCCTTAGATTCTGTTGGACATTAAAGGGAGGATTTGGGTGATGCTTGGAATTTTTTTTATTGCTTTCAGGTTTATTGAAAATACGGCACAACAGATTAAACAGCTCCACGTGGTGTTTTGAAATTCATCCCAACCATAGGCTGAATGATCTGAAGGTTAGAAAGATTGCTAAAGTCCAGAAGCTTCATCATTTCCCGGGTCTCAGGATCTACCTCAATAATCTCCTGATCTAGGGCTGAGACCTCAGGAACATAATTATCTCTCCTCTCTTTTCTTCTTGGAACTTGATAGGGGATCTCTCTCACAGGACCTTTCTGAACCAGCTTCATCAGATGCGTGACATAGTTGGCTGTCTTGTTCAGAAGTTTCTTGCCGGGGATAATGGTTATCTCCTTGCACATGCACTTGTTGGTGTGGAAGTCATTATCCAGGCAAGTATCATACTTCTCCATGATGACCCGGACTGCCAACTTTAGAGTTTTGGTGAGAACCATTGTTGGTGAGTCTCAGTAATATCTGGATTAAAACAGAAAGTGCATCTTAGATTTGGGCACTGAGAGACCCAGGTTGAAGAGAAGGGAGGGGCACTTTCAACACCAAAGTCATGTTCTTGACGTTGCCTCCACCACACACACACACACACACACACACACACACACACACACTCCTGTATGGCCTCCCCTTCCCCTCATGAAGATCTTTTCAGGGCTGCTTGGTGGTGCTTCATTAGAAATGAGGTAATCCCCTAACATCATGTTGCTACTCTGCTAAAGCCTGAGTGTTTGTTTGTTTGTTTCTTTGTTTGTTTCAGTTGTTTTATTATTTGTTTCAAAAATTTCCAGGGAGAGTAGAAAAAATTTTTGTCACAACGAACAAAAATGCTGGAGGCATAGTGTTTGAAGCTAATTCTCTGGATTTAGTCTCTAGGGAGAAAGTATGCTCTTAGCTCTATATGGTCAACATAAGCAGGGTTTTTTCTTTCAATGCTGTTATGGCAATAGCTGTAATGTTGTTTGAAATGTAAAAAGTTAGTAGATATATATTGATTGCCTCTTGAAATGGTAAGGCGGCAGGTCAGCTAAACAAAGAACTGAGATTTCATTCAGCATCTACAAATACAGCATCTTCTACAGGACTGTCAGCACCCCAGCCAGTTTGTACATCGGAAAAGTTACCAGTGCTGATGTCCAGGTGGGCAGAAGTGATGGACTAACATGGTTCTGAGGTAGGGACCAAATCTGCTATGGCTGTCTACCAAACTCAACTTAGTAGCATAGCCACACCTAAGAAGTTCCTGTGAGAGTGCCACAAGCTGCCACACTGCGGCCTGCTTATTTATTTCCTTTAACTTCTGAATTGATTGAATATAATGGGCACTAAATGGTTTTTTTTTAGAGAACTTAATGACTGTTTTCCAAACACATCACTTGTTTGATAAATATATTAATTCATTAATTCTTTGAAAATTTCATGCAAAGTACGTTGATCACATTCATCCCTTCTTCTCCTCAGGGATCTACCTCACCTCATACTTCTCCCAACTTTCTGTCCTCTTTCCTCCTAACTTTAAAATAACTCATCACCACTAATCTGTGCTGTCTATATGCTCCTGACTGTGAGGCCTCTTCCCTAGAAGCCATCAGCTGACCACAGCTTCTCAGTTAGAAATCAAAGCTCATGAACCCCTCCTCTATCCAAGCTAGAATGTTGACTGGCTTGATCCTGTTCTAACAAGCATATCTGTTGTGAGTTAAAGACTGAAGCAGTCCTGCCCTGCCCTGCCCTGCCCTGCCCTGCCCTGCCCTGCCCTGCCCTGCCCTGCCTTGTCCTGTTCTGTCCTATCCTGTCCTTCCCAGGAGAGTGTTCAGTTGAGCCTGTGTTGTCTGTTCTTTGGCCAGTTGAGTGTCTCTACCTTAGCCACCATCCATAGGCATAGCAGTTGTGTGACTTGAAGTTTCAGCAAAGAATATATCTGAAGCATTTTTCTTTTAATTAATCATAACAAAACCCACATGGCTACATATGATTTCTACTCACCGATTCACTGGTTTCTTTCTTTTTCTTCTACTTAAATTTTCTCCTGAAGTAAAGGCATATAGCTTCATTGAGGCATAGTGTGTGACATTACGTTAGACTAAAAGCTCTCCACTGAGAACACTGGTTCTTACGGGTCATGTGAATGACTGATGCCTAGCACTGTGCTTCATAGACAGTTCTCAAAAATTCTTAAACATGGGTGCTGTCAAACTCAGGTCTACATGCTTGAATAACAAACACACTTCCTCACGGAACCATCTCACCAGCCTTCCCTTTTTGTTCACAGGGTTTGATGGCAGAGTGTGGAGAGCAGATTCCTTTGAATGAATGTGTAGGCAGAATCTCTTCATCCAGTCTTGGGATACACCTTAATAAACAGCTTCACCTCAAATGATCCTTCTTTGAAGAGGCTTCTCTTGATTTTTAAAAAAGAATAATCAAGCTGTTTTATCTCTTTTGTAGAGACTGGTTAGCCCTACCCTTTGACCAGGCTTATCATATTAATTTATTTGTACTTTATTTAGTTGAATTTGTCTCAGTCGACACAAAGCTCTATTGAATCTGAAGCCAACATCTGTTCTGTTCTTCGTTCTAGAAGACTTTCTAGTGCCCAGTGGTGTTTAATAAATAGTAGGTATTTATAAATAAATAGACGGTTGGTTGAGTGACTGTCACAAACTCTCATGCACATTTGTATTTGTAGCTGTGTGTTGGCTCCCTGTTTTTTAAAACAATGCAGAGTGATGGAGGATTTCTTGGAGAACGGTCACAAGCATTCCTTGCCTCAGCCAATGGCTAGAGATGAATAGCTACAAAGTGTACTGAGTAGGATGATGTTTCAGGGTAATGAGGTGAGGGATGAATAACTTCTCTATCTCAGGATGTCATAATATGCCCTGTATGCAATTCTGGCTCTAATAAACTTATCTTGGGCAAGTTGCACAACCTTTCTGAACCTCTTTTCCTAATATGCAAATCTGGGACATAAATAGTACTTAACTCATGTGGTTATTTAGAAGATTAAACAGATAATGTATGTAAAGTACATAGGTTGATGCTTGATATAGAATAAGGAAGAATAAGTACCCAATACAAGTTATTATTAATAATAACATTTGAAGTCCATCAGTGGGCTAATAGTGAACTGGAACCCAACTGGAGTATAATTAAATATATTAAACAATGCCTTGCTCAACCTCAGTGAAAGGAATTAGTGCTTTGCTTTTAATGGCTATAAAATTCTACTGAGCTAAATAATGGAATCAGTATGAATTCCCCACAGTCACAGCTGGATTTATTAAGCTTTGGAAGCATATAGCAAAAGACACACTGTCATTGTAGATTAACATATCTCCACACCCCGAGTTGTAGATTATTTAATAGGATGCTAGATGGCTTTTTAGAATTTCTTTGACAAGAAGAAAATTTGAGCACACGAAATAAGTGTTTAAAAGAAATCTGTATCTATAACCTTAGCTATGATCTAAGCAGTATCCTATGATAAAATAATTATGTAAATACCTTTTTGTCTTTCTGTCAAAAGTGCATTTCAAATGTATTGCTTTTTCCTAATTAGAAAATGAATATAATCTTTGAATGTAATATTTTAAAATGTTTAGCCTTATTGACGTGATACAATTACATACATAAATATATATACACCAATTTAGATAATTTGCAGTGACATGTAAGACCTAAATTACAGGAACCAGAAACCTAATTATTTCAAATTGAATAATCTTGCTAACCAGTGTCACTCGTTCCAAGGGAACAAAGGCAATAGCGTTTTAAAATGTCTTACTTGTATTATTAATTCTGTTATAATTCCCTTCAATTATATCAGAGTTCTTCTGTATCACAAGGACTGAAAAAGCAAGAATTTATTTCTTCATCAAATGCAAAAAAATGCAAACACTGCCTAACCCCTGACTGTCCACTTAATATGGGATCAGTGGAAACTCTCACTTCATGACAATCAGCCTATAATTTTCTCATCATTCTTTATTTGGCAGAGAGGGAACCCACTATTTAAAAGAAAAACCCCACATTTCAGCCCCTGTGATAGATGTGAGAGGTATGTTATAGAATAGCTTTGCCCCTGTTACTCATGCCCTCGTATTTAGGCAGGAGAAAGGCATTGGCTAGCTACTCTGTCTCTCCTGTTATCATCTCTTGTCTAGTTGGGGGCTTGCAATGTGTGTGCTGAAGAGGGGGGTTTGGGTACTGGAGTGCTAGTATCTAGAGTCTGAGTGATGTTGGGTACACCAGCTCACCATGCTCTTTCTTCTCATCTTTAGAACACTAACTGAGGAGGTCATCTTCATCTTCAAGGACGCCTGAGATGATACAAAGGTTTCCTTTGTCAGAGCTGTATTTGCTGTTACGTAGCTCTATTCTTTTAAAAAGTGCTATGAACTCAGGCGACAGTTAAGATTGACTGTTCAATACTTCATATTTAGAATGGGAAGACTTTCTTGATTGAACTTACGTCTTTATTGGAATTAATGCAAAAAAAATGCTTCAATGGTTAAATATTCTTGCATTTTAATTAATTAATTAAGCTTACAGTAAAGTGTTTCCTTATGACATTTCTATACTTGGGGTTGGTTGATTTTCTACCCAAGCCTCATCTTGTCTCCTGCCCATATCACGGTGCCCCAGTCCCAGACTTTCCACTTGCATTTGCATATCTTGTGTTCAGCTGTCCCCCCCGCCCCACCCCTCTCTTAAAGCTTCCTTTTCCAAATCTCTCTCATGGGCTTCTGCCTAGTTTTCTAGCCTCCTCTGCTCTGCTAACACTCATCCTCACCAAAACAGACATCTAACCATCAGAAAGTAGGACCCACCTATGAGCGATGGTATGCGGTATTTATCTTTCTGAGCCTGGATTACCTAACCAATGAATTACTACCTATTCATACAGTATTTTCCAGTTCCATCATCTTTCTTGAGAACTTCATTTTTCTCATGGCTGAATGGAATGACATTGTGTACTGCATCTTCACTGTCTGGTCATCAAATGCATGGGCATCTGAGTGGATTTTATTTCCTGGCAGCAATAAACACAGATGTGCAAGGATCTCTGTGGTGGGAGGTAGAGTCCTGTGGGTAGATAGCAGGCATGTTAGATCTGGGACATACAGCAGTTCTGTTTAGGTTTTTGAGAATGCTTCACACTGATTTTCGTAGTGGACCTACCAGTCCATACTCCCACCAACAGTGAGTGGGCTCCCCTCTCAGCAATCCTCTCCGGCATTCTTTGTCATTTGTTTTCTTGATTATAGCCATTTAACAGGGATGGATGGACTCTCAAAGCAGTTTCCATTGGCTTTTCTCTGATGGCTAAAATAACAAAATATTTATTGGCCATTTGTTTTTCTTCTTTTGAGAAAATATGCTTAGTTCATTGGTCTATTTACTGATTGGGCAATTTTGAGGTTTTTTTGGTATACAATTTTTTTTTTCACAATTACTTATATATTTTAGTTGCTAACTCTTATCTGAAGTGTAGCAGGCAAAATTTTTTTTCTCCCATTCTAAAGGCTGTCTACTTTGTTGATAATATTTGGCTGTGCAGAAGCTTTTGGATTTTGTGTGGTGACATGTATTGTACTCTAGGACACTTTAATATTTGACAGTTTAATGACTGCCTTCCCTTCTTGCATCATCGTCTCCATCAGTTCTTCATTAACATATTCATATAAACAAAGAAATGCTCTTCTGAGATTTCTCAGTTTCTCCTTCCCCCAAGGCTGCAAATTCCATAGGAAGACAAGCTTGAGTTCGGTTTCCTTGCTACATCACCATCCTTTCTTTCCCACCCCCAATGTATCAAGCTTACTAGTAACCTTATCTGGCCAAAGACACTGTCTAATTTCCCATTCTTGTCTTATTTCCCCAATCAGTAGCAGTCACTGAGCACATTCTTCTAAAGTTGATCTTTCTCTGACTTCTGCCAGTTACTGATTTCCCTTCCCCAAGCCTGCTTTGTCTCGTGTTTGTGTCTGGGTCCTCCTTCCATGTAAGCACTCTGTACACAGGAGGGTCCAGGGCAAAGTGAGCTCTTTCAGTTGTCTAGCTCTGTGATGTTCTTGCCCACCCTGATACACAGACATTGTGGTGGATCTCAGGTGAGTATATCCAGTTCAAAACTAGACTTAGTTCTTCAAATTCATGTCAGTGATTTATAGACCAGCCAACCCAGTGTGATGTGTATATATGCATAGGTAAATTAATTGTTTTCAGGAATTGGCTTACAATGATTATAGATGCCGGTTAGCAACCAGAGTCTGCAGAGTTAGCTGCCCCACTGCAGACCCACATATGAGCAGATGCTACAGTGCTTCTTTCTTCTCTTTCAGGGATCATGATATTGTTACATCATGCTTTTTTCTGGTCCCCCTGGGTGACACTGCACATAGGCACATACTTATACATGTGCCTAGACATAAACAATTAAAAAATCTTTTAAAAAGTGGAAATTAAAAAAAAAAGAAGAGTGAGTTAAAAGGCAAATGAACTTGAGACACAGCCAATGTACTGTATGTCAAGTTTAGACAAGTGTTAAGAGTTGTGAACGTTCATGTACACTGCCACTACCCAGCTTTGGGATACCTTACATGTCCCCATGTGCCTTTGAAACTGACAGCTGACTCCTGAACCCAAGGTCCCACCCATTCTGCTTCCCCTTTACTCCCGGCCCCAGTTATCACACTTTTATGAACTTCTCAGATTAATTTTCTGGTGACTCATCTCAGTGTGTCCAAAGTACCCATTAACTCTGCTTTTCCAACAATCCCGGCTTCGGGCCACTCATCATAGCTTTCTCCTTGCTCTTATCCATGAGACGAATATTGTCATCATCCGCAAGGACTTCTCTCAAATGATCCATTTTTATATCAGTCAGGAATTTTAAACACATGTGAGAATCAAACACCAGGCTTTTAGGGGAAGATCTAATTCTTTATTCTTTTTCTTATATCCAGTGATTGTAGCTGTCATCACAATTATTTTAAAAGCATCTGGGATTTAGTGCTTTAAATGAACTCACTCTGCCGCATTCAGACATAGCATTCCAAATGGTACTTGTTCAGTTTTCTACATTCTCCTTCCCACTCCCTGACCACCCAAAAAGAATGCTCAGTTATAAGAAAAGTCCTTGCTAGCTCACATCATGTTTTAGGCTTGCTCAAAGAAAAAACTTTTTTTTTCATCCTGCCTCCCACATGTTAGTTCCTTTCTCAGTAGGGTAAGAATCCTCCATAGGACTCGTAACTTTTGCTGACTACCTCTTAAAGCATTGTTGGTGTCTCTGTTCTATGAATGGCTTCCGATCTTTATTGCCTTTAGGGCAGTGACTTTCTTGTTGGCACTATTGTGGTGAGGGCATGACCACATGTGTCTCATGCTTCCAAATGTGGGAGATGTCAACCTGACCTCAAATCCAAGCCATCTTGTGAATGTGAAATTAGAATGTTTGCAGGTGTTACTGGCGCGTCTAAAGTCACAGTGAGTGAGGCTTTGTGTCTTGACTTTCATGTGGCTATCCATCTTTGGAATTGCACTCAGTAAGAATCCATTGAGGAAGAGAAGCTGAAACCTCCCCCCCCCAAATAATAACAGAGACAACATGAGATCAAAAGTAGTTATTGACACATGAGGTTTCTATGCTGCCCTAACCAATTGCCACAGATTTAGTGGCTTTAAACAACACCCATGTGTTGTCTCAGCATCCCCAAAGCAGAAGTTCTGGACCAGTGTGGCGTAGCTGACTCTTTCCTTAGACCCTCACAAGGCTGAAATCAAGGTGTTGGCAGTGTTGAGTTGCTTTATGGAGGCCATGAGGATAAATATGCTTCTAATCTCACTCAACATGTGGGCAGAATTCATAGGTGCGGGACTGAAGCCTCCTTCCCTGGCTTGCTGCCATGTTTGGGCTGTTCTCAGCGTCTCCAGCTCAGCTACATGGCTTTAGTCACATGGCTCCTTCTTTCATTTTCAAAGCCAATGGGAATAAGTCAAAGTGTCACACTTTGAGTCTGTCCTCTCTGCTGCTGTACAGTTTGTCTGCAGAATCTTTTGTTTAAAGGCTCCAGTGACTAAGTAGAGCTTGCCTGGATGATCCAGGCTAAGCTCCATATTTTCATTTCAGCTCCTTAGTAACTGTAACCTCACCTGCGAAGTCTCCGCCCAGCAGGCCAGGTCTGGCTAAATTCTCGCTTTTGCCCTAAATGTGTAGGCATCAAATGCATAGGCATTTTACTGTGTAAGACTGCTTCTCCACAGTGCCAGCCGCTTCTCCACAGTGCCAGCCACCCTCTAGCTCTCTCCAGCTGTGTTATGCTTGGCAAGCCATGTGCTTCTCTGAGTCTCAGTTTTTTTGCGAACATGAAATTGTCGACTCTGACGTTTCTCCAAGGATCCAATAGAAATGCATTGCAAACACACTTTGAATAATGCAAACCAAAATACTAGGGTTTACTGTATACTTCATCTTGTAAAGCTTTCTAAGCTGGTGGTGTACAGTGCTGAGTTTTAAGTCTCAGGAAGTTCACTCATTACCAAGTGACCGTGAGCATGCCATTCAGGTTCTCAGAGCTTTTCTCGTTTGTGAATTAATGTGTTTGACCAAATGGCTTGCAATGTCCCATTCAGCTCAAACATTCTACACTTCTATTTTATGTTCTTTCTTCAAAAATGTACTAAGAATCAGTTTCAAGAAGCAATCTATTTATAGTCAGCTCTTCACACGACGACTGTAAAATGCCCAAGACAGGCTCATAACACGGGGGCTAGAAATCTCTTCAAGGATAACCTGAAATATCTCTGTAAATCTCAGTGCTTTTGCAGTCCTTCATCATTATAATCAAGCTTTTCTTCCACTCCCTATTCCAAGATATCCAACTACTCAACAGTTTCAGTTTTGAAATTCGCATGAATCAACCAGACACGATGGATTCAGAAAAACATGAAATGTTTCATATTAATAAAAAGCGTTTGAATCAGTTCTGTTCAAAAAGAAAATGTGAATGTAAAATATGATTCAAAGTGTGTAAACTTAATAGCTATAATTTTTGAACCTTGTATGTTAAGAAACAATTGTGAGATTTTGCATTTTCCTCCTATCCAGCAACTTTGTTCTTACTTCAAATAAATCATGAAGAATAAACTGAACATATTCAGTTATTGCATCAGGAATCACTAATAAATACATTTCACTTTTTTTCTTCCCTTTTCTTCTTAGATCTAGAATAATGGTTATTTTTTTCATAAAAAATTGTAGTTTTGGACATTCAAAAAGGAAACACTTTCCTCAAGCTCCATTTGAGAGGTTGCTAACCCTTGTTCCCATTACAGCACTGATGAAGGACTTATGAACATAAGATGGGAAAGCTTGGGTCCTCTCAGATTTGACTGGTGCCTTGGAGAAGCCAGCTCGCTGTGAGTCCCAGGGGAGGGCAGAGTAGAGGAGGAGGTTGACAGGGCTAGGTGAGTGTGGTCACAAGTCTCTGACACATTTGAGTTAGTGCTTCTTAAAGCAGGAAACATGAATTATTTTGACCATGCCGTGGTGGTCAGCCGGGCTTCACTTAAATCGTTTTCTTTGCCATGGTAATCTCATAAACTATTGAAGCTGCCGGGAACCAAAGTTTCACAAGATGAATGTGGCATACAGTATGTTTAACTCTAATTGTTTGCATGTGTGTGATGTTTTCAGCCTCATGGCTCTGGCTTAAGGGTGAGTGGAAATGTCAGATGGATTGGAGCATGGAGCAAGGCAGGAGTGTGAGTGTGTGTGTATGCATCCGAGGACACACACACACACACACACACACACACACACACACACACACATGCTAACTTACAGTTTCTTAGCCCAAACTTGGCAGATTTAACTTGGAGATCCCAACATAGTAGAGGCAATTGTCAGAGACAGGAAGGAAGGGTTCTACTTAAAAGGAGAGAAAAAGAGTTACATGTTAAGTGGTAAAATTACAGCAAACCTTGGATTTGTTCTTAGAGCTTCAATTAACAGAGAAAATGTGAGAGGTGAGAGGCATGCTGGATATTTATTATTCATTCATTTACACAACAAACTGAGTACCAGATTTGTGTGTAAGAAGACTATTAGTTGCCAGTAACAATGAACAAAATGGGTATCTCTCTGCCCTGCAGGAGTTTAGTCTAAGCATAGGGGGTCCTCACTGGGCCTGCCTCACTATGCTTCCTCAGTCACAGACTCAATCTCTGGGTCTGAGAATCCATTTCAGTTCTCCCGATTTGACGGACTTAGCGACACATAGCAACTCTTGGCTAATTCTGCTAGACAGGCTTATTTATGTAAGGGAAGGAATAATTATAGGGTTATATATATGTTAAGTAAGTGTGCTGGTCAGAATTGTCACTGTTTTTGACAACTGGGAGAAACAGTTTAACGAATGAGGGAAAGGTAGATTTGAGCTCCCTGTTTCAGAAGTGTTGGCACATCGTGGTGGGGGAGGGTGTGATGGATTGGAGCAGCTCATAGAGGAGTAGGAAGCAAGGAGCGAAAGCCATTAGCTCCGCCCCTCCTTTATCCCGCACCTCCCCCCACAGATGGCAGCACCCACATTTGTGCAGTCTTTATCCCATCATAACTTTTCATATGTGATTCTTCTCTGGAAACTTCTTCGAAGATAAACCAAAAAGTATGCTTCATTATCCCCAAGGTGCCAGTCAAGTGCTCCATCAAGATTAATCGTCACACGGGAGTTGGGATATTTATGTAAGATACAAGACATTTAGTCCTTGATATGAGTGAAAGAGGCATAAACTGAGAGGGCAGACTCTAGGGACTTTGTTTTGTGCCCTCCAAACCCTGTCCTTCAGACACTGCTATAGACATCACAGGTACTGCGCTCTGGGAGCAATGCTGACTCCTCGCTCCTGCTTTCTGTCTTGGATCTCAGCTCTACACCTTGCTAAAAACCTTGTAGGCAACAAAAAGTGACTAACAACCGTCTCCAGCCTGAACCGTCATTGGCAGATACATGTTTAACAACTACTAAAATGCCACTGGACTTACCTGAGTTAGTAATGGACTGAGTGGAGTGCTGGGCAAAGGGCAGAGTTTAGGTATCAGTGTTTGTTTGCCTACTTAGAGATGGCTCTTATGCAGCTACGGGTGACTTGGAAAAAGGTGGGGGCATGTGGCAAAAGATTCTTATGCATATTAAAAATCCCTACTTATGTGATTCTTTTGGGTAGGAACTGGAAGAGCTTAGGATCAAATTCTGATTTGACTTTTTAAAAGCTTGTTTATTGTTATTCTAAAACTAAGGATACTTCCCATAGAAGCTCTTTTGTCAGATCCCTCTACATCAAAAATATGACATTGTAAAATCAATTTCTGGATGAAACATGGCTCTGCTTGACACCATTACCTTCCTCTTTCTGTCACCGTTTGCCTTTTTCCTTCCCAAGAAGCATTCAACAGAGCAAAACGCCTGTCACCGCATCACGGGGCATCCCAGGATGGTGTCAAAGGGAGGAGGATCAAAGAATCCTCAGGACATTCTGCTAGTGGCTCACTTAGAAATCCGTTAGGAGAGGAAGGTTTTGCTTGTTTCTTTCATTTGTATTTTATTTAATTTTATTTTTTACTGGTGTAAGCAGGCATGCACATGCCACAGCATGTGTGTGAAGTCCATAGGGAAATCTCAGGAGTCTGTTCTCTCCTTCCACCCCTGCTCTGGGGACTCAGCTCAGGTCACTGGCTTCTGTGACAAGCATTTTTACTGGCTGAGCCATCTCTCTTGTCTGGTTTTATTTACTTATTTGTTGAGGTTTTTTTTTTTTTTAATGAAAAGGTACAATATTAAAATTTGACATAATGTTTATCTTTATAACTGTATTTGTCTATAGATATATGCTGACTTTTATATCCTTAAAGGCATTTGAAATACTATCTGCATTCTGTTTTGCCATCCCCATGGTACTTCATATTCATGTTCTTACTAGGTCTTCATAGTACCTGTATCTCCTTCCCAAGAGGAAAAAGAAAGCTCCTTGTACTTGCCTCTTGCTGTGCTAGCTACTTCCATACAGATGAAATAGGCGATGGCTATAATATTCATTTGAATAGTGTATTAAATAAGCTTATACATGGACATGCAATTTCACTCACTGTAGCAGAAGTAAGTATTATTTACAATATTCATGATTTTTCAAGTGAGAATCACTTCATTTTTCAATGGAGAAACTCGGAACTCAAAGGCAGGCTGAGTCAATCTCTGTGCTTCGTGTTCTTGCCTGCTCCTCTTCCTTTCTGTAGATCCAAGGTCAGGCATTTCTCTCCCTGAGCACCCTAAAACCTTTGTGTGTAGAAACAAGTTGCTCCTAGTCGTGTCTAAGAAGGCTTTGGTCTGCTTGGGCAGTCTTATCAATCACTGGGATTCTCCCTCCCTGGAGAGGTGGGTAGGTACTTTATTTACACTGCTCCCTGGGCTCCAAAATTCCATGAAAGAGATGGACAAGGTGCCAGTCAATGCACACTCCCCAAAGCCAACATTCCCCTGCTCTCTATGACCCCACACAGCCCCCCATCTCATTTCTGATTTCATTGCCTTAGCACCAGAGGACAGCTGTCCAGCCACTTCTTTGTGTCCTTCTGCCAGTTTCTTTGGCTTTAAAAGTGAGAGTTTTTGTCCCTCCAGTACCCATCCATATGTACCCTTCCCCCAAACTTAGAATTGTTGGCTTATGTCATAATGGAAGGCAAGGGGCATAGAGGAAAAATCAATGCCAGCCTCTGGTTATCATTTTAACAAAATAGAATTGGCTTCTGTCAATACCTGCTATTCTCAGGCTAAATTATGGTGCTAAAAGACTTCAAATTAGAGAAAGTACATTACAAAGTCTGTCTTATGAATGACACTTTGGGGATTCTAATATTTTGAAAACATATTTGATCTCTTATTTCTTATCTTATCTACTAAAATTAGGGTTGGCCAAGTAGATGAAGTGATGTGGATTAAAAAGGAGTAACGTCTCAAAGCCCAGACAAGAAAAGCCATTTTGCAATAATTATGACTATCTTCCACAAACTCTCGCCAGTGTTGTCAACTCTAGTCTTTGCTGAACGTTTCAACATGGCACCCAAGGGGAGCCTTCAAACCTGACAGCCATTTCCTATTTGTCAGGAACAAGAAGGAGGAGTTTTAAAGAAAATGAGGTCTTCCCCTTTCAGATGTAGAAATAAAGGGGTGGCGGGGAGACAGAGCGGAGAATAGGCAATGTGAAGCCCTAATGGGTCACGACAGCTCCGATATAGAAGTTTTCACTCCTCTGTCGGGGCAGCCTCATTACCTGCTCCTGCTTGTGTTTTGCTGCAGCATCCATGAGTGATGAGGCCACCCTTATCTCACAGAAACAAGGGATGCACTCTTCACTGCTGTGACACGTTCATTTGGGATAAATACTCGTAGCACATATTTTACTTCACAACAACAACAACACACACAGAGACACACACAAGAAAGAGAGAGTTACGAATCCTTAAGTGACACAAATGTGTCACCATCCGTGTATTAAAAGACCCCCTCACACATGCACAACTGTAGCACTTGAAGTTTTCTCTGTCAATATGATATTGACACTGATTTAGTTCCATATGCCAAAACCTTTTAGAAATGACACCAGTGTATTTTTAAAAGGAGCAAGTGACATCCTTTGTCTGTGAAGTATAAAGCAAACAAAATCCTCAGCCATCAAGTTCAGTGTACAAGATCACCTTTGTCCCCTGGGCCCATGGCCTCCCAAAGCTGACTGTGGCGCATTCTCAGGTCAGCTCTTGTCTAAAGCGGGGCTCCTGGTGGGAAGCCTGTGACACCAGAGTGCACGAATCTTAGCTCTGCTTAATCAGACAGTCATCCTATATTGCACTGTCTCTTTTTCGGTCTTAAATTATTTATTAAAAGATCCAATGCCTGTTAGGGCAACCTCATCAGGATGGAAAACATGAATTCAGTGACTTGTGCATAAAATCTGCAGCTCAAATGCAAATGGTGGGCAAACTTCAAACGGTAACGGAGGTGGAAGGAAAGCATGCAAAAGTGCGGCATTTGCCTCTCTGATTTCGTTCAGAAGGAGCTTGTAAATATTTTGGTATTATTTCCCAAATGTTTTCTTTTTCTCTTTTAAAGGTTTTGTTTTACAAACCCACAGTGTGGCTCTCTTCATAAAAACACAGGGAGCCTCACTTAAGGCTAGTCTTGCTTCTTCTTTAGGAGGTTCAGTCTGGGTGTTTGAGAGGTGAAGGGCTAGCTGCTCTTTTTCTTTGCTTTGATGGATTCCTCCCCTCATAAACCATAGCTCGGCTCATAATTATAATGCAAAACAGCATCCCTCCAGCCTGCTTGATGCATTTAAAATCTGAAGTTCCTTGAAGTTCTAAGGATTTTTAAATATTGATATTCATTAATTGTATGGCTTTTTGTGACATAAATGCACATTACACACTTTTATGTGCTGGAAACAACTAAAAATGCCATGTCACAAATGTTTACATGGCTGTTATGGAAAACAGTTCCATGCTAATATATGCTTGCTTCTTAAATTCTGTTAGCAGTTGTAAGACAGTCAGATACCACCCGTGGGATCTGGTGCCCTCATGAAACACAATTACAATGAGAATATCTCATTATCTCATTGGCTTTAGCTTACTGCTCTGTTACCATGGTTTCAAATACACAGAGGAGTCTGAAACTAAGAGTGCTGCTAACAAAGAACATATCCTTGTACAATGACATCAGATCATGTTAGACAGAATAGACTTAATTAAATACCCCCTGATGGAGGCCAAAATACAGAAGTTGGGTCTACTTTTTTAAAAGGAAACCAGCCATTTTAAAACATTGTGCTTAATTTAGCTGGGGATTTTTTTTTATTCCTTTTTAATAGCAACTACAACTCTAAATTCAGATCCCATTAATATTCTTTGGTAGTGACAAGGAGTTAAGGGGATGGAAGAGAAAAAGACAACTGTCAGAAGAAAATGGTGTCAGATGTGGTTCCTTTCGAGGGTCCAGCCACCAAGCCAGCCAGGCCACAGAACAAGCAATACTCATTTCTGAGGGCTCAAACTGCTGGACTCCCTCAGAAAATGCCCTCAGATTTTCTAGCATGGATTCCCACCTTGTCAAATGTGGTCGGGCTCTGCTGAACACAGTACTTTCAGCCCCTGTTCTAATGCACTCAGTGCTTAATTTCATAAAAACTAGAATTCTATTACTTTAGTGATGGAATACTATTTTGTTAGACAAGAAATCATAGCTCCAGAGCCTTGGGCTTGCAGCCTCTGTGTTGCTTACAATGCTCTGACTGATTTCCAGCCCCTGACTTGCTACTCTTCATTGAGGAAAGTCTCCAGCATTCAGCCAAGTTGGCTTTTGTTTAAAAAGACCTTTAAAATACATTTTGGTGGTGGCAAATCGTTTAGGCTTCAGAGCTATTCTGGTGGATAAACATTTTCTCTCAAAGACCTAAAATGGTGGCTTGCAGTTTTCTGTAATGTTGTAAAATTAATTCCCCTATAAAAGAAGTCTCCCTTGTCAATGTGAAACCTGCCACCCCCATGCCACACAATCACACTGGAATTATAGCTGTAAAAAAAAATTTAAATCACTTATAGGCTCCAGAGACTATCAAGTGACATAATGTGACGATAATGACATCCCTGGTGGTGTTAATTGATTTTGTCCTGGTAGAGAGGGTAATTTGGTTTCTGCAGCAATGCGTGATCATGGACTAAAGTGACTGGTCTGCCTAGGTAGTATTACCATTAATGAACAGAAAACACACTTTCCGCCTTAAATATTGGTAATTACAGGGAAGGGAAGATGGAAAGCCAGAGGATCTTAATCAAGGACTGAGAGTTAGTTCTAAGTTGTTTGCATTCACCAGGGAAGTGTGTCTAAGGACTGTGAGTTAGCAATTCGGGGACTTGCTCCATAAAATCCAGCTGCTACCTCAGAAAGATCTGTAAATAGTCAAATGATTTGTAAAGTGTTCTTCAACAGAAAAAAAAATCCCCGCTTGGCAGCTGCATGTGCCGTGTGATTAAAAGTGATACATCATCTGTCAAGCTGCTTTCCTTTATTGGTCTACATTCCTTTCTTTACGGTTTCTAATTGGTGTGATTTTGAAAATGTTTTAAGTGAAAAATACACTCTTCCTAAATTGCGCATGTAGACGAAGATATTCAGATAATTCTCTGATTTTTTTTCAGAGACGTTGCATAGATTTGGAAGTCATTCAAGCTCACACAAATAATTGTGATTATGCAAATAAAAACATCGTGCAGTTAAAGGTGCCTCTGTTCAGTTGGAGAGCTCAGTTGACTTTTCACCCACTGAGTCTGACGGTCTATCACGCCCCATCCATCCTTCCAGAGCTAGAGATCCTGTTTGTAGGTGTCAGCTTTGCCTGAGCATAGCTAGCATCCCTTCTGATCAGTGGGGAGCTGTGCAGGTCTCACTGTTTTGTATATCATGCCAGCAACCTACCATCTCAATATCTTATGAATCTGAGCCTTTATCTCTGTTGACACATTTCTGCCTCAGGTCGGGTTTTATTATCTATAATTTGAACTCCAGTTATCATTTCTTATTTCTTTTTTTAATAATAGAATTCCATCCAGCCTTTTTTATTCCAATTTCTTCCTATTCCAGTTTACGCTCTACATTCTGTCTACAATGACTCTTTTTAAAACTTTCTAATGGTTTATGTTTATTCAGAAAGCTGAAAAAAAGTTATGTTTTATTGTTGTTGTTTGTGTTTATTTGAGCTATTTTTTTTTTTTGAAAAAACTAGAAGTAAGCCAGGTATAGTGGCATGCTTCTAGAATCTCAGAAGCTGAGGCAGGAGGATTACAGGTTTGAGGATACTTTCTGCCAATTGTGAGTTAGATTTTTGGCAATTTGACACAAGGTAGACACATCTGGGAAGACAGGATATCAACTGAGAAATTATCTAAGTTAGACTGGCCTGTGGGCAAATGTATGGGCATTTTCTTGATTGATGATTGATGTGGGAAAGTCCACCCCCTGTGGCTGGTGTTACCCCTGGGAGGGATAAGAAAGATATATTCTGGTCCTTTGGAGGTATAAGGAAGAGAGGTGAACTCGAGCCTGAAGGGAAGCATTAAGCAGGAATGCTTGTTTTTAGTTCCTGTCTCCAGGTTCCTGTTTCCTGAGCTCCTGCCCTGATTTCCCTTCATGATCCACTATGATGGGGAAGTATAAACCCAAATAAACCCTTCCCTCCTCAAGTTGTTTTTGGTAATTATCACAGCAATAGAAAGAAAATGAATATAATATAGTGACTTTTAGACCAGCCTTGCTATATAGTAAGACACTGTCTTAAAAACCGGAAGTATATTTTCTATGCAGAATAATGCACATCTCACAGGACTTCCCATGCACTGCTGGGACACAGGTTACCTTGAGATGAAGTATGAAATGGCTTGTTTTGTTTGTTTCTTTGTGCTGGAATCTGAACTGGACCACAAGTATATGGGATGGAGATGTTTATGTCAGTGAGGTGGTGATATTAAATGAAACACATGAGAATAAAG
Source organism: Rhabdomys pumilio (assembly GCA_030674055.1). Lineage (NCBI taxonomy): Eukaryota > Metazoa > Chordata > Mammalia > Rodentia > Muridae > Rhabdomys > Rhabdomys pumilio. The sequence continues at coordinate 82,999,243 of JANHMN010000001.1, forward strand.
ACAGGAGACACTGTGAAGAACTAGGAAGGATTCACTGTTTTACCTTGCAGGCTCATGGATGCTGATATATCCTGAGACAGCAGGAAGATCTTATTCTTCATGGCAATAACAGCAGACAAAGTATCAGCATTTGTACAACTCTTCTGAAGTTCTGTTACTACCGTCTAATGCAGATAGAGCTAATGTGATTCCCCTGGAGAAATGGAAAGCACCCGAACTTGGGTAACATGAATTTTTTTTATATAACCAGCAGTGAATGGCCTAAATTTTCCATAACAAGAGATTTTATTGTTCTTAGATTTATGTATGCTGATCAAGAAACCTGCCCTTTGTTTAGGAGGTAGGCACCTTTATCTTACAAGGGTGTTCATTATAAAATCATCCTCATGAGAACAAAACCAAGGAAGCTGGTGTTTCTGGCTTATAAAATATGCAGAAATGTCAAAAACCTATGTTTTCATTGAGCCTTGTCTTGACCCTGTTGAAGGCTCTGTAGCAGTAATAGCCTTTTAGACAAATGGACCAACCTTGTTTCTTTTCTACCTATGAATCATTTAGTCATTGGCATTGAGCCATGAGAATAGGAGAGTATGGCCTCCTCAGAAATATGAAAGAAAGATATTTCCTTTGGCTCAAGGTAATTCTTAAAACACTGATCCAGCCTCAAGTAGCCACAACTTCTAGCAGTTGGGGGATGGTATACACCAATGTACACATATAACACTACACTAGCTAATTATTTCAAAGAGCAGATGTACAGAATGCAGGCATGATGATGACCGTATTCAATCCCAGCACTTGGGTGGCAGAGGTTGGCAGATCTCTATGTGTTCAAGGTCAGCCTGGTCTATGTAGTGAGTCACAGGTCAGCTAGATCTACACAATAAATCCGTATCTCAGAGATCAACAACCAAAACTGTCTAGGCAGTGTTGTCTTCTCCTTTGATCCTTTTAATCATGGCACACTTGGGAGGCAGAGACTGATAGATCTCTGTGTGATCAAGACTAGCATGATCTCCATAATGAGTTCCAGGCCAGCCAGGGTTACAAACTAAAACACTCACAATATTGATCATGAACTCCTAGAAGTCTTCTTCTGTGTCTCTGATCAGTTATTGTCTAGCCATCCATGATTTCTAAATGATTGCTACAGGGAGGAGAAACATTATCCCCTCTTAAAGCTCAGGAAGTAAACAACACACAAGCTTCAGGAATTTCCTGAAACTGACCATATTCATTAGGCTTCACCCTCCCAAGCACATATAAGTCATATTAATTTCTTGAGAGACTTGGGATAAACTGAACTGCCTAGAGTAAGCTCCTACCAGACAAGTTGCTGGGATAGGCTCAGAGCCCCACCCTCTGCCTGGCCCCAGCTGCCTGAAAGAGATGCTCTTCATCCAGCCTGTTAACCTACCTGTAAGTTGGACAGTGGATGCCAGGTTTCTGGCATTTCTGAGCCATCAGCCATACTGAGGTGGTATTTTTATGATATACCTGTCTTTGAGTCATTTCTGATCCTGTTAGTAACTGCAATCAAACTCTGGTTCCCCAAGCTGGATTTAGTGAAATCCTTCCTTTGGTTAGTCATCAGTTTCTTGTCTAGGGTGAGTAGCCTGACAACAATGAGTGTGTGTGTGTGTGTGTGTGTGTATTTCGAATGCTGTTATTATTTTAAGTATTATATCAATAAATTGGTTTTCACCTTGAAGATGTCTTATGTCACTTTAAATGAGTGGTTAAATTCACTATAATTGCTAAATATGTGTAGTTTTTATTGTCAAGTTGTGAGATAAATTTTTGTTTTGGTACTATAAATGACTTGATAACCTGACATAAATCATGAAATCTCTTCAACATTTGGCCTCAGCTTCATCTTACTTTCAAAAAGCAAGTGATGTCACTGTTACAGTAGTCAGCTTCAACACTTCTAAGGAATTCCTGGAGTTGGTGATGATTTAATCCTTGGTCCTTACAAAATTCACAGGGTTGATGGTAATTTGTATGATTTTATACATCCTTAATGCTTTTGCGAACACACTGTCTTAGTGTACTCTGCAATGGTACTTTATTAAACGCAAGTTCGGGGCCAACTGCATCATCTTGTATTAATTTAAAAAGTTCCTTTATTTAGTGGTAGTAGGACATCATTGTTAACTATACCAGATATGTTGATGATAGAAAAAGAGAATTATTTAAACACATAAACACACACACACACACACACACATTTGTGTATGTTGCTGCTTGTTATATTTTTATTTAATTATGTCTGCTTTGTTTACGTTTATCTTTTAACATCATTAAAGAACTTGTTTCCTCGGTGACATGGTCCGCCATCAATAACCCTAATAAAAATGACATGTTAACTCACATTTTCAGGGTCAGTGCTGTCATCTAGCAGCAAAGCATGAAACTTGACAGCAGTGGCTTTACTCTCCAAACTCCTGCCCATAGATATTCTTTCAGTGTTTTAACTCACCTGACTGTCAGATCACTTTGAAGCAGGCTCCCTGTTTTTAAGGGTATATTATATATTCCAAATATTTTTGATTGAAAATAGTTTTTTTCATCCAACATATTCTGATTATGGTTATCTCTCCCCTAACCTCTTCCAGATCGTCTGCAGATCCTGTCCCATCCTTTCTTTCTCTTGGGCCTTTGTCTTCCCATTAACCAGCAGTTTTTTAAAGATCACCTTCGTGTGTACATGTGTGTGTATGTGTGTGCATGCATATTCATGTGTGTGTGTGTGTTTGTGTGTGTGTGTGTGTGTGTGTGTGTGTGTTAAAAAGCTTTTACCGCTGTTTTAGGTTTCTGTACAATACCCCAAATGGCCCTTAGTTTTAGCTGTCCCTCCTCGTGTGTCCTCCTTTTTCCCTCTTCTCTCCCTTTTCTTCTTTGATCCTCCTGTCTCAGACCCCTAACCCTTCTATCTAAACGTAACTATATATTTTATTTCCCCTTCCAAGAGAGATCCGTCCTTCCCCTCCAGTTCTTATAGTTATATGGATGGTAGCCTGCTTATTGAAGAGTTAACAGCTAATATCCA
>JANHMN010000001.1:83002304-83042160 GCA_030674055.1 Rhabdomys pumilio
AATGCACTGATGGGCACCTAGGCTATTTCCATTTCTCAATATTATGAACAGGGCATCAGTTAATATGGTTAAATAAGCATCTCTATAGTAGAACGAAGTGTCTGTTGAGTGTATGCCCAAGAATGGTATAGTTGGACATTGATGTAAATTGATTCCCAGATTTCTGAGGAACTGTCATACTGATTTCTATAGTGGGTGTCTAAGTGTGAACTCCCATGAGCAATGGATGAGTATTCCCCTTGTACCTTGATAGGAATCTCCTTCTTTAGGTTAGGGGAACTTTCTTTTATTATTTTGTTGAAAATATTTTCTGTGCCTTTGACTTGGGTTTCTTCTCCTTCTTGTATTCATATTATTCATAGATTTTTTTCCCCCTAGTGTTCCAGGTGTTTCATGCTTGGATTTTTTTTTTTTTTTTTTTTTTTTTAGAGTTAACATTTCTGTTACTGGGATGCCCATTTTCTCTATTTTGTCCTCAATTCCTGAAATTTTTTCTTCTATTCAGTTGGCAAGCCTTGCCTCTGAGGTTCCTGTTTGAGTTCTTAAACTTTTCATTTCCAGTTTTCCCCCAGTTTAGGTTTTCTTCATTGATTCAGTTCTAAAAACATTCATATCTTGAACTGTTTTCATTTTCTTATATTTTAATGGGTTTTTGTTTGTTTATTTTCATTTATTCATTAATGGATTTATTCATATCCTTTTAAAGGTTCTTCAACATGTTTATAATAACTATTTTGAAGTTTTCACACTTCTCAGGGCCTACTATAGTAGAGTTGCTGGACTCTAGTGGAGAAATCTTGTTACTGATTGAGTTTTTATGATGCTGTTAGTTAGACATCTGAGTTTGGGACAGTTGTAATTCTAGATACTTGTATCTGGAGGTTAAGGCAAAAAGATCAGATCCAAGACCAGACAATTTAATGAGAGCGTGTCTTTAAATCCTCGGTGTGATAAAGAGAAAGTGAAGTATCCCCCCAGTCTTTACATTTGGAATTGGATAACTGACTTTTCTCTCCAGGGGAAGACTTTCCCTGCTTGAAGCACTTCTTAGTTGCCTATAGCTCTTCGTATAGGGTGGAGGCCTCCTGAGTGTTCCCTTCCACAGGAGTGCTATCCGGCCAGGCTCAAAACATACAAACTTACCTTTTTTTTTTTTTAAATGATTTTAACTTGCTCTTATAAAAGTTACTTAATATACTTTAGGGTTTAAATATTTGAAATGTGTTGAGTGAAACTAAATTTGAAAAGCAGAATATGATCAATAGTTATGTTTCACACACTTAAAATTCCATGTACTCTGTAGCTTTGTATTCGAGTCAGTTAAATTGTTCTTTGTATGTATGTAGATGTATATGATATATATGTTCATATATGTTTTTGTGTATGAGTGTAGGCATGTACAAACCACAGGATACATGTGGAGGTTAACGAATAACCTCAGGTGTTTGTCTTCTTACCTCCCACTTCCTTTGAGCAAGGCATTTCTCTGTCTTTGTCTTTGCCTCTGCCTGTCTCTATCTATCTCTGTCTCTATCTTTCTCTGTCTATCTCTGTCTGTCTGTCTGTCTCTGTCTCTGTCTTTCTGTCTCTGTCTCTCTGTGTGTCTCTTTCTGTCAGGCTAGCTGGCCATTGTGTTCTCAAAAATTCTGCTATCTTCACCTCCCATCACATGGAGGAGCCCTGGGATTACAGATTTGTGCCACTACACCTGGCTTTACATGCTTTGAGGGATTTGAACTCAAGTCCTCACACTTGTGTAACAAGCATGTTACCTCCTGAGCTATCCCTTCAGTCCCAACTTTTATTTTTAATTCAGATGTTTGAACTTCTATAAGTACAGTTTTAACAGTTGTGAGTATCAATGTCACCCATTATTGTTGTGAATTTATTTTTCCTTTTAGTTCTTTTTTGATTTACACCTTTTGAAGCAATTTTAATGTATGAAGTAAGATTTAGAGCTGTGATATATTTCTCATTAGTTGACCCTTCATCATGTAATTCTTTCATCGTTAGAAATGCTGGTTGCGTGCACCTTATGTTATTACACAGATTAGTGTTTGATTGTCACAGAGGCTTGTTTGTCCTTTTGTTGTTTTTCTCTGTCCCTTCATTTAACATCTGCTATTTGTTATTTACACATGGCTACATTTTTAATCCAGTCTGAGACCTTTGTCCACAGTCTGCTGTATTCAGCACACAGTCCTGTGATCCGCCTCCCGCTTCAGCTGTGTTTAAATACTGTACCTTCCTGTCAGTTTTCCCTCTTAACCTTCCCACCTCTGTTCCCCTTCTGCTTTGTCTTCTTTTTCACAATCCCATCTTTTTCTGGCAGTATTTCCTTCACATTTATTAGTTTGTATATTCTCTTCCTATCATTTAAATGGATATTTTAAAATTATAACATAGGTTCTCAATTTATCAACTTTAATATAAATTAATGTCTCATTTTCCTGAAAAAAAAAATCTAAAGGACTTCAGTTAATGTTCTTTATAATGGGATTAACTGGTAAAAAAAATATGATTAAACAGTGTTATTTCATCCTGGGTTTATGTACAATGCCAATTTTAAGTGTATCATTTATTGAAATTTGGCTTACTTGTATTTAGGTAACTATTGCAATGATTACAATATAAAATATTCTCGTGTCCCCTGTATCTTTTCCCAGTCAGTTCTGATTATCAAATAACCATGGTTCTGCTTTCTGATGCTGCTGAACTGGCTTTTTCTGTGGAGTCAGACACATATCATCAAACACAGTTGCTTATATCTGGATTCCTTCACTTAGCACAGTGCCTTTGAGAACTAGCCAAGCTGTGGTGCGCATCAGAGCCTTGTTCCTTGTGCTGTTAGTGTGCACTGGCTTTTATTCTATCAGCATGAACTGTGTGCATGGTTGCTTCACTCGTTTTGACTGGTTTGCACATCATGCCTTGCTTTTTGCTCACCGACTGATGGACATTTGGTTGGTTTCTGGAGCTTGATGACTCTGAATGAAGTTGCTATGAGTGATCACGTGCAATATTTCCAAGATTCGTGCTTCATTCCTCTTGTATACAAACATGGGAGAATCATATGGAAACTGAAAAAAAGTAAAGAAGAAAATAAGATGGCCTGAAAGGAAAGGGAGAGGGGAAGAAAGGAGATAGGATGTAGGGTGTGAGGAGGGTAGATGTGAGCAAGGCATTGTGTGCACAAGTACTCTGCCTGATTAATATGAGTGAATAACCATGCAAGTGGAAAGGTGCTTTTTGAGATGAATAGAAATGTTTAACCATCTAAGGAACTCCTAACCGCTCTCCAACTGCTAAACAGTTCTCCCAACCTACTGCCAGAGCACGAGTCTTTGTTCTACATTGCTCATAACAGCTGATATTTAACATCTTACATTTTTTAATCATTCTAGGAGGGACCACCTTTCCCTAATGCCTAATGATATTGGAAATATTATTTGTATGGATTTTTTTTGTTAAAGTATCTGCTCATTCTATTATGCTTCTATCCTTGTTTTTTGGTCTCATGTAGCTAGTTTTACTTTCTAGCTGAGGCTAGCCTTGAACTCTCAATTTTTGTGTCCACTTCCCCAGTACTGACATTACAGGTGTGTCCACCATGCCAGGTTTCGTTTGCACGTTTTAAATCTTGAGCTGCTCCTCTTTTTTGTTATCACCTTCTAAGAAGTTATTTTAAATAAGTTATTGTTGTTATTAGTCCTTTAGTACATGCGTGTTTTGTTAGTGCATTCTCATTTATTTTTTTTACAGTATCTTTTGAAGGACATAAGTTTTAATTTTAACACAATTCAGTTTATAAATATTTTTCCTTACTTGATAATTTTTTCTTTTTATTTATTAAATGATTGTAACAAGTGTTATTTTTATTGTGAATTTTTCCAAATATAATTGAGTTTTGTTGATTCTTTTCCTTCACCTGGTTCGCCATATCCTTCTACCCCAGCATCCCATGTCCAACTTTCATGTCCTATGTGTCTCATTCCCTTATTCTTTGTTCTTCCTCAATTACCCCTTTTAGTTCCCCCAGTTTTATGACCTATTCATACACACACACTACACACATACTATACACCACACACATACAATCACACACACACACACACACACACATACCACACACACACACACACACAACCACATACCATACACACACACACAAAACCCCATACCACATACCACACACACCACACACACGTACCCACCTACCCACCCACCCCACCCCCACACACACACAACCACATAACACACACATACACACACTAAAAGCGATTATTATCAGCCATTCATTCATCTGTTGATGGGCATCTAGGCTGGTTCCATTCTTTTCTACTGTGTATAGAGCAGCAACAAATGTGGATGGAACAAACATCTCTATGGTAGAATGTGAAGAGCTTTGGGGATACACTCAGGAATATCTAGCTGGGGCAGTTCTATTTTTAATTCTTGAGAAGGCTGAACACTGAACCCCACAATGTCTGTACCAGTTTATACTACTACAAACAAGGAATTGTGTTCTCCCCTCTCATCCTCTGTTTTGTTACCTATTGTCTTGATGATAGCCATTTCTGACCCAGGTAACAGGGAATAAAAAGGTAGTTTGGGGAGGAGTGCTGGGAAATTCCATCTTCTGAACATGTCATGACTATTGTACTTATGAATTCACACCATGTGGAGCTAAATATACAAGACCTGTGCAAGACTGAGGCAAGCAAACTCTCACAGAGATGGGTAGAGGATCTCCAGGTCTCATCTCATCCCCAAGGAACTGTTGACATTTGATAGTTACTGGAAGAAAAGAATTGTTCTTTTTTGAGAATGTATCCATTGATGGGATTCCCATGCTTCCATGGATGGCCCAAGGATGTGCCCTTCTGTCACATATAGACAGTGAGTGACAATTAATTTTAAAAAGACATGAAGTTGGAAGGAGAATATGTTGAGGGGAATATAGAACAAATTTGGATTGGAACGGTATATACATGGTCGTATTTTACTGCATACATGCAGGAAATTCTTAAGAATAAAAAATTATCTTGTATTTATTTAGTTTTGATTTACATTTCTCTGATGGACAAGAATGCTGACTACTTAAAAAATGTTTTATTGGTCATTTGTGCTGCTTCTTTTGTGAACTGACTATTCAGTTTATCAGTTTACATACTGACCAGAAATTTTGTTTTTTGAGGTACTGAATTCTTGTTGTTCTTTATGTAACCTAGATAATAAGCCCTTGACTCGAGTACAGCTGGCAGTGATTTTCCTCCCAGTTTGTCAGCCATTCTGTTCACTCTGTTGATAATTTGCTTTCTAAGTACAGAGACTTTTAGTCCATGCAATCCCGTTTGTCCATTCTTGGTGCTATTTCCATTGCTATTGGAGTTAGTTTAAGAAAACTGCCTTTGAGGGTTTTTCCTATGCTTTATGTTGTAGTTTTTACTGTTTCTGGTTTTAAATTTTGGTCTTTGATCTATTAATTTTGACTAGATACAATATGAGCAAGATATAATTTGAACTAGATACAAATCCAAATTTATATTTTTGCTGCTGTATATTTAATTTTCTCAGCATCATTTATTATATAAACTGTCTTTTTTTTTCAAGTGTAGGCTTTTGATATCTTTGTCAAAAATTAGATGGCCACAATAGCTCTATTGGTCCTCTGTCCTACCCAGTTTATTTATGTGTTGCAAGTACCACACTGTTCTTGTCACTATAGCTCTACAGTGTAGTCAGGTGTTATAATGCCCCATATAATATCCTTTCTTTTTAGAATTGCTTTGACTATTTGTGGCACTTTGTATTTCTATATGAAGTTTTGAGTTTTTTCCTTCTTCTATGAAAAATGTCACTGAATATTTTTAATTTTTATTTTTAGAGTTTTATACATGAGTACTGTATTTACATCATTTTTACTCTTCCCTATTCCTTTAACTCCTCCAATATCTCTCTAACTTCTTATATTATTGACTATATATATATATATATATATATATATATATATTCATCTACTACTGGTAGAGCCTTGTGAGATTTGCCCATCCACATTGGCATGTCTCCTGGTGTTGTTATACAGGTGTTGTTTATATGAACACATTGTTTAGATTTCATGGTTATCCTGTCATAGATACAGCACAGTATCTTGCAATAGCTGTCCTGATACTCTGACCATTACATTCTTTCTGTTCCCTCTTCTATGAAGTTTATTGAGTCTTAGTTGGAGGTGTTGTGATGTGAATGTGTCAGGTGGCGTTGGGCATCCTCTGATGACAAATTGTGGAGTTCTGTAATAGTCTCCATCTGCTGCAGAGAGCAGCTTCTTGGATGAAGGGTGAGAGCCACACTTACATGTTTAGAATGGAATTAGGAATTATAATGGTTTAGAAAAGTGTCAGCTGTAGAGTCTCTGCTAGAGTGTATGACCTCACCAACCACCATGTAGTTTACTACGTTTGAAGTTCCAGGCAGGAATCCTCTTCTAGTAATGGGGCTGAAGTTCAATTAGCTATTGGTTACCCCAAAGTATAAGTGCCACCATTCCTCCACTGAGATACTTTGCTAAGCTCGTCACTGTTATGATTTCTAAGTGTCACAGCTGGGTAGGATTGTTAGTTGTTTTTCTCCCATGGAGGCTTGTACAACATTTTCAGATACCATGAGAGCATGTCCTCAGAGAAGATTCCAGGTTGGTTCTAGGTTAATTTCTTCAAGGTCTGTATCCGAAGTGTGTGATGTCTTCAGCAATTCATCCTCTTAGATGTTGCCTGTTTAACCTTTTTCAGTTAATAGTAATTTTGATTTTGAGTAGTTTAGAGAACAATATTAAGCACATATAGTTCTCACATATTCCCTTGCCCACATGAGCACATTTAAAACCCCTTATTTTTAGACTTGTGCAATAAATTATCACTGAATAATGATGTATTATCACTAGCCTCCATGGGTCACATAGGCTTGCTTTTTACTTTGAATGGGTTCTGAGCAATGCAATAAGAGATAGTTCCCATAATAATACCCCACAGAACAACTGCAGTGCTCTAAAATTTCCTGGTATTTTATTACTCTCTACCCCCTTTGTCCTCCCATGCCCCACGACAACCATTGATCTTGATGTTTTCTTAGTTTCTCATTTTCCAGAATGCCCTATAATTGGAAACACACATATCCCGCATTTCCAGATCCACCTCTTCCTTCATAGTGTTTAATGTGATTAAGGCTTTGTTGTTGTTTAATGTGATTCCTGGCTCACTAGTGAGTGCATCACTTTGTGTTGCTTAGCAACATTCCATTGCACGGATGTGTCACAATTTGGTTTTTCAAAAGGACATCTAGATTACATCCCAGTTTGGACAACTATGCATAAAGCTGTTTAAATATTAGTATGCAGGTTTTTGTATGAACATTGGTTTCCAACTCATTTGAAAAACTATAGTTGCTAGATCACGTGACTGTCTTTTCAGTTTTGATAGAAGTTACCATACTGTCTCCCAATGTGGCTGTGACATTTTGCATGCTCAGCAGAGATGAGTGAGAGTTCCTGTCTACGTACATGCCAGCACTTGTTATTATCAGTGTTTTGTGTTTAATATACCTGAGTAGATATATGGTATTTCTCTTTATTAATTTACAGTGGCTTCAGACATTGTTATTATCAGTGTTTTGTGTTTAATCTACCTGAGTAGATATATGGTATTTCTCTTTATTAATTTACAGTGGCTTCAGACACTCAGCATCTTTTTTTCTGGTCTCTTTGCCTTGTATTGCTATTCTGTGTATTTTCTTTGGTGAAGTTTCCATTTAGATCATTTACCCATTCTGTGGAATTTAAAGAGTACTTTGCATATTTTGAATATTAGTCTCTTATAGGAGCTATATTTTGCAATATTGCTTTCCAATTTCTATGTTTACTTTCTTAATAGTATTTTTATAGAGTTTTTAATGTACGAGGAAGTATGGCTTTCCAATTTTATGTGTGTGTGTGGAACATGCCTGTGATATTCTCTCACACCAGCCCAGGTTTTCAACTATAGTATGTCATAGGGGTTGATTCATAGTTCATTATTTTATACTTAGGCCTGTAATTCTGCTTATCTGACCGAGAAGGTGGCTAATTTTAAGAAGGAGTAAGGGGAACAGTATGAAGAGGATAGGGGCACAGGAAGGGGAGGATCAAGAAAAATAAAGTGTGTTTTAAAATGCCACAATGAAACTACTGTTTGTGATAATTATAAAAAGAAACTGCCTGTCCATGCAGCTCACAGATCAACAGTAACCTTGAGGATTTCAGACACTGATTTCAGTTTTCTGAAGCTTTTTGTTTGTTTGGAATTCAACCTCAAACCCTCACTGGTATCTCTGAAGTCTAATTTTTGTCTGTCTGACCCTTCAGATTGCTGGAAGCATGTGCTGTTCAAAGCATTTTTACCCATAATGCTGTGGGTTAGAATTACCTGAGGAAAAAAGGAGAGAAGATTGTGTTTGCCTTGATGAGTTCTGTTATGTCCAAAGACTGACCCTCTAATCCTGGTGAGTCAGTAGTTCTCAGATATGTCCAAACTAAGAGTTTTAAAACTATTAAATTCTTTCTATTTGTTCTTGACAAGAGAAGTGACCTGCTCTGAGCCCGTCTTCTAAACTGGCAAGTTTTGGTTTCAAATCAAGTTCAAGATCTGAATGTCATTCCTATAACCTCAGTACTTGGGAGGCTGAGACATGAAGATTGCCCAGAGTGTGAGGCTTGGCTGAGTCACACGTGAGATCCTCTCTCACGGTTGACACGGAGCGTGCTTGTCTACAACCCTCTGCAGCTGCCTCTGCACCATATCTGGAATTTCAAACAGCGGAGCCTACGATGTCTTTCATTTCCTGGTCTCTGCTGTGTTCTCCTGCTCATTCTCTTTTACAGAAAGCAAAGAATCATCATCCACAATGCTCTCTCTTGCTCCTGTTTTGCTGTTGTTTTTCCATTTGGCAGGCACATTCTTCTGATGGTCCTCCGCATTACCCAATTAGGCATCTATCCGTTCCCTCACCAAACATCACTCTTTCCGGGAACATTCCTTAAACTCTTAGGTAATTGCAACGGTGTTCTCATGTAACATCACTAACTATTTCGCACACTTTAATCACGCTTACATGTAACATGGTTCTTGATCAAGCATCTGCATCCCAATATGCTTTGGGAGCTTTCCTATCACAGTGTATAGCAGAACATGGCTCAATTCACTGCTCAATGGCTGTGGGTATAAAATATTAATTCATCTGCTTATTTCACTTTTTATTGTAATTTTTTTTCAATTACTTCTTGAGAATAAAGTTAGTTCCCCCCCCCCACTTATTCATTTAACAAACAATTGACCAATACCAATCATATGTCAAGTGCTTTCCTACAAGATGTCATGGTTGTGACAATGTATGTAGAATCTGCAATTGTCCTCGTTCAATGCAAATGGCCCATAATCTACCTCTGCTACAGTTTTATTTAAAAAAAAATTTCTGAGATGATTGTCATGGGGTTTCAGCCAGAATGTTTTCATGTTTTCTTCTTGTCTTTCTCTCTTTTCTTTTCTTTCTTCCTTTTTTTTTTACTTTTTTTTCTCCGAGATCCATTAAGCTAAAACGCATTCCCCCCACATTTACACTCTTATAAGAGTAGGCAACCAATAAGCTCACATGCTGACACTTCCAATCTCAAAGAGAAATTATATTTTAGATAGCTCCTATTATCCAAATCACAAAGATTATTTTGTTAAGAAATGCAATTATTTCATCTTTATTTTAAGTGACAAGACTGCCAAATCTTTGATATTACCAATTGAAAGGTTGATAGCAATTTTTTTCCTTTGATATCACCTAGCTCTTTTTATGTTTAACTTTCTACCAATCAACTTGACATACTGAGTGTGTGTGTGTGTGTGTGTGTGTGTGTGTGTGTGTGTACAGGAAGTGCAGTTCTGTGTGCAGATGCGTAAATCATGAGATCAGAGACAAGAAAACAATACCTTGAAAACAATATCTTGAAACAGTGCAGTTTGCATTTCAGCTGCAAGACAGCTACAAGCCCTCATTTGGCCACAGGGATACCAAAAGCATGTGCAGGCCAGGGAAATTAACTGCCAATCTTTATCTAGAATCGGCAAAACAGATAATAGATTTCTTGGGTGGGGGGGGGTGCATATTTAGAATTCATCTTGGGTTTCTTAAGCCATCAGCTTTCCTCAGCTTGAAGCTGTTAGGGGTAAGAAGAAAGCACGGAGCCTAGTGGGATGTTTATTGAGATACCCAGAGCTGCTACTGAAGACTTACAACAAGGCTCCCCACTGAGGAACAGCAGGATGCAGAGAAGTTGATGCTTTGGAAAGTTAAATATGAACAAGGCCCGTCACTAGGACAATACTACTGTCACCTTTCCTCTTGTGTCAGCTCTGTATCTGTCACATATTCACACTGACTCTCCGTTCCTAGGTTTCTCCAGTTCCCAGACCTTCTCATGGCCCCATTGTTCCCTGTCAAGCACCTTTTGCCCCAGCTATAGAGTTTCCCAACTCTTCTCAAGCACAGCTTAGACACTTATAGTCATGTGACTTTCCCCACAGAGATGGTTGTTTCCATTCTTCTGAATGTTGCCTGTCACTGAGAATGGATTTGATGTCCTGTTTTTCATGACCTTTCTGCTTGTCTGGGTCTCTGGGTCCTTTGGAATCACATAGCACTGACTATGTACTGCTACTTTGAAATACATAATTAAATTTATTTTTGACGATTTTGTACATGTATATAAAACATTCTGATTATTGCCACCCCCAAATCTCTCTTATCTCCGTGCTTCTCCAGTGACTCCTGCCAGTCTTCTCTCCTCCCTACAAATCTAGTTCCCACATTTGTATCTGTTTGGTTTTGTACCTAATGAGTTTAATTAGAGCCTTTTGTGTAGCCGTGGATTTGGAACTATCCACTGGAACCTTATGGGATCATCAGTGAATGGGAGTCATCAGTGAATCACACATTTGATGTCAATAAATGACTCCTCCAGAATCTACGATAAGCCACTGGATCAGCAGAAAGAGTCAGGGTCCTGTGGCCCTTCCCCTAACCATTCCTGATTGTTGACAAGCCCATTCTAGCACAGGCCCAGTGTGCTAGAATGTTCACTTACCGTGCAACTGCTGTGAGTTCATGTTTTTACTAGTTGCGCCATACCTAGAAAATAGCATTTCCCAGCCCCTTTCATTATCTTCTGGCTGTTAAATTCTTCCTGTCCCCTCTTTAACTGTATTTCCTGAGCTTCAGAGGACGTTATAAAAATGTCTTGTCATTAAACTGTCACTTAATTCACAGCATCAGGAGCAGTCATGAGTCTCTGCATTCATCACAGTTCACTGCAAAGAGTGGCTTCTCCAATTAAGCCTGAGAGTAGCATTTCCCTATGGGTATTAGCATAAATATTTAGAAAGCAGTTTGACTCCTTGTCAGTTTAGCTAAACTATGTATGGTTGTAAGTTTTTCCAGGGTCCCAGGAATGAGGTTTTGCCATACTTACAGTACCAGGAATGAATTCCTTTCTGCAACGTGGGCTTCAAGTCACAGCAAATAGAGTTGGTTGCCCCCCTTACAGTTATGCCATTATTACACAACTGGACAGAGCTTGCCTGGTAGGTTGGTATTGTAGTTCACAGAGTTTACAGCTACATATTCTCTTCCTTAGCAACCTACAAAGCATCTTCTGACATCATGAAAGCTAGAGAGCAGGGAAGAAGCTTCTAGTTCAGTTCATCTTGATTTCTCTATATCTTGCAATCAAAATAGGTGGTGTCTTCAGCAATAGGGTCTTGTCATCTTGTTCTGGTAGGCAAGCAAGGATTGTAAATCCTTTTTTGAATTTGCTCATAAGGTGGTATCCCACGCCTGGCACTGGGGTTTTTGTTTTATAACTCACAGTATTATTCAGCTTTTCAGAGTATCTCTTCAAACTCTTTTCAAAATTATGTTTTAACTGGATTATGATATAATATATTTCCACATAGTTTTTCCATAATAGTTTGATTAACTCAGCCCTTCGTCTTCTCCATCCTCCAACTTCTGTCCCTGATTAAGCTTTTTTCACCCTCTATGCTTTCACAGTGCCTACATTCTACTATCGCCACTCCCTTAAGACATCTCCCAATTTCATGGCCTCTTTCTAGTTTCCTGGCTTCTATAGGTACTCCAACTTAAACACTTAGAACTGTGAAGGACCCACATACGTGTGAGAATATACAGTGTCCCCTGCCTGGCCTTGGTTTACCTCACTTAATATAAATTTTCTAGTTATATGTGGTTACCTATGTTTCGTATTTTCATATCTTTTAATAGCTAACTAAAATTTCATTGTAGATACGTACCACATTCTCATTATCTGCTCATCAGTTGATAGACATATAGGTTGATTTCATTTTCTAGTTCCTGTGAATACAACAGCAAGAGTCATTGATGAGCAAGTATCTTTATAGGAGGATAAAGAATGGAATAGCTTATTTGTATGATAGTTCTATTTCTAGCCATTGAGTAACTGCCACGCTGATTTCCATGGTGGCTGCCCCATTTGTACCCCAACAGCCAATGAGGCTCCTCTTTCCCAACACCAACAACTTACATGTCCCCGTGGCTTCTCCCTTTGTGGTATAAATTGCATGAATTTCTAGGCACAAACATAGAATGACCTCTCCAACTTATAGAAGCAGAACTTAAGGTTCAGAAGATTAAACCATGGACCGCTATTTTCATGACTGGGAAAAAGGGGTGGAATTCTCGACTTGAGATCAGATCTTGTGACACCTCATTCTAATTTTTCCATGCTATATTCTTCCTTAATAAGTGATCACGAAATTTATTTAATGGAACCTCTGGTCTTTATTGTAACAACAATGAAATAACCTCTAACTAACCACTTGCTTCTATGTACATGATGCTGAATGAGTTCATGGAGAAGAGCCTTGGCTCATGGCTTGGAATTAGCAGCTGCCTGAAATCGCTAACTGCATTTGACTCTGAGTCAGTCAAGAGGATATTTTCAGCTTTGTTTTGCTTGAGCTTTGTGTGAGGGCTGATTAAATGCAACCAATCTCTGCTCTTTCCTGTTCATCTTGTCAAGTAAGAGGCTTTCCTTTCTTCCCCAAGAGGAACACTGGAATCTCATCAAAGCAAATGGTTTAACTTAACACTCATGACAAACCAAAAGGAAAAGGCCGGAGATGATCTGGAGGAAATCCAGAGTCTCTCCCAACAAAAAGAACAGTCAATCTGAGAGTGCAGAAGAGAGGCAAACTCAGCCCCTTCTGGGTCTATCCACTGAAACAACACAAGGGAAGGCTTTATCCACTGAGACAACACTTGAGCTGTCTTGGAGTCCTGTAGTAGAATATGAGGGAGTCTCTGAAAACTCTATTTCACACCCAAAACTCCTGAAGAGACAGCAGAGTGCCTCTATTTGGTGCAGGGGAACAAGGCCCTGCTTTCTCTGTGCTGTTTTGCAGGCTATTGTAAAACTAGAGAGCACTCTTGCAGCAGCCTGCCTAGGAGCATATTTGAATCCTCTTTTGTTGGAAACTGCTCTTGGAAAACAAGAATGAATCCTCTTTTGATGTTGAACATCTGACTTCTTTAGGATTTAGGTTCTAAGGCAGAATATTATGTCTTCTATTTTTCAATATGAGTTTTGTGGGACTGATACCACATCATTGAAGACACAGTCAATGAAAAAAAATGTTCTGCAAGGAATTTGGTAACAAAGCAATTTAATTTGCCTCATAGCTTTCTTGCCTTAGGCTTAAATCTGGTTTAGATTGCTCAAAGAAATATTTCCCAAGTCTTAGATACAAAATTCCCAGAGAATTTTTGCTCCATCCCAATATTGTCAATGGATTATCTCTTTCTTGCTTGCTAATCATAGGTCTAGTCTAGTCCAGGTCACCTCATCCTGGAATCCAGGAGGGCTACAGTGTAGAATGAGAGCCTCGCCCTTCCCTTGTTCATACAGGACCATCAGCTTTTTGGATGATTTCCAGGGAGTCTTCCTGTGTTCATGAATAATACAAGTAACTACCATGGATGATAACTGTGCCTTGCTCCCAGGGTGGCACCTAATTTCACTCATTGTTAATGTCCCTAAGCAGGTTTTCTGGTGCAGCCCCCATGACAACCAATGTCTTTGGGGATCTGCCACTTCGATTTTGCTTTCACTATTTCCACCACCTGTGGGCACCGTGTCTCATGTGACACCTCTGTGTCATTTCAAAGGCTCCATGGCACATAGACATCTAAAACACGAAGTAAATATGTCTATCTGTCTCCTGAGTTACACTCTGTTAACAGAGCTATAAAGCAATTCCCTGTGCCTATCGCTTTTTGGCGATCTTATTAAAGACAGTTATTTAGACTATTAATGTGTAGCCCCTGAAAGCAGCTCCCTGGGGTTGAGCTTGGAGCAAAAGGCTATGGGGAGGACCACGAATACTCTTCCTGATACTGCTTTTACCAGCAGCCTTTTCTGAAATTTTGCCACAAGGCCCTTCTTGCCTGCGCCAGTGTTTCTACTACAAGTTACAAGCACATTTAAAAACATCTAAGGATCATTTTTCTGCTACTTTATTAGTTTTTTACTGTTGCTGTAACAAATTATCACATATTTGGTGGCTTGAAACAACACAGATTTATTAACTTGCAATGCCAGATGTCACAAATGTTGGCAATGGGTTTGCCGATTCAACTTGGGTCTCACAGGGTTGGGTGCCTTCTGGAGACTTCAGAGGGAACTCATCTTTTCCAATTCCCAGAGAGATCTTCCTTCTTTGTTCACGGCCCTCCTTACCATTTATTTATTTATTTGTTGATCTGTTTATTCATCTGCAGCACTGGAAATTGAGCCAAGGTCTTACATGCACTAAGCAAGCACACTACCACCATGGTTTCATTTGAAAGAAGGTACCATTATATACCTTAGGCTGGACTAGAGGTCACAATCCTTCTGTCTCAGCTTCCTGAATGTTAGCATAACAGGCATATGCCACCATTCATGGCTTTATTTTATTAGAGGAGGTTTGGGGTAGGGTAATAGAATACATGTAACATGAAAGTGTACAGAAAACAGCTGGGGAGAAAGGGTACAGGATGGAGGCAGGGGAACAGCAGGGCAGGGAAGAGGCCTGAGAAGAGGACAGACAGAAAGAATGTTGTGAATGCCACACTAAAACCCATTGTGGTGGCCAGGTGGTGTTCCTGCTAGACTTTAATCCCAGCACTCAGGAGGCTGAGGGAGGTGGATCTCTCTGAGTGTGAGGCCAGCCTGGTCTACATAGTGAGCTCCAGAACCACCAGGGCTACACATAGAAACCCTGTCTCAGAAAAACCAAACCAAACCAAAACTAAAACCAAAACCAAAACCAAAACCAAAACCAAAACCAAAACCAAAACCAAAACCAAAACCAAACAACCAAACAAACCAAAAACCAAAACTAAAACAAACAAACAAAAAAAAAAACCCACCACAAAAACAAACTCCAAAAATCAAAGAACAAAAACAACAACTGCCCCTGCTTTCTATGCTAATTAAAAGACAAGTATATACATTTATTTCAAAAAGTTGTTTGCAGTATCGAGATAGGACAGAAGGCTCTGTGGCCACTTGACAAACCCATCTATTTTGTTTTCTTTTACTTTACCTTTGGGGAACTTTGTGAAACAGGGGCCCATGTGACTAGGCTGGCCTACAATGTTACACACAACTGAGAATGACCTTGAATTCCTGATCATCTGGCCTACAGCTCTCAAATGCTGGGATTACGCGTCTCAGCCACCATGCATACGTGGCTATCATAATTTTAAAAGCCAATCATCACTATCTAAATCTTTGAACTGATTCAGAAGAGAGCCTTGCATTTAGATGGACTGACTTTTGCTCCCTTACCCCTCTTGTAAGGATCCCTGTGGTTTCCATGATCACATGGGGTGATGCAGAACAACCTCTTGTAGCCAGCCTGGCTGACTGCTTCACTGTGCCTCCACCTTAGCTCCTTCGCCATGCTTTGCAGTATTCACAGGTTCTAGAAATTAGGATTGGCTGTGGACAGTTTGCCCAGTGATAATGTTTGGGTAACAGTTTCCTCCAAGATTGAGATATTCAATCCTGCAGGCAAACTCTTTAAACAGAAAGGTTAACAGGAAGTCCCAGAAACTGATCAGATTCACTAGGCTCCTCCCTGGCAGAATAAACAATAAAAGCCGAGAATCCCTTTCAGAGGAAAGGAAGCAGAGCTGCAAAGAAAACTCTGAGAGCAAACCAGCCATCTGGAAGAGATTTAGACCAGATTCTCTGGAAAAGCACACTACTCTGTAGCTTGTTGAGCTGCCTGTTCAAAACTAGGGAAGTTTTGTCCCACGGAGCCTATCTACTGATCACAAGTCCATTTTTTCCAACATAATATTTTTATTGATTATTTGGGAATTTCACAACATGTACCCTGATCACATTCACACCCTAGTCCTTCCGTGTTCATCCCCCACCTTTGTGATCCCCCCAAAAAATAAAAAATAGAATATTAAAACATCCAGTTTGTGTTATCTGTATATTCACTGTAGCATCGTCAAACTCTTGGTGTCCTGCCCCTTATATAGAGCTGAGTCCTTGTCCTTCCCCTCGCCCATTAGAAGCCATCAGTTGTGGAGAGCTACACTTCAACATTCTTATCACACTTTTAAGAGTTTTCATCCATGGCTTCCTGCTTCGGCTGCTACTTTGGGAGAAAGGGTCCAGGGATACAGGTTGTCACAGAAACTTCCCATGTCCTACTTTGCATCTTCAGTCATCAGTATCACTGAAAAAGGAATTTCCTTGCTCTCTATAGTCAGTGGGAGCACAGATCATAGCCTTCCACATGGATTCTGGTGACAGCACAGCCCACAAACACAGTCCCCAGCTTCAGTAGAATCACGGACTCAGACAAGCCCCTCGGAGGCAGCTTGGACCATGGACATTAACATGGCCTCAGGAGGCATCCTGGGGTTCATCAGGCTCCCATCAATATGGCTACCTGTGGCAACGCAACCTATGGAGATCAACATGGCTTCGTGCTGCAGCACAGACCATGGGAATCTTCATGGACTTTGGTGGTAATATGAACCAGGGACATCAACACAGATCCTGGCTGCAGTAGAACCTATTGAACCAAACATGGCCCTGGGTGACAGCAAAGACCTGGACATTACCATGGCCTCAGGTGGCAGTGTAGGCCACTCAGATCAGTAGAGAGTCCCCAGCAGCAGCACAGGCTCATTTTTGAGAGTATAGCTCAGTGGTAACTATTCCTGGAGACAATACATTTGCAGGGGGGTGGGAGGAGGGCAACAGAAAGCGAACAGGTCTGAGATATGGTGTTTCTTTATTCATTTGCTCTTGTCCCTACAGCAAATAATGTCAGCCACATTCTGGCTTCCTGATTCTGGAAATGGGGTCCAGATTTATTACAGCCACACACTGACCTGCTCTTTTTTTTTTCCCTTGGAAATTTCCATCCTCCAAAGCTCTGACTTAGCACCTCATCAGCTGCTGGAGGTATTCCTCTGATTTTGGCAGATCTTTTCAAGGCCTCCAGAATAGAAATGGTGATCTCATCTGGTTCATATACTAGATGCCAACAGGTGGGGCAACAGAGAACTACTTCATCTGTTTCAGAATTGTATTCCCTCTGCTTATTCGTATGTTTGGGAGCATAAAACAACCAAAGCAAACCAAACCAAACCAAAACAAACCAAACCAAACCAAAACAAAACAAAACAAAACAAAACAAAACATGATGATGAAACAACAATAGCAAAATGCTTGAGAATGCCACATTGATTATTTCAATTGGATCTAACTTTGGCCCAGTATAAACCTTTCTGATGAAATATGTGTGTTACAACAATGTCTTTCTCTCTTCATTTATGTAAGGAGTCATAGGTTGCTAAGTCACCTAGCCTGATCTCAATCCATTCTCACCTCAACACAAGAGACCTTCATGGCATCAAAGAGCCAAGATATTAATAATGGAAAAGGGACAAGCAGACATGGCTGGAACCACAAATTAAAAGAAATCTTCACCATTTCCATCAGGACTCTGTAGATCTGTGGACAAGATAGCAGCTCTTCTCAGCCCCCAAGTCATCTGTGGAACAGGAAATTTGTGCAATGGCTATCACAACGGTGTGCACTGGTTGTAGCTCCCCTTGTAGATGCAGTGATGGTAGCTGCCGTTCCTCCCTTTCCTCGAACCTTCTCTGGGAATGTTCACTTCGTTTCTGTATGCATTTGGGTATGCTGTGTTGAAGTGTGCGTTGTTTTCACAGCTAGTGTTTGATAGTATATGTTCAAGCAAACCAAGCTCCAACCAAATAAATATCAACAACCTCTCTGATTCAGAGATGGACAGTTCGTTTCTTCTCTGAAAGTGCATGATATTCAAAATAAGGATCTCCTGAGAATACTAGAAATCTTACAAAGCGTCCCATCTTGGCATAATTTTGATCTAATTTATGTGGAAACTAGGAGAAATTTAAGTTAATTTAAGATGGAAATGCAACCCATTACAGTGTCTATACACCCTAGATGAATAATAAGGAGTCGCCAATCTCGTGAGGTGCGAACGTATCTCCCAAGTTTGCATTTCTCATTCCCCAAATCCCTTGAGAAGGAGACTCTCAAGAGGAAGCAAGAAACCGTGAGAGCAGCATGCGGTCCCTGTGCCCCACAGCTAATTTGAGCATCAGTGATAGCCTAAGCAGCATCCCGCTGCCATCCATAATGAAGAGCATACTTATTCCTAATTTGTAGCATTCCTCCCCTTTCTGATTATACAAGATGGGTTCATTCATTATTAATCTGGTTTGTCAGACAGTACAGCCCTCCAAGTGTCAGGCTTCCTTGTCAGGCAGTGAGTTTGTGTTGGAGCAGAGAAATTTTAGAATGCACAGATCATCAAGCTCTTGTCTGCACCCGATTAAAGTTAGGTAGATCAGCTTTAAAACAGCCTTGAAATAATTCAGCAGGAAGCAGCGGGATATC
Organism: Rhabdomys pumilio; assembly: GCA_030674055.1. Lineage (NCBI taxonomy): Eukaryota > Metazoa > Chordata > Mammalia > Rodentia > Muridae > Rhabdomys > Rhabdomys pumilio. The sequence goes on from JANHMN010000001.1 coordinate 83,021,386, forward strand.
TTTCTGTATTTCTCCTTATTATTATTCAAAGGAAATTGGACTAAAAAAAAATACTTTTCTTTCAAATTGCACCTGATTTGAAAGAGAGTGGGAGAGAGAAAATGAGTCTTTTCTGTTTATACCAAGCAGCCCGCTACCTGAAGGCAGAAGAGGCCGCATAAACTAAAAACATATTGTGAAGACAGCCAGTGTTTAGGCATGTGTGTGCCCAGCTTCGTGGAACTTACAACTTCATGTTAACTAGATCGTGATATCACGCTGCCATTGAAAGGGTGTTGGACTTGGCAAAGGAAGGCTGGAGATTGGAGATTCTCAAGAAGGGGCTTCAAAGGGCATTTGCTTATGAGACACGTGACTGGGCTCCAGTGTGTATCTCTAGAAAAGAATAAAGAGAATAATGTGTTATTGGGAAAAGATATGGTACTGTGCATTTCAAAACAGTAATCACTAAGTGAATGAGAGAGAAACAGACTCTGGCCTAGAACCGTGCCATCTAAATGAACAAGAGAAATGTTTTTCATTGTAACCAGTTACTTAGCTTCAGAGGGAGTTAGTAAATTGTTCTTGCTGAAATAAAAAAAATATATATTTAAAAAAGTACTAGATGAAAACATCTTGAATTAAATAAAATAAACAATTGTCCATCTAGACCCCCCCCTCTCTGCATGTGTGTGTGTATTTCTGTGTGTGTCTCTCTCTGTGTGTGTCTGTATGTTTGTGTCTGTGTGACTCTGTGTGTATAACCTCTAAGGATGGAATTCGGGTTCTCACACCTGTACAATAAGAACTTTGTAAACAGAACTATTTTCTTGGCTCTAGTTTTTGATGAAGGTCTCTTTCGCCTTTGTTTTCTCCTGGAATCCCCTGTTTTTCCGGAAGTGCAAAAAAAAATCTCTGAACCCTAAGATGGAGCTAGCACACATGCATTAGTAAAGGCACTTGTGGCTGTGACTTTGGATTGGTTTTATCCTGAATAGTGTTTGGACAAAGTAATAAAGCAACAGTGGGTGGGGTAAGATATATTATTTTAAAAACTCATGAGCCAAAAAGTAAAGTGGAAGGAATAATTTCACACGTTGCCCGAAGGTGCAACAAGGACAGAAAGGACAGATTACCACCTCTGGGGACAATGCTGAAAGTCTCATTTGCCTACAGGTATACCTGGCACAGGCTGTCAAAACTTTCATCTAGTAAACTGAACCAAAGCAATGAAGCTGGGCCACAACTATTCAATGCCAACAATTTCTAGTTATGGTAACAGGGGTCATTTTTTTTTAAAAGATTAGATTTGGCAATATCTGAAGATACTTTTTGGTTTTATAACTAAGGAAAAACAACCTCCTTGTGAACAGAGAAGAAAAGAGAAATGACTTGGGAAAGAGCTAGACAGCCTTTGCCCACGTTATTGTTGACATGTTTTCTCACCTGCAAGACGAGCCATTCTAACATTTTATTTGGTTATTATGAACATTAGTTACAAGTACAGGTAAAATGCCATCACAGTATTTGGCCTATAGTAGCTCTTCAATAACCCAACATTATCATTGTCATCAGCATTATTGTTGTTAAGGGTGTTTCACTGTCAAGTCAAGGTACTTACAACTACAAAGGACTGGACAGGTTTCTGATAAGCCCCAAGGCAAGGGATACTGTAACCAGTCTGACAGGAATGATGATCCTTTAAAGAGATATTTGTGTCCTCCTCTTGGTTGCAAGACTACTGAAACAGTGGTTGCCTTGAAGTTGGAATATCCCTAGGAACTCATGCTGGGATGAGAAGGCTGAAGCCTGGTGCCAGCCTGGGGAGGGGTTTCTCTCCTAGAAGGAAAGAGAGTGCAGGTCGTTTTGACATGTGTCAGACCACCCTGCGTGAGCAAACTGCAGACCAGACAATGATGGATCAGTGACGAGTGAGACCACCACACACCTTGGCTAGGATTCTGCTTAGCCCTCTTCTTAAAACTATACCTCACGCCAAGACTCAAAGACTGACTCAGAGAGGTCTCTGGATCTCTTTGTCCTTCTTTCTAATGTTGCTACATTGAACAAATCTCTATCTTTTCTTATTATTTGTTTGATTAACTTTTTAACTTTTTTGGTTTGGCTTTTTTTTTTAAAGGTGACTAAACCTGACTCATTAGGGTTATCAAGGCTACGACTCTGGCCCTAATGACTCGAGAGACAACAGTACTGAAGAGGTGGGTGGGGGTAGTGGTGATGGAGGGAGTTGTATTGAGCTTAGGATGGCATCGCTGCAAACTTTGGGCTGAATTGAGCCTTGGTAGAATTTGCACAAATATGAAAGAATATATTACTAAGAAAAATTAGAAAATAAAGAAATTCAAAGCAAAGGTGATGGTTCTTATGACTGAGGCCTATGGAAATACTGTCCCATACATTTTAAGGTTCCTACACACAATTTTAAGTATTGTAGTGTCCACACTAACAAATAATAAGCAAAAATCTCAACTATAATGATATATTTTACTTAACTCAATCTATTACAAATTCCATTTCAAGACACAACCAGTATGAACTTGTTAAAAAGGTAGTTTATTAGGTCTTCAAAATTGGCTGGATATTTTCAACTCACAGCTCGTCTTCATTTGGACTGGTGACATTGCCAGTGTGCTATAACTACATGCAGCCAGCAGCTTTCTTGTTAAGCAACACATAGATGATGTTGTAAAGATGTTGTGCGTGACAAAACCAAATCTTAAATCCGTGTGCCGAGCAAGAAGACTGATGATGCACACCTGTTGACGTGGGAAGGTAAGTTGATTAATATCCTTCGGTATTTTTAACCTGTGCCTTTTACTTATGAAACTACATAACATAGTAGAGATAGTTAAATCCTGCCCTAGTTTAAGGTATTTGAAGGTTGATGTTTCTAACAAAATATGAGATCTTTTTGAATGCTTAAAAAAATGAATAAAATGCCAGTTGCTGGGCGACGTATGTTTAGAGAATAGACATAGGGGGAATTGAGAATGACAATGGGTATTCAGAAAAACTAAGGTCAGAATGAGCACATGCCTTCTGATTGTAAAGAGGAGGGCCACACTGACTCGGTATGCTCCGTGATGAAAAGCACCATCTGCACCCTACATTTCATGTATCTTCTGACTGGGAAGTCAGCTCATGAGTCTCATGGTGCATTAATGTCTTAAGAATCTATAAATCCATGTGATAATCAAGGGTGATATTTGAGCATGGATAAGGAAAGATATGATCATGAGGGTTCAGCAATGCTATATGAATAATAGCTAGCATCAGCCTGACAGCATTTCCACAGTGTGCGAGGGTCTCTGGTGTCATGTGATCAAGAGGCGGTAGGGTTCATAGCACATCTGGTTCCAGCAAAAAATTTAAAACATATTTAATGGCACTAATGATTAATTTAATATTAATTCAACAGATGCCTACTGAGTATCTACTATATTTAGGCACTGAGGATATGATATGAATGATGTCTCTTAAGAAACTAATTATGTAAGTTTGCTTTATATAATAACTTGGCATAGGAATTAAGGAATAGATCAGGAATAAAACGCTTACCGCTCAGGGTCTTAGCCTTGGCAATGGAAAGGGGATTTATTTACTGAAGGAGAAAAAAACAATGGAGAAAGAGAAAGAGGAGGTCTGAGGGGCTGTAGCTACTATGCTTTTAGATGACCTGAGATGTGAGTATTGGGGATATCTCTCCATGGAGAGACTCAGTAGACCAGGAAGCTCTCAAAAGATAATATGATCTAAAAACGAACATCTTAGATGTTATTAGCATGAAATGAGTTATGGCAGACTTGAGTGTGGATAAGATACCCCAGGGAAGTAGAATTTAGAAGCTGTATTTAAATACTTTAACACATATGCTCTGCTATGTGTGTAAGCTTTATCAGTGTGTTTTCAAATAAAAGAATTTGAATTACAAATTACATTACAAGAAAGGGGGATAGAGGTTCTTTACAAGGGAATCCTTTTCTCCTGACTGGCTCATGCTGGCCCCGGTTGCTGCATGAGATAGTGAGCTGTTCTTAATCTACATAAGTATTCAGGCAAATGATCACTAAAGCAGTGTTCCTCACATTACACCATCAGAGTTGGTGTAGGATTGTGGAGCTGAGAGGAGATTTTAAAATGATGTACTGCTGACGTTCAAATCTTAGAAACTGGGTCAGTAGTAATGGCATTACATACTTCTGTAAGATGTTCTATGAGTACCTGGGTTCCTTTTTTAAAGGTGTATCTGTATTACTTCAGTGCATATCTGTATGAGGGTATATGCACTTGAGTGGCGGCAAAGCTGGAGCACAGTGTCAGACCCTCTGGAGCTGGAGTTACAGCACCTATCATAGGTGCTGGGAGCTGAGCTCATGTCCTCCGGAAGAAGAGCAAATGCTCGTAACTACAGAGACCCTAACTGGGTCTTAAAGTTTCCCTAAAATATATAAAACAGTATCTCATTACTGTGGGGGGATTTAGCAAAATGGCTTGGTAAATGCAAATCCAGGCCATCAGCAAGCACAAGGCTCAGTGGCACAGAGGTCAACAAGCTTTTCCTTAATTGAAGAGAAAGTAAATACACCCGTTCCTTCCAAAAACACTGATGCTTAGCATTTAACGGGGGCCTCATGACTCATTAAGAAAAGGAAATTCAATAAAGTACAGGAGGAGCTGCCTCTGATGAACTGGATGGTTATAGGACTTTGGGTGAAATAGAAATCAATTCCAAAATAAAATACTAAACATAGGCCATAATGGTCATTAAAAGCTTGTTTTTATTTTTATCGCCATAGTGACCGTCTTTTGTATCTGATACAGCTGAGCTTTTTTGGTTCTTCGGAGTGGCTTTTAAAGAACCCCAGAGCGCTTCAGATTTGAATTTCTGGGTCAGAAAGTAAATCATGATGTCTAAGATCCCAATTCTTTTTTTCCACAAACAAAAATTGATTTTTAGGGGTTATATTTTTGAGGGTTGGAGTTTGTGGGAAATGAAGTAGGCACAATACATTGGCAGTAGAAGGGAGGCAGAGAGTAATAGAAAACAGACCTAGGGACTGGGGGAGTGCAGACAGTCATCTGGGGCCATTTAGGGAAGGGGCAGGCAGTTCTGCACACCTCAGTCTTCCCCAGGGCATCCTTGGATTGGAGGACATAATTTGCTTTATAAGGTTTCTAATCCAAAGAAGTTTCTAAACATGTATCTAAATAGTGTCTGTGCCCAAAGGGCAGAAAAGGTACACTGTGCAGAGTGGATAGGCAGTACTTGGGTGGAAGAAATGTTTGGGGATTAAAAACTAAAGGTCTAGAGAGGGAAAGGAAACACAAATTGGTTGACAGTCATATTTGCGTTCTTTAATGTCATACGGTTCTAACTGCACTGTTTTAAACAATTAGTTCTGGAGAAATTCCGAAGAAAATGAGAAGTCCGAGGAGCACAGGCTGAGAAGGACACAGCCAGAGTCCAACGACTTCTGCATAAGCAATGAGACAGTCACAAGTTTCATCCTGTCTTTCCCAGTCTTCTCCTTGGAATCGAGGATGACAGCCCCATCCCTTCTTCCTCTAGCCAAGCCTCCTTCCTGCTAACAAAATGAGTACCACTGAGGTCATTTTCTTGTTCCCACTGAGCCTAATGCAATCAGGTTAAGAGAGTGCGAACTTGGAAGATGAAGGCTGACAGCTGAAAGCTGAAGGATCCTGTCAAGACAGCAGCCGTGATACCGGCTTACCAAAAAGGAGGTCAGAGGCTAAATATAGAAATAGAACAAGTCTCCAAAAGATGGTTAATGAAGCAATGGCTAGGACCTGGAACCATGCCAATAGTCCTATTTGCGACATGGACTCAGGTATTGTTTTAAAATGACACTTATTGGCACATCTACTATTTGGATACTTTTGCGTATATTATATCCTCCCCAGTTAGCTTTTTAAATATTTAAACAGTTTAATCGGAGTCATGATAACTCACCGCATTAAACTATTCTTTTGTTTTTACCAAAAGAGGTACAACAGATTTAAGAGAATTCTTAGCTTTTGTAAAACATACACATAGAATTTTTTTGTGTACTTGTGGTTTAAAAACTCAAAGTCCAAGAGGGCAAAACTTAAATGGATTGTAGGACCACGGGAAAAGAACGTGGAAGAGAGAGGAGCACATGTGAGTACTCCATGCCCAGCAACACTGCCTTTTCTCTGTTTAATTTGCAAAGGGAGCTTTGTGATAAATCCAAGTGTGTGTGTCAGAATCCTCAATGACTCACTTGGGCCACAACTCAGAATGGGCTTGTGAATTTGGGGATGCTTTGCTAAAGTGAAAAGAGCAAAACCCTCCCTCCTCCCCTTGCTTTTAAAAATGTCCTCCCCTCCTAAGCTTGCTTTCTTTTCTCACAAAAGTTTTACCCTGAGCTTGCGCTAAGCAATGTGCTCAATCTAGCAGGAGAAATCAGGGCTGTGATTCAAGGCCTTGACAGGATATGATCACACTTGACTCTCATGGATGGTGACTGTACGGAGAATTAAGCCCAACTCGAGGCTGGCGTAACTCAGCCAGCCAGACCTCGAGGCTCTGCCAAGGAGCGTGAGGACTCTCATCAAATGTGCAGCAGGGACTTATTCAAGATTTCATATGCAAGGCAAGTTAGTATTGCATTAGATCAGATTTTATGACTTTCCTTTTTGGGAAGAAACTTAGCATCACATAATTGGTGCTGTTTCAATCCTTGCTCTGTTATATCTGCTAACAAGAAGTGCTGTATGGAATTTAACGAAGTAGTTTTCAGCACACCACACCCTCAGACTCTCCATGAACCCATAGTGGTGTCAGGAAAGCTGCCTCCAGGTAGGCTCAGTTACCAACACTTTATTAATGAGTTGCTTTAAGGTTTTTTTTTGTTTTGTTTTGTTTTGTTTTGTTTTGTTTTGTTTTGTTTTGTTTAATATTGCAGAGAGTTATTTCTTTATTAGCTAGCACTCAGGGTACAGAGGAGCAGCAGCTTGGAGGAAAGGACCTGAGCTTTGCAGTCTGTCCACTGAGCTGAGTTTTGAACCATCTCCCTGGATAAGTTTAAGTTGCCCACTTCTTAGCTTGGTTTTCTTGTTTTAATTGCTATAAATTGAAACAATTGAGTCATTTTGAAGATCAGATGAAGGAATTTGTGTGAAATACTTAAGACAGCTTAGTCAGGGTGGTGGCGGTGGTGATAATGGGGATGGTGGGCTTGGTGACTGTATGCTGGCCACGATAATAACGACACAGTAGTGACAAAGACAACAGATTAGGGAGCCGTTCTTCTGTCTTCTCTACTTACTAGTTGTATGGTATTCTGCTAGAGTGCTCTGCACAGCTTGCGGACAGCTCCACCCAAGAGGCTTCTGCTTCCCCAGCAACTGCTCACTCTCCGTGGGCCTTGAGAGTCTCAGGAGCCTTCCAGGATTTTTCTCAAGAAGGAAATGTTTCAATTCAAAGAAACTACTTATATAAAAATATCAATTACATTATGCTTCCTAACAAGCTGCTCCAAACTGAGTGAGTCTGAAGCAACACTGAGTATCATCTCATAGTTTGGGTGGGGCACAAATCTCCATTTATTTCTGTCCCCTGTTATTTTGGGTCTTAACAAGCCTCTAATGAAGCCATTGGTCCAGGGTCTGTGGTCTCACCAGAAGATTCATTTGGGGAAGGAGCTGCTTGTGATTAATAGAAAAGTTTTATTGGCTTGAGAACTAAATTCTTTACTGGTGATTGACTGGAAGCTTCTCTAAGTTCTGTACCCAAGGGGTGTTTTCACACAGCTACTTGTTTCAAAGCCAACAGAAAAGCATCTATTTGTAAGACAGGTGCTAAGTCTTTCTGTAGTCACATCATGGAAACAATATCTCGTTGTTTTTGCTGTGTTCTGTTTGTTTGACATGGGCCACAAGGTCTAGTTCACCCCCAATGGGAGCAAATACCACACTTCCTGGATGCTAGAATGGCAGAGAGATCACTGGAAGCTATCCAGGCAGTGGTGAGCTACCTAACATCTTTATATGTCAGTTCTTTTGTCTGTTTGTTGTTGTTTTGTTTGTTTGTTTGTTTTTCTCGTCTGTTGAATGGAACTTGTAAGAATGGTTGTAATAGAATGAGTCTATGTAAAGACTCAACAGCTATCATTTATAATTGTCTATGCTTATCATGTAGTGAGCACTCAACAAATATTTGGTATTCTTTCTTCAAAAGCATCAATTTGTAGCCTCTTTTCCATTTCCACAGATGGTTCAGTTTGCATAATGACCCCGGCCATTCCGTGTCACAAGGATAGTTGCACTATCAGTGTCTAGACAGAAATGACAGCCAGCTTCCAAGTAGGAGACTGGCATGGAGACAGCAGAGGAGCACTGTGGACTGCTGCTTACACAGAAATTTTAACATTAGCTTAGTAAAATAGGTATTAATTTCTGTGGCTGTGTCTAAATCAGGGATAATATTCATAATAGTTAGCGACCATGTGAGTTTCAGCAACAGGTAGGGATATCATGAGCAGATGTGTGCCATGACATGGCAGTGTTCCAACGGGCTGACTACATGTCAGGCAGGAAGTTATCTTTGGAGTCCTGTCTAGCCTCAAACCTCTAGGATCCCATAGCTGGCTTCCAAACACACTTAATTCCCAACATTTTGCCAAGGTGGTTTATGAGCTAGCATACTAAAGTGATCTAGATAAAAGGCCATTCAACATGATTGGATTATCCTGCTCTGTGGTTTTAAACAGTGTGAGCAAGAGTATCTAAATAGAATCACAGTCTTTGATTCAGGAGCTCATCTCATTAGTGGTTTTTTATTTTTTTTAAATCAACAAATGTTATATCAGAGACTCATTACCAGAATGAAAATCTGGAGTTTGTGTTTGTTTTTGGCAGATCTTCTGGGTCCCCCTCAAGGAGCTCACATATGCCTTCAAACAGAAATGTCACCCAGACATGTGAGAATGTCCTTGCTCTATTCTGATGTTTTCCAAGTCTCCCCATGTGACTCGTCTCTTTCCTAATGTGTGCTAAGTACCTGATACTTTCCTATGCAGGAAGCTTATATGATCTAATTAACATTTAATGAGAGGAAACCGACTGATTAGAATGCTTTTCCTGGTACTTTAGCTAATAAATGTTGTATACACTTTTGACTGCATCTCCTCTGCATGTAGCTTCTCCCTCCCGACGGCACCCCTTTTTCTTCACAGCTCTGCCCTGCTCCAGGGCATTCTACAGCAACCTGGCTGAACACTGCGCTTTAGTTAATTTGAGGAAAAGTGTTGAGCCAAATTATTGAGATAAATATTTTGATTAAACTTTGCTTAGAGCGGTGGGTGTGAGTGTAGCTTCTGAGTCCAGATCCAGACTAAATCCTTCCAGCCATACTCCTGAAAAACAGTGAGGGTCCCAGGCAGCTGCAACTGATTTTGTCTATGTTTATGTAGTCAATTAGGGCTGTGGAAGTGCTGCTCGGAAGGTTCTGATGGTGGGACTGGGAGGTGTGACTTTGCAGCCCCAAGCAGTTCCCCTGGATGGCACAAATGCAACCATCAGGTACTTGCTTTTGCCTTCCTGATTATGGAAAGCACCCTAGGAGGATAGACTGTGTACTGTCAGATTATCAGGGGGAAAACCAAGGACACTGAGATGTTCCCCTCATGCATCCTATGAGCTCTGCCCATGTAGACCAGTCATCAGCTGCAAATCAAAGTGGGACAGACACTCTGGTTTGAATTCCATGATCAATGACAGTAGATAAGCCCACATGGATGATTTCTAGTATATTGGTACAAAGCTTCAGAGTTAGACTTCATGATATAGGCAGATCAAAATAAACAGGAAGGATTGTAAGCAGGACCAGTGTGGGCTGGAGAGAAAAATGTTTCTTAGTGTCCACTCCTGCTTGACATGTGATGGTTTCTTCTACATTCAGGTTCCTTATAGGAGTATGCGAAACTACAGCAGAATTTTGTTAAAATTAGAAAAATCACAAATAAACCCCCTCAAACAGGATCATGTAAATACACATGTGCCAAAATGACAAAGTACGGGACCGTGTAAACATTCTGCACTTGATGATTCGTGCAGTGGATTCTCGTCAGCCCCTAATCTTGTCATATGCACTGTCAGGCATGACATAAGGAAGGCATAAGACCACACTCATTAGCCTAGTTAATAGCTCTCAAAGAAGCTTAATTTGTCTTACTTTAAGTTATTATCTTAAAAGAAAGTCAGTATCTCGCTTCTCACTGGTCTAGAGAAACTCTGTGAGTCTAGATTTTACGTCTGCATCTGTAATCTGGCCGCTCTCATTTCTACTGAAGGAAGCTTCTCAGCCCTCTTGTGTTTGTGTCAGTCCACAACTTCCTGGCCCTGCTCTGGAGAGCACAGCCAGATGTTTCACTTAATTTCAAAGTTGGGAATCCCTTGTACATACACTACAGATGGTGGCTATACTTCCCCGGGGCTGTTCAACTCGGTTCTGATAACGTCATGTCTCAGCAACTGCAATGCGTAGGTGCACAGAGAGACAGCTACAAGTTCCTCTGATGGAGCCACATCAGCTGATGGGAATCGGAACTTCTCACTATTGACTATTTGTTCTTCTGACCATCACCAGATATGTGTTTTGTTTTGTTTTGCTTTGCTTTGTTTTCTGCCAGGAAGAAATATGTTGTAAAGTGTGGGGTTGGTCATCAGAGAAACATAAGTTGAAATCCTAGTTTGGCAAGTTTTAACTGTGTGACCCAGGACAGATTCTCTAATGTCTCTGAGTCTCATCCCCTGTTGAGTATAATAATGAACTTATTAGATTATTACGGAATTCAGCAATAATTTTAAGACATCTAGAACAATCATCGGAGGCAGACTTTCTTCTTCCTAGAACTAGCAATGACACGTTTTGAAACAGCACACATTCAGTGATACCAAAATATACTTCGTATATGTTGAAATTGTTAATAAACACCAATTCAAAATATTAAGAACCTTTATTTTTATAAACACTTGGTACCAGCTGAAAGAAAAGTATGTTTTATCTTAGTAAAATTCAACAACACCTGCTGCATTAATACCAAAAGCTTTTATAAGACTTCAGTTAAATTATCTTTTAATCATATAGTCAAATTATTTTAATTATCTTAAAATAGAAGACAGGACCAAAGTTAATATTTTGAAGCTACCCATGCCTATGATGTTAAAAACAGATAGTCAGTAACATTTCACAGTCATTTTCTTTTATAATTATTTAGTTTTCTCAGAGACAGTAAAACATGCAATAGAAATAAAGATAAGACTGACAAAAATTTTATTCTACAAAATGCCTTGAAGACTAGAGTTCTGGGCTGACAGTGGGGCTTGCAGGATGTCAAACCTAAGTCAGCTGACCCAGTGCTCATCTGTCTGTAAACATGAGCTTCACATTAAACTTACTGTTGTAGCTTATTGTCATTCTTTAACCATTTAAGTTCTTTTATGAGAACGAGAGTGTTCTCCGTGTATACGAACATTTTTATCAGAAACAGACTTAGTAGAAAGAGTTGCAACCTGAGGCTGAAAGAGTTTGCAGATCACAACTAGCTAAACAGACTGGCTATCTATGGAAAGCAAACTGTCATGAAGACAGCCAAAACCCAAAGAGAAGACTAAATCAGACACAGCTAGCGAGTGAGGAAAGTTGAGCTGCTCAAGCATTCTGTGCACAGGCAGCTTAGTGTTTGTGAAATGCTTCTGCTAAAAGAGACTCATACGACCAGAGGCTGCAGACCATGGACCTCCTTGTGGAGTTCACCAGCTCTAGCTGAGGGAAAGGAAACTGGGGTGTTTTGTTACAAACTCAGCAGCAGTGCCTCAGTACAAAAGGTTCATTTTTCATCTCCTTAAATCTCAGAGTGTTCAGGTGTACCAGTGCCTGTCTTTAATCCAGTCACTCAGGAGGCAGAGGCAAGGCAGATCTCTGTGAGTTTGAGGCCAGCCTGGTCAACAGCTGAGTTCTAGGACAGAGGAGGCTATGTAGTGAGACCCTGTCTCAAAAACCAAAGAAGGACAAATGAGCTATGAGCTGTTGATCAAGAAGACGCATATGCTGCCTTCCACAGTGCGCTCTCACATCTGCTGCTATGGGAGGCAAGACGCAAGGATCACGTTGAGGAAGTGTTTATGGGTAGAGTCTGCAAAAGATAGATTCTCCTTCTGTTCACATCTCCTTGGCCAGCTCTTTCCTATGGTAACACCTAACTCTAATTGTGATTTGTAGTTAATTTAAGTATTCTAGTACTCGTGACTACAAGGAAAGAGAAAGCACATATTAGTGAATAAATGTAACTTAATAAAGGATTCTCAATCTCTTTAGATTTACTTAAAATAAGCTATCAACTTTATGTCCATATTCAACAGACACTCACAGGCCCTAAATATCTATCAATAGCTCCTGCTCTCATTACATATAACATCATGTAGCATTTTATATTGCAGTTTGCTGAAAGTGCTATTTGTAGCGCATTCAATAAATTTTACAATTTGACAGAAAGAAAAACTATTCTAGATTATAAGTGTGAATACTTAGAATATTCCACCATCTACTACTAGAGACTAGAGAATGATGAGCAGGTCTGGAGGACATGAGATAAAGAAATATGATAGATGGCTTGGCAGATGGCAAAACTCATTGACTCCTGCCTGCGTGGTGAAGATGCTACCCAGGATGATACCCGCTGTTTACTTACAATAGGCCTCCTTGAGGATGGAGCGTGAACATTCATTGTTCAGAGTTACTAACTTGTGTCATAGTGTGGGTGTGCAGTCCTCCACAGCTCATTTCATGGGCCTTGTTCAGTCCTACAGTGGTGCTAAGTTTCCACCTAGAAATTGAAGTAGGAATCCCTTTAGATTAGGGAGCACCAAATCAGATACCGGGGAAGCCTTCATAATCCACTTCTACTCTGTGCCGGAAGTCACACTCTCATCTCCAGTAATGTATGTAAAATGAGTTATATAGGATTCAGTGTGGGGTTTCTATCTATAAACTCACCTCTGCCTCTGTGTGGCTCTAGTTTACTGCCTTAAATATTAAAGCAACCTTTTAAAATTAAACAACAACAACAACAAAAAACCATATCTCGGTTCTGTATGTGAACTGCTAGCTTTCTAATGTTAAAGGGCTCTATTAGACAATGAATTGACAAATAAGGGGCAACCCGCAACTGAGCTTCGTTGGTGACAGATCAAGAGCAGCAGTATGAAGGATGGCTGTTAATTTTGTCTGATAAAAATTCACCTTAAGGAGTGTCCTAAGAAAAGAGATGACTTGCGTCAAAGGACAGAGTAAAAGATAATATTCTATATGAGATGATCAGACCACATCCAGGACTCTAAGAGTCTTGTGAGATGCATCATGATGAGCTCCAGTCGCTACAATGCATCCCCTAGCAAACATGGAGGTTAGATCACTCTAATATCTTTTCTATTAGATTTAATACCCCTGTAATCGACACTAAGTGCTTTCAGCCGTACTGAAATCTGCCTTTCTTTAGGCTGACTTCACTTGGACCAGATTAATCTGCAACACTTGGGCTTCTGCATTTATGATTATCAGCTTTGTGTGCTTGGTTAAACTGGCTCAATGAAAGCTTCTCCAGCTCCTTATGCTACCGGAAAAGAAAAAGAGGGAAAAAACCCACTCTCATTATCAATGAGATCATGACTATACAAACTATGTAGTCTTCACCTCAATGTGAGAATCAAACAGGCCACTCTTGCTTCTCCTTTAAGAGTCTTAAAGAAAAAATAAAGCAACTTGAAGGAGGTAGCCATTGATAAAAGAGACTTCATAGGAAATTTGGAAGTTAATGAAATTATTTTACAAAGACTTGGTGCTTTTATTAGTGAACCTTCCAATTATTAAATTTAAGAAGTAAAATGAGTGTTACAATATCCTTTTTTATATTGCATCTTTGCCCTCAAGTACCCTCTCATCCCTTTACTTACACAGCAAACACAACACTTAACTACATGTCAAGCCCAGCTCTGGGGACAAAAGAACTGATCAGACAGAAAACCTTGCCCTCTAGGAACCTGTACTCAAAAGGACAATAAATAAGTAAGATGTGAAAAACATTGGAGCTGAAACCTGAGGGGAAAAATGGAAGAAGAAAAAGATCTGACTGGAAGAAGCTGCAGTTGTACACACTGGCTCTGGGTAGGACTTCCTGGCAACATGTAAATAAAGACCTTAAGAAGATTTAAGACAGTGAGCCATGTTACTTCTGGGGGAAAGGTTCTGAGAGAGGGCTCAGATTATGGTGGGAGACACACCTGGTATATTTGAGGAATCTCGGGACTGAAAGCCAGAGAGGGGACATGGCTGGTTCCAAGAGGAGTATGGATGTAGAGGTGTCTGGAGTTAAGATTGGGTTGCTTGGTAAGGCGTGGTAAATGTCACTTTTACCAAGACAGGGTAGACAGCCATTGGGAGGTTCTGAGTAAAGGAATGGCTGATATGCTTTAATTTTTAACAGGTTCATCCACCACTTGAGGAATGATGGAGATTTATTTGAAAAGAGTCTGAGTAGGTTGCCCTGCTTGTTTGATCAGACAGAGATGAGATTTGGAAGAATAATAGGCATGAAGCATGAAGTTTTCTTGGACAAAGAATTTGTGAGATGATCAGGTTTTGGGGGGTAAGGAGGTAGCTTGGGTCTATAGTTAGTGGAAACAGTATTAGAGCAAATTCCTCAATCCTCTGGCTCTTAGAATTTTTCCACTGCCTCTTGCTTGGAGTGATTCCTGAGACTTAGGCACAGGAGTTGTGTTGAAGATGTATCATGAGTGACATGCAGTCTCATGTTCTCTACCTTTTGATTGGTTGTGATTTTCTATAAGGGTATCTGACTGTTGCAAAGAGAAGATTATTTGATGGGGATGAGAACAACACAACACTCACTTGTGAGTATAAGGATTAATATTTAAATGTAGTTAAGAATTAAGCTGGTTTAATAAAGTGTTAGTTATGTCTCCTAAAATGTTAAAGAGTCAACACCCATAAAATCTCATCAACATGAATGCCTGAACAGTATCTGAGCAATGATGCCACTCATGGACATGTTAACATGGAGGAAAGCTTGCATGTCCTCAACCTGAGACAAAGAACTATGGGCAACTGGGGAATGCTGAAAGTAGGAAAGATGATCCTCCCCAGGGAAGAGCCCTTCCCTTGGTTATCCAATACCAAGTGGTCAGCCTTGAGATCACACACATACAGGTAACAGTATAATGACTGGGAGAATTGTATTTATATATTTAGGAATATATATGCACATATTCATATTTTTAATAAAAAAGAGAGACTTATTTTTTGAGAGAGAGCAAGAAAGTTGGAAGGAAGGAAAGGGATAGAGAAATGTAATTATATGAAAATTTCAAAACTTATATATATATATGTATGTATATATATACACATATGTTAGTGTTATAGAGTTATATATATATATATATACATACATATATATATATATATATATATATATATATATATATATATATATATATAAATGTTAGTTAGTAGAGTTGGCAGTTGGTTCTTTGAGCCTGCAATTTAGAGGATGTTACTATTTTCTTTCAAGGTCTTTCATTTCTCTTGTGCACTAGGCACAGAACTGTTATAAATGGAGAGTGAGTCGGTTTTATCCACAGAGATAGAGAATCTAACCCATGACTAAGGTCAGGCTTTTGTTTCATAAAAGGTCATTATCACGCAGGATGATTTTTCTTAGGTTCTATCTTTATAGCTGGTTACAAACACTTAAATTCAGAACCCTAAGATCCCCCTTTTCTATATTCCCTACTGGGGGTGGAGTGGAGGAGTCAGAGTTGTTTCTGATGTGAAGCCAAGTCGTCATTGATCGATTGTTACAGTTATTGGCAGGTATCCATGGCACACATCAAGCTCAGGGTAGTTTGTTTGTTTTTTGATACATTATTATACGTTAATTCCTACTGCTCCTTCTGTAAGCCTTCTTGTCTGTATTTCTAAAGCACAATTCGAAAGCATCAGAGAAAGAGTCTTCTGTTCATAATAAGACGATCAAGGCTACAACTTGTGGGTATCTGGAGTGGCTGATAATTCACATTCAAAAACACCAGAGAGCCTGGGCTCAGCTCTGATGATAACACCCAGAAGTGACTGCCAGATATCTTAGAGAGTGGATTTTTTTTTTTTTTTTTGCATATGATAGGAGGTTGATAGATTGTGTCTGTTGAAGAGACACAAGGAGAGAAAGGTGACTCAAGTCCCAAAATAGCTCTTTTGAATGCATTAAGAGAAAACCTTTCTGACACAGACAGGAAGCAAAGGAAGAGGGGCCAGGAATCGGTGACAGAATATTCATAGTGCATTGGTCACCAGCATTGATTCACATTAAATTGTTGTCCTCAGCTAACAATGACACTGTCCTTTGCCTTTATCTTAAATGATAAAACCCTCTCAAAATTGCACAATTACCTGAAGATTAAATTGATTGCCCACTGTCTGTGTTTTAACATTCTATTTGGTAAGTGTTTCCCATCATTTCTTCCTCCCTTCATACCCATGTGACATTTGGAATAGATCTTCTGCAAGGCTCTCTGTGTGATCATCATGTTTGTGAATGCTCTATAAAAATAAGAACAATAGAGCTGAGGCTAGACAGTAAAAATACTCATTTCAGTGTACTTTAAATAACAAAATCTGGAAGAAACAGCCAGGGCTCCAGTGACTCCATTGATAGCAAATGTAAAAACATTATGTATCTTATATTAAAAGACATTGCAGGAAGCATACCAAGAAGATTCTACAATTCATAAAGGACATAAAGACCAAGAGATTTGAAGATGTGAAAATGAACTTCATCACCAAAGTAAGCCGTAAATTTGATGTGATCTCAACAAGGATCTTACTGCTTTATTCACTTTTTTTGTACGTTGCACATTTTGTATGGGAACTTCTGAGGACTAAGAAGAAGAGGACAGAGGAAAATGGGCCTGCTCCGTTTTAAAATGTACTGCCGTGCCATTTAACTAAAGCTGTGTATTATCGGCATGCCCTAGGAAGACTACACCAATGGGGCAGAATTGAGAGTTCAGAAACAGACCTACTTTTGTATGGACATTTCATATATGATAGTCATTAGCTAAATTGGAAAATGGATTTTTCAATAAGAGAGGCTAAGGAAACTAGATAGACCTCTGGGAAAATAGTAAAACTGAAATTAATCAATTCTCTCCTAACGGCAAGATAGATGTTGTATGAATCAATGATTTAAAAATGAAGACAAAGCCAAGGAACACAGAAGCAATGCATAAGAAACAAAACTTGAAGCCGTCTACCTAAAGTTGAATAAATTTTAACATTAAATTTATGTATAGCAAAAATATAATAAATGTAGTTTTTTGTTGTTGTTGTTAAGAAAGATCAACCAGAGAACGTTCTAAAAACACATGGTACTGGAAAATGAGTTACTTTCTAAATAGAAAGTGTTCTCTTAATTCCAAAGGGTCAGAAATATGGTGTTTATGTTATAAAAGCTGATAAAAGGTTGTTGAATACACAAAAAGACTCTCAATTTCACTACAATCAAGAATTTATCCAAGTTACATACCACATTTTAATTTTCAAATTTAGAAAATGTTAGAAATGTACAAGGTCTAAGCTTATTCATAATAGAGAAAATAATGAATTAGTTCACTCTCCTCAGAGTTCAACTTGGCAGTAGCCAAGTGTAGAGTTACCACACCTTTGGTACACTTTGAGGAATTTGGAGGAGGTGTGATGTTTATTATAGCCTGCTTGGTCACAAAGAGAAGACACTTTATTATTAACAGGTGAGCTACCTTTAAAAAGAAATTGTGTGGTTCCACATGGTGGACTCCTACACAAATATAAAAAGAATGAAGTATATAGCTGAAGAATATCAATGTATATCATATACAGTGTGGTGGCAGGGATGGGGGGCAGTATGGGGAGGTAGGTGCCACACAGTCTTTGTAGTATGCTTCAAGTTGTATTAAAAAAAAAACTGGAATATACATACATAAATACATACATATAACCTAATATACATACATGCATACATAGATATGCATGAGTTGTGTGTCACATGCACACACTTCTCATGCTCGCACACATATAGCATACAAGAGAAAGAGAAGAAGGTGTATTGTTGTGTGCATCTCATAATGCTTTTGCCTGTTTGGTAACTATATGTATACATTATATCCATCACGACTTAGAAAAACCTTAAACCACAGATGGAGTTGGTTAAAAGACATAAGTTCAGTACTTCAAGCTAACGGGGAAAATGAGAAGTTGGTAGATAGCAGTGCTGATACACTGGCTGGCCATTTAGAACAAAGAGAAGTTGGATGCCCCCAAAATAAATTCTAGATGAGTCATTTTAAAGACAATAAAAAATAAAATCAATGGTGTTCTCAAAAAAAGAGTGATAATTTTAAAAATAATCTTACTCTGGGAAATGATTTCCTAATCACGTAACAAAAACTTAAGAATGGAGTCATTTAACTACTTTGGCTTTTAAAATATTGTAAACTTGAGATGTAGATCAAAGGAATAGAGTAGAGAACTCAAGAATAAGCCTATATGTTAGTAGCCAATTAATTATTAACAGAGGTGCCAAAACCATTCATTATTGTGGAGAAAAGACAGCCTTTTCAACAAATAGTGCTGGGAAACATAGGTATCCACATACAGAAGAGTGCAGTTTGATACCAGTTTGTCAACCCAAAAATTAAAGACCTAAAAATATAATATACATTCATATTTTAAAGGACAAGACCTCTCCCCTCCACACACAAATATACACACTAAAAACAAATCTTTTAATCTTTTTAAAATTAAAAAAAAAAAAACCTTGAGTGCCATGAAATGATGGAGAGACATAAAGGTTACAGATGAGATGTGCAGCATGTTTTTTATGTTTTTAGAATAAAGCATAAAATTACCATATACATGTACACATCTATGGCTAAAGAAAACTAGCTCTGCTGTGTTAGCAGAGGTAATCTCTGCATAGTTTAATTTGGGTAAACATTTAAAAATACTTTTTCTTTAGTGAAGCTGTATCACTTTTAAATTGAAATTGTTACTCCTATCTTTCTAAAATCCTGTTATTTCCGTTGACACGGAGTCTCATGTAGCCCAGACAGGTCTCAGACTCCCTAGGATGTCTTCAAACTCCTGATCCTCATGCTTCTGCCTCTAAAGTGCTATGGTTAAAGGTGTCCACCACAGTGCCTGTTTTTATGTGGTGCTGAGCATCAAACCCAGGACCACATCCACGCTACGAAAGACTTCTACCATCATCAGAGATGCATCATCCTCGGCCCTAAAATCAGTTTACAGTAACATTCCCCAAATCTGGATTAGTGTGAGAAGTTCATGTTTAAAAGCAAGATTATAGATGAGTGGATTAAAGCTGAAAGCTCCTAGAATGACTTTTGAGTCAGATCTGTTCATACCAACTCCACCATTAAGAATGTAAACCCCTTCCGAGGTAATAAAATCTTAACTAGAGTCCACACTGAACTGTTCACAAGGACCAACGTCTTCTCCAGTATCAACAATGGCAAGTGTTACATAAGCCTCTGTCTAGGAACTGGGAGCCCGTAGGATGCCTCCGAATCTGTAGCCACATGAGCCCTCGACAGGTCTATGGCCCAAGATGAATAAAGGGTTCTACCAGGGCTTTGAAATACAAAAAGTCCTGGAGTTTGTTTTCACACAAGATTCTGGATCCCTCTGTTGTAAACTGGCATTTGAACAGTAGAAGCCCTTTTCATAAAGATCACTGGGTTTCAAGTGCTGATTTTATTTCTGATTTGTTTTTCATTATTTCCTGAAGCTATTGATGCTTCAGAGGCAGTGGGGGAAGTGAGAAAGCCCTGGGAGAGTGTCAGCCTTTGAATTTCAGAACTCAACCATTCAGAGGTTCATCCTCATGTTCACAAAAACAATGTCACAGGGTCACTTTGGCCAATGGGGCGCTTTGTGCGAGAGTTGGAGCCTGCGTTCTGTGCATATTTGTCCCAGCAGCCTCCTACCCCTTCCACCTTCCCTTTCTCTCTCTCTCTCTTTCTCTCTTTTTTCCCCTTTATATCAACATGTTGTAGCCTGTGACACCAGCTAAATTAATCACTCACTGCACTCAGGGAAGTCACCGCAGGATATAAAATAACAAAGACAACAAAATTATTGCAAGGCTGGAGAGAAGGGACTGGCTGAGAATAGAGCAGTACACCCTCGCCAGCTGTGTCCTCCTGGGGGCTGGAGCTGCAGATTAAATCGGGGGTTACTCTTTATCTCATTTATGAGGATTTGAGAATGGCCACAATACAATGCCAGGACCCCTGGTGAGGGGAAATCCCCCCAGAACACTCCACCTGTCAGAACTAAGCTGTTCCCCAGCCCAGGGAGTTCTCTTTAGGTTCTCCTTGAACAAACCCTGCCTGGACAGATCCAGCCCAGTGACTGTCAAGCCACCAAGAGGCACAGATCTACTTAAAGGTCTTTAAGTGACAGCCAGCAGAGAAATCAAGTCTCCAGCTGCCAAGTAGCACGGTTCCTGCCCTATTCTATTTGCCTAATGTCAAAAAGAAACAAAAAAGATAGGGGTAGGAATCATTGATAGATCCTCCAGCATGCATGAGGTCCTGGGTTCAATCCTTAGCAACACACACACACACACACACACACACACACACACACACACACACACA
>JANHMN010000001.1:83042170-83057983 GCA_030674055.1 Rhabdomys pumilio
ACACACACACACACACACACACACACACACACACACACACACACACACACGCATTATTGTGGAAAGCATGGGGGCCATTAGTTTCTTTGCTTAAAAGCAAAAAAGAGAACTCTCATAACAAACTTTTAGCAAAAGGACTGAGGATGTGGGGATGTAAATGAGTTGGTAGAGGACTTGCTTAAAATGTAAAAATACATAATAAGTCTTGAGTTCCACCCCAGTACCTCATAAGCTGGGTGTTACATATCTTTAATCTCAGTACTTAAGAGGCAGGGGTGAGGACAGAGGCAGAGACAGAGGCAGGTGAGGACCTACAAAGCAATTTGAGGTTACCCCCTTACTACATGAGACTGTCTCCATAATAAAACGTTGGCTGAGCACAGTTATGAATCCAACACTATTCTATTCGCCTTCCTAAATGGACAGATGTCAAATTCCAAAGAATTGTTCAAGGTAGCGGAGATCTCTGTTGGATCTTTTGGGTTAAACGTCTCCTGAAAATTTAGATAAAGGCAAAGATCTCCTTAGAAAACTACCAATGAAAGAGAAAGAAATGCTCTGGATCAATTTTAAGTTCATGTGGCAACAGTGTTTCTTTGTCAGTCCATTGCCCCAGGTTACCTAGAACATTCCCGCCCTCCATGGCTCTTCACAGGCTGCAACTGTTGCAAAGATCATTTCTGGGGAGGATGTGCTGGTTACACCAGTGGTAAATATTTAATCCAAATCAATGTGATTGTTAAACTAATTATATCTTTTTTTTTTTAGGGCATTCAAACTAAAGAGCAGAAAGTATAGTTACTTATTTGGAGCCTTTTCTTCCACTTTGGTCAGGTGAGATGCAGCCCCTGTGGCTTGTATCTGGAGCTCTTCCCTTATGTGATTCCATCAGCCAGAACCCACTCAGCCGGGGCTCCATGCAATTCCTGTGACTTAAGAAACAGTATTGAATGGTAGGAGGCCAGAACTATAACAGAGGCCATTCCATTGGGGAGGTAGGTGGAGGATGGAATAAATTCAACTTTCTTTCAACTTTGAGAGTTTGTGATCCCATTACTTAGATTCACTGCCAGAGTTAAGTGTATGCTAAAGTTAGACAATTAGAACACGGGGCCTTCCTGAAAATGGCATGTGTATAGACTGTATATTCCTATAACCTGAGCCTGTATCATGGACTGAGTCACCTCTAGGAAAATATGACATTAAGAAAACAAAAACAAAACCATCTAGTACCTTCTTGCAGTTGGAACTCGGAAGGATGTAGTATGCTTTGATATTTCCCTGAAACCTTCAGGAATATTAATGCTTATTTCCCCTGAGCACAGGGCATTGATCCATCTTCATAGTGTGAACTGGCGTTTGTGAGTGTGTCTTTGTGTCTGTTTGGCTCGATGACTGTTCCTGTCATCAGCGCCACCCCCCACTCCCCTCCACTGCTTGTTGCAGCCCCTTTTATGTCAACCCCCTCTTAAGATGCTTTCCTTTCGGTAGCACGGCTCACTCTTAACAAGTGCATCAGGAAACAATGCCCATGCCTGCCCACTGGTAATCAGAGCAATTACTTAACGAGCACATCTCTATTTCCTCCTGGGTGGACTAATTAAAAGGCTTCCATGCTGTTGTCAGGAAGGGACAGAACGTGTTGCATCAAGTTTTTAGAGAATTCGGAAACTAAAGCAGAGTTCTTCGTGGGAACATTTTGACAGAGTCTGCCCATTTGGGGCTGGCTTCACGGATGGGCATTGATTGAAAAGGAGGGGACAATAGTAATCGTATGGCTCACTCGTGTAATTTGAAGGCAGGAGGTCTAGAGATACAATGTAGTGCTTCTCAAACTTTAACACTCATCAAACCCCCTCGAGGGCCTGCCTGCTGGTTCCACCCAACAAGGGTGGTTCAGCAGGTCTCGGATGAGCTTAACAGGTTTCCAGATAGGACTGGTGCCTGAAGGGAAAAACGTCTTTAGAATACGACTACAAGCTCTTCTGCTCCCCCTCTCCACTGTCAGACAGTAAAGGCTTAGGCTTTCCAGTGGAAACCAAGGTAGAAAATCAGTCTTAAATTCAACTAGCGTCCATGGAAGCTTTTAAAAGCTTTAAAGTTTTTCTCTCCTTTCCTTGTTATGTTAGGGTGGTTTGCCTGCATGTACATCTGTGTACCATGTGCATGCAATGCCCACAGAGGCCAAAAGAGGGCGTAGGATATCCTGGGATTGGAGCTGCAGACAGTTGCGAGGAGCTTTGAGCCATGTGAATTCTGGAAATCCAACTGGGTTCTCTAAAAGAAAAACCAATTATCTTGACAGCTGAGCCACCTCTCCAACCCCCAAGCTTTTTTTTTCCCAGAATATTAGTTTTATTTATTTTTCTTTATTTTATTGGATATTATATTTACATTTCAGATTTTATCCCCTTACTCCATTCCCCCCATCACCCAGGAATCCCCTATCCCATCCCCCCTCCTCCTGCTTCTATGAGGATGTGCCCCCACCTACCCCCGGACTCCTACCTCCCTACCCTCGAATTCCCCCTCACTCGGTGTCCAGCCTTCATGGGACCAAGGATCTCCTCTCCCACCTATGCCCAACAAGGCCATCCCCCCCTACATATACAGGTGGAGTCATGGGTCCCTCTCTATGTGCTCGCAGGCTGGTGATTTAGACCCTGGAGAGCTCTGTTGGTTGGTATTGTTGCTTTCCTCATGAAGCCACAAACCTTTTCAGTTCCTTCAGTCTTCTCTCTCACTCTTCCATTGGGAACCCCTTGATCAGATCAATGCTTAGTTGTGAGCATCTGCCTCTGAATATCCCAAGCTTTTTTAATAAACAAAAGAGGACTCAAGCATAGAGGTGAAAGCCCTCAATCTTAGCATTCCAGAGGCTGATGCAGGAAGATCTCACATTTAAGGTGAGCCTGATCTGCACAGGGAAGCCCTATGGAAATAAAAAGAAATAAATAATAAAATAAGTCCCAAATCAACCTTCTCCCACAGAAACATGTTGTTATTCGTGTGGTATTTATTCTGAAACATCGCCATTGCAAGGCAATTAATAACAAAAGACAGTAATTTTAATTTAAAAAAGAGAGGGATTGGAGTTAAAAAGATCTAAGTGAGGCAAGTATTAAGCTTTTGTTTTTGTTTCTTCTAAACGGGGCTCAGGTTATGGTTCAGTGGTAGAACATTTGCTTAGTATGCATGATCTCAGTGTGGTCCCAGTTCTGTCAAACAAACAGCAAAAACGAATAAAAGAAGAAGAGCGGTGGGTGTAGCTCAGAGGTTGAATACTTTTCTGGCATACCAAGGCCCTAGGTGCAATTCCTGCACTGAAAAAAAAAAAAGTGGTGGGAATTTTGCACATAGTACCAATTTTCTCTGCTCATATCATTTACCTCCTAAGAAGATTCAGGTTTGAATTCTGCATTGGAGAGTTCTAAAATGAGAGAGAGAGAGAGAGAGAGAGAGAGAGAGAGAGAGAGAGAGAGAGAGGAAGTGAGAGAGAGAAAAAGAGAGAGGGAGAGAGAGAGAAAGAGAGAGAGAGAGAGAGAAAGAGAACAGCAAGTATCTCCCATCCACTTTGAACCACATATTTTATAAGTTTTATATTAGATTATTATTTTTAAAATATAATAAAAGAGGGTATTAACAGTGCCAGTAATTGGGCTGGAGACAAGACTCAGCGGTTAGGAGCACTGGCTGATCTTCCAGAGGACCCAGGTCTAATTTCTAGCACCCATGTGGCAATTCTCAACTATCTACAACTTGAGTTCTATTGATGTGATGCCTTCTTCTGGTCTCCTAGGGTACCAGGCATATATTCGTGGTATACACATGGTACACAGACATACACACAAACAAAACACCCATATATGTAAAATAAAATAAACTTCCTGTAATTTATAGATGAGGAAACTCCAGTCTATAGAAAAAAAAAACTTGCCCAAGACAATAATTATTAGAGTGGAGAGTCAAATTCAGCACTGTCTGATTTCTGTGTGTCTTTTTGATCTTTCTAATCTTTTTGTCTCTTCATTAAAAGGACATCAAATACTGGAAAAAATAGTTTTGTAAAAGCCAAACCAAACTAGATCCAGTTGTCAATTCTTTGCTTACCGCCAGCAATTTTTTTATGGTTTGGGAACTATGTCCCAGTTAAACTCAGGTATGCCTAGTGCCCAAGACCAGACATGTACACAGGTTCTAATAAGGGAACAATCAGGCCACAGATGTCCCTTTATGTGTTTAGCCTCTGCAAAGGCAGTGCCTGATATTTTCCAGAGAGAGGATCAAACAGCTAAAATTCCTAGGACACCTCCTAGTCTGTAAGTTTTACTAAGGAAATCTTGCCCGTCATGCAGATCTTGAGACTGGACTGAAAAATAAAGGTGGATGTTTAAAGCTACTTAGTATTCCACAACTTAACTTCCCAAATACACACAAATTTAATGCACTTTTGATTGATCCCATAATTACAAAATTTGTTTAAAGCTGTTATATTATCTTCTTATTTGACACAATATGGCACAGTTTTGTTATAGGATTGAAAACCAAATAAGACAACCACAGTTGGTAGCATTTCAAAGGACTCTTCCCTTTAAGATGAAATCAATCCCGTTTCAAGTTTATTCCCTTGCACTATGATTGAGGCTCTAGGGGTGCATTTTGCAGAAAAATGTCTTTTTGATTTTTTTAGAAATTCCTTAGATTAATATGCAGCTGTCATTGCAAGGCAAATCTAGATTTGCTTTCATGTGCCCTCTTTCCTCAGGCTGCTAGTGTCTACCTCTTCAGGAGAGATGGTCCACTCATACCCGACTGGGAATTCCTATTCCAGGGCAGCCAGCAAGGAATGCACCCACACATGCTGATTTGGAGTGTCTCACACTCCTTTTATACACATCGAATCAGTTTCTTTAATATATCCAGTATCTTGTTCTTGACAGTTTGCTAATTCTAATTCCTACACACACACACACACACACACACACACACACACACACACACATTGTGCATCATACCATATTATCACAGTTCCCAACACGGCAAGAGAACAATGCAGGGCTTTTATGTATTCCTGAGTATGGCTCTGGCAGTCATTTCATTTTATTTGAGGCTTTCCTTCATGTCTTCCCTTCTGTTTTGATTTAAAGGGCAGTGGACTTTCCTTAGGTGTTCTAACTGCTAGCATGTCTCAGTTCTTGCCTCTCTTCAATTCTTATTTCACAGAGGCAAACTTGTTTATCTATATACTTCAAATGTATTTTCCCAAAGTAGGTTTGGACCCCTTCCTCCATTCTATGAAAACACAAAGAGATACAGAATAAAGAGAAAGTTTTTAGAAACCTCTTTCCATTAGATGTTGCTCACCAAACAATTCTTCAAATACCTACACAATAAAAGCTAGCTGCTGGCCCATTCCATAACACTTAAAGGGCACATTGTGTTACTGTCCTTCCTGTTCTTAATTATGCTAAACATGGGCTGTAACCCAGAGGCTGGAACAAGATCTGTTGGTGACAGGACAGATGGAAACTTTGCTGGTGAGAAATGGGAGTGTCTTGCTGTGATATTAATTGCCGTCTAACTAAGGTCAACTGTCTGATTTGCTCCTTTTAATACTTGAAAAATCTAGGCTACATGGATTCCCTTTATTCCGGTATAAGGGGAAAGATTACAATAGATCAAGGGTCAGCAAACTACAGCCTATGGACCAGATCTGGCCTTCATCCTGTTATCCTAAGTGTGACTTTATTAGAACACAGCAACATTCACTAGCTTGCATACTATTGAGCTGTTCTCATGCTGTGGAAGCAGAATTGAGTAGCTGAGACAGTAACTGCATGGTCAGAAAAGACTGAGAGATGTACCGTCTGGTCCACAGCAAAATGTTGTTGCAGTGATATTTTAAGCCTTTCTTACTCAAGTAAGGGGTGAAAGCACGAGTCTAGCTTGATTCTGGGACATGAACATGCATAATTATAAAGGATATTGTTCAAAGGTTCTACAGCAGGTAGATTGTGCATGAAATATTGGCCCCTGCCTAGAATTTATAAAAGCTTTTTTTTTTTGTTTGTTTACTCAAATAGCTTAACAAAATGCCTCTAAAGTAGTATAAGTTTATAGTGCATTGTTGTTGGAGGAACTAAAGGCAGGCACTATTAATAATTATTCTGAGAGCAAAGGCATACACAAAACTCAGACAGACAGATGTGTATGGTCAGCATAAAAGGTCACCTAAGTGTGGCAGCTGCAGTGAAGACTTGCTATGGAAAGTAAATACATGTAATTTTAAGTTCAGTTCTACTGAAACACATTACCAGAACCTTCTTTGTAACTGGGGTTTTTATATATAGCTGGGAGGGATAAAATGAGTGTTTCCAGCTCGTTTGAGCAGTAAACGTAAGATCTTTGAACCATCAGAAAATATTATGCCATAATCAATAGGGCTTTTTGAAGAGAAAATTGAGCTTGAATAATTCTTGCTGTAATTGTCCACCTGGACAATGAGAAAGTCACAGTTATAAGCTATCGCAGTGTTTACTGCTGCTTTCAATTGTGTCCCAAACGACTAGCAAGCTATAAACCAGTGCCTCTGCCCTTCCCTCCTGTCATGCTCTCCAAGGGCGATGTTCTCAGGTTGCACTGATCTATACCACGGGGTGAGGAGGAGGGAGATAGGACAAACCAATAATATAAAGAGCCTCCAATGAATTGTTTAGAATTCAGTATCTTAAATATTTATCATTGGCACATAAACAACCCCCAAACAAAAACCACATCCATAGTGCATGCCCATTGCTTATGCTTACTTAATGTTTGCAGTGAGGTCTCAGGTTGAAGATTCATTCTGCCTTCAACAAAGTAAGAACATGTCAGAAGTCATCATAATGTTGATAATAATATAATAATTTTTACTCTTTTAATATTAAAAATGATCAAGGTGCCTTTCTTCTTCTGGCCAATAATAACATGGAGAAGGAGACTCAGAATGTACTCCTTATATTAAATGATATAACATTTATGACAACCAAGATCTTATAGTGCTTTATCATTATATATATATATATATATATATCATATGTATATATGATGACTCACACTGTACACAGAGTAGAAACTTGAGAATATTATTACCTTGATTTTCTCTGGGTACAATGCAGGCATACAGAGGCTAATAGACCTGTTCAAGATCACACAAATAAGTACTAGTATTCAAGTTGGTTTGAGTCTTGGACTTTCAAGGCAGTTTAACACTACTGTATTATTTTCTAAATTGTTGTGCATTGCTAATATTAATAAGTTTGGAAAAGTAGATTCCACTAAAAATAACACAGATAAACGGCTGACTAGAGGCCAAAAGGAGCATGAAACAAACTGGGTATAACTGCTATAGGGGAAAAAATAGGAAGATTACAAATGTGAGCCGTCATCACAGTTAATGAAACAAAGATGAAAGGAATATCAATAACATAAGAACATTTAGCAGAGTGTGGTAATGCATCCCTGTAATCTCAACACTCAGGATGTAGGGGCAGGAAGGTTAAAAGTTCAAAGCCAGTTTTTGCTACACAAATGAGATACTGACTCAAAGTCTAAAAAGCTCACGCACGCACGTACACACACACACACACACACACACACACACACACACACACACACGCACGGTGGGGGCATCGTGGATGCAGACAGACAGAGACAGGCACACACACAAAGAGAGAAACAGAGACAAAGGCAGAAATGCACACACACACACACAGAGGGGGAGGCAAACAGACAAGCAGACAGACAGAGACAGGCACACACACACACACACAAACAAAGAGAGAAACAGAGACAAAGGCAGATATGCACAGTACACACACACAGAGGGGGAGACAAACAGACAGGCAGACAGACAGAGAGACAGACACACACACACACACACACACACACACACAGAGAGAGAGAGAGAGAGAGAGAGAGAGAGAGAGAGAAACACACACACTTGCCAGTTATGGTTAATATCTATTTTGTCCACTTGATATCTTCTAATTCCTGGCTACATATTGTAGAAATAATTCAATAAAAAGCTTAAGCAAATGAGACTTTGTCTGACAAATGAAGTCTATATAAAGGTAGTTGAGGCATACACAAATCTTCATTTAGATAAAGACTTACCACCCAGACTCTCTTCAGTTCTTTGTTTTGCTATTCCTATAAAAGGTCAAGCTGCAAGAAGAAACTTCAGCAATAATATTTATGTTTCTGGAGATCATGAAAGAAGCAGGAAAAAATCCACCCTTCTTCAGAAGAGACCTTCTATAAGGCCATTAAAGGCCTGTGGATTATATTTGTTGGCGGAAAATTTTCATATTGCTATAGTTGAAAGTAAGGCTGGTCAGGTTGGATTCTTATTACCAGAAGGAAAGGAAGACAGTCTTCACCATGCTCTCCTTTAACAAGAATGGAACAACTGAGGAGTGTTTTAAAGAAAGGAATAGAAATTTTGTTGTGCTTTCCAACTGACACAAGGTTCTTTACATGTCATACAGCAAACCTTGAGGTAATGTTCTTTAATACATATTGCAAAATTTAAAGGGCAAGTTACACAGAAACAAAAGAAAAATGTTTCATTTTATGTAATTGACAAGAGTTGTGTGGGAGCCCATTTTTCTTTCTGCTATCTTTCTTTCTCTAGTTTTTATAGTGAAAACTGGCCACAAGAAAACAAATGAGAAGAATGTTATTGCTTGGTAAGAATACAGGGTTTATAAAAAGCATGCATTGCATTAATCCATCTTTTTATTTATTTAACACACATTAACTGTTACTGTATGCCAGAGTTCCAGTCTTCAAATAGAAGCCTTCAGTTTGGAATTTTAAAGGAAGCCAAACTATCAATCAAGTTTTAATATGGAGAATTTACAGGTCTTCTCATCTTCACAATTTTAAAGAAGAGGAGAAGGCAGAGCCAGGTATAATAAAGTGTCTGTGTTCTGTGTCTCAAACAAGAAATGGCAAGAGATGGAGCTCTCATCAAGCCAGAACAGAAGCCTGTGTCTAGGATTGTGTGATATTGGAGCATCCTAGAGACAAGGTAGTGTAATTCTTTCTACATCTTGGAGATATTGAAAGAGAATTAGAAATGTATCTGTTCCAGGATGTCCCTGTGTTCTTGGGCCACTTCCGTGGTTGACTACTTCTCTGATGCCAAGACAGCAGGGAGACAATTGGAGTGAATGACACTTTCCTGTGTCTGCTGTGGTACCAGGCCCCTCTTGGGATTCCACCAGGACTGCCAGGATTTATGCAATGGTTTAGAAAGATAATTTCAAATAGAGGAAGATCGAAGAAGGAATGATCTCCCTGACCTGGTCATCATTAATACATTGTTGGAAGTGAGAAAGTTACATGTTTAGAAATCCATCCTCAGTTGCCCCGCTGTCTACCTCTCTCTGCTTGGTTCTGTTTTTAAGCATTTCATTATGAAGACTCGATTTGGCTACAGTTATCACCGTTGTCTGATTTTCGGAGAGCTTGAAGACCTTGTGTGTATTTAAGCGGTGCTAGGCATCCTGTGACTGTAGAAACTGTCTTTGGAATTGGCAGTTTACCAAGCCAGCTCTCTACCAAAGAAGGCAGAGCAAGGGTAGCAGTGACAAAGGCAGCAGTGGAAGGAGCAGTGACAGCTGTTCGCAGTGACAGAAGTGGTCGTCAGTAGCAAGGGAATTCAATCTGTGTATTTAGACTAATGGCACATTAGCAGGCCATGCCAAATATAGAATCACGCTCTTTTCAACATTCACTGTAAGGCCTGATACACAAGATGTCATGACTAGCATCTAACTAATATATTTTTACCACCTCCACTTCTGTTTCAGTGTTTCTATTTATATAATTTTGTTACTTGTGTTCTAGCATGGGTCACTCTGTCAAATTAAAAACTAAGAGAGAATGGAAAGAAGAGAGGAATGAAAGAAGCGGCGGGGACAGAAAAGAAGGAAAAATAATGGAATAGGAAAACTATCAAAACATAATCTTTTGATGTGATGCATTTTTATTCAATTGAATAATTTTCTTTTTCTTAAAACTGTTGATAGCTACAACCCTTCCTCCACAGCTGGAGTCACATGGGAAAGAGACAGGGTGCATACAAATAGACAACTGCTACTTTGAATTTTATATGCAAAAGTAGTCTCTCAAGTTCTCCTCACTTCTCATCTATGTCTCTGTTTGATTTTCCTGTTTGCCGTCTTCCTGCCTCCAGGGCAAGTGCGGAAAGATGGAGAGACCGTGGCAATGCCAAGTAGCAAGAGTCTGAGTTTAACGAGGTTGGAAAATTTGAATTTATGACAGGTGACATCAGCTTATGAAATCTGTGTTTGTTATTTTCGAATCACACTCATCGAGAGATGTATTGACATCACAAGACATTGAAAGCCAAGTAGATTTGATCCATTTTAAATAGGAAAAGAATGCAATCTCAGGCGTATCTGTAAACATGCCTTCAAATTGGCAACATGGCTTGAGCCCGTGTTTCTGGAGATGAGATACTGGAAAGTTCTTCCTGTCTTAATATTAGATGAGTAATACAGTATAGCAGGTGAGTAAGCTACTGGTATTTTCCTAAATTTGGTTTAATATTTTCAGAGAAAGGGTGAAGACAATAAAAACAAAAGTGACATGAGGATTACAGCTATCGTCTTCCAGGCTCTAGTGATTTCAAAGTCGGATATGATGCTCCCGAAGTCCTATCCCACAGTAAGAACTGGGAGAGCACCCTGTCCTGTCACCATCCTGATGTTCCACAATGTCTTTGCTTAGTGTGTATATTTTAATTTAGAGCAAATACTCACATAAAAATGAATATTGAATCACTCTCAATCCTCCTGACTTTTCTGTTTCTTCGCTTGCCTTTCATCACAGTGTAGATTCAGGAGGTAAAAACATTGAGGAAACAGTGTTACCCAACTGAAAGAAAAACTAATGGTAACTGTGTTCTCATATTACCAGAGGTTAGCAGGGAGCTACTTTAATATGACAGCTAATATAACTCATTGATGCGATTACTCAAAGGGAAGAATGCTGTTGGAGTCCAGTTACATCCCAGCGGTTACAATTAGATAGGCCAGATGGATGGGGTCCAGAGAGACAGGCTGGGAAACTGCAGACAGTTCAGCAGGGACATGGCTGGGGCAAGGTGGACTTCATGAATCAAGCAAATAAAAAAAGGTGCCCTAATTAATTATAGTCTTTTTAATTCAGAGATTCTTAAATAAAGCCTGGATAAAAAGAAGTAGCTTTGGGGTTTATTTGCCAACTCTGAGCCAAATGTTTTGAATAAGCAGTTTCCTTTAATAGATAGTGATGACTGACTATTAAAGTCGTCCTAAGTTGACTTTAAAAATAACAAAATGCAACGTCAAGGCCGCCTTAGAAAAGCAAGTTACTATTTTTGAGCATGTTTTTGACTGTAAAACTACATTTCATCTGCTAGCAACACAGATGTGGTCATAGGTACAGACAACAGTGGGGCAAAAGGAACTCTTAAATCGTCCCTCTTGGAACCCCTTCTTGTACATATTAAAGAACTCCATCAGACAGGAAGTACACAGGAAATAGAAGGCATATTGGAAACTACATCAGAGGGAGTTTGTTGAAAGGACTATTTTAAAGAACTTGAGTCAGGAAGATGAAGAATCCCAGGACAAGCAACAATAGAAGTTTATACCCCTTTATATCCAGAGTCACAACCTCCCAGAATTAGAGCAGATCTCTTTGTGAAGGCAGAGCCACAGCCTCAGCCAAGCCACAGTACATGCAGATGTATGTGCATACATGCATGAGTCTGTGTGTGTGTGTGTGTGTGTGTGTGTGTGTGTGTGTGTGTGTGTGTGCATGATGAGTTTACTTGCTTGCATATATACATATATGCATGTTCAGATGCGTGTATATGTGTGTGCACATATATATCATGTATGTGTGAGTGTGAATAGGTTTACATGTGTGTGTGTATTTGTGTGTGAGCACCTAGCACACACAGGTGCACACGAGTGCATTCAGAGGGTAGGAGCCAGTCTTTCTCCTCATGTTTCCGGATTCATCAAATACAACAAAACCAGAAGATAAAGAGAGTACCACAAGATCAACTCCCAAGCCGCAGAGCAGGGATCAGAGGGAAAAATAAAACTGGGACTGGTAACAGACAACCACCTCCTAAGAGGCTATGGGAGAGAGGAGAAATTATTTCCTAAAGGCATTTTTGTGCAAACCAGGACTAGATTCTGAGTTTGGTACTTATTCCTTGAGAAACTGCACAAACTACTGCATCTTCAGCTACAAGTGACTGGGTACTTTAAGATATAGTGAATTGAAAATCTCAGAGCATACCTCCTCTTACAATTACTGATCGGCACCCTATTCCTCACCCCACAGCTCTGCCAGCCTCCTAGGATGCCTGAACCTACCCAGGACACCCAGTGAGACAGCCATGCCCCAAATCTCCCTGCCTGCTAGGACCCCAGAAAACCCAGCAACTGTGAACTCTGACCCATCCTATCTGAGCTCCATCTTCCTTCCAGCACACATTTCACCTGCAATAGTGGATTGACACCCCACTTCCAACCCCATAGCTCCACCTGCCTCCCAGAAGGTCTGCACCCAACCAGGACACCCAGGGACCCCAGCAAGCCCAGCAACCATGAATGCTACCTTGCCCTATTGGAGCTCCATCTTCCTTCCAGCCCACCTCCATCTGTAATCAAGGCTCTACACCACGCACTCCAGCCCATAGTTCTGCCTGCCCTTTGAGAGGCCTGCTGCTGTCTGGAAAAATCAATTCCAGAGGCTTACTACTCCCACAGTCTACCAAGCCAGCAAACACAAGAGGCAAACAGATAGCTAAACGCAAGGGCAAGAACATATTCAACAGAAGTCAGGACAATATGGCACCACCAGAACCCAGCTCTCCCACTTCAAGAAGCTGCGGATATGCTAACACACTTGAAGAACAAAACCTTAAATCTCATCTCATGAAGATGATAGAGGCCTTTAAAGAGGATATAAGTGAATCCCTCAAAGAAACACAGGAAAGCATAATCAAACAGGTAGAAGCCCTTAAAGAGAAAACAAATAAATTCCTTAAAGAAATACAGGAAAATACGATCAAACAGGTGAAGAAAATGACTAAAATGTCCCAAGATTTACAAATGGAAAAAGAAGCAATAAAGAAAACAGAAGCAGAAGCAACCCAGGAGACCTAAAACCTAGAAAAGAGAACAGGAACTAAAGATGCAAGCATCACCAATGGAATACAAGAGATGGAAGAGATAATCTCAGGAGTAGAAAATACCATAAAGAAATTGATACATCAGTCAAAGAAAATGCCAAATGTAAAAA
The DNA here is from genome assembly GCA_030674055.1 of Rhabdomys pumilio. Classification (NCBI taxonomy): domain Eukaryota; kingdom Metazoa; phylum Chordata; class Mammalia; order Rodentia; family Muridae; genus Rhabdomys; species Rhabdomys pumilio. The sequence goes on from JANHMN010000001.1 coordinate 83,055,545, forward strand.
GTTTATAACTGAAAACATCCAAGAAAGTTGTCTTACTCTAAGCATCATGACAAGACCAAACCTAGGAATAATAGGATAGAAGAGGGTGAAGATTACCAGTTCAATGAACCAGAAACCATCTTCAACAAAATCACAGAAGAAAACTTCCCTAACTAAAAGAAAGAGATGGCTATAAACATATAAGAAACTTATAGAGCATCAAAACAGATCAAACCAAAAAAGAAAATCCTCCTGCCACATAATAATCAAACACTAAACATACAGGGGAAAAAAGAAATAATATTAAAGGGTGTAAGGGGAAAAGGCCAAGAACCATATAAAGGCAGACCTGACTTCTCAACAGAGATTGTAAAACCCAGAATTCTGGAGAGATGTCTTGCAGACCCTAAGAGAATACAGATGCCCAGACTACTACACCCAGCAAAACTTTCAGTAATCATACATGGAGAAGACAAGATACTCCATGACAAAATCAAATTTAAACATTATATTTCTACTAACCCAACCCTACAGAGGCTACTGGAAGGAAAACCCAACACAATGAGAATAACTACACCCAAGAAAACACAAGAATTTAATCATCTCACAGCAAAGCCAAACACTCACAGTACCACCACCAACATCAAAATAACGGACTAACAATCAGTGGTCATTAATATCTCTCAACATCAATGTACTCAGTTCACCAATAAAAAGACACAGGCTAACAGACTGAATATGTAAACAGGATTCATCATCCTGTTGCATAAAAGACACCTCAGCAACAAAGATAGACACTACCTCAGAGTAAAGGGCTAGAAAAAGGCTTTTCAAGACAATAAACCCAGAAACAAGCTGGAGTATTTATTCTAATATCTAATAAAATAGACTTTCAACCAAAAGTAATCAAAAAAGATGGTGAAGGTCACTTCACACACTCATTAAAGGAAAAATCCACCAAGATGACATCTCAATTCTGAACAGCTATGCCCCAAATACAAGGGCAACCACATTCATAAAGGAAACTTTACTAAAGCTCAAATCACACATTGAAACACACACAATAATAGTGGGGCATTTTAACACCCCACACTCACTAACGCACAGGTCATTCAAGCAGAAACTAAACAGAAACAATGAAACTAACAGATGTTATAAACCAAATGGTTTTTAACATATTTATAGAACCTTTCACCCAAAACCAAAAGAATTTGCATTTTTCTCAGCGCCTTACAGAACCTTCTCAAAAACTGATCATATAATTAGGCATAAATCTAGCCTCAACAGACACAAGAAGATTGAAATAACCCCTTGCACCTTATCATATCACCATGGATTAAAGCTGGATTTCAACAACAACAAACACAACATAAAGTCTAAAAGCTGAACAACTCTCTGATCAAGGATCACTTGGTTAAGGAAGAAATAAAGACACTAAAAACTTTCCAGAATTGAATGAAAGTGAAAGCACAGCATACCCAAACTTATGAGACACATTGAAATGAGTGCTGAGAGAAAAGTTCATAGCTCTAAGTACCTTCATAAAGAAAATGAAGAAATCTCATACTCGTAACTTACTAGCACACCTGAAAGCTCTAGAACAAAAAGAACAAAACACACCCAAGAGAAGTAGACAGCAGGAAATAGTCAAACTTAGGGTTGAAATCAATCAATTAGAAAGAAAGAGAACAATATAAATAATCAACAAAACCAAGAGCTGATTCTTTAAGAAAATCAGCAAGATAGACAAACTTTTAGCCAAACTAAGGAAAAGGCACAGAGATAGTATCCAAATGAGCAAAGTTAGAAATGAAAAGGGAGAAATACCAACAGAAATTGAGGAAATTAAAAAAAAAATCATTAAGTCTTACTCTAAAAGCCTACACTCCACAAAACTCGAAAATCTAAATAAAATGGATGGTTTTCTAGACAGATACCACTTACCAAAGTCAAATCAAGATCAAGTAAACTATACAAAGAGTCCTATAACCCCAAAGAAATAGAAGCAGTCATGAAAAGTCTCCTCCTATCCCCCCTAAAAAAGCCCAGGGCCAGATGATTTTAGTGCAGAATTTTACCAGACTTTCAAAGAAGAGCAAAGTGGCTTGATACAAAATTAACTCAAAAAAAATCAGTAACCTTTCTTTATATAAATATTAAACAAGCTGAGAAAGAAATTAGGGAAACAACACACTTCGTAATAGCCACAAATAATATCTTGACATAACTCTAACCAAGTAAGTGAAAGACCTATAGAATAAGAACTTCAAGTCCAGCTGGGCAGTGGTGGTGCACACCTTTAATCCCAGCACTTGAGAGGCAGAGGCAGCTATATTTCTGAGTTTGAGGCCAGCCTAGTATACAGAGTGAGTTCCAGGACAGCCAGGGCTACACAGAGAAATTCTGTCTTGAGAAAGCAAAGCAAAGCAAAGCAAAGCAAAGCAAAGCAAAGCAAAGCAA
>JANHMN010000001.1:83057993-83070642 GCA_030674055.1 Rhabdomys pumilio
AAAGCAAAGCAAAGCAAAGCAAAGCAAAGCAAAGCAAAGCAAAGCAAAGCAAAGCAAAGCAAAGCAAAGCAAAGCAAAACAAAACAAAACAAAACAAAACAAAACAAAACAAAACAAAACAAAACATCAAGTCTCTGAAGAAAGACATTGTAGAAGATATAAGAAGACAGAAAAAAATCTTCCTCGTTCATGGATTGGCAGGTTTATCGTTGTGAAAATGGCCATTTTACAAAAAGCAATCTACAGATTCAATGCAATTCCCATCAACATTTCAACCCAGTATTTTACAGACCTTGAAAGAGCTATTCTAAACTTCATATAGAAAAACAAAAAAAAAACACAGGTTAGCTAAAATATTCCTGAACAGTAAAAGAACTTCTGAAGGAATCATTACTCCTGATCTCAAGCTGTACCACAGAGCAATAGTGATTAAAACTGCATGATATTGGTATAGAAACAGACAGGTTGGTCAATTGAATTGAATCAAAGACCCAGAAATAAACCCACATAAATCCACTTGTTTTTCGACAAAGAAGCCAAAGCTATGCAATGGAAAAAGAGAAAGCATCTTCAAAAAATAGTATGGCTCTAACTGGATGTCTGCATGTAGAAGAATGCAAATAGATCCATATTTATCACCCTGCACAAAACTCAACTCCAAGTGGATCAAGGGTTTCAACATAAAACAGGGCACACTAAATCTCATAGAACAGAAAGTGAGAAAAAGCCTTGAACTCATTGGTACAGGAGACAGTTTCCTGAACAGAACACCAATAGCTCAGGCTCTAAGATCAACAATTGATAAATGATACCTCACAAAACTGAAAAGCTTATGTAAGGCAAAGGACACTTTCAATAAAACAAAACAGCAGCCTACAAATTGGGAAAAGATCTTCACTAAGCCTACATCTAACAGAGGGCTAGTATCCAAAATATATAAAGAATTCAAGAAATTAGACTCTAACAAATGAAATAATCCAAATTGAAAAAAAATGGATGCAAAGCTAGACAGAAAACTCTTAATACAGGAATCTCAAATGGCTGAGAAGCACTTAAAGAAATGTTCAATATCCTTAGTCAATAGAGAAATGCAAATAAAAAGACTCTAAGATTTTATCTTACATTCTTCAGAATGGCTAAGGTCAAAAACTCAAGCAACAGCACATTCTAGCAAGGATGGAGAGAAAGGAGAACACTCCTCTGTTGCTGATGGAATTGCAAACTTGTACAACCACTCTGAAAATCAATCTGGCATTTTTCCAGAAAATTGGAAATAGGTCTACCTGAAGACCCAGCTAACCCAAAAGATGCTCCACCATACCACAAAGGCATGTGCTCTATCATGTTATAGCAACTTTATTTGAAATGGCCAGAAACTGGAAACAATCCAGATGTCCCTCCATCGAAAAATGGATACAGAAAATGTGGTTCATTTATACAATGGAATACTATTCAGCTATTAAAAACAAGGACATCATGGATTTTTCAGGCAAATGGATGGAACTAGAAAATACCCTGAGTGAGGTAACCCAGACACAAAAGGACATGCATAGTATATACTCACTGATAAGTGGATATTAGTCATAAAGTGCAGGATAACCATGCTACACCCTATAGACCCAAAGAAGCTAAACTAGAAGGAAGGCCCAACCAAGGATGCTTGAATGTCACTTAGAACAGGGAATAAAATAGTCATAGGAGACAGAGGGAGGGAGGGAACTGGGGGGGGGGATGAAGTGGTTAGGATCAGGTGTGAGGAGAGACAGGAGAAAAGACTAGAGGACCAAGAAAATGAACGGAAATCTGTAGCTGCAGAGAGGCAAAGAGGAAATCTCTAGGATATATCCCAGAGACCTAGGATGGGGAGGCTCATTTTAGGTGACCTTAGCCAAGATGCCTAATAGTGGGGTTATGGAATCTGAAGAGATCAACTCCTGTAGCCAAGCAGGACCTCCAGTGAAGGGATAAGGTCACCAACTTACCTACAAAATTTTTGGCTGTGTTTAAAAGAAATGGACAGACTGAAGGAGCGGCCAATCAATAACTGGACCAACTTGAGACCCATCCCATGGGCAAGCACCAATCCCTGACATTATTAATGATACTTTGTCATGTTTGCAGTAAAGATCCTAGCAAAACTGTCCCCTGAGATGCTCTACCGAGCTGCTGACTGAAACAGGTACATATCCACAGCCAACAGAGGTTGGGGACTCTTATGGAAGAGTTGGAGGAAGGATTGAAGGGGATGGGAACCCTACAGAAGCATCATCAGAGTCAACTAACCTAAACCCTTGGCAGCTCCCAGAGAGGGAGGCTCTTGGCACATATATAGTAGATGTGCAGCCCCACGTGGGTCCCCCAACAACTGGAGCAGGGGGCTGTCCCTGAAGCTGTTGCCTGACTGTGGAACTTGTTGAAAGTGGATGAACCTGCAGAGATAATGTACCAGGGTGGGAAGACACGGCAGGGCTGGGAGGACTCTGTCAGAGAAGGGAGCATGGGGAGGGACTCTGTGAGGGAGGATCTGAAGGGAGGCAGTGTTTAGGATGCAAATTTTTAAAATAGAATAAAGCTAAACTTTATTTTAAAAAAAGAAGGAAAGGAAGGGAGGAAGGAAGGAAGGAAGGAAGGAAGGAAGGAAGGAAGGAAGGAAGGAAGGAAGGAAGAACCTGACTTTAGAGGTAGCCAATCTAAAGAAAGCATCACCTCTCTAGTAGCAGATATTTGAACCTTAGGGGTGAAATGAGGGGTAGAGGGAGAGAGCTCCACAAAATGCAAATCCCTAGGAGTAAAATTCCCTGCAGAGTCAAGAATGGCAGCCAGCAGACACACGTGAGCGTCACTGTAAATCTATGAATTAATGAATTTGCTTTTACAAAACACATATGCAAAGAGTAAGATTTCCAAATGAACACCATATCCTTGTTTACGGGAGGCCATGAGGGTGTTGCTCTTTGTTCTGAGATTTCATGAATCACTTTTAAATTTCCTTTTTATAAATGATCTTTGGAGCTAATCTACATGTCACAGAAGAAGCCCTGTATCTCAGGAGGTTACCCATCTGCTGCATTGCAGTTTGCTCTGGCTTAAGTTTTTAGCGAACTTTAATATTATTTATCAAACTTGGTCCACAATTTTACAGAGTCTCAAAAATATGTGACCCACTCTTAGTATGCACAGAGTCATCACACTTGATGTAGAGCAAAAGCATACATAGCTGCAGGTTCAAAAGTGCATTAATCAGAGTTTTCCAGCTAAGAAGAAGCAACAGTGTGTGCACCCTAAATATCTGAAACATAGGAGTATGAAATAAACTACCTTTTTCAAAAAAAAAAAAAGAAAGAAGGAAGGAAGGAAGGAAAGAAAGGAAAAAGAAAAAAAGAAAAAAACCTGTACCTGTATTAAGAGTCCACAAGGGCAACAATAACTGAACCTCATAATTATATGAAGTTAAAATGTTCCAGACAAGAGCCAGAGTATCTTGGTTTATTTTTATTTCCTCCAAAAGCCATTCCATGTCCAGCCTGGTGTCTGACCTAGCATTCTTATGACTATTAAAATTTTTAAAATGTTCTTATTTGACCATTAAGTTCCATCATTCCATCAACACTAAGGAAGCCATTACTTCTGATATGAATGTGAGATTCATATCAGAGTTTCCCTCCCTTTGCTGTAACCCTCCTACTGATGGTCCTTCACAAGGTATTTGGTAAATTCTTGATGTATGACTTTCTTTGCTCTTTAGCCGGGAAAGCCTCATGTAATCACTTCCACACTGAAACATGATTTTCAGAGCAAGCTGAATATATATCCCTGAATATGAGAGCTAATATTGTCAACTTGATGAAATTGAGAATCTATAAAGAGACAAGTTTCTGAGCTTAATCTCCATTAACTTAATTGAAGTAGGAAGGTCCACCTTAAACATAGCCAGGGTTCCAGACTACTTAATGAAAAGAAAGTATCTGCCTAAATGTGAGCATTCACTGTTCTTGGCTACCTCCACCTTTGGCTACCATGATTTCTTATCACAAGGGATCCTCAAAGGATGAGCCCAGGCCAGCCCTTCCTTCCTTAAGTTGGTTTTACCATGACAAGAAAGGCAGTTGATGTACCAAGCCTTGGTCACTCATCTGGCTCAAGAATAAACTGTCTTGTAACATTACCAGGGAAATCTGAGTTCTGTTTTGTGAGTTCTTAGTCCCAATAGTGAAAGAATTTAAAATGGAGTCATAAACTCAAAGACCATCTTGTTATAGTTTGAGAGAAAAGCAAGTCTAGAAAGCTGTAAGTCTGAGGAACTTCTGGAAGAAAGAAGATGGGAAAGAGGCATGGAGGTAGAAAAACAGTGAAAAAGACAGCAATGTTAGGGAAAGCATATTCAGGATTTTGGCTAGTGTCCAAAGATGAAATAGAAATGGAGAAAGGAAAGGATGTGCTTTTGAAGACAGAACTTAGAGAGGCAGGTGGACTTGGCAAAGATGCACTCTATGAGTGGATTGCATGCAGGGTTCAAGGACTTCTGAGAGATGTAAGGACATTATCTCACTGTAGGGATACATTTTTCTCCTATCTCCTTAAGCATATCTTCAAATGAATCAGCTCTCGTGGGGGATAGCCTTCTGGCCAAGTCCCTGACAGGCCTAACTTGATTAACCCTTAAGGGAAGAGATAATATTAGTTAAAATTCAAGTCTTTAGGGGCAGATCAGAATATCATGTCTTTAACCAGGGTTCTATTGATCAGAGGAAGTAGCTTTCCCTTAAAGGGCACCAAAAACAAACAAACAAACAAACAAACAAAAAACAAACATGGCATTTACAACTCTCTTGATATTTTAAATCATAAAGAAGAGCAAATATGAAGTTTTTCCTACTATCGTTACCAGGGAAACAAACATGGAGTCCAAACTGACCATGAGGGAGATGGGGGTCTATCTCCACCAGTCTCCAAGTCCACTAATCCTTGTCTATCTAACATTATTCTCTTTTAATTACAACCTGTGTTTTTGTGTCAAATATCTATCTATCTACCCATCATCTATCTATCTATCTATCTATCTATCTATCTATCTATCTATCTATCTATCATCTATCTAATTACAGAGAGAGAGGGGGAGAGAGAGGGAGAGAGAGAGAGAGGGAGGGAGAGAGAGAGACAGAGACAGAGACAGAGACAGAGACACTGAGAAAGAAAAAAAACCACAAAACATAAAGTATTTACTGGCTTACCATTATAGAGGCTGAAAAGCCCATAGTGTGTCATCTATAAGCTGGTAATACTATTCAGTCCATGTTCAAAGGTGGGAGACCAGGAGAATCAGTGGTGGGAATGGCAGTCTGGGAACAAGGGAGAGACGGGTAATATATTCAAATAGAAGTGTTGAGGGGCAGAAAGAGACAAATCTCCCTTTCTCCATATTTTTGTTCTATTCAGAGTCTCAACAGAGACGGTGACCTGCTTTAATGAGTCCACTGATACAAATGTTCCTCTTAGCCAGAAACAGCTTCCCAGATCCACTGAGAAAAATGTTTGATTTGGGCACCTCATGGTTCAGTCAGGCTAGCACATAAAATTAACCATCACATTACAAAATGAAACTTCAAAAGTTGTGGGGACAGTGATGACCTACTAGAAACATTTGAATGGTTGTCTCTCTAGCCTTAAGGTTGATACAAGAAAGAACATTAACTTTTAGACAGCATGTAGAATCTGTAAAAATATGTCACTAAATGTTAGAGAATATATAAATTGGTAAAATGTATGGGAAAGTGGTCATAAAATATGTAATTCATATAGAAAAAATGAAGACATGAATTGTTGAGATATAATGTTATATATTGTATCACCTGCCCAAAATTTACCAAACAACAACAACAAAAATGAAACAAACAAAAAAACCTTATTGTTTTATAGAGGAATTTTATAGCTGTCACAAAATGGGATAAAACCCAGAAACAAATGAGACTACATAGACCCTGGTAATCATGCACAGGGTGCATGCATACTGCTTGGACTTCATTTAAATGTAGGCAGAGTCTTGCCACTAAGCTGGATCAAATAATGCAGCATTTATTTTACTTTAAACAGGTCCGTTTTCCCATATAAACCTAAAGAAAAAGGATGGTTTGTATCTCTGTGTGTGTATCGAGGGTGTTTTTTCATATTGAGAACACATTAGGATACAGATGGTTTGGAAGAGAAAACAAATGAAAGAATTATAATGGACATTGGTTAGTTAAACTTGGGCACAGGATTTACCATGTAAACATGGTTCCAGGAAACTCAATAAATTCAATAGTTTTTATGAGTCAGTGAGCTTTCATTGTTTTTTACATACTGACCTCATCAACATCAAGTTTATCTGCTTTCTGGAGTAATTACTCCTGCCATGTGCCTAAAAGTTTAGAATTGTAGAAAATTGGTGATGGGGTGTAGGGAACACAACAGGAAAGAAGGAAATGGATTTAAAAGTTACTTAAAAGATTCTTGTTGGTTTCTTAAATGTGACCATATTTACTGGTTTGAAGAAAAGGTAAGAGGTCCACGTTGCAGTTTTATCACATGTCTCCAGAAAGTTTTACACTTCATCAAATTGTTTGGTATTAGTCTAACAATCTTTCCAAGATACAACTCAGAAACATAGATATTGGCTTTAATGTTTTCTTATTTTTAAAGCAAAAATGAAAAGAAATAGGGAAAGAGGGAGAAGAAAAAGCTCAGAACGTTTGAATTACTTTTTTTAAAAAAATCTACAAATAAGTGTTGTGATTTTAAAGAGTCTTGCTGGTTTCTTATAAAATTCTATGCATGAAACAACAATAAGAAATAAGAGTCATGAGTCTGAAAGAGAGCAAGGGAGGATTTGGAGGGAAAGGGAAAGGGGAAATGATGTAATTATAACCTCAAAAAGAAAAAAAAATTCCTATGTAGCTTGGTTTTCTAACACAAAGACTTTACCTCTCTACATAACTGAAGCCCTCCACATATGATTAGGGCAAATTAACTTGTTATTTACAATGTAGATGTTGAATAAAAACAATTAAATCCAATAGTTCAGCATCACCTTCTGCAAAGATAGCTGTGCTTTGTCCTGTGTCACTCCTTGTGTGCATTCTACTCATGGAGGTACTGGAGCTTGAGCCTTGAACCAAGTGTGGTAAGAAGACATTTGACTGTAACAAAGGTAAGTGGAGCCGATGCCTCCCTGAGCACAAATAGAAAGAGATGCTTATGCTTAATAATTAATTTTCAGTTGATAAATTGTAGGCAGATAGTGACATTAATAGTTGAGGACATTAATGTCAATTTTTTAAGTAACTTTTAAATCCATTTCCATCTTTCCTGTTGTGTTCCCTACACCCCATTACCAATTTTCTACAATTCTAAACTTTTAGGCACATGGCAGGAGTAATTACTCCAGAAAACAGATAAACTTGATGTTGATGAGGTCAGTTGATAGAGACATTAATAGTTGAAGTACAAATGTTCATCTCTGTTTGAGTAGATGAAGTGGACCATAGCAGTGCCATCCAAGCCTTACCCTCACACCTTCATTCACCAGCCAGGCACACTTAAATACAAAATCTATGCGAATTTTAGCTTCACCAATACATTTTAGAATAAGAATACTAGAACATCCCACATTTGTTTTGTGGAAACACTTGGTTTGTGTCAAATACGATAGTGCATAAAGATTACCAAGTGCATACAGTAACAAAATATATTTTTAAAAAAATAGAAGTAAGGACTTATTTGAGCTATCAGTTTTAGAGAATTTCATTTCCTCCTATTGCTTTAGACCTGTGATGAGGCAGAGCATCATGCTGAGAGCCCATACTGGGATAAAACTGCTTACCTCACAATTTCCAGAAACTCAAAAAAAAAAAAAAAAAAAGAAAGAAAGAAAGAAAGGAGAGAGAGACAGAGACAGAGACACAGAGAATGAGACAGAAACAAAGACAGACAGAGGTGGAGCAGAATCTCCTTTGAGGGCATGATCGAAATGACTTTCCATTGGGTTCTGTGTAGGCTTAGATTTTTCAATTGTATTTTAATAAGGGTGCTTAATGCTTTTACCTGTCTTCTAGTCTACCACCCACCAACGGTCTATAGGAGGATGTAGACCTGCTTAGAAATAGATCTTCGGGGAAATTCCAATCTTTGTTGTCAGGATATCAGCAGTTCAGTTCACAGGAATCAGCAGTGGTAGCTCGATCCTCTCATTAACACCATTATTGAATAAGCAACAGCAGTTCAATTCAGAAAAAAACATGAGGCTCTGACAATTGGCCAGAGTCCTCAGAAGAGGCAGAAAAACACCAGAATATCATGAGAAGTTCTTTGGTGTGTTTCTGTCTAAAAAGTTGTGGCAAATGATAATCAGTAAAGAAGGCAAGGTGAACCAATGCCATGGCATCATCATCAAAGACCAGCATCAGCAAAGCTCAACAAAGAGCAGCAAGGTGAACCAATGCCATGGCATCATCATCAAAGACCAGCATCAGCAAAGCTCAACAAAGAGCAGCAAGGTGAGCCAATGCCACAGCATCATCCACTGTCTGTTGGGTTGTACTTTCCAAACATTATGTATTCTCTCTAGCAAAACATCACGTGCCCATTCACCAGGTCACTTCCAGAAAAACACCATGTGTCTCTTCTCAGCAAAACATTCTCTCATAAGACAGTCTCCTCCAAACCCCACAAAATCACGATACAACTGAGTCTTCAAAGAAAACAGAAATTTCCACTTCAGTCCTGCCACTGAAAAGTTTTGACACACACACCTCAAGAACTTCCCTTGGCTGCTCATCCTATCTTTAACCAAGAACCTCAGGGCACACTTCTGATAGAAACTATTACAGTTTCCTAGAGACTAATTGGATAACTACTGAATTTTGTCTGTACTACACCCCACCAGAACATTTTTGTTTTTATTTGATGTAGTTCAGGGCCAAGTTGCTAGCTTCAAAAGATTCAGTTCCGGAAAAACCATCTTCTGAGCCTCTTTTGGACCTTGGGTGGAGGTGAGATTGTCCTAAGATCCAGTCGTAGGATGACCCTGTTGTATGTCCTTTTCTAAGAGAAGGCTAAAGAGATATTCAGGGGATAATAGAGACAGTGACCAGAGGTATGGGACATAAAAGTAAAGTGGCCAAAATGAAGGAAGATCTTCTGAGTTAAGAGGAAGGTATGAGAGAGACCTGACCTTTGTTTTGTTTGGTTGGGGGTTTAGTTATTGTTTGTTTTGTTTTGTGTCAGGGTTCCTTGTATTTCAGAAATAGCTTAGAACTCAATATGTAACTGAAGATGATGGTGAAGCTCTGGTTCTAATGCCTCCTCTACCTTCCAGGCCCAAGGTTATAGGCAAGCAGCACCACACCAGGTTATATGCAGCTGCAAGCATCAAACCCAGGTCTCCTTGCATACTAGGCAAGCACTCTCCCTGGAAATCTAAATCCCTAGCCTGAGGCCTGACCTGATCAGCCTTCTTAGAGAAAAACTTTGTTCTGGGATGGCAGCAGAGGATAAAGGCTGTCCCTGTGACTTCCTCATGTAAGTTCAATTCAGTCTCTTATAGTTCAGCTTGTGTCGTATGTCACATGTTTCTTATCATTAAATCTTGACTCTTTTGGGATGCCAATGTTTTACAAATGTATAAGAAGCTTAGATCATTCATTCATGCCAAGTTATTTTACATACAAAAGAGAATTGGATGAGATATCAGCAAATCATGAAGGGTGATTTAAGGCCACTTAGGACTTGTATACCCTCTGTGCTACCCATTAGCCTTAGATTGCTGCACCTAGCAGTTGACATGCCTAAGCCTGAGTTTCTCTGTCTGCAAAGTACTTTGAAAGTAAAACCTGTCACAGGAGATTGCAAATTAAGTAAGTGAAAATGTACTACAGTGTGTTGTAGTACTAAGTACCTTAGGTACTCAGTATCACAGAATAGCATTGGTGGACCAGTTCCCTGTGCAGAGAATTGCTTCATAACTAAGCAGACTTTGCATCTTGGATATCTGACTTTTGTGTGGATCTAAGACAATGAAGCAGATAGCATCCCAAATAGCTTTGATTTTGTTTCATTAAGTAGAAACAACAGTTTACCCCCTTTGGTATATGGAGAAATGTTCGCTAACTGCACATTTCCATAGAGCAGAATTCATAGACTTATTCTGTTTCCATCTTTTACCCCAAACACTGGATTTTCCTGGGATCTTTTTGTCATTAAATCATTAGAGAGTATGCTACATGAGTGCTAAGGAGAAAACGGATTACAGCTTAGAGGACAGCCTTGGAGTTTCCAACAGGAGTTTTCTGAATGAACACATTGTTTGCTTCCATTTCTCTAGAAAGATCACACATTATAATCACCATTTACAGTAGATTGTATAAAATGGTCTTCGTTTGTTTTCTACAATAGATACTGTGTCATTTAATTAATTTAGACTAGAGCAGAGCAATCAACATTCAGTGACAACATTCCCTTAGGGGATATAAATGAAAATTTTCCATACCCTGCACAGCAGTTAGAGAAAAGCAAGCACTGATATTTATTTATGAACATCAGTGCTGCTGCTTGCAAGGAGTAGAGCTCTGCCTGGTTTCACCAAGAGGTGATGATAGAGGGATTCTGGAGTACTTCAAGGAACTCTGGGAAGGCTGGAAAAGTGTTTGAGGCTTTATACTTAAGACTACACCAAGAACTCATACCCTTTCCACTAGAGAGACTGGGAAAGCAAGGACAAGGCAGCAGCTAACTGATGACCCTGAAATTTCCCATGTAAAGTGCAATAAAATAACAAAACCCCAATTGTCTTCTGAAGCCATCATTACCAGAAGTAAGACTTCTCAAACCCTTAGTCCCTCAGTCACCTACAAAAGTATACCAGGCCCTTTCCTGGGCAGTGGAGATAACTCAGCACCCTGGGCTTCCAGGGAGAAAGGGTGAATCACACTGACAAGAATGGATGCAGACAGAGATTTTTCTCCCTCACCATCCTATGTCATCAGACTGAGCTGAGTGAACCCAATTGCTCTGCCACTAAATTCTTGATTTCAAGCTCATCTTCAATGTGCTTTAAATTAGATGATTTTTCCTGTTTGATGCTTTTGTCTTTGCTCTGTAAGAACACTGAGTTCTTTTTAATGGGTTTAGTAGACTAGGCAACTTGGGTTTGCAATTTCAGTTTGAAATAAACCTAAGAAAATGTCATTTGCTTTGAGACACACTTGGTTGACCATTAGCATGCTAACCCACAACTTACTGCAAACAACAGTGGAATTAAACTAAATTTAGGACAAAGAGCAATCCTTGCAATGGGTAAAAGGACCAGGTAGCTCACCAGGCATTTATAAAGCTCAAATACAACGTTCTGAGCCAGGAGATAATCAAACAAGCAGCTGCAGTTGCTGCAGTTGTGTTTCAAAGCTTCGTTCCATCCACACAACATTCTCCCTATCGCTCAATGCAGGCTTAGGTTTGTACAATTTTTTTTTTATTAAGGTAGATCTGCTGAAGTTTTAATTTTAATTCCCAGGCTTATTTAAAAGAAGTCAGTTTAACAATCCATGTTGTTGTGAGTGTTTATGGAAAACAAAGCAAAGGGCTGAGATAGCCAGGAGAAATGAAAATCTGCAGCTTAGCATTCTTGTCCCTATAGGATCATTCTGTATATTATGGAAATTTCTGCAGACCTTAGGCCATGAGTATTGAACAGCTCTCACCTTCCACTGCCTCTCAGTGACCTACAGCACAATATAGAGTGTTTTGAACATAAAAGAATCATTGACAACCTCTCTATTACTCTAAGAAATTGTTTACCCATGTGATAAAGAAGCCTCTGAAACTTCCTTAATTAAAAGTGTGTTCATCGATGACCCATCTTCCTGGTAGAGACAGAGAAAGCCACAAGCCAACTTCTCCCAACCAATTACATCACTTTCTTAGGTTGTTTGCATCTTCTATCCTATTAGCTCCAGGGTACCATGAGGATGACTTCTCCCTTGGTATAGGCTGCCTGGTTAAAGAACAGGTCGCCCAGAGTCTTGCATGTCTCTGAACAGTTGTTACCTTTGGAATAACTGATTTGCAATCGTATTACCCAATGTGTTTGGCTAAAGGTATTATGTCTGTCTGATTTGAGTGTTCTTTTCTTTTTTCCCCAGCCCCAGACCCTGTATGGAGACCAAAATCACAAAACATAGACTTCAGTCTTCCCTCCTTTTTGATTGCTGTCTTGACACCTAGAGTTCTATGATTTTAGCATTAGTATTAGCAGACCTCCCATGAAAGAGACAGGAACCTTGCCAAGGTCAAAGGAACCCTGCCAACTTGTGTCTGTGCTTCAAGTGTAATGATCATTCTGCACAAATGTGTAGATTTTCTGCAGGAGTCAGCCTGGGAAGACCTTTAGATCATTAAGATTTCCAAGGCTGCTTTAATTAGAAAACAATTCTAAAACAAAAGACAGGGCCTGTGAGGTGACTCCATGGCTAAGTGGCTACAGGCTCATGCTGCCAAGACTGATGACCCGTTAGGAGAGAACCGAGTCCCTCTAGAACCAAGTAACCTCCATGCAGACTTCATGTCATGTGCACACACACACACACACACACACACACACACACACACACACACACAC
>JANHMN010000001.1:83070652-83089442 GCA_030674055.1 Rhabdomys pumilio
CACACACACACACACACACACACACACACACACACACACACACACACAAATTAATTAATTAATTAATTTAATAAAATATTTAAAGCAAACGAATAAAAAAAAGAAGAAAATAGTGTAGTAGCAGCAGCATTATTTTGCTAGTTAGTTGTGTCAACCATGATATTTGTTTTTTAGAAAAGGCATTTAAAATTCAGCAAACTATAATTGTATGCATACTTTTGCTTTCAACGGGTGGTTTCTTTACAGAGAGATAACATAACAGTGATGGCATTATTGCATAATTTAACTACTATAAAGTTAGTCGACTAGGGTTCTTTTAATTATTTATAATAATACATCTTTGAAAAACCTTAAAGGTTTTTTTCTAACTGAATGGTGCTTTTGTACAAGACAAAATTGAAAACTAAGAACTGTTCAACCAGCCATCCAATCACTACCAGGAACCACTGTGCCATCTTCTATTGATCATCCGCTGAACGCTGCATGAAATGACTTTTATTCCAGGCCAGGTTGGGACAGGAGGAGTGGAGATATTTAATCTCCTTGCTTAAGAAGCACAGTCTACAGAGTCTTAGTTGGGGTTCTAAGATTGTCACAGCAAAGCACTGTGACCAGACAACTTGAAACAAAGAGAACTTACTCTGTGATCATTCTAGAGAGTGGAAATCCGTCAAGGGTCTAACCTGCAGCTGGGATCAATCCTTACCATTCCTTGACTCCATTCCCTGCCTCTTACATTGCATCATCATCTTTGCCATGGGTTATCTGAGTCCACAGCCCACCCTAACTCTGTACATCCTCATCTTAATATGACTTATCTGCAAAGAAACTTGTTTCCAAATAAGGTTCTATCTAGAGGTACTAATAATTAGGATGTTAAGAATCATTTTTTGGAAAAGGTACAGTTTAACACACAGTGCTTCCCAGGAAGATTTTTAACAGATCAAGAGTTGTTGCTTGAAAGAGCCTGAAAGTGGTCTACTTATATCTAGGGTCTACAGAAGACCTGTCGGGGACCCATCATAGACAATTCAGGGAAACAGAAGGCAGGAGTGAGCTCATTCTCCCCTCCTTCAACTGTTGACTTTATATATACATTAGAATAGACTAGCACCCTGGAGAAGCAGGTAAATTAACACTTTTCCTATTCATTCTCCTTGCAGGAGTCAGAAATTGAGGACATCTAGCCAATTAGGGTAGTCCACCAAAGTTGTTGTTTGTATGTCTGGCTTCCACAAACAAGATCCAACTATGTGAGGAAAAAAAAAACGAAAATTTGAATAATTCATAAAGCTGCATATTTCTTTTTGGCCTGAAAATTTTCTTTTTCTTTCTTTCCCTCCACCCATCTTTGGCTTTCTGAGATGTAGTCTCTTTATACAGCTCTGGATAGTCTGAAACATGCTAAGTAGATAAGGCTGGCATCAAACATGTGACAATCCTCTTGTCTCTGCTTTGCCAGTCTGGTATTATAGACATGCATACATGCATCATCATGTGGGGAGCCGACAGAAGGCGGCTATCATATTCTAATATTCTATTAGTACATTGATGTTATGACTGCATTTTTTTGCCTGCTACTGAAATAATTTGATCTGTCTAAGAGGGCGTGTGAAGTTGAGACTAGCAAGAGGACTGTTAGGCACAAGTGAGGAGAAGGGCTTCATCTAGCACAGCTGGGTTGGAGATACTTTCACAGTCTACTAAAACTTAAGTGAAGGCATTAAAGAGAAACTCATATCTCCACACTTCAAAATTAAGTGCATTATTTGATGAAAGGGAACAGGCTGTCATGTCTAACACTTCATATCAGTGTGTGAATGGACATCACAGGCTGCTCTGATATGTTCCTGATGCCACTGTCCCTTAAGGACACAAAAATAAACCTATCATCAGTACCCCACACACCCCCCAATAAAAACACCATTGTGATAAACTAGTTATATCTCTTTGTGTTGGAATTGTGATGGCATTGAAAGATGTGGTCTCTGGAAGATAATTAGTTCATGAAGGTGGAGGCCTGATGAATGGGATTAGTGTCATTATAAGAACCAAAAGAGCTTTCTCATCCTCATTGGACCACAGAGAACATCGTCTATAAGTGGAAAAGTGAGCCCTCTCTAGTCGTCAAATTGTTATTACCTTGATCATGAATTCTCCAAATTCCAAAACTTAAGTAAAAGTTGGCAATTTGAGTTGCCCCATCTGTGACCTATGGTATTTTGTTTTAGCAACCTGAACTGAGTAAGACAGTCATGCATGTGCCCAGTGTGCTGGCAACTGACTCACAAATGGTGTCAACCACCAGATGCAAATGTTGTAGAGGACTCCCAAGAACTCTCTGGTCTTAGGTTAGCCCTTTACACATTAATACTGTGGAAATAATTACATTTTGAATGATGACATTATAGATATGTTTTGCAGGTGCCACCAGCTGCTGTTCTAAGGGCAGTCCATGTAATTCTTCACCTGAACCTTACATCACCCTGCAGCCGCAGTGTTCATTTCCTCATACATATACGGAGGAGGACTGGGAAAGTTGACCAGGATTACAGAGTTAGTGAATAGCATCCCTGGAAGTCAACGGGAAGGTTTAAAAATCAAATCAGCTGTTCTTTGTAACATGTGGGAAAGGAGCTTGTGACAGTTTCCGTCATTTCCCTTTTCCTATTCATCAGAAAAGATTCCACCTGACATGACAAAGTTGATGGTGGCTGGTTCAGCAGCAGCCAACATGAAGAGATCATGAAGAGAAGAGATCTTCTCTCCCTTTGACACATCAATTTTTGTTTTGGCTTGGTTTTGGTTTGGTTTGGTTTTTGACAGACACCATGCATAGGAGAAGGGAGAGTAACACTTACTCTCACAAAAGTACTTACTGATTCTCCCCAAAAGAACAGAAGATAATATGGACACATTGCCCATTTTGGTCAATGTCTTTTAAAATGTTGGTCTCTTCATGGGCTTCTTCACCATAATTGAGAAGTTTGCCTTCATTTTGACAAGGGAGAGGTAATAATCTAATTTTCAATTAAACCATACCATTCATTACATATACCTGGAAGGATTAGTTCTGTGCAAAACACACAAGAAACATTTGAACATGAAGAGGCTTGAAGAGTGTTTTGTTTAGTATCTAGATTTTATAGATGAGAGAGGAAAGTCTAGTCAATATTCACAGTTTATTCAGTTGGAAAAATCCATTATCTGAATTCTGAACCTAAGGCTTTTCAGGACACACAGATATACTATACATGGATTCACATGCTCATATAGACACATATACACACATATTAACAAGTACATAGACCTCCACATACACACAGAAATTGGAACACACATGTACACAGATACCTCAAGTACACAGAAGCAAGATGCAGTCACACACGCACACACAGACACACACACAACATACACACACAGTACTCCTATGAAGCCACATTTTCTGAGCAATACTTAGTGACAGTTATCCTTCCCTAAGCACATTTGTATGCTCATAAATGTCCTCAGGAAATAGAATACAGTTTCCAAGGTTTTGAAACTCCTCAGGCAGAGGAGAGACTGAGCACATGCCCAATGTCCTTAGAGTCTCTTCATTGAAGAGGGTTCTTCGTTCTTGTCCTTGGAACCATTTAGCAAAGTAAATAAATAGTCTTGAAAAGATGTTAACATTTCCTTTCAAATAAATTTGGCTCTGACTCATCTTGCTAGAGCTTTGCTTCCCCCACAAGTCTAGTTCACTTAGAAATAATATCTTAAGTGATTGTTAAACACAAACAAATAGCATGTGTAACTTATAAATGTGCATTTTTCTTTTTTCCCTCTTCAAGTAGACAAAGTGACACAGACACATAGCTGTTTCCAACCCACCAAGCTTGTCTTCCTGAAAAAAGCCATGCAGGGTTTACCTGGTTCTCCTTTTGTTTCACCCAGGTTTCCCCTGTTCCTTTTGAACTCAGCTATACATTGAACTCAAACGCCCCTTTCCACTTGTAATTCTGAAATACAGTGTTTACTAGAACCAAGCTTCTTGTCTGTATGGTTGGGTTCAATATAAGTGGTTTGCCTGACCCACGTGTTCCAGGTCCTTTTGTATGAGAGTGATATGTAATAGCTCACATTGTACATTGAGGTCAAACTCAACTATTGATTTATTTAAACACAAACACTACAATTAATTAGCGATGGTCTTGGACTAAAATATCTGACCTTTTTAAGTTCTCCAGAGCATCCTGAGGAGTAACTGAAGAAAAAGGCAAAGGTTCTGAAAAGGACGCTTTCTAGGTAAAGATATTCTCAATAAGGACTTTGTGAGGCTGGGCCTCCATCAGTAATGTCCAGTGAATTACACCTTTAGTGGCAAGCTCAGAATAACTGTAGAACATGTTGAAGAGGAAAGATTCGTTTCTTGGACTCTACCTATTCTCAGGTGGAAAAAGAACCACAAATAGGGTTGAGGAGAAAGCCCACAGCATACTTGTCACATCAACATGAGGACCTGAGTTTGATCCCAAGAACCCATACAAAAAAAGCCAGGTATGGTAGCAAACACTTGTAGTCCTAGCCTGGCAAAGAAACTTAAGGTTGATTAGCAAGCTCTAGGCCAATGAGACACCTTGTCTCAAAGGAAATAAAACTTTTAAAAAGGTGTCCAGAATCTAAGGAGTGATACCAGAGACTATCATTTGGCCTGAACACACAAATACACACACACACACACACACACACACACACAAACACATGGAAGAAACACAAGAGCCTCTTTTACTTGGCTTCTTGTCTCCTCCAGGACATGTCGCCTCCCAGTGACAGAAAATCTGAGCACAGTGGGAAGGCAGGGCTTCACATCTTCAGAGAACTTAACAAATACTCTAGTTATCTTATAAAAATCAATAATGGGCCAAGACAAAAGTGCCCTGGTGGGTGAGTCCTAGTGGGTGAGTTGAGAGTGGTTATGGAGTCCCTTAAGTTCTACCTGCATGAAGGAGTCCATGTGTGTATTTTGCACAGGACTGCAGGTCCAGTCTACTACTTCAGTAGGGCCAGAAACTCCCTGGAGATGAACCTGTCTACTGCTTCTGCTTCATGTCAGTCCGCTCAGCATTGGCCTATGGGATCCAGTCCCACTGACGAGTTTTCCATTCCTGGAATGTGGCCAGGTGTCTCTTCCTTAAGGTTATGGAGGTAGAACCAAGGAATGCACTTGCCCAAACATTCCTGGGGAGCCTTTCCCAATACCCCACCTCCAAGACATGCTAGACTCATTTGTGCAATGGGAGTACTGTGGGAAAGTTACCATGAGACTTAGGTTAGAAACCTCTGTTAGCAAATGCTAGAATGCCATTCCACCGAGTTCTCTGCCTCCTCTGCAATGCCTCATCATTTACACCTGGTTCATTTCCCCTCATCAGTAAGAACTTTGAAAGTCTAATCTCAAATGAGCTTTTTCATGTACTATATCTTGTACCAGTTCTGGGTTCTCGCATTCACTAACATCAGCACACACTCTAGTTAGCTCCTATGTTTATAGTTCATAGTCCATTTGTTTTCACTAGTGTAAGAGGAATGTCTTGGTTGGCCTCCTTTTCTACTGTATTACCAATGCATTGAACACTCTGGCACATAGTGGGTGCTCAGTTAATGTTTCTGAGTGGATGTTCTGGATATTTCACATAGCATTTTTATTAACCTGAACTATTCAACAGAATATTACTCTATTTTAAAAATAGTTAAAATGAACCTTTGATAACCTTTACAAATGATAATTTATATATTTGATTATTCATTTTTAGGATCAACACACCTCCATTAGTGAAGAGAGGTACACCAAGGAAGGATGGACACGAAGGACATTTCGTGCTAGCTATGTCTTCTTGGGGCTGACTTGTAACTGTAAGCACAATTTCTTCTGATGAAGTCCAAGATTTCCTTTACAACAAAATGTCCTGAAACACACTCCCACCCGTAAATCAGCAGTAATCACACTAGACTACGTCCACAGATATCCACCTATAGGTCTTTAAGCTACATTTTTCGCAGCTCTTAGGAATCTGAGGTAGACAAGACAAGCCTAAGAAGCAGCTTTGAGGTGTCGGGCTCCTAGTGCTTGCCCTTGCCCTTCTTCACACTAGCTTTATATGGCTTACCACAGGGTGCCAAGATGGCTGCTACACCTCCAGGCATCACATCCCCTTCTTTTAACCTCAAACACAGGCTAAGGGCTTTTTTTTTCAGTTGGGCATTTTATCTCTCAAGGAAGAAGAGAAAAATCAAAATCAAATGGACTACCAAAATGAGGGCTACTTGCAGGAGGACCAGCTATTTCTTTTGTTCTATCAATACAAAGATCAGATAAGCAAGGTTAAAATAAGAGAAATAATATCAAATCTTTACTCTTTCAAATCACCATAGAGCCAATTGAATTGAGTCTTACAAAATATAGGTTTGCAAAACATGGATGAACATCCTTTCAATCAAATGCTATCAGGTATTTGAAAGCATCATGATAGCCATTTTCTGAAAATTTAACCAACTCTGTCCATGATTCAAACTTTGTTCCATCTGTAAGGCTATCCACCTAAATGAATCCACCTGCTGTGGAGGAAAATGCAGAAGCATGGATTCCCCTCTACTGGGAAGGAATAGGGATAAAAAAAAACAAACAGCTTATGAGGTATTCTCAGATGTTAGAAATCGGCTCCTCAATAATCGTCTCCATCATTTTGTCCCTGCAACACAACTTTGGTTTGTCTAGTTTCTGACTCAGAGCTGCCTTAAGCTCACAAAGGAAGGCTTCACTCCAGCTCAATGACCACATCTCGAATGATATAGATTGAAGACAACGTGTCTGTGTTTAAAGTTGTTTCCTTTTCCTTCCCGCCCTTTGCAGCCAAACACTGTTTTAACTCACAACATAAACTCTTGGTCAAGCACTTGGAGCTTCTTCTTACCAAATTCCACACTTCCTGACATGCATGTGACTTTAGTTTCCAATTCTGGGAGACAAAACAAATGAAAGCATGTAGCTCGCTGGCAGTCGTCAGGGTGAAATGAATGTTCCTCTGAAGAGCTCGTTGCTCATCTTGTCACATCAGAAGTCCTCAGAAAGAGTTGGCTGTCATTATGGTTCAAAGGCCCTTGCTTTTAAAATAGTTTGAGAACTATTTAAGTCTTCCTGGTGAAAGACAAGAAGGAGGAAGGTCAGCTGTGGAGATGCTGATATTGTGAAGACAAGGGTGCTGGGAATGTACACTGGGAAGCACCATGAGATTGAAACAGCTGCAAAACCTGACCAAGGCATCCTGGGAGAAGAAGAGGTAATAAGATAGCAGAGACGAGGCAAAAGCTGCATTGCCAGCATGTCAGGTGGAGGCCGCAAACTTCAACATTGACAGAAAAGGATGAGCATGCCAAGATGCTGTGCTTGGTGAGAACAAGAGCATGGAAAGACATCACCACTGTAGTCAGTCATAACTTAGGATAAAAGTACTAATACTCTTGCTATATTTTTATATAAGGAATTCTATGTGTGGCTAATAGAATGAAATGTGTGCTTTAAAAAGGAAAGCACAATTGAATAGACAAAAAAAAATAAATAAAAAAATAAAAAAATAAACCAGAGGCAAAGAGAAAATGAAGCCAAGGTCCACATGGAAGGAAGGCCTTGTGACTTCGCTAGGGTAGTGGGGAGGCCTTAGGGGTCTGTGAACAAGTATTATTTCTGAGGGCAGCATTAATCCTGATCAGACTCTATCAGTTAGCCATATGTGTTCACTTCCCTGACCTGACTATGAGGTATTCTCAGATGTTAGAAATCGGCTCCTCAATAATCGTCTCCATCATTTTGTCCCTGCAACACAACTTTGGTTTGTCTAGTTTCTGACTCAGAGCTGCCTTAAGCTCACAAAGGAAGGCAACATTGTCAGCCCCTCTTTATCATTCTTGGCTTGTCACCTCAGACCACTAAGCAACACGTGCGTTCACTTGGAAGATAGTTAGATGAAGCCCCTGGCTCTGGAAGAAAGGACAGACAGTAACCAGTAATGCTAGCCACTCTCATTTCCATGCTCAGCGTAAATGCCAGCAGATCTCAGACAAGAATCAATACAATATCAATCCAGACTGTTGGAAGATAAGCAGTGCAAAGTGCTGTGGGCACAAAACAGGAGGATTTCTGCTGGGTGTTCACACCAACTGCATTTCACCACAGGAATTCTTAAAGAAGCAGGTCTGAGAACTGAGTCATGTATGAGCATTTACACACGACTCATGTATTCGAGGACCCTGGTCCATGCCACCGTTCCCTAGGCTGTGTAGTGGGATATGGAGATGTTAGACTCTTCTTTTATCCTGGATCAGAAACAAACATAAGACTTTAGCCAATTTATGCAGAGAAGATTTCGTTTGACTGAAATGATCCTAGCTGTCAGATGTTATACAATGTGCCTGCATGTGTGTAGTGTGTGTGCATGTGTGTGCATGCATGTGTGTGCCTGCCTAGTCACCTAGCCATCTGTCTTCTCTCGTTATCCTCATCATTTCTGATACCTTTCATTGCTCCTCCCTTTGTCAATCCATCCTTCACATTGTAGTTAGAAAGACCTCACTAAAAGAATAGTAGTAGGACTTTAGGTGGATTGGAGGGAGATTTGGGAGGATCTGGGAGGACCTGAGGAAGGACAAGGAATAACTCAAACATATAAGAAAATTTAAAAATACTTTTACTGGAAAGAAAGAAAGAAAGAAAGAAAGAAAGAAAGAAAGAAAGAGGAAAGAAAAAGAAAAGAAAATAGAAGAGGAGAGAAAAGAAAAGAAAAGAAAAGAAAAGAAAAGAAAAGAAAAGAAAAGAAAAGAAAAGAAAAGAAAAGAAAAGAAAGGAAAGCACTTATTAAAGAGTAATCCAGAGTA
This sequence comes from Rhabdomys pumilio, assembly GCA_030674055.1. Taxonomy (NCBI): domain Eukaryota; kingdom Metazoa; phylum Chordata; class Mammalia; order Rodentia; family Muridae; genus Rhabdomys; species Rhabdomys pumilio. The sequence continues at coordinate 83,079,560 of JANHMN010000001.1, forward strand.
CATCCTAAAGGCCTTGCTATGGACGGTGTTTGGGTTCTAAAGCATGGATTGTCTGTAGGTGACCTTCATTCTGATTTGCCTGGGATAGATGGCTGATTTCTGCCCATAGTCACAGTATTCTTACAATACTGCTGATCTTCATGGTTTGGAAGGGAGGAGTGAACACAAATTGTGCAAACATGATGTAGGATAGAAAGGAAAGGAAAACCTTTGGGTCTTGAGAAGGGGATGAAGAGTCTCTGGCTCTGGACTCAGCTCACGTTTTTGCCAGCAGCAAGGCAAGAATCCTAGTAAGTTACAAGAGCTTGCATCCTTTTTTTATCCCTAGCACAGAACCCGCAATTTCCTAGGAATCTCACCAGGAACCTCATGTTAAAGGAGAGGACATGCATGAAGCCCCTCGTGCAACCCCAATTCCTTCTGGTCTTACTTTTATCACCTTATAATTCTATCCATGGCATCTCTGGATCCTCCTCAGCTGTATCTCTTATCAAAAGAGAAGGACAATGGGTTTCGTAGCAACCTTTTAGGATGTGATCTGAGAGCCACCAAGTTGTATCTATGGCTAATGCTAAAACAATTAAGTGCTTATTCTTTCTTGGAAAAGCCTGGCCCCACACTTGAGTGTATTTTACTTACCCTACTCTCCGAAGCACACATCCCTTGCTCTCCCTTGGGAAGCACACACACCCTGCTCACCCATGTGGGTGTGTCTCATAGCCTGTGCATATCTCCATCTCTTAGCCTTCCCTCATGCTTAAGCCTGTGCAGAGACCTTTAATAAAATCACTACAGGAATGCCTCAGTCTGCTGAAGGAGACAGTACTCAGCTCCGTCTCTGCCCACTCTGCTGACAGGTACTCTAAGCATTCCAGCCTAAGTTTCACCATTCTGCTTTTGCATTTCACAACCTAGCCACACAAAGGACTTTTGGATCCCTGAGTTTGGATGTTCTCTAGCCTGAAATCTTTCACACATGCATTGTTTTCCTGCCTAAGACATTTTCCCGCCTAAGACATTTTCCCTCTTTCAATGTTATTCACTTGGCTAATTCACACTTATCCATTAATCTTTTTTCTCTCTGTCTCTCTTTCTCTGCCTTTGTGTCTCTGTCTCTCTCTGTTTCTTTCTTCCTGACTCCCTCTGTGTGTCTCTGTTTCTCTTTCTGTCTCTCTTTGTCTGTCTCTCTACCCCTCTCTGTCTCTCTGTCTATGTCTCTATCTCTCTCCCGCCCTCATTGTCTGTCTCTCTGCCTCTGTGTCTCTATTTCCCTTTGTCGCTCTCTCTTCCTGCCTCCTCTGTATGTGTCTCTGTCCCTCTTTCTGTTTCTCTTTGTCTCTCTCCATCTCTCTCCCCCTCTCTGTCTCTCTGTCTCTCTCTCCCTACCTCTTTCTCTGTGTGTCTCTCTCTGTCTCTCTGTCTCTCTGTCTCTCTGTCTTTCTGCCCCCCCCCTCTCTCTCTCAGGACCCTCACTATATTCTCAATCTTGTCAGAGTTGATGTTCCTCATTTGGTTTCTTATGGACCCTAAACTTTCCATAGCCAAATGTATCACATCACCTTGATCCTGCTATGGACCACACTGCTTTCTCCGTCATTTACTCTTCTTGCTTTACCATGCAACTCGCAGCAGTTCAAGAATGAGCATGCTTGACCATCGCTATGTCTAATATAAGGCAACACAATGTGCATTAATCCCAAGAGAATCTTAGAGTCTCAGTAGTTTTCCACAAGCTGGTGCCTTTGAACAGAACATAAAGCAGCTTAACCTGTGTCAGAGCCTCTACTTCAGTTTGTAACTCAGACTGTAAAGACAAGGCAGAGCCACGAGCAACCATACAATAGGAACGAGAGGTTGTAACTGAGGCCACTTGAGATTGGGAATTCTCACTAGGGGACATTCTGGCAAAGGCTTAAGGTCCATGTAATCTTTGTTTCTTGGAACAGTAAACAACCTGAAGCTACTGAAGCTATCTATCCTTGTACCAACCGTCCCTAAGTAGTTATTCCTCACTAAGTTTCATTCAATGAAAGTGTGACTATGTCACTTGCAGTCTTTTCCTTTTAGAAATTTGTTTTATTACTTTCCACTTCTGTAGTACCATGTATTAATCACAAGGCTTTGTGCACAGGGGGTCAATAGTCACTCTGCCATTAAGCTACACTGCCAACCACTTGGGATTTCTTAACTGCTACATTGAACATCGGGTCTGTCTCTGTCCACATGGATAGCATACGTAGGCCACATTGTGCTGATCACACAGCATCCCTATTTGCTAATCTGCTTTTTCACTGAAGACTATAAAATAAAGAGGTGTCATAAGGGAATGGACTCCAGAGAGATTTTTAGGTCTGAAATCGCATAGTTATGTAACAGCAAAGAAAGAACTGAGGAATTCACTTTCTGGTATCTTCAGGGTCTCTTCCATCCTGTCCTTGAGCTCTAATCAGAGAAGACAGAAAGTCACACCTCATAACCCAAGGACTTCTGGGTACAGTTGGATGTTCTCACCAGGACCACTCCTACATGAGTTGCAATGACATTCATCATTTCCTTTTTCTGGGAACCAAAGGAAGCAGTTAACCAAAAAGCCTTCTCTGTTTTTAAAAGAGGGACCATTTAAAGAATAGAAAGAAACACCCAGTTTTTGTCTGGCCTTTGTAGATTTCAGGTTCCAGTGCTGAGCTCCTGCCGGGAGAATGGTGATTTTTATCTCCACAAAGGGTGTGTTCAGGAGAACAGGCTCAGGCTTGCTTCACTGGCCCAAATCTCTTAACACTACAACAAAGAATAGCTCTTGTTTGGGGTGCTTTATTCAAGTCAAAGCTGATACTCAAGTGTCACCTCCACAAACACATATTGATCACCTGTGAGGACAAGGCATTGTGCTAGGGAGAGTTGAGTTAATTTTAAGTGCTTCCTAATTGCCCTCCAGGAGGCCAAGGTTAAGGTAATTCCTAATCAAAACCATTCTGTCTTTACTGAGAAAATGTAAGGGCAGGGTTTCTCTACTCTCGACAAACTGAAATCACCAGGTGAGCTTTTAAAAATAGTGATGTCTGAGTACCACCTCCTGCAGCCTCATTTAATTGGTCTCGAATGTGGCTGGGCCATTGGGATTTTTCAAAGTTCACCAAATGGCTGTTCTGTGCAGCCAGCATTATAAAGCACTTTGTTAGGGACAGCTCCATCTACAAACGGCCTCTCTCGTAGAATAGTCATCAGAGTTATTGGCTAAATAAATGTTAAGTCCCAAGATGTCCTGACCCGCTTCAAAGCTGGTTTTGAGGCAGGCAGTGATATAGAAAGAGGTCCCAAAAGGGTAGTGAAGAGACCTAGACTCCAGACATCCCTCTGCTTTGTTGTTGCAAAACTGACTGTTTTGCCTGACTTTAGTGGCTCTCAGTTTTACGGTGTGATAGTGAAGGCACTAACTAGATTAATGTTTTCTGAGGTTGTTTTTAAACCATCAGTGACTACCTTGTATTTAGCCATCCACAGTATTTTACATGTTTATGCAGTACATTAAGATGATGGGATACATAGTGTGTAATGCTCACAGTAATTACAATTCTATTTCCGCAAACTTTGGTGGATTCCATGTGTTAGGAACCTTCAAATTCTTCTAGTTGTTTGAAATATACATTTCAAATTTGTGTAGAACAGTCAGCCTACTATACTCTGGAGTACTTGACTGATTTCTTTTTTCTAACAGTGTTTTAAACTTACGTTCTAACCTCTCTTGATGTTCCTGAATCCTTGTCCTCCTGATCTCTGGGTTGCTTTTCTCATAGCACCATAAAAACCTGACACATGGACTAAGGAAGCAGGAAGTCAATCTGCTGACTTACTAGCAACTGATTTTTTGATTTAAAAAATATATATATAGCAGAAGGATACGGGTGTGGAGAAAGAGGCATGGAGATTGACCTGGAAGAAGGCCATTGGCAGAAAGCTAGAAGCCTCTGCCTAGCAATGTGTAATGGCAGAATATGCAAGAAACAGTGGGTGGGATCTGGAGAAGGTGAGCATTAGCTATGTGAATAACCCATAAAAAGGAATGGTGTTAGAACTTGGAGCTTTAGAGTTTGGAACTGTCTCTGCTTACTAGCCTCCTTCCATTCTTTGGAGCGCCTTTCTCTGCTTTAATAAACTGCTTCAGTCACTGTGCACCTGTCCCTCATCCAGGTTTTTGTTCCAAGACAGAAGAATTTTAAAATCACGGCAGGTTCCCATTTGGACTCAGATCCTCCTATCTAACTAAAGTGCCAAGAACACTGGCTAGAGTAGGGTTTCTCTGATAAGTGTTGCTGGGAAAATGGCACGCGCATGCCTAGTAATGAAACCAGATCCTCTTGACAAATGAAAAGATCAACTTAATCTATCTATCAACTTACAGTTATTGTGTTCATTAGATCCCCCTAGTTAAAGCTGACGATAGTGTCAGAGGTTTGCAGAAACGGGACGGTGTTACAATTGTACCTCCCGTTACCTTCTTTTTCCACATTTGGATCAATCCTGTATAAATGCAAAGTTTTATGCTAAGAGAGCATAAGGTGTTTCTTCGTCTATTTTAGAAGACTCTTCCGGAATACCTCCTCTCCTACCTGGGAGCTGGAAATGGCTACCTATCTTCACTACCTCCACCAGCCTTCTGCCAGTGATGGTAAGGGAAGCCACTCCTGAGGAAAACACAAGCAGCCTACCAGGAAGCTGCAACCAGACCTGCCTCCAGAAAGACTGATGGGTACCATGGACCAACCCTTCAACAGAAGTGAGGCTGTATGTGACAGGATCTTACCATACCATCAGATGATTTCCACTCCCTTCCTAGAGAGGTATACACAGCTGTGGGTGTGTGTGTGCAGAATTTGCCTCTACAGTTTTTGGTAGAATTGCCAGCAATATCAGTTATTTCTTCTGGAAACTGGGAACAGAATGTCGGAAGGAAAGAAAGATTGGACGACTGTAGTCATAAACTGTGCATCAAATTCTATGATTGATGTAAATTACCAGTATTGTCATTGAACATGTAATGCTTAAGCCTACAGCAAAAAGAAATAATGAGTATTGAGCCCCAAGGGTTTTGTTAAGGATAAATATAGATTTTGTTATGCTTTTTAAAATAATGAGGACAGCTTATAAATACCCATGATCATCCTTGAAAATAGAGGATGGGAATAGATGATTGGACGGTTGAAGTAGATATCTCAGAGTCTCTTCTAACCACAAACACACAGGTACACACACTGACACACACAGGCACACACACAGACACATAGGCACACACACATACACACACACAGTTGCCATCTAAAATATAAATAGGACAGAGGGGTTTTAAAGTCTTTTGTTGGTGAAAAAGAAGGATTGATATTAAAAAAAATTAAATGTGATCGGGTATGATTTGAAAATGCTTAAGAACAACTGTGATTGTGGAAGATAATGTTAGAGGAACTGGAAATGTCTTTTGTCTTAAAACATAAAACCCCAGGTATATAAAATAAAGATTGTGCTGTATCTGCAGTACCACTGTCCACTCACGGGGTGGATGGTGAGCATCTGTGAAATAAACACGAAATAGTGTCTTTTTAGACCACTCTATCATCTGGTGATACACTGAGTAATTATCTCCTTTGATGAATAGCGCAGCCTCCTGCTTCTCTTAAATCGCGTTGGGCTACTGCCTTTTAAGTACTATGAAGCTTTACTCTTCAAGTCTTTCGGAGAAGTAAAAGTAAAAACTTAAAAGAGACTAAATGGAGTCATGCTGCTACTTGCGGGCACCCTATAGCAATTGTGCCTGGCAGGTACACGTGTGGGAGTGGAAGAGGGTTGGCATATTATCATCTAGCCATGCTGATGTCTCTTCTTACTCACACCACCCTGCTCACACATGTAGGGAATTAATGCTTCACGGTGCACAGCTAGGCCCTGTTGATCAGATCAAGGGTCAGCAACTGATTACAAGGGAGCAAAGCATTGGCCAGATTAAACCAGCCTTTTCTCAAGGAACCGTGTGCTCCAGACCTGACAAGTTACAAAGAGCCAAGGCCACAGTTGGCCCTAGTCTAGTCTAACTGTGTACAGGAGTCAAGAGGAAGCAGATATTTTGTCCACTGCAGACAAAGGCACTCTGCAAGAGAAAAGCAAAGATAAGAGACCATGAAGTTTAAAAAAAAAAAAAAAAAAGCAATAATACAATGTAAGACTGAAGAGCCCAGCTAAATGGATGGACATGCAGACTGGATGATCCCTCTGCATCATCTACCCAATACTCAGAAAAAAAATGTTTGACACTTATTTGAAGGAGTTACTACTCCTGGAACCAAAGAACCCTTGACTGGAACAAGCTTTGTAAGTCAAGAGGAGGGGTCTAGTGTTACCTATATCACAGGTGAGCCTTTTCTGGAGTGTGGAGTGTACCTCTCTGGCCTTCTTTCAGTAACAGACCCTGCTTACCTCCTCTGTTATTTTGGAAAGCCAGAACTGTCTTAAACAAACCATATGAATCTATCCCCGTACTAGTATAGAGATATAAGGAAATGCTTTTAAATGCTTATCTGATAAGTTATGGGTTATTTCCAGTACGTACCTGTCTCGCCTACAGGCCAAAATACTGAATAAATATTTAACAATGTGCTCAGAATATTAAAATGCATAAGAAAGGTTCTCATGCCTGGAAGGGTGAATAATCTGAGAAGACACATGTATACTATTAGGTAGTATATTCATCAAATTCATTTCCTAAACTTTCACTTAATTTCATTATGTATTCTCCCAATAAGCTATGGAAGGTTCTGATTGGAACACCACAATCTGTTTCCATCGTTCTGGCTGGAAAGTTGAAGAAATCCCCTCCATGCAAGTAAAAATAAGCAATGTGTGTCATTGGTGTGGTTTTCAATGTGTGTTCCATGAAATTAAATCATTATTACTACAGAAGTTTGTGTGAAAGATGGGTAAAGGGACAGATTACACGATTGGTTGATGAATGAACCATGGATTAGTAAATTTTATAACTACTGGGGTTAAGGAATTCACAATTTCTTTATTGAACACCTTCTAAGAGACACTAATTTTAGGTGATGGTTTTGAATCTTCAAGAGAAAAATATCATAAAACCTCAATATATTGGTTTATGAGATTCTGTTTCTCTTTGGACAATTTGTTGGGGAACACTGGGAGGTATAGATAAGAGTATTGACCATTTCTACTTGTCTTGTTTTGACCCTTGTTATATAGAAGAGTTGTATAGAATGTGACTGCTCTTATACAAATGTGGTACCCTTCTTCATATCAAAGCTACGTAGAGAAAACTGCCTTGTAGCTTTCTAAAGGATCTTGCAATGGGTTTTGTGAAAACTTGCCTGATCCTAATACAAAATTGGCTGCATTCGACTACAGAAGATGCTTTTCTAGTACTTGGGGGACAGTTTTCTTTAAGAAGTTGCTGAGAGTATCAGAATCATGGGGAGAACAGGCCAGATATGAGGTACTTCAGTCCTCAGCTGTCCCTGCACATTGTATGCAGATTGCATGCCTGGCCTCATCAGGCTACATACACATCAGATTGTCATGATCACCCAGGGTTACTCCCTGGTTCATACAACTGGTTCCAGACCCTGCTTTCTGGGTGCTGTTTGTTTAGCACAGATGAGAGAGTTTTCTTGCCTCAGAGCCAATAATAATTCAAAGCCACCCTTGTCTTGCATCTCAGCATGCCCAACCCCAGCTGCTCAATCTGAATCTTAAATTCTTTTTTACCGTTGTGTTTATTTTCCTTCTTGCTAATTTATGAGATACTAAATGACCTTTTCAAAAGCCTTCATTTGAGGGCTCATTAAAATTCTGGAAAGTCTTTCACTTGCTTGTTCCTTCACAGGCATTCATTTGCATGTCGCAACATAATCAGAGGGTTAAGGACAGCACCACTACTTCACAGGGCGTTCCATGCCTAACCCAGCTGCCACACTGATCAACTCAGCTCTTGTGATGCCATGAGCCACCAGGTCTGTTTCTACTGCTGTATCTCACTTCACTCATTATAGAGAACACTACACACATCACTCGCTGTAACTACTTTTTCTCTAACACTTGACAGAAATGAAAAGACTATGTTGCTAAGCAGACTGGCTAAGCACCTCCTTCTGTTTGGTTCTGCTGAAACATCACAATATTAATTGCTTTCATGTCTTTCATAAGCTTATCTGTAGCCAACAGAGAACTTCTATTTTCCTACTAAAAAATGGAAACACATTAGCTATAGTGGTTTGAGGGATAAATGGTCCCTCAAGGTGTCGAGTATTTGACACTTGACTCTTTGTTGATGCCACCATCAATTGAAGGCTTCTCTGAGGGAAGTATGTCACTGAGAGATAGGCGCTGAGATTTAAAAGAGAACAACTTTCAGCTTGTTCTCTCTGCCTCATCCTTATGGTTCAAGATGTAAGTTCTCAACTTTCTGCTCTTGAAGCCAAACCTGGATGAAGTCCTGAGTGAATATGTATTACTGACATGAGTACAGCCATGGCAAAGACTCCAGTGCCTCAGACCCAGGGAAATGGCAAAGCCTTTCCTGGTCCAAGTATATATGCTAAAAAATGGTTGACCTCTAGCTAAAACCAACATATGCAGAAGTTATCAACCCACAGTTTCTCCTGGACTGAAACCTGGAACTGCTACCTTACAGAGACTTTCTACCAAGATGAGCTCAGCATCCTCCCCTTCATACCTGGTGTATATGATAAACACATCGAGTTCCAGACTGCTGCTCCAGGACATCGGCTAACCTGATCCCACCATTTCTTCATTCGCTATTGCCCTCATCAAGTCTATCCTTAAGCCATGGCACTAGTGGCATGTGACTGTGGCACATGGTTGTGGCATGTTGGTGTGCTGTCCCGGAAATTATGAACTTGAACCTTCTTCAAATAAGTTCCTTCTTGTATAAGTTACATGGTGATGATATCCTATCACAGTAACAGAAAAGTAACCAATACAGTACCTTGGACACCTAAACAGTTTTACCTTTGTAGAGTTTATTTTCATTCCAGCATCACTATTTCCTTTGTCTTCACAATGGCCTATTCTTGTCATAGAACCTTCGCTTTAAGCTTCACAAATGGGAATCTCTCCTTTACCTCACTCGGGGTTTAAACATAACTACATTGAAGTTAGGCTGCTCAAAATTTTGCCTTTCTGTGTGGCTTCTCTTTACAATTTCTTTTGTCTAGCCCCTCTCCTATGACATTAGCTTTCCTCAAGTGCTGATCTTTGCATGTGGATTCTTGGTTTTTAGTGGATTTCTCCAGGGCCCAAGGAATAACAGCTTTTGAATGATGCTACCAACCTTGATATAACTTCTTGCCAGGCAGTGTAAGCGTGTGCTCGGTCTATCATCTTGAACTAAAACCTAATGTTACCTTCTGCCTTCTCTAGTCCCTTAGGAAATGTCATGTAAAAATAAAGAAAGAGAAGGGAAGAGGGGAGGAGAGAATAGGAGAGGGGAGAGGAGGGGAGGAGGTTGGAGGGCAAGGGAGTCAGAGGGGAGGGGAGAGGAGAGGAGAGGAGAAGAGATAGGGAGGAAGAAAAAAATCCTTAATGGTAGCATATAACTGTAATCCAAGTCTTTGGGAGGCTGAGTCAGGAAGTTTTAGTCTGGATTATCTATCTATATCTAATCCCTCTCTGTCTCTCTGTTTCTCTCTCTCATTCTCTCTCTCTCTCTCTCTCTCTCTATATATATATATATATATATATATATATATATATATATATATATATATATATCATCTATACCTATACCTATACCTATACCTACACGTGCAGGCACGCACACACACACACACACACACACACACACACACACACACACACACAC
>JANHMN010000001.1:83089452-83114376 GCA_030674055.1 Rhabdomys pumilio
CACACACACACACACACACACACACACACACACACACACACACACACGCACGCACGCGGTGCATGTATGTTCAATAATTTTTCCCTAGTTGTTCAATTCCATAGTCACCTTTTAGATTTGGTTTGTTTCTATGTGGTTCATTCACATTTTCAAACATGTGCTCATTGACTCTTCTGTGTGTCCTGGGGTCACTTTTGGTTACCTGCCCTGACCTCCACACTCACTAGATGAAAGACCTTGAGTTTTTTGACTATCAGTTTGTCCTTCAATGTAACTAGATAACAGTAAGTCCTAATTTAAAAGCTTAACGTGAGGTTGAGTTATATTTTCAAAACAGTTAGTGGAGTGTCTGGTATTCAGTAAATGTTCAGAAATAAAAAGAGAGAGAGAAATATGAAGGACTTTTGTGCCTGTGTATTTAATAAACCCAGTATTTGCCACTCATTTTTGGATACATAGGTTTCCATTTTGTACAGTTTCCCTCAGCCTGATAGGTTTCTTTGACATTTCTTACAGAGAATATTTTATCTCCTGGTAGCACGCAGAGAACCTTCTAGCACTATGAAAGCCAGTTAATAGGAATGAAGCTTTCAGGTTGGTATCAGCTTGATTTCTCTGTGCCCTGTGATTCAAATATAAAAAAGAAATGGTCTTGGTCCTCAAACAATGTGACACCTTGCATCATGCCATTACTCTGAGCGGTGCAGACTTTTGTCCTCCCCCAAATCAAATGTGTGAGCAGTAAAGTTATACCATTCAAGTTCAGGAGGGTGGGCAAGGACACCAGCAAGAGCTTGTAATGTTTGTGGCTGTCTACGGCATCACAGTGACCAACAAATCAAAAGAAAGTAAACCACTATGACACTGTGCTCTATGGTGTCTGGGAGAAGCATTGTTATAGAGTAACTATTTAACTTTACGTATACATATATGTGTGGTTAATGTATACATATACACTTTAAGACGTTTCTAGTAGCTTTCCATACTGAATTTTCAAAGGTCATTAGTGTTAGCTATCCCTCCTCCTACCCATCCCTCTATCCTACCTTCCCACACCATTTAACCCCTCCTGTTCCATCACTCCCCCTTCTTTCTTCACACCACCTATGTTGTAGCCCCTTTCCTTGAGATCCTCCCCTATGGTTCATTAAAGACCTCTGTCTTCTGTGGGTACTTCAACTTAAACACACTTATCTGAAGACTCGAAACCAGCATCCACTTACAAGAGAGAACATACTGTCTTTCTCAATTTGGTTTACCTCGCTCAATGAGTATTTCAAACCCCATCCGTTTACCTTCATAGTTCATAAATTCATTTAACTTTTTTCATTAACTAATTTATTTATTCTCTTTACATCCTGATTGCAGCACCCATTCCTTGAAGTACCCGTTCCTTGCAGTCCCTCACACAGCACCTTCCCCACCCCTCTTTTCCTCTTCTCTTCACAGCTGATTATTATTCTGTTGTGTATATATCAAATTTTCATTATTTATCACTTGATGGCTGTCTAAGCTGTCTCCATTTCTTGGCTACTGTCAATAGAGTAACAATGAGCATGGATGAGTACCTGTCTTTGTTGTAGGAAAAAGTCTTTTGAGAATACATCCAAGAATGATATACCTAAATCATGTAGACCTACTTGTAGCCTTTTGCGACTTTCCATAGGGACTTCAGTACCCTGCCAATGGTGAATAAGTGTTTTCCTTTTCCCATATACATCTAGCATTTACTGTCATTTGATTTTTTAAAATTTTATTTTATTTTAGCCACTCTGATGAGGGTACGCTAAGTCTCAAAGTAGTTTTAATTTGCATTCCCTGATGCCCTTTGTTCCTTTGTACATTGTATGTCTCTTTCCTTCTGGCTACTTTTAAGATTCTCTCATCGTTATTCTAAAGTAATTCGATTATCACTTGCCTTGGTGTAGCTTTCCTCAAATTGCTCGGATTTGATCAGGTGAACCTCTTGGACCTGCAGGATTATAATTTACACAATGTATCTTTTTCATCTATTATTTCTTCAAATATTTGTAGCTCTTCTCCCGAGGCTCCAATTATATGTATATTAGATTCCTTGAAGGTCTCTCATTGCTGGTCCATTCATTTATTTTAGTCCTCTGTCTCCCTGCATTTCATTTTGGAGTTTGTATTACTGTGTCCCACATCTACTAATCATCAATCTCCCCATGTCTTATTGGCTGTGCAGAATTACGCCTACTGCATTTGACCTATGTAACATTATAGTTTTCATCTCTAGAAAGTCAAGCTGTACCACTTTTAATGTTGTCTTCCATGATAGTTTTGACAACTTGGTACATTCTAGAACTCCCTGGGAAAACAGAATTGTGTAAATCAGGTTGGCACATCTTTTGGGGACTGTCTTATCTTAACCAATGTAGGAAGACCAAGCCTAAAAGGTGGGCAAGCACCATTCCTTAGTTTGGGGTCCTTGGCTGTATGAGTAAAGAAAGATAGCTGAATGTTAAGTGTGTAAGCACTTACTCCTCTGCTTTTTAGAGTAGGGTGATCTGACTTCCCTGCGATGATGCATTGTGACCTAGAATTGTGAGCTAACATAAGCTGCTTTGTATCAGGAAATTTCATCATGGCAACAGTAATGGACCTAGGATATTCTCTACTTAACATAGTAATGTATTTCTCTGTCTTTTCACTCATGGAATATAGTTATACTTTTTGAATCTCTGCCTACTAATTGGAACACAAATATCATCTCTACTTTTTTGATATTACTTTTTATCTTTTTGTAGTTTACTAAAATTTAATTATATTTGTCTATTCACTTTTGATACTGAGAATTGAACCTATGTGGTTGAACCTCAATCACGGTTGAGACTCATTTTGCTATACCAGCACTGTCCACTGAGATGCATACCCAAGGTGTTCTACTGATTGCCTTTTATCTTTTGCTCATTTATTGGTTTATTTGAATAGACTCCATGTAGCACTGACTAGCTTGGAACTCTCTATATACAACAGGATAGACTTAGACACCAAAAGATCTACCTGCTTCTTCCTCCTAGGTGCTGGAATTAAAAGCATTTATTAACATACCAAGAAAAGATGATAATGATTACATTTTTATTATTTAAAAAAATTTAAAACATACATATATTTTGATCATATTGTTCCCCTGCCTCAAGTCCTTCTAGATCTTCTTTTCTTCCCTACCCACCCAACTTTGTTTCTTCCTTAAAAGACAAACTAAAAACCAAATATAATGGCAAAAATCCCAAAACCTAGAAAACAAAATACTACAACATCCAAACAAAAACAAACAAATAAAATGCCACGCCAAACTATAACCAAATAAACACACACACACACACACACACACACACACACACACAAACAAACCTGCCAAGTCCATTATTTATTGGTCAACTACTCCTGACCATGAGACCTGCCCTGCAGTGGGTACTATACCTTATGTCACTCTATTGGAGGAAATGGATTTTTCCCCATCAGCTATAAATGACAGTTCATTTCTCAACCTTTACCCTAGTGGCTAGTTATTCATTCATTCATTTCTTCATTCATTCACTCATTTTTTAAATATAATGAAATAAAATACAAGATAAAACAAAAACTGTCACATTGAAGTTGAACAAGACAAAACAACAGTAGGAAAAGAGCCCAAGAGACTTACTTGTTTACACACTCAGGAATACCATAAAAACACTAAGCAGGAAGCCATGATAAAACAGAGGACATAGTGCAGCCCTGTACATGCTGTCTCGGTTTCTGAGTTCATGATAGCTTTGCACCTATTGACTTAGAGGCTCTGTTCTCCTGGTGTCTTCCATCCTCTCTATCCCCTCTGTCCCTTTCATTATTTCTGCCTCCTCGTCTACTGGGACTCTGAGAAGAGGTATTTGGTGGAGATACCTCATTTAGGGCTAAGTGTTTCAAGGTTTCACTCCTTGAGAACTGCCCAGCTGTGGGTCTCAATACTTGTTTCCGTCTACTGCTAGAGGAAGCTTCTCTGATGATGGCTGAACAAGGAAGGCCCTGCTCTATGAGGATAACAGAATATCAGTAGGAGTCATTTATTCTACATTCCTTCCTTCCCCCTTTTCCATCTTTCTTCTTCAAGCCCATTTTATTTAGTTTCACTCCAGATTCCTGGGCTATCTAGTCCCCAGTTGTTTGGTCACCCAAGCAGTATCAAGTATAGGTTCCATCTCATGGGGTAAGACTGAAGTCAGATCAGTTATTGATTGGTTACTTTTACAAGCTTTTTGATACCATTGCCCTAGCATATCTTGCAGATAATAGATAAGGGGTTTGTGGCTGGCTTTGTGTCATGTTTCTTTTTCAGTAGCATGCAGAGTACCTTCCCATAGCAAAGATGCTAGAATGTAGGGATGAAAACCCCATGTAGGCACCAACTGGACATCTCCATGTTCAATGAGTTGTAAAGTTGTTGTCTTCAGCAAAGGGGCCTTGCTGTCAGTTTGTGGAAAGAAACCGATTGTCTTAGCAACAGCCTGGGTTCTTTGTGGATTCCCTTGGGATCCCTTTGGACAACAATTCAATTAGATGTAACCCAAATCTGATAGTAGAAGCTTCATTTGGTGATGAAAGATAACCACTTGGATTCTGTCTCTCCCATTATTTGGGCTATTCATTTAGATTGTCTTCATATATGTGTTTATTTTAGGAAGTCTCTATTATATTAGATTTCTATACTACCCCTCAAATGTGCCTTAATTTTAGCTGTCTCTCCCCATGTGTCCTCCCAGTACCTCTTCTCCTGACCCCTCTCGAATTGATCCTCCCATTTCAGAACCTCCCAATCCATCCATAAATATCTATTCTATTTTCCTTCCCTAATGAGATCTCTGTTTCCTATAATCCTTACTCTATACCTACCCTTGTGGTTCTATGGATTGTAGTTTGATTATGCTTGATTTAACAGCTAATATCCACATATAATTGAATATATACCTTATTTGTCATTCTGGGTTTGGGGTACCTCACTCAGGGTGAACTTTTCTAGTCCCATTTATCTCCCTGAAAATTTTATGATGACATTGCTATACATACATTGAAAATATGCTGAGTAGTAACCCATTGTGTAAATGCACTGTATTTCTTTTATCCTTCCTTCTGCTGAGGTACATCTAGATTGTTTTAAACTTCTGGCTATTATGAATAGATCAATTAGCATGGCTCCACAAGTGTCTCTATGGTAAGCTCAAACATTCTTTGAGTATATGCCTATGAGTGGTATGGCCGGATCCTGAGGTAGACCAACTCTCATTTTCCTGAGGAACCACCATACTGATTTTTACAGTGGCTGCATGAGTTTACATTCCTACCAGTTTTTTCTCACATCCTTGCCAGCATGTGCTGTCACTTGTTTTGTTGATCTTAGTTATTCTGACAGGTGTAAGATGAAATTTCTAAGTAGTTTGAATTTGCATTTCCCTGATGGCTAAGGGTGCTGAACACTTCTTTAAGTGTTTCTTGGTAATTTGAGTTTCCTCTACTGAGAATTCATTCTCTGTTTAGATCTGTATGCCATTTTTAATTGTTTTTTAATTCAATATCTAGTTTCTTGAGTTCTTTATATATTTTGGACATTAGCCCTCTATCGGATGTGAAGTTGGGGAAATCTTTTCACATTCTGTAGGCTGCCATTTTGTCTGAATGATGGTGTCCTTTGTCATGAAGAAGCTTTTCAGTTTCATGAGGTCCCACTTATTGTTGATTTTATTGCCTATACTATTGATGTTATGTTCAGAAAATCCTTTCCTATGCCAATGAGTTCAAGGCTATTCCCCACTTTCTATCCTATCAGGTTCAATGCATTTGGTATTATGTTGAGGTCATTGATCCATTTAGAGTTGTGTTTTGTCCAAGGTGATAAGTATAGATCAATTTGGCTTCCTCTACATGCAGCCATCCAGTTAGACCAGCAGCATTTGTTTAAAATGCTGTCTTTTTTTCCATCATTTATTTCTGGCCTCTTTTTCAAAAATTAGGTGTCCATAATGTGTGGATTTATGTCTGAGTCTTCAACTAACGTCCATTGATCAACAGATCTGTTTTTGTGCCAAAACATTATGACTATAGCCTTGTAATACAACTTAAAATCAGGAATGGTGATAATATCAGAAGGTAATTTATTGTTCAGGATTGTTTTAGCGATCCTGTTTGTGTGTCGGGGAGTGTATTTCCATATGAAGCTGAACATTATCTTTCCAAGATCAGTGAAGGAGTGTGTTGGAATTTTGATGGTAACTACATTGAAACTTTTCTGTGTACTTTTCAAAAGTAGACTACTTTTGATAGGATGACTATTTTTACTGTTAATCCTACGGATCCACGAGTATGGAGATCTTTCCACCTTCTGTTACTTTCTTCAATGACTTGAAATTTTTATCATACAAGTCTTTCACTTGCTGGGTTAGAGATATCTCAAGATATTTTATATTACTTGAGGCTATTGCAAAAGATGTTTTTTTTTTTCACTGATATCTTTCTCAGACCTTTTGTTGTTTGCACATAAGGTGGCGGGGGCTACTGATTTTTATGAGTTAATTTTGTATACAACTACTGTGCTGAAAGTAGTTATTAGCCGTAGGAGGTACCTAGTGAAAAATTTCAGGTTGCTTATTTATATTATCATACATCTGCAAATAATGATACTTTGATCTCCTTCCATTGTTTTACTGCTCTAGCTTAGACTTTAAGTCCTACATTGAATAGGAAGGTGAATATGGATATGGAGAGAGTGGGCAACCTTTTTCTTATTCCTGATTTTAGTGGAGTTGCTTTGGGTTTCTCTTCATTTATGTTGATGTTGACTGTTGGTTGCCTTTATTATGTTGAGCTATGTCCTTTCCATCCCAATTGTCCCCAGGACTTTCTTTTATTATGAAGAAGTATTGGATTTTTGTCAAAGACCTTTCCTGCACCTAATGAGATGGTCACGCATGGGGCTTTTTTTTCTTAGTTTGTTAATATGGTGGATCACATTTATTGATTTTTGTCTGTTGAACCATCCCTACATTTCTGGGATGAAGTCTACTTTTTCATAGTAAATGATCTTTTTATGTGTTCTTATATTTGGTTTGCAAGTATTTTATTGAGTATTTTTGCATCTATATTCATAAGAGAAATTTGCCTGTAATTTTCTTTCTTTCCTGTGTCTTTATATGGTATGTATATAAAAGTAATTGTGGCCTCATAAAATAAATTAGGCAGTGTTTCTTCTGTTTCTATTTTGTGGAAAAACTTTGGAGAATTGGCATTAAGTCTTCTTTGCAATCTGGTAGAATTCTGTGCTAAAATCATCTGGCTTTGAGTTTATTTTGATTGGGAAGTTTTTAATGGCTGATTCTATTTTAGAGGTTATAGGTCTGTTTAAATTGCTTATCTGATCTTGACTTAAATTTGGTAAGGGGTATATATTAAGACAGTTATCTATTTCTTTTAGATTTCCAGTTTGGTGGAGTACAAGTTTTTAAAGTATGTCCTTCTGAGTCTCTGGGTTTCTTGGGTATCTGTTCTTATATTCCCCTTTTCACTTCTAATTTTGTTAGTTTAGCTATTATTTTTTAGTTAACTTGGATAAAGGTTGGCTGATCTGATTAATTTTCTAAAAGAGGCAATTCTTTGCTTCATCGATACTTTGTATTTTGTTTGTTTCCGTTTTCTTGATTTCAGCCCTAAGTTTGGTCATGTCTTGCCTTTTACACCTTTTGAACGTGCTTTTATTTTGTTGTAGAACTTTCAGGTGTGCTGTTAAGTTGCTAGCATGAGATTTTTCCAATTTTTTTTAATGTAGGTGTTAGTGCTATGAACTTGTTTCTTAGAACAGCCTTTGTTGTTTCCCATACCTTTGAGGATGCTTTTATTCAGTTCCTTCTATTCTTGAAAGTCTTTTACTTATTTCTTAATTTCTGTTTTGACCCATAATTTCATTCAGTAGAGAGTTGTTCAGTTTCTAGGAGTTTGTAACCACTTTGTTGTTTCTGTCGTTGATGTCCATCTTTAATCCATGGTGGTCTGATAGGATGCAAGGAGTTATTGAAATTGTCTTGTATCTCTTGAGACTTTGTTTGTGTCCAAGTATGTGATCAATTTTGGAGAAAGTTCTATGAGATGCTGAGAAGAAGGTATATTCCTTTAAGCTTGGGTGAAATGTTCTATAAATATCTGTTAGATCAAATTGGTTTGTGATATCAGTTAGCACCGTTGCTATTTTGTTTAGTTTGGTCTGGAAGTCCTGTCTATTGGATACAGATGGGTCACTAGGTGAAATGTGATTTAAGCTGTAGTAGTGCTTCTTTTACATTCTTGGTTGCCCTTGCATTGGGGCATAGATGTGAAGGATGAAAATATCTTCCGCATAGGTTTTTCCTTTGATGAGTGTGTAGTATCTTCCCCCTATGTAAGAGGATATCCCCTAATCTCTTCTGATTAGTTTTTGTTTGAAGTCTAATTTGTCAGATATTAAAATAGCTACACTAGGCTTGATTCTTAGGTTTACTTGTTTCAAAATAGTTGTCTAACCCTTTACCCTGAGGTGAGGTCTATCGTTGATGCTAAAATTTATTTCTTGAATACAATAGAAGGATGGATCCTGGTTTTGCATTCACTATATTGATCTGTGTATTTTTATTGGGAATTGGGATTGTTGATATTGGGCAATACCAATGACCATGATTGTTGATTCCTGATTGTTGTTGTTTGGTGGTGGTAGTGGTGGTAAGCTTTGTGTATGTGTGTCTTTGTGTGTGTGTGTGTGTGTGTGTGTGTGTGTGTGTGTGTGTTTCTCTTTCTTTTGACTTTACTGGTCTTAGATTATTCATTCTCTGTGTTTTCTTATATGTAATTAACCTGTTCAGATTGGAGTTTTCCTTCTAGTACCTTCTGTAGGCCTAGATTTGTAGATAGATACTGTTTAAATTTGCTTTTATCAATGAATGTCTCATTTTTCTCCATCTTTGATGACTGAAAGTTTTTCTGGGTACAAAGTTTTTCTAGACACAGTCTAAGCTGGCATCTGTGGTCTCTTAAAGTCTACAAGATATCTGTCCAGGTCTTTCTGGCTTTTAGAGTCTCCATTGAGAAGTCAGGTGTAATTCTAATGCCTTCATATGTTACTTGGCCTTTTTCCCTTGAATTTTTTAATATTTTTTGTTCTGTATGTTTAGGGTTTTGATTATTATGTGTCCATGGGCCTTTTTCTCTGTTCTAGTGTGTACTGCATGCTTCTTGTAGTTTGATAGGCATCTCTTTCTTTAGGATAAAAAATTTTGTCCTATGATTTTGTTGAAAATATTTTCTGGGTCTTTGACCTGTGTTTTTTCTCCTTCCTCTATTCCTATTATTCTTAGATTTATTTTTTTTTATAGTTTCCCAGATTTTCTGGATGTTTGGTAACAGGAGGGTCTTTTGTTGGATTTAATATTTGACCAACTTATCCATTTCTTCTCTCAGGTCTTCATTGCCGGAGAATCTCTTTTCCATCTCTTTTATTCTGTTGGTGAGGCTTGTCTCTGGTTCCTGTATTATTTTCTAAGTTTTTCATTTCCAAATGTTTCTCAGTTTGAGTTTTTCTTTATTGATTTATTTTCCCTTTCAGATCTTGAATGGTTTTATTTATTTCCTTCTATTGTTTGTGTTTTGATAGATTTTAAGAGATTTATTTGTTTTCTCTTTAAAGACTCTACTACATTTGTAAAGGCTGTTTCAAGGTCCTTCACTTGTGTTTCAAATATTTTGGAATATTCAGAGCCTGCTGTGTTAGGGTTGCTGGGCTCTAGTGGAGACATAATGTCCTGGCTGTTTTGGTTGCTTTTAAGCTGGCATCGAGGCATCTGGGATTGGTGCTGATATCTAGTCTCATCTTTCTTGGGTGGTTGTTTTATTTCTTGGTTTCTCATGTGCCCACTGGGGGGTTTCTAGGTAAAGTGTGCTCATGAGTATCAGGACCTGATACTTAGGAATGGAAATAAGTTAGGGACAGTGGAGGAGATTCACAAGAGGGAAAAATGCAGAATTTCCACCTGCATATGCTTACTTTGTCACCTGAGAATGGGGTCAAGGAGTGAGCAGAAGGTCTGCTCAGTGCTAGAAATGAGACTGGGGAGTGGACTTAGTGATAGAGAAAGAGGTGAGGATCTGCAGTTAGTCTACCTGCTGCCTTGGCTGGATTGTCCTGTGTGTTCCCAGATAGTGCCTGCTGGAGTTGGGGGCTAGGATTAAAAAGAGAGGGAAGTTAGCAGTGGAAAACCTATGGTACCCACTGGAGATGGGGCTTCGGCAAGGAAGCTGAAGCAGATGTTCTGTTGTAAGCTGGGGATAAAGCTGGCAGATTTGATTTGAAGGAGAGGTGAAGGTCTACAGTTAGCCTACTTGCTTCTTGACTGGAGAGGCCTGTGTGTTCTGGGGAATGCCTGCTGGTGTTGGGGGCTGGGAGAGAGCACAGAGTCTGAGGAAGTCAGTTAGGAAGGGAAGATCTGTTGGGTTCACTAGAGATGAAGAGGTGTGGGTGTCAGGCCAGGGGGGGAGGAGAGGAGATGCCTGAGGGTGTTCTGCAGTAGAGGTATAACAAAGAGACTGGGGGATTGGACTTGGAGGAATGGAGAGAGGTGAAGTTATCCTACCTGCTTCCCTGCCAGAAGTAGCCTGTCACAAGTTTTAACTTTATTAAAAAGTTCTACTTTAGTATTTTTTTGAACATATGATAATTTTTTGGCTAGATACCAGACATAAATGTTGCCTTGTAAGGAGCTAATTTTCTTTTGGCTCAAGATTTTTGTTTTATTTTTGTTTTCCAGATCACACAAAATAATAAGTGTTTATTATGAAGAACCATGCACTCTTTCAAAACTAGTGTACCTTGTGTAGTAATCAAATGAAGCTAATTCACTTTTTTATCACACAAATATTTATCACTCTCGTGTGTTGAGAACACGCAAAATCCTCTTTAACCTCATGGAAACATACACTTCGATCTCCATAGGTGAACCTGGTCAGTCGTAGCAAGATACTTCATCTTGCCCTTGACAGTTTTAATATTGTTTTCTGAGTGAAAGAGGATGAAGTTATTTAGCACAGATTAGTCTGTGAAAGCCTTGCTTTTCGTATTTATTTGTTAGACAAACCAAGATTGCCTTTGGTTTAGAGTGAATTTATACCCAGCTAGAAAGGATGTTCTTCTAAGAACTCTAATCAGCCCCCATGCAGCACGGGTTTCCCTCTAAGGAGTGAGACTGGGCGCTGCCTGCTGTGGTGGTTTCTGCTCATGGAGTATCATGGGGCAGGAGATTCCAGTGCAGATTTCTAGGGAGCCTTCCTCTGAGCCACTCTCTCCTCCTGGAACTGGGCTGAAAGCTTGATTTGTCCATTCCTAACTGTCAACTTTGTCTATTCAACTTAGAGGTAACTCCTAGGTACTCTGGGTTCTCAGTCCTTGCAGGGTAGCCTGGGAACTATTCTAGTCATTAGAACATATGTAGGGCTAGCCCATTTATTTCGCTGCTCTCCAGGGGGCTCTAAAAGCCATTATTTAACATATTTTTCTGTTTTATTCGTTGTTTTAAGGTGGTAGGGTGAATCTACTTCCTGTTACTATACCTTGGCTATAGAACAAATAAATATTCAATCAGGGCTGTTTTTATCTGTATTTATTTATTTGTGTTAGCTGTGTAGCCAGTACTACAATGGGCTCCAGGGATTTGAATCTGCACAGTACCGAGCTGGACATTCTCTTCTTACCTGTATGCACTGTTTGTCTTTAACTATATATGAATATTATTCTTTTATATTCTCCTTCTTTTCTAAGCCACTAATCTTCTGCATCCAATGCATTTTTCCTCTAGTCTTTGCAGCAATTATTTTTAATATATGCATATTTTTGCATTGACTGGAGGTTCCTAATTTACTTACTCATCCACTAATTTTTGAGTAATTAGGTTGTTTGCAATTTTCTCTGTAGATAAAACCAAATGCAGTTCTCTCTCTCCCTCCCTCTTGCCTCTCTTCTCATCTTCCCCTCCTTCTCCTCTCTCCCTCTCTCCTGTTTCCTCCCACCCCTCTCCAAGAAACCACTAAATTATATTTCTTTGTAATTTTGTGTAAGAAGTTAAGCCTTAATAACATGATAAAATCAGAATTCTACTTTCTCCACAATTTTCTTCCTTCTACTATCTTTCTCCTTTCCCATTCATTTTCTTATCTACTTCTCTACCCTTCCCCTCCTCTCTTCCAAGCAAGCTCTTAATGAAGACTATTGTTGGTGCCGCCCTGCTGTGTGTGAACAAAGATTCAGATCCTTGTCTCAGTGATGCAGACAGACAGTGCTATGGGCAAGACCAGTCTGTGAGTGCTCTGGCAGAAGAAGATGGGAAGGATTCCCATACTGCTCTTCCAAAGTATCCCACACATCTCTCACAGGGAGTAAGGCTCAGAGAAAGGTATAGGCACTGTGGCAGTCCCTCCTGCACTGTGACATGGTGCAGGACCCTGTGGGGAATTTAATATGGACTCAAGACCAGGCTCCATCAGCAGCTACCTGGGGTGTACAGGCAAACCGTTTAGCTTTTTCAAGTCTGATTTCTAATCTCTAAATAAGGATCATAAAGCCCCATGTGGCTACTTGAGAATCCAAGTCAATGCTCTGGATTTCAGTGCCCATAATAATGGTTACTGTTCTTGCTAGATACCTGGTATTGGGGGAGACCACAGCTACTTTAGAAGTTGTTTCTGCTTGTGACTCCCCTTTGCCTGAGGAATTTGTCTATGAGCTTGGGATATACACGAATTGGTATATAAACCAAATGTGTATTGATAATAAATAATTTTGGCATGCATATTATTTCACCATTTTAAAGACAAAAGCAACTTTTCATACTAATAAGATGAAAGCATGTGTTTGTTATTACATAGAGAATTAAATCTTGGCTGAATATTTGACCAATGTTCTTCAAAGTTGATTGCTACTTTGGTTGTACTTGTCAATGCTAAGAACATGGCTTTCTGTATGTATGTAGTTCATGTTCAGGGCTATTTTAGGGATTATAAGAAATTCTGTTCTAATCCCATGCCAAAAGTCATTTAACAATTTTTAAGAATGAAATCCAAGTGAACAACTCAAATCGTAAATTTTAAAGCCAAACATTCTAATCTGATCTAACCCAAAGATTTACCAATTTGATACTTACATGCTGAACAGTGACGAAAAGCTTTTGTTATCAGTAATTAAACCATTATGTTTTTCTAGGAACAGAAAACCTTTTCTGCATGGTGAAAATACAAGATTCACAGCATGCGGTGGCTTTGGATCTGAGGGTTTTCAGCAGCTTCCATGGGTGCCGATGCTGTCACAGATGAACAGTGTGAAGACCTATGGGTTCAAATCTCAGGTACAATAATATCACATGAAACAACTCAAGAAGTGCTCCCAGGAACGCCTTGGATTCCTTATGCATTTGAGTTTTTGAAATACTTTTTGGTCATTATGTATCCAAAAACCTTTTACTGCAGCTAAATGTTTTGTGACCCCACATTCAGCTGTGGTCGTGGTACAAAGTTGAAGAAGTTGGGGATTAGATAATAACTCAGACTTCAGTTTACAAGACTTATAAGAAGTGTGTGTGCGTGTGTGCGCATGTGTGCGCGCGCCGATACTCACATTCTAACGCATGCAGAGGCCAGCACAGGACATTAGCTATCTTCCTCCATTACTTTGGCCTTACTGCCTTGAGATAGGATCTGTTACTGAACTGGAAGCTTGTTGCTTTGACTAGTCTGTCTGGCCAGTGAGCTCTCCAGATCTGTCTGACTCCATCCCTTATTGTCAAGGTTAAAAGTCAGTCACAGTCACCCTCAGCTTTTAATATAGGTGTTGGGGATGTAAACCTATATCCTCATGCTTGCAGAATAAATGTGTCCACAGAACTCTTTCTAGCCCCCCCTTTTTTTTCCAAAGTTGAAAAAAGTGGTTAGTTTGTACATAGACCTAGCATTGGCTCATGTGTTCTACCATTGGTGACACACTGAGAGATGCTTTCAAGGCCTCTTCTGAGTCATATTCTATATGTTGTGGATTCTGTGTTTCAAGTCTGTATGGTGTGAATAACACTGGGTAGAATTTTTGATTGTTAAGTCTAGCCCTGTTGATTTACATATAAAGATGAAAATGTACACATGCATTAACTTGCTTTTTGTTTTTTTTTTTTTTAATTGCAATGAAACACAAGAGATTGGGTATCTTATAAAGAAAAGAGGTTAGTTCAGTTTGCAGTCTGGGAGGATTAAAGTCCTAGATCAGGAAGCCCCAGGTCTTGGGCTGCTTGTGGTGGCCTCTGTCTACACAGTTGAAATGCGCCACATAGCAAGAGTAAGTCAGGGTACCCTCGTGGCAGAACAGGAAGCCAGAGCCCAGGAAATAACCTGGTGGCTCTTTTATGATGGACCTGCTCTCCAGAAATCCCGATACCCCTGTGAGACATAACCCACTCCACAAACCAGCACTAACCCCCCATGAAGGGGATCAGGATATGATTATCTCCCACTAGGTCCCATCTCAGAAAAAGCCAATGGCTTTTCAGTAGCACACTGGGAGCCAGACTCCCACAGCACGACCATTTGTGGGACACATCCAGACTGCATGCCACAGCCCAACTTATTGTTGATAATGACATGATGCATTGAGGTGCACATATTTCTACTTACCTAGGATTCCTTCTCAAAATATACAACCTAAGTCAAATCATATAGAAGCACAAGACGAACCAAAATTGAGGGGTGATGTGTGGAACAACAGCAGCAACAATAATAACTGTGTGAATGGAGTGGAAGGTAAAGAAAACTTTAAAAATGTTTTTAGATCACTGCTCTTCCTCAGGATAGTTTGGTTTGTGAGGCCTTGGGATTTTCGACGTTTGAGAAACTGAGAAGATCACTCTCAGATATTTTAGTTCAGTATCAGAAGTTGACCTGATATCACATGTTGCTGATTAAGTGTCCTTTGATTCACAGAGCTGAGAGTCTTGAGCACTGCCCTCTAGCCAACTACAGGAGCACATGGCAGTCCTAAGTTTTATGAGTCTTACAAACTTCACTATCATTGCTGGAAATGAATGAAGGGACATAAAATATCACCTGACATGATGGGCTGAGGTGGATATATTTTTACTTACATAGAATTCCTTCTCAAAATATACAACCTCAGTCAAATCATGTGGTAGCACAAGATAAACCAAAACTGAAAGACAATATGTAGAAATGACCTATGATTCTAAAAAGACTGTCTGTCATAAAATAAAAAAATATTAAAATGCTAAAAAGGAACTCCATATTAAAAAGAGAAACGATATATACTAACTAAATGTAACGCATAATTCATAATTAGATCTTGGGCTGGAAAAATACCAGAAAGAACATTTCTTGAGATATGTATTAGTCAGCATTGTCTGTTATAATAAAACACCATAGGTTGAGTGGGTTAAGCAATAAAAAATAATTGTTTTCTTCCCAATTCTGGAATGCAGAAATCCAAGATCAGGGTTCCAGTATGGCCAAGTCTGCTAGAGGCTCTCTTCTGTTAGGCAGCCATCTGGCAGTGTTCTCTCAGGGTAGAAAAGCAAGCTCTCTGTCCTGTCCCTTTTCTTAGAAAGCCACTAATCCCCTGAGACCCACAATGCACCTTCATAATCTCATCCAAACCTAATTACTTCAAATGCTGCCGCTTTAGGGGCTATAACTTACATATTATAAACTGGAGGAATACAATTTAGTTCATGCCATAATTACTAATACAAGCTGAAAAGGCTAACAATTAATGTTAACTGTTTTTCATTTGATAAATCCACGGTTATGTGAAAAACCATTCTTCTTATATAATACGTATTAAAGTGTATACAAAGAGGATGTATGTGGGAATCACGTTCAAATAAGAAATTAAGGAAGACTGAGATTTTCTTCTGCCCTAGTGGGAAATGGCATTAAGTTATTGCAGATGACTGGACCTGGAGGTTGCGTTAAGCAAAACTTTATCCATACACAGAAAGAAAAGTAGCATGTGTTTTCCTATGTGGAAACAAAACATGCTTTGAATATAGAGGACAGGTTGTTTTTGTTTTGTTTTGTTTTGTTTTTGAGGTTTTTCTTTTTTTTTTTTCTTTTCTTCTTTTTTCTTTTTGGATAGCTAAAGGAACTGGGGAGAGGAAAAGAAGAAAGGAGAGAACAAGAGAGAGAACTCGGTGGGTGAATGCACAGGCCAGAGCACAGCACAGCATTGTATAGCTAAGCTAACACGGTTGAGTAGTTATAAAAAATAAAAACAATTCTCTGTGTGTTAGGATTAAGGAGGAGAGAGAATAATTAAGTGCGGCAACATGTTGACAATTGGCTAAGACATATCAAGATTTACAGTTATTTATTTTTACTCTTACAAGTTTTAGTTTAAAATTATCTGAAGATAAATGATTTTGGAAATTTACTTAAACTCGTAGACATCTTTGCTGGGTCGTGGGTGTGGGGGTGGAGCTCATAGATGAACTGTCACATACATCACTAATTTGTTATCACCAAGGGCGGAAATTGGATGGAGGTGACCTAAGGGTGAGACTGGTCCTTATACTCCTGGACAGATGTTTGTATGGTGACCAATCTGCAAAAGACTCAGTTTTATTGCAGATTAACTATGAGTGTGTCTACAAAGCACATGCTTAAAATGGCCTCTGTTAAATTCTCCATCCTCCCAAATGGGTCATATGTAATTGACGCTTGCAGTACTATGTGTCATGTGCCCAGCACATACTAACTCATAAAAATGTCCTGAGGCATTAATTATCACAGCTAAGGAGAGTAAAGGCGGCGGCTCCTGCTAATTGTCAAAATCCCCTCTGTGGCTGCACACTGCCACACACACAGTTGGAGCTTAGAAAACATGAATTGGCGATGAAAGATGCCATTCCTCTTCCTTTGCTGGCAACAGCAGTGATTAAGATGGGAGAACACATCAAAAATCCCCTAGTGCCTACCCAGGCACAGACACTGGGGCTGAACTTGGATCCTGAGCAAGTGGGGGGCGCCTTGCAACAGCGATCAGCAATTCCCTTTGATTTAGGAAGTGCTAATCAATACCAAGTTCAACTGGGGGAACTGCACTGGCGGAATCATTCTGCATCTGGCACCCAGGACTGACACAACCCAGCTGGAAGAGAGAGAGGAGGGGAGAGGGGAGGAGAGGAGAGGAGAGAGGAGGAGAGGAGAGGAGAGAGGAGGAGAGGAGAGGAGAGGAGAGGAGAGGAGAGGAGAGGAGAGGAGAGGAGAGGAGAGGAGAGGAGAGGAGAGGAGAGGAGAGGAAGGGAGGAAGAGAGAGAGAGAATGAATGGAGGGAGGGGGAGGGAGGGAGGGAGGGAAGGAGGAGAAAGAATGAGATGTGTGTGTGTGTGTGTGTGTGTGTGTGTGTGTGTGTGTGTGTGTGTGTGAAGGAAACACAGGAAACAAGTTCATGAAAAACCTGTAAAACCTCTTTCTGGAGTTGAAAATTCTTTCAGTTTTCAAAGAACAAAACCTCACCCCAGAGTGAAAGACAAGGCACAAATGCAAGGCAAGTGCAGAGACACAAAGACCTCGCATTAGAATGATTCCCAGCCTCTTCTTGTTTCACATACTCTACTATCTCCACAACTTAGAGGACTTCTTTTCCTTTTGTCCAGTAAGCAGCGGTTTACAACCCTACGTTTGTGTTTGGCTGTCTTTTCTTCAAACTGCAACCTGTGCATATTTTGAGAAAGGCGTTATTTTTTAAACCCAACTGTATTGCTCATTTACCCTCAAGGGCCACTCTTTTTATACATTCTGGCACCTTAGGGTGACAGATAACAGTTAGCCTGTAACTCTATCCATTTCAGTTAAAAGTAAATAAAGCCCAGGGAGATTGATGTGGGTTGTGTTCAAACTCCCTTCCTGGAGATGCTGAGTGGGTATACTCCTCCTAGCCCTGGGATCCCAGGATGAGAGGCATCGGGGGTTGGCAATGGTGGGGAGGGCAAAAGGATGTAGACCTGGTCAATGGGCTACTGGAGGAAGACATCCCAGTACGGATGGTTCTGAAACTGTAAACCAGACCATAAGCCATGTGACTGTCCATCTGAAGAAGATAGAGAGATGCAAGACCAAGATGAAGCAAAGGGAAGAAAACTGTGCCCAGGATGCTGATAAACCAAGGCTCGGGATGCACCTGGCCAGCTCGTGAGGATCTCACAAACACAGGCTCCTCCTATCTTGGAAGGTTTTGGTCACTACCATGATGACAGGTACAGACAAGGAGAGAGAGAGAGAATTCTCATGCATGTAAAGACCTAGGACT
Source organism: Rhabdomys pumilio (assembly GCA_030674055.1). Lineage (NCBI taxonomy): Eukaryota > Metazoa > Chordata > Mammalia > Rodentia > Muridae > Rhabdomys > Rhabdomys pumilio. Next base: position 83,107,814 of record JANHMN010000001.1, read on the forward strand.
CTGAGGAAGAAAAGCATGGACTGACTAAGCCATCTTGGCTACTTCAACACTTATTCTATGCAGCTAATTCACTTTCCGTTGTGAAAATAAAAACAGGCCCTATTTGTATGGTGAGGACTTTTCAGGCATTTTATTTTGTTTTTGGTCAGGTTGTTTTTGCAACTTTTTTTTTGCTCAGAGTTGATGCTCTTTGTGAGTGACAGGAAAACAAAACTGAAGAGAAGCCATGGTGATGTTCCTGTTCACCTATTGGGTAGCCCTGGCATATTCCTTCCTGGCAAGATAAGGGTGAGAGCCACCTCTGCAGTTCCAGATACCACTCGATTGTAGGCTCACTATGATCAATATGATCTCACTGATTTATAATCATGACAGTATTTAGTCTGACAAATGCCCCAACCATACCATGCTGAGTCTCCCAGCTAAAAAGTAAACAAACAAACAAACAAAAACAGCTTTCCTAATCTCTAGATTTTTCAGTTTTGACACTATTTTTTATTGGGATAATCATTCTGATGTCATCAAAATTTAGTCTCGATCTATTCTCATCAAGCTGTATGTCTCTCTCTCTCTCTCTCTCTCTCTCTCTCTCTCTCTCTCCTCTCTCTCTCTCTCTCTCTCTCTCACACACACACACACACACACACACACACACACACACACACTCAGGTGTGTTTGGAGTCACCAGCAGCAAGTGCTCAGATACCACCTTCTTATGTCTCTCCTTCCTCTTCTTGTATGAGGTGGAAAAGAAAATGGAAAATGACAAAGTTCTTTCTTGGTGGTCACAGTCTTCTTTCTGCTTCACTGACCCATGTGAGAACCCAAATAGAGGGCCCTTGTAGGACACTCAGTGGATCTTTGAAAGGGCCCATGAATGTATGATCTAGATAGTTTTCTGGCATGAGATTTGTTTTTCCAAAGGTTCCTATCTCCCCCTGTAAATGGCCCTCTTATGAGAGGCAGAGCCATCCCCTTATGAGTGGTACACTGACTCTACTAAACAGTGTGGGTGGATTCAGTAGAGTCCTCTCTCTCTTGCCTCTCTCTGTGTCCTACCCTCTTTTCCTTAACTCTTTCTCCATGTCCCACGGCATCAGACACTCTGGTGTTAGAATCTCCCTTGAGGGAGGACCACTAGACTTTCTTAGACATTCATGAAAGGAAACCAGAATGAGTCTAGCAGATGCCCAGATAACTTTTGTCAGAACTCTCTCTGGTCTTTTTCTTTGGGCTTTCATGATGGATGCTTTTGGAGGCTGAAGACAGAATATCCTCTCTTTGTGAACTTCATTCTCTCCAGAAGGGCTCCTCATTGATCCCAGGTCTCAGCATGCCCTCCTGGGAGGTCACTAGTCGCAACTGCTATGAGTGTGACATCATAGTGGTTCTATGGAATGTGGAGAATTCAGAGCCTTTTGTCTTCATTTTAGGCCTTAGCCACAGTTCTGATACAACAGAAAAAATAAAATGGAACATGTGTGTTGCAGACCACCCATCAACTCTACTCCTTAGTCTACATTGTGGGGAAGCTCTCACACATGTGTGTGAAGAGACGGCTGCAGCGATGTTTCTAGTGAAAAACTAAAAGTAATTTAAATCTACAAGTTCACATCCTGGAATGGTTTGATACTGTGTGAAAGGTGTGCTGACGGTCAGCCAGGTGTCCATGGGAACACACAGGTGTGCTCTGGTACTCAGAGCCACTGCTATTTACAGTGAGCCCTCTATGTTCAGGCTGGGGCTAGTACAGGGTCAGTTCTTAAATACTGTGGATATTATTCTCTGATTAAGAAGAAAATGGATAAACTAACTCTGGATAGATAATCACTTATTTCTCAGTGAAAAATGATTCATATGTGCAATTTTTAAAGCACTGGAAAGTTAATTTATGTGTATATGAAAGCATGAATAGAATATACCACACCAAGCCCACCACAGAGCTCTCTCCGAGGAGGAGAGGGAGCAGGCTTGGGAGGAGTACAAAACATGGCTTTAACAGCTATATTGTATTTCTTCTTTTGAGGGAACTCAGCCAGGAACAATGGCGCATGACTGTAATTCCAGCACTTGGAAGAAAGAAGCAGGAGAATCATGAGTTTAAGGCCAGCCTCACCTACATGGTGAGTTTGAGGCCAGCCTGAGCTACATGAATCCCTGTCTCAAAAATCCAAGACATCTAGACAGACAGAAGAGAGAGAGAGAGAGAGAGAGAGAGAGAGAGAGAGAGGAACAGAAGTAGAAGCAATAAAAGAAAATAGAAAAATAAAGTGTGTTTCATTAAAGGACATAATTAAAAGATAAAAAGACACAGTACAAAATATAAAAATTACTTAGAAGTTATCTATGTGATAAAAATAAACATCCAAAATATGTAAAACAAACAAACAAAACAAAAACAAAGCACCAAATTCTTACAACCCAACAACAAAAGACAGCCCAATTTATAAAGAACAGTATGATATTGAGGACATACTTCTCCAAAGAAGACACATGGAAAGGTGCTAAGCACTAACCACCATGAGGTAAGTGTGACTCAAGACCACCATGGCAATGGCTGAAAAGCTATTTAAATAAGCATTAAAAAAAGGAAAAATATCAGTGTTGGTAAAGGAATGGGGATAGCAGAAGCCTCCTCCCTTGCTTGTACATCTGCTTTGAGAGGCAGTTTGACGGTTCCCAAAGAATATAGTTATCATACAAAGATTTCACATTTATTTATATGCTAGAAAAATTAAAATCCAGGGACAATTGTAATATGAGTCACAATTATGAAAGATGGAAACAACTTGTTCATCAACTAACAAATAGATTTCTAAATGTAGTGTATATACAAAATGGAATATTGTTTAGCTATAAAAAGAAATGAAGTTTTTATGCACGCATAATCCACAGTATGGATGAAACTTGGAGGCATTTTCCTCGGTGAAATAAGTCATATGTGAAAGAGCAAATAATTTATAATTTTACTTTTTAAAAGTATCTAGAAATTGGAATACATAAAGTATGGATTATTGGAGTGGTTGGGAAGTTATTGTTTGTGGTGACAGAGTCTCTGGTTGGATGATGGCAAGTCTGTCTGAGTGTTGCCTCAATTGGCTTCTCTATTGCTGTGATAAAGCCAGGACCAAAGGCAACTTGGGGGAGAATGGGTTTAAGCATCTTATATGCAAAAGTCTATCATGACAGGAAGCAGGGCAGGAACGTGGAGGCAGGAACTTAAGCAGAGGGCATGGAAGAATGATGTTTACTGACTTAGTTTCCATATTGACACACTCTCTCAGCCTGCTTTCTTATATAATAAGGACCACCTGGCCATAAAGGACACCTGCAGTGTGCTGGGACCTCTCACATCAATTATTAAATAAGAAAAAGACCCCTGGAAATGCCTACAGGCCAGGCTATTGGAGATAATCCCTCAACTGATTCCAAATGACTCTAGTTTGTGTCAAGTCAGCAGAAAAGCTAACCGACACATGTGTAGTGGCCACAGTTCCACAAATATAATTAACGTTGGATTGTGAGCCTTCAATACTTACAATAGCAACATTTATGTTTTACGTAACTTACCACAATTTAAAGAGGTCAAGTGTGATAACCCTCTCTTGTAGCTCCAGAGCTTGAGAGAATGAGACAGCAGAATCAGAAAGTTAGTCTGCTCTGGCTACACAGAAAGTTTAAGGACAGACTGGCTACAGTAGACCTGACTCAAAATAAATAACAACAACACAACACAAAAAATAACAGGACAACAAAAGAAAAGAACAACAACAGATCCCAGTGCAGTATGCCAAGCCACCCATGCATGGTCTATCTTGTTGCTTGTTTTGTTTTGCCTGTGATAACATTGCCTGCATGGCCCGGCTGTCCTTAGGCTCATCACATAGCTTCTACATACACTGAGTTATAGGTGTGGACCATTGTGCCTCCCAACACCTACACTTTACATAGGTGTGTGGATTATATTTCAACAAAACATAGAAAGTATGCATAAACCCAGCCAAGTGCAAAGGCCCATAATCCTTTAAAATGAGTACAAATGTGCTTGCTTTGTTGTTAGTCTTTGTACCTCTCTGAAGTACAAATCAGAGCACAGAAGGCAAGAAGCAGGAGGGCAGGGAAATGATGTTCCAAAGAGGATATAAACGCTTAAAAGACAAATAACTCAAATGACAGAACCCCCACTGCATTAGGAAACCAGTGCCCCTCTTACTCAGGCCATCTATCTGCCCAGCCTTTTATCTCAGAATCATGAAAGAAGGAAACATAGACTCCCAAAGACTTCATTTTCCCTAGAATTCTTACAGAACTAAGAAACTAGAGTTTTCTAGGAAGCCTTTGTCTGGAAGGTTGTTATAAAGGGGTGTAGAAATCACTGTGTGCTGGGAAAGGGAGACCAGGAGGTCTGGTAGAGGTATGAGGATAGAGTGAGGGCAGAAGACTCATCCACAAGATCACTCAGCCCAGGATTCTGGAGTAACTCACAGGCATCTTGAATCACTGTTCCTACTTCCTAGGAAGTATGCATAATGAGCTAATGGTTGCACAGCTCAGAATGCTAGACCCCGTTCACAGGCTGTTGGAGAAAGGCCAGACCAAATCGTCTGCCCTTGAGCTTGAACTATGGAATGTACAGGGAGATCACAGTACAAGTAGAGCTGAGAGAAAGATGGCTCAGCTAGTAAGCCATTGTGCTCAAGCCTGACCACTTGAGTTTGACCACTGGAACGGATTAAAAGGCCAGATGCTTACTGTACATCTAAAATGCCATGCTCCTATGGCTCTACAGGAAGCAGAGACCAGAGAATCTGCAGCACAGCAGAAGAAAGGAGAAATACTATGTCAACACAGAGTGGAAGGAGGGAACTGTTACCAGGCCTGGGTTTGGATCCAGCCGCCATCACTATTAGATGATTTGGGGCAAGGTATCTTTTAAGTGAAACAGGAGAAATATCTTAATATCGGTGTACATCCATTTCCTGGGCCTGTGAAAATCAAATCACACAGACTGTGACGTCAACAGAAATATATCCTCTCTTAGTTCAGAAAATTACAAGTCCAAAATCAGGGCTGTTTCCTCCTTGGAGCTCCTAAGAAGACCCTGGCCCATGCTTCTCTGCCAGGTTCTGGTAGTTATTAGAAGTCTGACATTTCTTGGATTGCAGATTTTCTCCTCTCTCTGGCTACTGTACTCCCATGAGTCCTTTGCCCAGTGTACCCTGTACCTCGTTGTCTTATAAAGATGCTGGTCATAGGATTTGATTCACAACCTCATTCATTATGGTCTCATGTTAACTTCTTCTCTTCTGAAAAATCCCAAGTATGATTCTGTTTGCACACAGCAGGGAGTTAGAGTTTGAACCTGTCTTTTTAAGAAACAATTCAACCCGCTACAACATGCTCATAGTATATGTTTAATAAATGCTATTCCCCTTTTCCCAATATTACAAATGTTCTAAAAAAATGTGTTTCTTCGACCAGTTTTATAATCAGTATAATCATGAGATTGTGTTTCAGAATCACAGGCACAAAACTATCCTCTGTGTGGGAATCTGTGGATTTCCTAACTATATGGTCATGTTGTTTAGGGATGCAATGGTGAAGGAGCACTGTGGCTAAAGAAATTGCCAAGATTCAGCTATTCCTTCTGGTGAAAGCAAGACTTCAGCTTTAAAAAGCAACACATCACAATGTGTGCCCCATGACCATTTTTGTCATATGGTGAATCTGGCCTTTCAGGACCGTTTGTTTGTTGTCAAATATTGATTGGAAGCCAGCCAATGAGGTTAACATTACTACAGATCACGGAAACTTACTTAGAAGAAACCAGAGAGAGTGCTTTTCAATATGCACGGGGGGTTAAGAAGCAGAGAAGTAGAAAGTTTTAATAATAGCCCTTGATATGGGGAAAATATACGCACTGTTTCCTAAAATTTCAATTGGATTAATTTCAAAACCTTACCCAGAATAAGAGCAGAGCAATATGCCAGATTCCTTGGCTAAATCCTTCATTGTCAAAGCCTTGAATTATTGCAAAGACCTGAAGATTTCAGAATATTGATGGTGTGGAGCAGTAACTTTCTATCACTGTGCAAAATGTACAGAGCTATAAATCTTATTATAATACAGCATGGAGTTCTAGAGACGCTTAAAGCCCTTTTAAAAACCAACTCAGCTAGTTGGGAAAACGAAGCATTTGCAATTTACTGATAGAAAAATTAAGGTTAATGACCTCACTATAATCATGGCAGAGGGAAAGGTGGATTTGCTCGGCTAATTACCTCGTGACTGATCTGGTCTACAACCTATCCTGTCATATTTATGTTTTAATGAAATATAAAAAAAAAAGTTTGCAAACATCTTGTCTGCCTCATAAGTGTTTCCCCCAGGACCACTGGAAGATCAAAAAAGGAGATTTCAAACATGCAATCTGGCAAAAAGAAAAAGGGAATCAAATAAACAACCCAGCTTCTCTATTTCACATACACAGAGGCTGGTCGTGCGCTGGTGTTCCATGTGCTCCACCTCTGTTCCACGTGCTCCACCTCTGTTCCACGTGCTCC
>JANHMN010000001.1:83121682-83168072 GCA_030674055.1 Rhabdomys pumilio
ACACACACACACACACACACACACACACACACACACACACACACACACACACTGAGGGTGGGGTGGATTTGGCCTTGCCCCTCTCTGGTATGACTATAAAGTTAATTAGTCCTGACTCTTTCTGATGGTCCTTTAATCACGCCAAGTTTCTAGTAAATGTCCAATTACAGATTCCAATCATTTTTTTATTCCCCCTAAGCCATCCACATCCCTTTCCACTCACTGCCATCTGAATAGTGGTCAGTGAGGCATGGGGTTGAGGAATGGAGAGCCCTGAGCCACAAATGGCCAGGCTATATGGAGGACTGTCCCATTGCATCAGATGAGTAACAGATTCTTCCATGTGTCCCTCAGGGGTCTACAGGATGCTTCATTCTGCCGGGGTATCCTCTGTTCACTTCAGGCTTAACCTGTAGGGTGTGACCCTAATTACTAGGTAAGAATAGCCAATTGTAAGAAGACATAACAGGCTATTGAGTTCCTGCATCCTGCTGAAATGACATGCAATGTAGCAAGTGGATACCAGTCCTGGCCAGGATGGGGTAAGGAAGATGAGGAGAACACTCTCCTTGCTCCCTAGAGGTATAAAATGAATATGCTTACTACAAGAAACTGTGAAGCAGAGTGGTATGATACGTCTGTGCCTTGGGTTTTCTTCATATTTGTGAGACAGAAAGAATACCTAGTAGCTATGTTGGGTGGTGGTATAGTCATGGCTAACACATAGTTTACTACCTAAAAATGTATCTCACACACCCTCAGTTGTAAAGCACCACTGTCAGACCCGGCTTTTCCAGGATCTGTCATGTGGTACAACCTAGAGCATGGTTGGCTGAATATCTCACACATGAGAAGTCGACTATACTGTGACTTTAACCCTATGAGAAGTCAATCCAAGTCACTTGGCATTCAATCCTCTGGAAGGGGCCTCTCTCTGTCTCTCTCTGTTTCTGTCTCTGTCTCTCCTCTCCTCTCCTCTTCTCCCCTCCCCTCCCTCCTCTCCCCTCCCCTTCCCTCCCCTCCCCTGTCCTCTCCTTTCCTTTCTCTCCCCCCAGGGTGAGAGGGGTTATGAGACAGGCAGATGAGTCTTTTGAGAGGATCTATTACAATGCTTGGAGCAAATGATCAATGGTTCTAATTTAGCTCCTGGGTTGAGCAGGGGTGATCCCGTGGTTTAGATGTGAAATGTCCTCACTGATCTGCCTGTTTCAGCATTTGGTTCCCAGATGGAAGATCTGTTTGAAGAGCTTTCAGAAGGTGAAACTTAACTGAAGAAGTTGGTCACTGTGGAGTAGGCCTTACAAGTGATTGCCTGGCCTGATTTCAGCCTGAATTTTCTCAGTGTTTCTTTCTTGTTCTGCTAAGATGTAGGCAAATCACCTCACCGTAGACTGGAGCCACTGTCCCCACGAGGAAGCCACTAGTCCGAATAAGTCCTCCCTTAAGTTATTTCTGTTACTTATTCATCACAGTGACAAGAAAAGAAACCAATCCAGTGAGCAGCATCTGATATCAAACCAGCTACTAGAAGCTTGGGGGAGCCTTAAACCCAGGTGCTGCCACCATGTAGATGTGCAGCCTTTTGGACTTACGCCATAAAGATCCTTTGTCAAAGAAACAACGTGCAGTGTACTTCCCCTGCCCTTCCCCCTCCACCACCCATGGACACAATCCTCTTCCGCTCCATAGAACGCTACCCTTATATACAACCCACTCTACAGTATCTTGATCCTGTACTTCCAAGACTTCACAATGCTTGGAAGTAAACTTCAGTTTTCAATAAATCATCAGTCTGAGGCATTCAATTACAAACCCCCTCAAATGACTGTGACAACCATCGTAGTCATTCCCAAGTACTGTTTAATTTTCCCTAAGAAACAAAGGGTTCCATTCAAAATAGAGTTTCTAGCTCTAAGCATAGGAGAGCCAGTAATTGCCTAAGACCCCCTTTCCACAATCCTTTCTTTCCACAATCCTTTCTTATTTCTGCTTAAAACAAGCAAAAAAGAGAGCTGCAATACTGTGTGGCACGGCAGTGGCAGAGCCACGAGACAGGGCTAGGAAGACTAACCCTGGGCCCTGGAGACCCTATTGGAAACCTTCTATTAGTTACCCACCTCCCTGGTTCTAATTTCCTCATCTGTACAGTGATGGGATCTGGGGCTCCCTTACAGACGTAGAAAAGAATGAGTGTAGTAGGGCAGTCGTAGTGTTGATTTTTGTTTTAGTCCCTAAAATTTCACTCCATTGATGAAGCCAAGAAAATGGAGATTGTGAAAAAAAAGTTACTAATTAAGACAACAGTTCCCAAGATGCCGGGAGCTGTCCCTCACCACACCTGAGCTAACCAGTGAAGGCTTCATGAGGAACAAATGGTAACAACTAAATCTTTGAGGGCCCTGGCAGGGAGCTGATACCTCTTCTCTGTCCTTAACCCCTCCCCCCACTCAGACAGCAGGGGGGAAGCCCTATGACTCTTTGAGAATTTGTTTTCAGAGGCAATCATAATAAACATTATCAAACAAACAAAGAAAAAGAACATTGTTTTAGTTCGGTTCTTATTAGACATGTGCAACTCTGTGGATGACAGTGCCATGTGTTTTCCATAGAGACAGAACAGAAGATTCTGTGACCCCAAACCTTTATTGGCTTACTTGAAGCAATATGACCAGGTCTCAACCTCAGAGTTCAGAGAAGTGGGAGTGGACATTTGTCCTGAGAAATATCTTATCAGAAAATGTCATGTTCACACATGAGCAGAGAGATGGAAAGACGGGTTAGAAATGGCCATGTTTGCGGTTCCTTTCTCAGCATGATCCACCTAGAAATTTCCAAGGACTGGCAAGCTGCCACCCAACACCTAGGCAGAAAACACAACCCATTCAGCATAGTACTGGGCAGCCAGCCAGGCCCACCCACAGGCAGAGAATTCATTCCTGCCTTCTCTTATGGGTAATTGGAATTCACCCTCTGTAAAACAGCCATGGCCCATCTATGGCCCACACTGGATCAATGCATGTGTGTGTGTGTGTGTGTGTGTGTGTAGGGGGGTGTCTTATGTCTCTCATAACTCCATAGAAATGGCCACTAGAATGAATATCCTGCAATTTTCTATACTCCATACTTTGTCACAGCCCCTTAGCTTAGCCTCCTGGCCTGTGATGTACTGAGAGCTGGGTCCAACACTCTGAGCCACCAACAAGCCTGAGGTGACAGTCTCTTCCAAGATTCCTGGTTCTCCAGGTTCTCAGAGTGCCTTGCTCATACTTACAGCCTGTGAACTTATGGGTGTCTTTTTTTTTTTTTTCAGTATCAGGCAGAGAGAAAGTAGCAACAACATGTCTGAAACTAGGGCCCTCTGTAGGGCTCTAAGCTATAGGTCATAGCCCTTCTTGGGGGTGCTGATGGGATCCTCAACAGAAACCTGTTTAGGCATCATATTGGGTGTGGGGTGAAAAAAAAACTGTTTTTTTTTTTCTCTTCCCCTCATGGGTGCTTATACGTAACTAGAAGCTATCAACAGCCTTATCAGCAATATGCTCTAGAAGAAAAAAATGGTACCATGTGCGTGCGTGCGTGCGTGCGTGCGTGCGTGCGTGCATCCTACTTTAGAAAAAATATTTCATCTGACTCGAAAAACTGGCCTTGTTATCTCTTTAATCATGGCTTTGAGTAATGCCCGTGCTTTGCACAAACCTGATTCTGGATTTAGGTTCAGCAATGAGCCTGGCGAGATGGCTCAGTGAGCAAAGACTCTTACTGCCAGGTCTGAGGCCTCAAGTCCCATTTCCAGGAACCTCATGGTGGCAGGAGAGACTTGCAAGTTGTCCTCTGACGCCCATATGCCATGCCATGGCATGTGCTTGCCCACACATATACCTACAATATATTCAATTAATTAATTAAATACTTTAAAGTTAAAGGTCGGCCAGCCTTCTTTCGTGGCGAGCTTCCATGAGGCCTCCAGATTGGAGAGCAGAAGAGGCTGACATTGCCTGGTCTACATGCCCCAGAGGAAGCTACAGAGTGATCACTGTTGTTTTTGCCTTCAGGGTCTTAATCAGATGCTCCAGTATCTCTTTCATTGGCTGTCCCCTTGTCATCCTTTATTGAAGCTGCCATTGCTTTAGATAATTGCATTCACTCTCCCCGGGCTCCCCCTTCACGAACCTTCTTGGAAGGCTGAGCTCATGACTCATGCCTCTCTGATACAAAGTGACTCTCTGAATTCATCAATACCTGACACAGGGCTGCCCCTGTCCCCATTAGGCACTGCATCATTGACTGCTTGGTTAATTTCAGAATTGGGTTTAGGGTCATATGAATTGTTACAAAATCTCTTTTGACATCAGGCTTGTTGAGCTCATCAGTTTATCCAGGATTCAGGAACAGTCTCCAGTGTTAAATGCTGCAGTCCTTGGGAATTTCTTGGTTAGTAGCAATAGCTCAGGAAGAACCAGGAACGCTGGAACCGCTCCTCCCACGTCTTTCCAGCGCTTCCGCTTCTTCCTCACCAGGTCTGGCTGTGCATGGGCTTTCCCTGGTGTCCCTGGGCACCTCTCTCCCTCCCAGAAATGTCTGTCCCCTCTAATTAGCCATGGCTGCTAGACTCCCTTGTGTCTCTCTCAGTCTCCCTGGCTCCTTTTCCTCTCTGTCTTAGTTGAGGTTTCTGTTGTGATAATGTGACCAGGTTTAGTCCTTCTAACAGCTCGTAGTCCAGTCAAGAAAATAAAACCACAGGCTGACCCACAAACTGATTTGGTGAGGACATTTTCTCAGTCGAGGTTCCCTCTTCTAAAAATGACTCTAGCTGTGTCAAGTTGACACTAAGCTAGCTGGCTCACTGTCCTAAAGGCAAAACCACAGAAGGCTGACCTATCTGAGTCAGAATGATCCAACAAAGACTCCCTTCCCATCATGGGCAGCAACCCTCGTTCTACATTCCTTAGCTCTTCTCATGACACAAGACAACAATTAAAATCTCCATCTTCCTGCCCTCACACCACCTAACGACTCTCAGGCAAGAGGCTTCTTCTACACAGGAAGAAGGGTCTCCTCCATGATCCCAAGCTGCCCATGAAGGCTTCCCAGTAGCAGCTCTTTTGGCCTCGGCCTTTCTTACCCTTCCCTTCTAGAACTCCTGGGCTGGACAGAACCTTGGGGAAAGCACCTGATTTTTACAGGGACCTGAAAAGACTGAATTGGTCCTGCATTCCAGGTTCAGATGCAAGGAGCATTTCCCTACTCAAGTAGTATCTTGAAAGAAATGTGTGTTGCTTTCAGATATGGAAAATACAGTGCCTATATTGTAGTACTCGCAGATTGGCCTAGACAACAGGCTATTATTAGTAGCCCAAACCTGTCTATAATCCAGTTTTGTCTGCAAGACCAAAATTCACAGTGTCTAAGTCTAGCCTCAGCTTTATGTGTATGATTTGAAAAATCTCTGGCAGTGTCAGGTGTGAGGTCAAACATGCCTTCTACTGTACTCGTGCATGGCTGTAACAATCATGGGACAAGAGTCCATTCAGAAGTCTGGGTTTGACGGCCTGTCATTCCTCATGTATAGCAAGCTTCTAGGAGACTGGTTGCTGTTGTTGTTGATAATGATTTGTTTTCAAGCATCAATTAGTGATGAATATGCTGCAACTCTCAGAATAGACCTCATAAGTTGTAGATAGACGTTAGTTAAACCTAAGCTCTGAAGGACTAACACACCGCTTACGACGTTGTACAACTCTGAGGATTACTTTTTCTGTTTCACAAGGCCAGTATCATTCCTCCTTTGAAGCCACACAGTCTCTGTAGACATTCCTAGGGCTGCTCATATAACTGAGCAAATATGTTCCTCCTGCCTTAAGCCTTCCACCCTCTATGCCAGAGTCCAGTGCCCTGGACACCAGAGTCACCTCCTGCACCACCCCGGACATAAAAAATTTATATCCAGACTGAATAAATAAAACTCCTGTGTACTTTATTACATTTGGATTTGAGGTAGACAGCAAATAACCACATGGAATGTTCTCATTAAAAATTACCCATAGTTCATCTGAACTCAGTTAGCTTGACATTCTGTATTCTGTCGCTCAAACCACCACAGATTTTGGTTCCTCTATAAGCTGAGGTCTGGTTTAGAACTAACTGTGGCTGCTTGTCCTGGTCTGCAGACCTCCTCTAGGCAATCTATTCTTTCACTCCATCCAGTATGTCCAAATCACACAAACAAAGCACCAGATGACACCAAGGCCCTGCCATCAGACTGGCTGGATGGTAAAAGTCCCCCTGATTTGAGTAGCCTCAGACCTGAACAAATATGAGCAGCCTCAAGTGTCCTTTCATGGGAGGAAGGAATCTCGTGGAGAATTAACTCTCCTCTTCCCAGGAACATAACTCAGTCAAATGCATTTTGGAGCTGAAAGGATCAACGCCCTGCTCTTCCCCTCACTGAGGTGAGGCAGAGATCCAGAAATGGAAATCCCGGCCCTTTGCAGATAGGGGGACACTCCTGGGAGAAGGGCTCAGAGTCAGCTTCTGCCTGCTGATTGTGATGGCTGATACTGATTGCCAGCTTGAAGGATTTAAAATCACTATAGAAACAGACCTCCGGCTGTGTCATATGAGGGATTTTCTAGATTAGGCTAATTGAGGTGGAAAGACTCGTCCTAAATGTGAGTGGCACATTTCCATGGCTTCAGCTCCCGGACTAGATAAAAAGGAGAAATCAGGCTGAGGACTAGCATTTCAGCTCTTTGCCTCCCGACTATGGAAGCTTTATGACCAGCTGTCTCAAGCCCCCACCACAATAACATCCCCATACCCTCAACTGTGAGCCGTAATAAACCCATCTTTCCTTAATTTCCTGTATCAGATATTTTGTCACAATAATAAGACAAGTCATTATCATACCAACCCACCAAACCAAGATCTCTGGATAGGAAGGAGCAGTGTTTTGTGTCCATAGCAGGGGCTACAAGGCTGTCTTCCATCCTGTCCTGTAGGTAGGTACCCTAAAACCCCTCCTCAAGTTATCACTGCTCATCTGTCAGAGCTGGTCTTTCTTCCTGGGGTCTCTCTCTCTCTCTAAGTACTGACTCTGGAGGAAATGGACTCCATAGTCTGTGAGTTAGTTGCAAGTGTCATATGATTCTGAGTATAGCAAAGATGTAGGGGCAAGAGAGGTGTCAGCTTCCTGTTTCTACTTCCCTGTGCGATGCTGGATGAGCCAGGCAAACTCAGTTTGCTCATTTGTAAAATGGGATTAATGATGTCTAGAGCTGCTGACTAAATTACATGAAATAATGCAATCAGAGCCTGGTGCTGCCTATGGCATCTCACAAATGTTAACTCCGTTCCCTGGATTTATTATAGCAGTAAAACCTGGGCGATAACACATACCATTGGATAATGTAGTCTGTGTAGTAGCAGCCCTCAGAAGCCCTGTTTCCTCGGTCGGTCTGCCTGTAAACCACAGGGACTGGGGTAAGCCTCACTAATTGATTCAATAGCCCAGACCTGCTAAGCTCTGCCTCCTCACCTTGCCTTTCTCTTGCTTTTCAAGAATGTTCTGCAAAGATTGCCAGAGCAAGGCTAGCCCACCGTACTTTTGAGCAGATCGCACCAGTAATTTGCTGTGATGGATAGAGTGCTTCAGACTGCCTGTGTGATTGTGGTGAGCAGCTGCCAGGGCAGGGAGGCGACTGCATTGAGAAAATTCAGGCTCCTGGGGAGTGTGGTGCTGCCCAAGCCACCATCGGTCCAAAATTAGACCTTTCCTCCACTCCATCATTACACGAGTAAGCAGTCAGAGCACTTCCTGAGTACGGACCACAGATCAAAAGTGATTTATAGAAACATCCACATGTGTAGATGGGCGGCAGGGGGAGGAAGGGAGCCTGGACTTGGCCCCAGACCAGCAACAGCCTCCTCAGCCACAACTCCAGCAAAATGACTGCTCTCCTGCCACGAGGACAGAGGAGAATTATAGTCTCCTGGGACAAAGGAATGGGAAGGTCTTTTAGCTTAGTTCACAGAACACTTGCACCACAGATTTTCTAAAGTTGGCTACGAGGCAGAGATATCTCAGTGAATAAAGTGTTTGCAAACAAACATGGGGCCTACAGTTAGCATCCTCAGTACCCTCATAAACGCTAGGCAGGTATGGTGGCCTTCTGTGATCCCAGTACTCAGGAAACAGAATTACTGGGACAAGCTGGATGCCTAGAGTCTCCAGCATCAGAGAGCTCTGAGTTTACCAAGAGATTCTGCCTCAATAAATAAAGTGTAGAGTGGTCAAAGAAGACACCTGACATCAACTTTGGGCCTCTACATATATGTACATACATCTGCACACATGTACATACACCCATACATATTTGAATACTCATGTACATATGCACATAAAACACCTGTCTCTCATACACACACACACACACACACACACACACACACACACACAAGCAATTTAGCTTCCCAGATCTCCTATGAAAACCTTGATCCAGTAGCTCTATATTGGACCTAGGTATCTATCTATGCTTCTGACAGGCTTCCTCCACAATCATTCTCAAAGTGGGCTGTATAATTGAGCCACTAGGGAGGCTTTGGAATACAGATGCTCCCCAACTGACAATGGGGTCACAACTGATAAACCCACTGTAAGTTGAAAATATTGTGCCTTTCAAATGTGTACACTAAGCCTAACACCCTAGCTCAGCAATACAGCCCATTACAGAGTGGCAGTTGTCCTCCCTTGGGTTACCATGTCTGTTTGGTGGCTGCTTCTGCCTAGTTCCACAGGACAGTATCAGAACACGTATTGCTAGCCTAGAAAAAATTCAGCAAAGGTTCTTGATTATCAAATCATTGTAGAGTGGAATCTGAAATTAAACCCTTGGAGGCAGGGGACGATCTGGTACTCAAGGTGCATCCTGGACCAATTAAATCAGCTTTGGAGAAACACCCAGGTACTGGGGCTTCTGAGGTGTGCAGGTAAAGCAGTCAAGTTTAAGAACCAATGCCGAGGCAGTTTGTAAAACTGGGCAAGTCTGGAAAACACACATTTAAAAGTAAATATTTGAAAAGAACTCAACTCCTCTTTGATTTGGTGTAGCCCAGCTGGTATTGGTGACCAAGCTGATTTGGGATGTGGTGCAGTTTCTGAGCAGTAGCTCTGAAATCCAGGTGACCAGGTCAGAATAAGGATGCTCTGGGTTGTTTAGTTTTTTAATACACTTGCCTAGAACTTAAGTCTGACTCACTGATTCATCTCTACACTTTAAGGTTCAAATGTCATCTGGGGGTCTAGAACCACTGACGTAAGAACATTTATAAAGGGTCGAATTTTCTGAGACATGATTGTGTAGGAAGAACGAGTGTTTGGGGGTTTGTTACTAGAAATTTCAAGGTGACCAGATGTGTACAGATAGATGTTTTTTGAGATTTTTATTAATGAAAGATCTTTAGTTGAAGAGGATAGGATTCTCTTCAACTAAAGTAGAAGTGTAAAGCAAGTGTAGAGAGCTTGCCTAGCAGATGCCACGCCCTGGGTTGGGTCCACAGGTGGATGGGCGTGGGTAGAGGTGTTGGTTGATTGACAACTTGGAATTGTAAAATATACTCTAAGTTTCCAATCTGCTGTTGGCTCCTGAATTCTTGAGCTCATATAGCCCCAGGGTCAGACAACTCAGCCAATCAGGCGAACTTTCCCTGCCACTTCCAATTCAAAGCCAGAAAAAGTACACAAGGCACCCTTCCCACCCTCCCACTCCTCCCCCAAGTACCAAAACAGTCAAGACAGAATCGTGTACTCTGCGAGGTCCTCAGCACCTCTGCTGCTCCTGCTTCCGCAAATTAACAATTTTTTGTGGAGCTCCTCCTGGTGTCCAGAGTGGGGATAATTTCTGATTAGAAAAGACCTGGGGCTTTGTGCAGCTCCTGCAGTGTGTGTGTGTGTGTGTGTAGGGGGACGGGGGTGGGGATGGGGTGGGGGGGTGGGGGGGGAGAAGAGCTCGCGATGGAAGCGGGAGGGTAAGCAAAGCCTGAGTTTATCTCAGTCAAGGCTTCTCTAAGACACGATTTTCTCAGCGAGCCTCCCGAATTTTATTTTCAAGCGTGCCAATGGCAGATTAAATGGCTACATGAATGGGAAAATGCAAGAGGCTTTGAAACAGATGGTTGGCTGTGAGGGCTCAGTGACTTGCCAAGCACTGGGTTGTGTTGCCATATGAATGAAAATCCCACCGTGGCCCGGTTTTTATATCTTCAACCTATGGATGACAGCGGCTTCCCTGTTCCCCTGGCAGTGTGGCCTGGAGCAGTTACCTACTATCTATTCCCTTCCCCATCAGGGCTCAGCTTCTTGCCTCTCTGGATTTTCCTGGTCCCTCTCTCTGAAAGGGAGTGTTATTCTAGACTAATTTCCTGATGGTGTAAATGATTTAGCAGGAATGATGAATATCAATAGAACTGCAGATGGCTTTAAGGCGCCTAATGAATGTGACAGTCACCAATGCCAAAATTCTTTCCAACAAGCTTGAATAGACCCTGCTAAGGGTACTTCTTTAATTATGCATCATAAAATTGAAAGTCAGAGGTGTTTGCAAAATATAGTACAGCTGTGTGTAACTGTGTGTGGAATGCAAAAGAACTGGAGAGTCTGAGGTTCGAATCTCAACTCTGCTATTCAATAGCTGTGTGGCTGTAGACATTTGAAATAACTTTGCAAAGCCTGAGGATAAAATGTAGATGATACTCATTTCCGCTGGATGTTTTGAAAATAACAAAACACAAGAAAATGTAGCATTAACCAGCATTCATAGTTCAACAACTATGTACCTTCTGTATGTAAAGGGCTTACCAGACGCTGAAGATTTGAAGAGCAAAAAAAGGACTGAATGAGTCCTGTCTGTGAGGTCACTTGGCATCTTTACCTGTCCTTCTCAATGTGGCCACATTGAAGACATCTCTCTGCTTTCCCCCTTTTCTGATCTGTATAACTGGTGTGGTGGAAAGATGGCAGGTCTTGCCTGTAGGAGGTGCCAGAGATCTGATTTTTACCTAAACTGAGGCTATGTCCAGGTATTGAATATGCTAAGTACATTATTGCAGTCAATGATGCACTAAATTTTATGTCATTGTAACTGACATAAAAAAGTGGCCCCTTTATTATGGCATTTCTCCAAGATAGAAGATTCTAAGGGGAGAGACCAGTTTCCAGAGCCTTTTGAAAATGTGATTCTTTGCTTTAACGACAGAAAATAACAGTTGGCTGGGGCAAAGCACTTGCTTAGCATCTGTGAGGTCCCAGGTTCAATCCAATATCACAAACATTTTATGAAATAAAATTAAGTAACTACAATCATTGAGTTCTTCTGTAAGTCAGACATGAATCTGAAACCTTGCAAGTGTTCTGTATAGCTGGTTTAGCATGATAAATACCAGTTTGAACAATAAAACAAGCCCTCCTCAAGTTGACAAAGTGGGCTCCAGGTTGAGAGACTACTGAGTGACAGATCTGGGGGTTGACTGTGAATTATCTGATACCAGATTTGTACCCTTAGCCATTGTGACACAAATAGGCATTCTAATTTCTAACCTGATCATAGGAAAGGCTTGAGGGCTAGAGGCTCTAAATCTGGCCTGTCTAACCATCATGAAAATAGTTAAGACACTGTACGTCTCAGGACAGAGATTCAGCAGAGGAAGCATCTTGGAAGGTTTATTGTACCAACCAAATATCACACAATGACAGGTGGGCAAAGAAACCAGGTTTCTATCTCCCTATCCCATCCATGGTACCTCTGGATCAATACTACACAGTCAGTTGCTATCCTTTCTCACTTCTTTTGTTCTTTTATCTCCGTGGATTTTGGCTGGGAAAGATGAGATTTTGGTTACATGAAACTTTAGTTTGGAGCCGGAGGCTGCTGATACTATTGATAGAAAGTGGAATTAGGACAACCAGTTAGCTCAAGTTCCCTGGCTAGGATTCTAAAAACTGGCTTCCCTCCTTAAGTAGCAATACTCAACTCCCCAGGTTCTGCTTGGTATTCATGATGTGATGGTGCACACATCCAGGAGAAAGTTCTACCTTTCTACATCCCATGGGAGGAATTTGTGTCCCTTCTTTATTTAGTCAATCTGTAATGAAAAACTTCTGTCTATTTAATTTAACTAGTTCATATGTCTGGATTTATAGACTTATTACTAGTCCATGAATCTATTTCCCTGTCTGCAATATGTGAACCCTTTACAGAACCATCGTAATGTATGGTAATGTATGTCAATTGCTCAATTCCTGGGGCTGTGGAGAGAGTTCAGCAGGTAAAATTTTCTGTACGAGCATGATAACCTGAGCTCAGAATCTCAGCTCAAACCCACAAAGTCAGGTCTATCTTCCCACACCTCCAACCCCAGAATTGTAAGGGATGGAGTCAGGAGGATAACTGGGGCTTGGTGGCAGCCCAGAACACTGAGAGATGCTGTCTCAAGGAGATACGGTGAAGACATCCAAAGTACTCTTCTGACTTCTATGCCCACATATGAGCAAGCATATTTGCACATATTTGTACATATACACCACACACTGGGGGGGGCATGTATATATAAATAAATGGATAAATACATGTAGGTTTCTGGGCTTCTGCCCATGTTCTGATTCTGCAAGTCTGAATGTAAGCCTTGAATCTTCCTTTGGTGCTGGCAGATGTGAGGCTGAGACAGAGCAGGCAGCCCAAGGTAACGCTGAGTTCCCATCCTCCTGCCTCAGCCTCTCTGCTGCTGGGATTGCAGGCATACATGTGAATCTGCACTGCCTATGAAGGTTACCTACAGGCCTCTCACTTTCGAGGCCCTAATTTGAGATGCTCAGACCAGTGACATAGTTTTAATTCTTCTGATTCCTTTGTGAATAATAAGACCTTAGTGTCTGCTGATTGAAAATTAAACCACCTTATCCTCTCCTGCAAATTTAGACTATTTAGAAACATTTATAATGACTTCAGTCTGGGCTTATTTTGACAGTATTGATTCCAAGCCATTTGTTTCAGACCTGCTTGTAATTTTTGTTTATTGAAGGATTTAAAAAATACTGTATGAAACGATAAGCTGCTTAATCAGCAATCTAGATGGAAAAGGCATCAGCAATATTTCATAAACATTCCACATTAACTGTGAAGAAACAGATGGAAAGGTAGACTGTAAAATAATAAGCCATTTGTGGCTACTTCTAACAACCAAAAAAAGACAAGGCTTAAAAGAAAACATCGCGTTTGCTTTGATATGCAGGGCTTCTAATATTTGCAGTGTCAAAATAACTGATTAGAAAGATTCATAGAACCCAAATTCAAAGGAGACCCAACAGTCACTTCTGCAATAATGAGGCCTCCCAAGCACAATATTGGTGGCAGAAATTGGAAGCTAATGGAGCTTAGGAAATCTAGGCTATGCCCTAGACTTCTTGTGTCAGATTTTGTGACAGTCATTATTTTTACATTTATACCAAAGTTTTTAAAAATGAGGGAAATAATAGGAAATGTAAGTTTCTCTATTATCTGTGGACAGTTTGTCAAACAGGAAAAGTTAACAGAAGCAGTGATTTGCTTTCTAAATCATTACAGAGCATCAGACAAGAAATTTACCAATTATTAGATGGTCTCCTGGTGTCAATGGACTGCTGCAGGGTTTTGCCTATTATTTGTAAGAAAGTCTACCAGGGAATTCATTTGTCAGGTGACTTCATAAGCAAATTATTTTATAGCCCTAAAAGAAAACTCATGGATTAGTTTTAATGAAAGTAGATTTGGATTGTAGTTGGGAGAGTGAGACAGAGTCACAAGCTGGAGGCCAGTCTGGATCACAGAGTGAAAGCCCTGACTTAGAAAAGCAAACTAGCAGCCAGATGTAGTTGCACAGGTCTCTAATCCTAGCCCTCAAGAAGCAGAGTCAATGAATTGCAGTGAGTTCAAGGCCTGCCTGGTCTACACTGAGAATTTCAGGCCAGTCAGAGCTATGCAAGTCATATACAAGACTCAAAAGCCATACACTAGTCCCACAAGTTTGGGAGAGCCCATTGTGGACTACAAGGTATCTGAAGGAACTATACAAAAAGAATTTACAACTTTCCCTTCCCCACATGCCAGAGCCAGAATGTCACAGAACATGGAGGCTGCAGAAACCACTGGCTCCCTCCCACACACAATGTAAGGGGCGTGTGCCAAAGCCAGAGGGATCCTAGACCTTCATTGTTCAACACAGCCCAGCTGTGCCAGCAACACACCCCATTAAGTATTCTTTTGGTTTCTTATTTTCCACTGTGTAGTTTCCACTCTTGCATATATATCTCATGACAGTTTTGCTTTCGTTTGTGTACTTATTACTCAATTAGGTTTCAGGACTGTCGGTGTCTAGCTACTCAGTTTACAAAAAGTGTGATAAATCTTTATTTCTCCTCACATTTCAATGTATTGTCTTCTTTCTCTCATCCTTAACCCCTTCTCCTTTTCTTCTGAACAATCATCTTCAGGAGACTTAGCAATCTCTAAAGTCCGAGAACCCCAACAGCATCACAACTGTTCCCTGAAGCTACTTCACTCACCTCAATTTTTTTTCTTTTAAAAGTTGATCCAATGCCTAATCGTTATCCTTATCCACCTTACTTCCCTCACAGTCCTAATCCGACTAATTGCAAGTTGAACATTATTCTTGGTCATTAATTCTTCCAGCAATTATTGAAGTCAAAGGGATCACTGTTAGTAATTGACTTGTATGACCTTCTGCATAGTGGTAACACCAAGCAGTTATTCCTGCTCTCACAACGAGCACCCTACTCAGGGAGTAATATAGAGTCTACACTAGGCATCCTGAGCCCCTGGACTGAGGAATTATTTTCTCCACTCTACACTGAACTCTAACTTAATTTCCAAGTCCCAATTATAAGACTGTGAATACTTCAATTGAAATATAGCTGATTGATTTTCTAAAAATCACTGAAATAAAGAACTAAGTGCACATAAAGAACCAAGACAATACAACTCTTCCAAAATGTACTAACCCTGAAGGAATGGCATCTGCATAATAAAAAAGTACATTTAGTCCTGCTTCCTCAGTCCCCATAGTCAACAGCAGTATCAACAATGTCAAAAGTCCAAAGTTCACAGTCTCTTCTGAGATCCATCCACTCACTTAACTGTAATCCTCAAAGCAAGACAAGAAACCAGTTGGGCAAACCCCAAACTCTGCATCTCCATTTCTGATGTCAAAGCACTTTTCAGATCTCCAACTCCTTTTTCATCTTTGTTGACAGCAGCAAACTTCTTTTCCTGGGCTGGTTCCACTTCCTGTTAGCAGCTTTCCTCAGCAGATAGCCCATGACTTTGGCATCTCAATCATCTTGGGGTCTCCAAGGTAACTTCAATGTTACAGCTTCTTGTTTCAATGTCTGGGATCCACACATGATCTTCTGGGCTCCTTCAAAGGGCTGGCATCACTTCTCCAGCTCCGCCCTCTGTTTCACTCTAAGCTCAGGTTGATCCACTCCACTATTGCTGCTGTCCTTGGTGGTCATCTCATGGTACTGGCATCTTCAATATGCTGGAGTCTTCCACTGCAGTTAGGCTTCACCAATAGCCTCTCATAGGCTCTCTTCGGTGCCAAACCTCAATTCCTTGGCATGACCCAATTAGTCCTGCAACTAAGGCTGCACCTTCACCAGTGGTCCTCCATGGCCTCTCACAGTGCTAAGCCTCAGCTGTTCTTCACAATCCCTTCATGCCTTCAAAACCAGTACCACCTGGGTGACTCTTACACATTACCAAATCCAGCTGCAGCACAAGGTACAACCTTGGCTATCTCTGGAACACAGCATTTTTGTGTTCTCAGAAAACACTTCCCAAAAGATTTCACCCCAGTGATGCTCGCCTCTTCTTTATCACCACTAATTTCTCAGCTCCAGCTAACCAGCATCAATTGTCCCAGTAATCCCTTCTATTCTGGACTCTAAAGGCAGAGTCACATGGCCAAAGCTGCCAAATTGTGCTGCTTGCTGGGGCTGGAACATGACAGAACAACTTCTGTCTTAGTTAGAGCTTTACTGCTTTGAACAGACACCATGACCAAGGCAACTCTTGTAATGACAGCATTTAATTGGAGCTGGCTTACAGGTTCAGAAGTTCAGTCTAGTATCATCAGGCAGGAGCACGGCAGCATCCAGGCAGGCATGGTGCAGGCAGAACTGAGAGTTCTACACCTTTATCTGAAAGCTCATAGCAAAATACTGGCTTCCAAGCAGCTAGAATGAGGGTCTGAAAGTGCACACCTACTACTCCAACAGGGCCACACCTTCTAATGGTGCCACTCCTTGGGGCAAGAATATACAAACCATCACAGTAATAATAATAAAAAGCATAAAAACAAACATATACATCAAAATCCACACAACTACACTCTTCTTATTTTTTGACAAAGATACCAAGAATACAAATTGAAGAAAAGACAGCATCTTCAACAAAAGTGCTGGAGAAATTAAGTACCTACATATAGAATAATGAATCTTGATCATTATCTCTCGTTCAGCACAAAAGCCAACTCCAAATGGATCAAGGATTTCAGCATAAGACCTGAAACTACTAAAAGAAGATGTAAGAAAACTTCAAGTATACTTCAAGACACAGGAATAGGTAAAGGCTTTTTTAATAGGACTCTGATGGCTCAGAAAGTACGGCCAGTGTTGGAAAAATGGAAACTTGTAAAATTAAAAAGCTTCTGTGGAGCAAAGAAAACTGTCATTCAAATGAAGAGAGAGCCTACAAAATAGAATGTAATTTTTGTCAGCTATAGTCCATCATAAGACTAGTGTGTAGAACATGCAAAGAACACAGGGACGTAAACATCAAGAAAACAACCAGTAAATGGGCTATGCTGTTTCTTAAAAAATACAAATGGCTAATACATATTTGAAAAAATGTTCTACATCATTAGCCAGCAGTAAATGCAAATTAAAACCACTGTGAGATTCCATTGCACCCTAGTTAGGACCACTACCATCAAATGATAACAAATGTTGGCATGAAAAATCTTTATACAGAAATGGTGTGGGGCATAAATTGGTGAAGCCTCTATTGAAGTCATTGTGGAAGTTTCTAGAAAAGCTAAAAATTAAAGTTGCCATATGACTTAGTTATACTACTCCTGGGCATTGACCAAAGGGAACACTGTATCCTGCTATAGACATTCTTACGCATCCATGGTCACTGCTGCTCTACTAACGGTATCTAGAAAACAGAATCAGCCTGAATGTCCTTCATGATGCATGGATAACACAAATGTGGCACATAGACACAGTGCAAGTTTTGGCCATAAAATGAAGACACATACTGCCTGTTCTTACCCATTTGTGGATTCTAACTTTTAATTTTTAGATGTAAGTGATTCACTTGAAGTGTCTGTAAAGGTGAGGAAGCTGGAGAGAATGTATGATGTGTGATGGGAAGAGAAAACTAAGGGACGGGGCAGTAGAATGCATATAATGTGAAAGTACTGAGGGATACCGGGTGTTAAAAGTTTAAATACACACAGGATTACAGGAATGGGGAAGATGGGGCGGTGGTGGGTTAATCTAAACTAAGAGTTAATGAAAAAGCCTTATGAAAACTCATTACTTTATAAACTATACATACATACATACATACATACATACACATATATATGTAAATAATATATATAATATGTATTAAGATTTGAATTGACGTATTCCATATATGTGAACAATGCAGAAGATACCATGTATTAGTCAGGGCTCTCTAGAGGAAGAGAAGTGATATGATGAATACATATATGTGTATATGTATACATATAGATGTACATGTATACTTGTTGCTAGGTATCTCAGCAGCCCCAATCTGGCACTGCAATTCTGGAGGATTCCTGGAGAGCTACTGGCCTTCACTTTACGGGGGAAGCCCAGAGAAGCTGGTGCTAATACCAGTGAAGGGATGCAGCAGCTACAGGACAGATAAACCTGGCAAGAGAGTTAAGGAAAGCAGACAAAATACAAAAGTCTATTTGTTCTACGTCCTTTTATCAGGGCTACCACCAGAAAGGGTCATCCACAGTTAGAGTGAATCAAATTGAACTAAGAGTAGCTATTACACATGGGTTATTAAATGAAAATTTGGGTGTTGGGTGTGGCACGTCTTCTCGAGTTGTTAATTAAGGAGTTCCTAGTGGCTCTCCAAATGGTACAAGCTACTGTCATTGCTTTTGGTTGCCCACCATAACTACACAGTAAGATTTATTGCTAACGACACTGTAGGCTTCATTGTAGGTCATAGATGATCAAAGCTGGAACTGACCTAGAAATTCCATCCCCAGTGGACAGCTTTTATGATGCCAAAAGGTATCATATAGACGACTGATGGAGGACAGTAATCAATCAATGTACACAGAGATTGTACCTGGGAGCTATAATACCAATTTAATATAATAGACAAGATGGGCTTGGAGTGCGATAGTGGCATGATAGCTATGAGATAACCACTTTCTAGTTGTATTTCCGGTTTCCTGCATAAGAGGCAATGCACGCCTATTACCATAAACCTGAACAAGAGCCCAGGGGTGGCTCTAGGGGGTCATAGGCTCTAGGAGTACAGGGGAGTCTACTACTGTTGCTTAGTTCAATGCTCATGGCTGATGATTAAACTATCTTCTAAATGTTTGTGTTTACATCCATGGATTGGCACTGTTCTCAGCCTTGGTCAGAGAAGCTTCTTTGTGCTGTAGGAAGGAGTAAATGCAAAGAGTTACAACTGGTCAGAATATTGAGAGTAACCTACTATTGAGTGCTCGGCCATGAGCAGCAATCTATATCACCCATCCCCAAAGCTCAGGGAAATGGGAGCAGAAGTAATGCAAAAGCCAGAGCATGGAGAGCAATGCCATGAAATACTGGGGATAACATGGCCATCACACTCATGAACTCACAGCAGCTACGACTGCTAGGAATGCCTACCCAAGATCAATCCAGCTCATGATTCCAGCGTAGACTGAGGAAGGACTCATAAGATTTCACTCCTATCTGAAGAGCTATTGGCAATCAAGGGATACATGGGGAGAATTCATTTTTTCTTTAGGGGTATGGCTACTGGTAGGTTTGTCATGTGCATGAAGATAGCACTAACTGAACTCAGTGCGTCAAATAAAGAAGAGGATTTGAAGGTCTGGAAGGGGTCTGGGAGTTTGATAAAGAAAGTTGTGGGTTGATAATGGTCAAGATACATTGCATATATGTATGCAATTGTCAAAAATTATTAAAGCTTGTTTATAAAAAGTGAATTTACTTCTCCTTTTACATACATTTTATCTGAAAACCAAGACGAAATATTTCCAACCACTATCCATGTGTTTCTAATTTTAAAATAATAGTAAAGAGCTGAGGGGCTTGGAGATAGCTGGGTCAGTGAAGTACCCCTGTGCAAGCGTGAAGACATAGCTCTCCATCGTCTGTGTGTGCTGCAGCGGCACAAACAGGCAAGATCCCCTGATATCATTGCCAGACGCTCCAGCTAAACACATGAGCTTCAGGCTTAGTGAGAGACACTCTCTCAAAAGTAATTTGGAAAGCGACTGACTTATGTACATCATACACACACACACACACACACACACACACACACACACACACACACACGAGTACACACACACACGAGTACACACACATACAGAGATATACAGAGGCACACACAGAGAGACACACAGAGAGAAACACATGCATGTACATACACACACATGCACACAAACACACAGTGGGAGAGACAGAAAGAGTGAGAGAGTGAGAGAGAGCGAGCAAGAGAGAGAGGGAGAAGCAGAGAGGCAGAGAAAGTAGACATTCTAAACACTCAACCAGGTTCTCCGAAAAATGCCCTGTCCAAAGTTCTCTGTGCCTACATCTAAATGCACTGGAAGTGTCACCAATTCACACAATGACAGAGAAGCATGTGCTGTCCACCTTCCTTATTCAAAGCTGCCCACATGAAGATAAGGAGTAGGTCCAGTCTCATCTCTCTCTGTGTGTGGTGCTCTAGGTAAAAGAATAAGGTCACGGTACAGTTAAATTTTCCCCCATACTAAAAACATTTATGAAGAGATGCTGGTGTAAGAAAAGAGCCCAATGAGAGTCCAGAACTTAAACAAATCTGTGTTCTTCGGCATGGACCACAATGGGAATAAAACAGAAGAAAAATCCATTTCAGGACATAATCTTTGTGACCCCAGCTTTCTCAAGATATGACCGCCTACCACCTGGGGAAGTAGCTTTCTTTGAAAAGCACGTTCAATTTTTGTTTTCCAAAAGTTATCCTGTAAGTGAAACCTACACTTTCATTTGATTTATAAAATGGGGCAGGAGCACAATCTGATGCTTACATTCTAGGATAACATATACAACTTACATGTATTAATAGGCAAAATAGTCCTTTGTTTGTTGTCTATGCCCTGAACTACTTGCACCCTAACCCTACCTGCCCTTAGGGGTTGGAACTGAGGTGGCAGAGTCAATGATGCAGACTCTGGGAGCAGGTGAGAAAAGCCGCAGCAAGCTCATTTGAACGCTGCTGCAAGCTCCTTTAGTACATTCCATTTCCCATTGGTCTCAAGAAAGTGTCTCATCTGAACAGCAGTTCCCGATTGATTGACTGGCATTGTCTGCACCAGCAATCCTCGGTCTCTCAGACAGTCCTCAATAAGGTCCTCTTGCAGGAGAAGCTTTTGTGGCTGCATGGGCCCCAGCGTTTACATAGAGGTGGCCCCACTGTCCCTGCTACGTTTGTTAATTTATTCATTTAAATCAAGGAACTTTTTCTACCTTATGTATATAGTGTTGCTCTGTAAACATTTTCACCCATAAAAGATGCTTTCCAAAGGTTTGGACTTGAACTCACTATGACGTTGAATCTCAAAGTGAGGCAGACTTCTTTTCTGGCCTTATGAGACGTTTCGCTCCTCCTTGAGTTTCTCATGGCAGCCTTTTTTCTTCCCTGTTGTTTAGAGGTAATAAGAGAGGTAATGGAGAGCCCAAAG
Source organism: Rhabdomys pumilio (assembly GCA_030674055.1). Lineage (NCBI taxonomy): Eukaryota > Metazoa > Chordata > Mammalia > Rodentia > Muridae > Rhabdomys > Rhabdomys pumilio. The sequence continues at coordinate 83,142,749 of JANHMN010000001.1, forward strand.
CTTTGCTGAGATTCACCTGTATGGAAGATTTGGTCCTGAAAGAGTGGGTGTCAAAGAATAAAAATCAGAGAGTGTGCCCAGACCTTCCAGTTTACTTATGGGCTGTTGGTAAGTCATTTAATTACCATGACATTACTGTCTTCACGTATAAGATGTGGAGCTTGGCTTGTTCCTTTGAACTCTACCTTTCTAGATTATTGGGCACATCATCTACAAACTGCTTTCATGAGTCAAGATAAAGATAGACATCTCCAAAGATTAGGAGCCCTTACGGTTTACAATAACAATAGCTAACTTTCACTGAGGATCTGCAGACTGCCAAGAAAAATGCTAAATGCTTCACTCCAACCAGCCTATCACAAAACAGAAAATATAGTTTGAAATTCTAACCCTGTGAATATAGAATGTTCCAGAGGACTTAGTTACTTTTATATATACTGCTTGACTCAACGCGTATGGAGATCATAGATATGTTGTGGACACCACAACCCAACTTCAGTCTCAGAACAGTGTGAGTCAGCATTGCAAGTCAGCAAAAACAAGACAAATCTTTGAAGGGACGTATAAAGAAAATCTCTTTCATACATATTCAAAGCAATATAAGAAATCAAATGTAATATCCAGATATAATTTTACCTACCTGCAGAATATGAGGCTTATAAAGAATATGGGACCCCAAAGTTACAGTGAAACCAACTTCTTGGTCCTGGAACCTTTGAGTAAATGAGATGGGAACATCCTGGGTCAGGGAACATGGGTAATAATCTATAATTGTCCCTGTATTTCAATTTTAAGAAATTATGGTTTCCATCCCCCAAACAGAAGACCAATTCGCAAAGTCTTACCAATATTCCATGAAAAGTTTGATGAACTAGATTTGCTACAGTCTCAAAGATCTCACTTCGTGTGACTTTTTTGATGTGTATACATTTTGATACCCACTTAAAAAGTTCAATTGAGGTGGATGAGACCAGGTAATGGTGCAGTTCAGGTGTTTGTGGTAGTAGACATATTGCTACAGGAAACTTGCTGATTCTTTTTTTCTCTCATTTTTATTCTTTTTTAATGAAAATAGTTTTTTTTCTCTTACAATATATCCTAATTATAGTTTTCCCTCCCTCTATTCCTCCTGGTGTCTCCCATCTGGATTCATTCCCTTTTGTCTTTGTTACCAAAGAACAGGCTTCCAAGAGATAACAACCCAATATGACAAAACAAAATATATTAAAATGAAGCAAAAACTATTATATTAAAGTTAGACATAGCAACCCACCAGGAATCCTAAGAGCAGAAACAAAAGTCAGAGGCCCACTCGTTCTCACAGTCAGCAACCCCATAAAATACTAATAATTAAACTAATAGCTACAATATATACATAGAGGACCTGGTGCAGCCCCATGTGGACCCTGTGCTTGTGGCTTCGGTCTCTGTGAGTTCATATGAGCCTTGCTTAGTTGAGTCAGAAAGCTTTTGTCCTGGTGTCCTCCATCCTCTCTTGCTCTTACAATCTGTCCACCTCTTCCTCCACAGGCCTCTATAATCTCTGAAGGGAGTTGCTAACTCCTATAAAGTAAATTTAGTTATAAACATACTGATGATATGATAGTTATCAACCAGAATTCATTCATCATGGATGTTAAAAAAACATTATAGATGCAGCAAGTTTAATAAATAAATCTAGAAGTTTCATCTATATTATAATTACCTTACATACAGAAGAAGAAAACAGAGTAGAACCTCAGTTCATTATAGCCTGAAAAGAATGTGAAATCCCACAAACCACTGAAAATCATGGGGGCTAATCGCGTTTGAAGTTTGAAGCAAGCAAAACACATACAGGCATGTACATGTATCTCTTCTCTCCGAACATTACACTTAAATTCTGGTTTCCAAGGCACAGTATAATAAGAAGGGAAAAGATTAGAATTACATTTATTATTTTCACAACCTTCTAACATTTGAAAACACTAAAATTTAAACTCACCTCAGATTTTGGCTGGAAAGACTCAGGAGCAATATGACAGAAAAAGGAAAGACAGTAAGAATCGGCTTTTTGTAGTGATCAACCCAACTGTGTGTCTACTTTGTTTGGATCTGACAGATATATGCCTTTGCAGCAACAACCTATGAAGGAGTGAAGGTGGGTAGGCAGAGCTGCTGCTGCTGCTGCTGCTGCTGCTGCTGCTGCTGCTGCTGCTGCTGCTGCTGCTGCTGCTGCTGCTGCTGCTGCTGCTGCTGCTCCTGCTCCTTCTCCTTCTCCTTCTCCTTCTCCTTCTCCTCCTCCTTCTCCTTCTCCTCCTCCTCCTCCTCCTCCTCCTCCTCCTCCTCCTCCTCCTCCACCATGTTCATATGTGTGATACACTGGCCACCAATATGCCAACATTATGCCAAACTTACAGGAAATATACAAATGCATCCTTTCAGCCAGAGGAGTCGAGTTTATTTACTCCGAAATGGGCATCCACAGCACAACAAAGCAAGCATTCTAGAAAATTCTAACAGATGCCTAAGGTACAGCATTTGAAGGATCCAGCAAAGGGCTGTGCTCTGATGACGGTTGTGGTTGATATCAGCATGCCAACCACTGCTTTGTACTAAAGCCTGCCATTTTTCCAGCAGTGGAGAAGTTCAGGTAGAGAGGTAAGCAGTCTCAGCCTTTGTGGCATGCACATAAGAGAAGGAGAGATAGTTTCTACTTCATGCATGTTAACAAAATTTCTTCTTTGATAACATGGCCCTGAGTAGTAACACAGGGTAAACACACATTAAGATAACTATCCTTCAGCTTTTGAAAACAGAGTTCCCCGTCTTTTGTCTTATTCTTCTGTGTTACCATCTGCGTCATCACTTTAAGGTTGTACATATGATGCATTAGAAGCACAGATGAACTTCTGTGACAAAACGCAATGTGCCCATCAATGTTTTGCCTTGATGATTCCTTTTTTAACAGAGCATAAACTTTGTTCATATATCTCTTTAAAACTATTTGTATGAGAGTCTCATGAATTTCCAAACAGGCTTATAGGATAAGGCTAAGGAGCTGGCTTGATGCCTTTTAATGAAATGAAGTCGAGGCCCTTCTGTAGAGTGAAGTAGCAGAATGAAGTTAGGGCGACCACAGGGCTGGTGTGTGCATTGCAAGCTTAGGTGAGTGAACTTGATTTCTAGCAATAAACATTCTATCAAATTCAATTTCCTTCCACAAACTTATGGTGAGTAAATGCAATTTCCCATTCCAAGCAAGCATGTCTCTGAGATTAAGGTGATAGTCTGTAGGAGATAACCAATAAAGTTTAAAGCCATTATTTCTCCAACAAAATTATTACAAGCCAGGAAGGAAATAATTTCATGAACAAGATACAGAATAGACAAAAACATTGGGGAAAGATCTTCACCTCTAACCTTGCTAATTATATTTTTGGTATTTCCTTAAGTAAGCGTATTATATAATTTTTCACTGTCCAACTTAAAAACTTTCTGACTCTCCCAGTTCTTTGTATTTGCCACACTGTGTCAAGCTTTTCGGTTTTTCTTTAAACCACCAAAGACAGTGATGTCCAGACTTTGGTCATCACTTCAGCTAAGGCTAACTCATGCAAAGTCTTACTTTCTCTTCTAAGTTTCCTGTCCCAGCTTGTCACCTCTGGGACAAGCAACAGTAACTAAAAGAGTAGCCTAGGGTGATTCTATGGTTAGTTCAAAACTCTATCTCCCTAAAAGGAGCTAAAACACCATGCATAAATCATATAGCACATTTGCAAAAGCACTTGACTGTGTTAGCACAAGGTTTGCTTTGTAGAAATTAGGAAAGAGCCCCAATGACACAGGGAAGAAGGGAGATGCTGGAGACTTTGGCAGTGGAACTTGAAACAAGCCCATGGTGATTTGAGAATCTGGTAATTAGAAGAAAGCCATCCTTCTATTCTGGACAGAGCCTAGGGAATGGCCATGTCTCGGGGTAGAAAGAGGTGCCTCTTAGAGCAACAAATTTGCTAGAGGAAGCACACAGCTTACTCTCATGAAGGGCAGGAAGGAAACAGCAGACTCATCTTCTCTCGCTGGGGGAGAGGCATAGACATGAGTGGCGACCACAGAGGCCTTGCAGTGGAATATGGAGTATGAAATGACAGGAAGGACCATAAAGGACAGACTTTTCCGTAGATGCCAGCAGGAACGATGGTAATTCAGATCAGATGACAGCCTCCCTCCCTGCCCCCATGCCTTGCTATGATTTAAATTTCCAATAACTCACTGCAGCCCCTGGGAAAGAGATGGGAAATACTCTTTATTGACCAGTACTAAGATTTAGTCACCTAACAAAATGGGAAATAGAAATTAAATTATAGCAAAATAAAGTCCATTTCCAGCACACCTAAATTTATGGACAATATTCCCATCTGCTACGTTTTTATAGACAGTTTGGTGTTTTTACTTACTTGGGTTTAATTGGGGGTGGTTCTGGGGCAGAAGTGTGATTTGGTAAACAGGTTGTCTTTTAATCAGATGGTTTTACCCCTTCAGAACCTTAAACTCTTTAGACCTTGAGAACACCAAGAAAAGGAGGTGGTCTTTCAAAAATTAGAACCCACTGCTTCAAGTGGCCATTTGGAAGTTATTAGTTTGAATCTTGGATTGGAAAACACTATTCCAAAATATGCTAATAAGGGCTGACAAAATTAGGATTGTAAGGAAAATCTATGGTATCAAATTTAATCTTGCTCTCAGAGCTGTTATAAATATTTAGAAGGTTGAATATAATCAGGGGTTTTTCAACACTGGCTGTATGTTAAATCACCCAGAGTATTTTATGAATAGATATATGCCAGACCTACTGAATCAGAATGTCTCCTGCTTGGGTCTCAATTTTAATGGAGCTGTTTCTGAAAAGTGATTTTTTTTTGAAATGTCATAAGGCTCTAGAGCAGTTAACATTAATGGCTGTTTGAGAAACCTCTTCCAATACAACAGGCTACACTCAGGACAACTATGGAAATAGTCATCCTACACTTAACCAAATGTATTTATTATGCACCAAAGATTTAATAGCCCCGTGAGGAGTTACTGTCTTTCATGCAAGATCAAATGCTCATCTCTGCTTTTAATTCCTCAATGTGAATGCTCGGCGAACAGAAACCTGGATTTTTGTTGTAGATTTTGAACAGCTAGGGGGCAAAACTCCCCACTGCTGAGTTGGTCTGGGACTTTCTTCAGAAGCCTAAACTGAAGCATGTTTTTTTATGAACTCTGCTACTCACACCATCCAAGCCGTTCTCCCCTTAGGAGTAAATTATTTCAGGAAGCCTAGACTGACTCTCAGGGAGGGAGGGATGAATTTTACTGAGGGAGGAATGGGTTCTTAGTTCTCCCAGCAAATGCCAGTCTTGACTCTGTCCAGCAACTCTGTCCCTCCTAGTTCTGAGAAACACCATCAGTCCTTTTCTCTTCTCACTGTTTCAGTTACCTGGCCAGAAGCAAGCAACTCGAATGTTCTAGATGACTTTACCATCTTGTATAGCTGTTCTATTTGGTTGCTTATCTCTTGTTGTGCCTTGTCAACTTTCATGCACATATGTGCACTGGGTAGGTTTAATTGTCAACGTGACACGCCCTGGGAAGTCTCCATGAGGAACCATCCATATTGGGTTGGCCTGTGGGTATGTCTGTGGGCAATTTATTGATTGATTGTCTTAGTTACATTAATTGATACAGGATGAGCCAGAGCAGCGTGAGTGGCACCACTGTCTAGGCAGGGGTTCCTGACCTGTGCAAGTGTGGAGGGAGAAAACAGAGCATAAGCAAGCTAGTGTGTATGTGCTCAGTTCCCTCTTCTCTTGATATTGGGCACTCTGTGACTAGCATTTGTTTGAAGTTCCTGCCTTGATTTCCCCACAATGCATGGACTATAACCTGGAGTCGTAAGCAGAATAAACCTTTTCCCTCTTAAGTCTCTTTTTGTCAGAGTATTTTATCAGAACAACAGAAAGGACATAGGAAAGCATGCAGGCAAAATAAAAGCATAGCATAGACAAAGCTTGACGCTCTGAAGGTCTCCCCATGGACAGCAAGGAACTACCACAGAAATAACCTTTTCTGTAGAAGACGGTGCCCCTAGAATGCTGTTTGGTCCAAAGGCTTCAGTCATCTCCACAGCCCACAGCAGGATTGACTAGTTTCTTCTAGCCCCTCTTCAGTCCATGTTCACACTCTCACATTTGCCTTTCATCTTATGTTGGGATGCTGATAAACTACTCAGTGCAGCAAATCCCACATCAAAGGCTCCTTCCTTCTTCAAGAAGTCCATATTGGTTTGTTAAGGATTCTGTAGCCAAGAACTGAGTGGCTTAAATAGAAATCTACTTTTTCATATTAATGAAGCCAAGTCCAAGATCAGGGAAGCTTCTTTCTAGGAGCTTTAAGGGACTGTCTGTTTCAGGTCCCTCTCTTGGAAGCTTAGATAGTCTTTTTCTTTCCTGTGTCCCCACATGATCATGTCTCTTTCTGTATTTGCGACTACATTTGTTTTTTGTTTTTGTTTTTGGTTGTTTTTTCCTGTCTCCAAATTTAGCCACATTCTGAGGTACTTACTCATCTCCCAACAGCTTGGTGGAGAGAATGTCTACTTCAGTCAGAAACAGTGTCTCCTGTCCCTTAATCTTCATCTCCCCATCCCCAGTTCCCTCCCTTCTTTCCTCTATTCTCCCACTCCCACCCCTTCTCCAGTAATGTCTCATGTAGCCAAGGATGACTTTAACCTCTTGATTTCCCTACTGAGGAAGCACACAGCACTATGTCCAGTTTATGTAGTATTGGATATAGAACCCAGGAATTTGGATATGCTAAGCAAGCACTCTGCAACTGAGCTACATCCTTATTCCAGATCCTAACCCATTTATACAAATTAACTTTATATTAAGCCTGCCAGTGAAATACAACTATAAAATATAAGAACTATGTTTTTGCAAATGCAAAGATGTAGTTCCTACATTTTAAATTAAAACAAAATGGCCATTTTGAAAAGGCCTGACAGAAGGGTAACTCCAGAAAATACCACTAAATCTCGTGTGGGTGAGCTAGCCTTAAACGTCAGCAGAAAACAATACCTACAGTGTGTCGGCTCTGCTCTCAAGTTACTCTGCCAATGGCTTTAGCTCTTGTTCTTCTCTAACGAAACCATAACTTTGAAAGAACTCCAAATGCAAGTTATACATGATGCGTGGTAAATGTGATTTAAGAAAGACAACCTCAGTATGAGGCTTTGAGTCAAAGAAGAGTTCTGCATCTTTACATCAGATGTTTCCTGAATGAACATGCAACCTTGTTAAAGTGTGTATAGAATAAATGTAACTAGAGTTTACCCAGTGACTTCTTATTTAATGTTTCTGATTAAAGAGCCTATTACCAGTTCCCTGACAAAGATTAGCAGAGACCTCCCTACCCCATCACCCCCCCCAACAAACCATTGCACCAATAAAGAACTGTACCCACCAAAGTATGATTTTCTTAAAGAAGCCTAGAGAATTGCTTACAGGAGTTCTCTGGACAGCAGCTGGAAAACCTAAGCTCACACTATACAATAGTCTATTTTCAAGGTAGTTGGATGTGGCATGCCAGTACATAAGACAAGGAGTTTGAGGCCAGCCTCTGCTACATGTAGAAACCGTCTCAAAAGAAAGCAGCTGAGCCTGGTAAGAATAGGTTTGTAATCTTAGCAACTCAGGAGGCTAAGGTGAAAAGATTACAAACTCAAGGCTCTCATACCAAATCAAAAGGAGACTGAGGATACAACTTAGTGATAGACTCCTTGCTTGCCTAACCTGCATCAAGCCTGGCTTCAATTCCGAGAACATCAAACAATCAATCAATCAATAGTAAACAAATAAACAAAAACATTAGGGTACCTTCTTCTAAGTCAAAGCCTTAACAGTGACATTCCTGTCTGGACAGAGGCTGGCATTTCTGTTTCTCCTGTCCTGTCTCTGGCCCAGGGCAAGTCTGAAACAGCCCCTTCTCCTGGCTGTGCCCAGCTCCACAGATGGGAGCCTGTCACAGAGCTTTCCCCACAATGATGGCCAGAGGCCTGCCCTTCTGTATCAGGACGCCTACTTTTCTTTTCTGTCCCCATGTCTGTTACTTTCTAATATTGGTGAGCCAGTTCTACAGGGTCCTTACGAAACCTACCCCACCCCCATTGTCACCTGCCATTCATGGTGATGTTGGCAATGTGTACATTGCCTCTTTTTGCTTTTATTGTACAGTCAGTACTATAAAATTTGTTTTGAGTTTTATAACTTTGTAGCATTTTAGATAAGGTTGTGTTTGTACTTGTGTAGAGTGAAAGGCCTGTGTTGAATAAACCTAGGATTAGAATGCAAAAAAAAAAAAAAGAAAAGAAAAGAAAAGAAAAAATTACTTTGCAATTTTCTTTTTTAAACCAGTACAGCACACAGTTGACCACTATGTTTTTGCACAGCCCCTTGGAAATTAAACGTTGTACAATTTCCTACCAAACAATCCAGGAATTCCTAACCTACTTAACCCTGTCGCTTTAAACCAGTGTCACGCAGAAGATACCTGAGCAGTTTTTATTTTGCGCAGTAGAAAGGGAACTGCTGTTAACTATTGAGCACAGTTAGAAACAGAGCCGGTACTCGCACAGATTTTTCAGATAACCCTGGGAGAGAAAGCTTTTTATTTTGTTACCACAGCACGCGGTTGGGGTAGGATGTCACAGATGAATGTGCTGCAGAGGGACAGACACAAATGCATCCCTCTGCCCACAGCGTATCCACACAGCTGAAGACACAATGCAGTTTAGGGGTCTTGAAGTGACACAGCTTAGGGGTCTTGACTGGTTCGTTCTCTCTTCCAGTTAAAGAATTAAAAGGCAAGAAAACGCTGGAGCATACCAGGTAGCAGCAGTAAATCTCGAGCACCGCAGACGGAATCAACAGTTAAAAGAAGGCGTTTATGGCGGGGTGAGGAAACACACATGCAGCAGAGACACAGAGAAAAAAAAGACCCTCTGAAAAGCAGAGCAGAAAACTGGAGCTAAAAATTCAGTCTCTTTTGCAGGACTCGGCTTTTAAAATCCACCTCTACTTTACAGTTGGTCAGATTAAAGAGACATAAGCTCTCTGATTGGCCCAGAACTGTTGTGTGGCATACCCTGAGCTGGACTATTTAGCCTGTCCATCAGTAGGGGCCCTACTGCTAGGAGACAAAAGCTGCTGGCTTCTGACTCAAGTCAGGGTGGAAGAAGAAGCAGCCATCTTGGAGATTGCCCAGCTTTATCTCCTAGCCATGGCTTCTCTCACTGTCTACAAGGGAGCTTATCTCCTTAGTCTTTCACAGTCAGTCACCTCCTCCAGGACCACACTGAAGCTGCAGTGGACATATAGGAGTCCCCTCGATTAGTCAGCAATGGCTGTCCTTCCAGTGTTGCCAACTCGAGTCACAATCTCTGCTCACGTTGCACAGTGGACTATAGATGTTAACTTGGTGTGCTATGTTTGAGGGGAAAAGTCAAAGGGACTATTAGCTCTGACACCATGTACAGAACTGCATTGCAAATCATCAGCCACTTCCCGTGCTATTAAACCGGAGATGCAGGAAATTAATCCACTTCCCACCATTCTCCCACCTTGTTACTTACTTATCTATGAGTTCATTTCCCTCCCTCTTCTCCAGGTGCTTTTTCTGTTGTGCTTTCTCTCTTCTGACCTTTGCCTTTCTCACCCTGGTTTCTCTGCTTTTAAGTTCCACACTCGAAGGAACTAAACAACAGTCAACCTCCCCTACTCCAAGTTTAGTTCAGAAAATAAAGAACCCTAAAAACACAAAGGCTATTAAAGTCCCTATTCTGATAAACCACCAGGGGCTCAAAGAGTCAGAGGCAGCTCCTAAGCATCTTGGACTGTGAGGTGGGAACTGTGCTCTGGTTGCTGCTGACCCAGGGACTCAGGGAAGTAAAGTCCTGCCTCATGTATGAAAGGAGTTTGTCATCTGGTACAAGCTTTAGAAGCACTGTTTGTCACCAGCATCCTGGGATGGCATTTGCACCTCAATTCTGAAGTTTCATGGAGGGAAGTGTAGAGTTTGTCAAGGTGAACATGTCGTTTAAGATTCTGCTTCCTCTGTGGGTGGCCCCACTGAGGGGACAGCCTGGGCTTCATTCATCCTCGTTGTTTTGACTTTTTGAGATGTAGCTCAGGCTAACACTCACAGTATACACTGGATGGGTCTCTAATTTGCAAAGCTCCTATCTCAGCCTTGCAAACCCTGGGATTACAAGCATGCACCACTACAGCCAGAACCCTTGGAGACTGTGAGGAAGAAGAGGGAGGATATCATGTTTTCAACGTTACACATATCAGCTCACTGGCCCACGGATGGATTCATTCTTGTTTGGGGAAAGGGACATTTTCTCAGCTTAAATAAGAAATACATCTCTGAACACTCAGGGTGTTTTTCTTCCCTCTTTTTTCCCCCTTTGTTTCATATTGAACCAAATCATTTCCTCCCTCAGCCCCAAATGTCACATCTAAAGGATATTCTGTTTGGTCCGAGAATTTCTAGAATTCTGACAATTACAGCTGGTGTGTATTTTCCAACTATAAAAGTAGTGAAATAGTACACAGAGCGTCTCGATTGTATTTAAACACTGGCAAACAAAGGGTGCTGCTTTCCTGGCTTTTAATTATTTAAAATAAAGAGTAGAATTTGCAGCTGAGACGTCAGGTTCACCCGTACTAACCTCTGGTGTCTCTCACAGTGAGCCACGTGACAGTGAGAAGAATCTACACCAGAGGTTCCTCAAATTAGCTTGGGCTGAGACAACTCTTTGAGCAGAGGCAAACCAGTTAGAACAAGCTAACTGAGCCCTTGGAGGGTCTGGAATTGGGCAGCCATCACTTAACGGAGCCACGACATGCAGGAATAACAGGGCCCTAACTCAGTCTACGGAGATCCTGCTGGTTTGAAGGAGGTTGCTGAGAGTAAAAGGTAAAGAGGCACCAGGCACACATAGCTGACCCGAAGGTGACGGAAGGAGGAGAGACATTCTTATTCTCCACCACTGAATCAGGAAATAAAGCAGAGAGCTGGGGAAAATGAGTCCAAATTAATCTCATTTGTTCTCAATTGAAAATAATTTTAAAAGGGCGTTTCTGAGAGCAGAAACTGCCACCTCGAGTGCTGGAAGTGAGGCCGGCTGGGGTCTGTGGCTGGTCTGACAAAGGCCGACTCTTACCCAGATGTCCAATAAAAACACTTAGCAAGTATCATTTCCATAAGGTTTTGTCTACTTGAAACACAAGCCAATTGTTTGGGTCCAATTTATGAAGCGAGGTCTTACAAAGGTTATGGGGTAAGGAGGCTTGATGACAACTAAATTGCCTTAAATGGAGCTCAAAATACCACCTTAAACATTCTCCTCTCCCAAGAAATGCTTAATCATAAATCAAGTGACTCAAAACATATTAAAAATGACAAATAGAGTGAGCACTTACATCTCATTTTTTTTCCTTTAATTCACAGATGCATCCAAGATCTCTGAAGGGTATCATTCTATACAGACACACAAGATGAAGGGTCCCAAGAATGTAAGAGTCCGGGGATATGAAAAAAAGATTAAAACTCAAATGATGAGCCAGACTTAATGCAAAAAAAATTATTCTGAAAATAGACATGCTCATTTTAAGACACTGAGATGAGGACTGTCTGCCCTCAACTCGTCAGGGGCAGTGAAGCTCACAGTAATTGCTCACGTGGTTTTCATCTTCGAAGACCTCGTGCATTCATGTTAATGTACCAGGTTCACGGTACTATTTGTCCACAAGTAAGCTCTCCCCTCCTTCTTCCCACTATTCATTCTTTAATAGGGTTTTGATTTTAATGGGGGAGAAAAAGTTCCCAAACTCACTAATGTTTCCTGAATTGCCATTAGACCAGCTTTAGAGGCAGTTTTGAGGAATGTGCTAAACAAAACTTTATGTGCAAGAATCTTTAATATTCCATTACTTTTTCGATAACAAGTTATTTTTATGTGCCCTTTCCGCTGGATGTAAGAACTAATTCTCAGCAATAAGAATTATTACGTGCCTAGCCCGAGATGCAAATTCGTCTTGATCTGGAATAGATTAGAATGGGGATCACAAAGAAAAGCCAAGGCCAGCAAATCATGACTCACCTTCTTAAAAGACAGTGACTCGAAGCTCTCCGAGTGTCGGTGTGGCAGCAAGGAAGGGCAAGCTCTGGGAACAAGCTTTGTTTCTCCATTTGTGTTGATTACAAATACCTAGAGAATTCAACCAGTTCTCGAGGCAGTGAGCCTGAGATACATTTTTTTCCACTTTTTTTTTTCAGTCTACTTGGAAACATCTGTTTTTAATTGAATTTGGATTTGAAAACTAATTTTGGTGAGATTGGGTTCAAGCTCCAATCAAGTTGGAACTCAGAGATCATTGCTTATACACATATCCCCAAATTTAGGAAGGCTTGGGGCCAAGGATACCACACTTCCTGAAGGCATGCAGGAGACACATGCACTTGGAAACGAAAAGGAATGCTTGATTCTCTCAGGGAAATTTCTCTAAGGCCAGTGATTTGGGGTTTTGGGTTACAGCTTTCAGACTCAGGACTTGATTTGGGAAAGGTCAGTTAAAGGACATGGTCCTCCCATGCATCCCATACATGGAGCTGGAGATTAAACATCATATGCTCGTGTCTGGATGAAAATAGTGCTTGGAGTTGTGTACTGGGGAGATCATAAATCTACCTCACACAGTCTGCAAGACGAAATGTGCTATTGGCTTCTCTGCTGGCCTCTTGGTGACATGCAGACCTTCGTTAACTCCGTATTCCTTTCTAGAAGGATGAAGAAAGAAGCGCTCTGTCTGGTACAAGTTCTGTGCTATCTGCTCAGCACGGGGCTTAGAATCCATCCCAACTGTGTCATTAACTCGGTATTACAAACTTCTGCATCCAAATAGTCTATTTTAAATGAGGCTGCTCGCACACACACGCACACACACACACACACACACACACACACACACAATCAGGGAGCACTCATGCTTCTGTGCATTTGTACATGCACACACATAAATACACACACAGGTGCAATTAGGTTTCTGCTAAACTTCAATAGGCTCTTTTGGTTTTCTTTAACAACTCCATTTAAAAAGTACAAGTAAAATCCTCACCAAAACCTCCTAAGTAATTATTTGATGCTTTGCTGCATGATCCAAAAAACAACCGATAGTCACTTCACTTTACAATTTCACTGACATCCAAAGCAGATTTTTGTCAAGCCAGTTAATGATATGTTTTCACCCCGAGTATCATTGTGTAAATGGAAACAGAAATATATCTGTTTTAATCTGCCCATGCAATTACCTAAACTTAGTAAACAGAGATGTTGAAAACAAATGACACTTGCATTAATTTATTGCATCTAAAAGGTGCAGGTTTCAAACCATTGCCAGCCTTCATTAATTGTATTAATTGATTATCTCAAACACTTTTTTCTATAAATGGTTAACACATAAAACTCACTGTTTTGAGAAAAGACAGAAACCCAACAATCATTTGTTAGTTTGAAATGTTCTATGCTGAGATTTTCAAGGGTAACACTGATCCTTATTCTCAATACCTATTATAATTCAACTGTAATTTAATATCTAAGATGTGTCCATTTTAATGCTTAATCTTGGCTCAGTGTTCTCATATGATAGAGCAGAGGAAACCAAAGAACAGATTTCTATTTGAATCTTATCCTTTACAAATATGTTAATTACCCAAGAGACTTTGAAAAAAAAGAGAGATTTCCTAATAAATTACTTTCAGGTACAATGACAAAATAATAGCATTAACTGTTCTTAGAAACAAAAAAAAAAAAAAACAAAAAAAAAAAAAAAAAAAAAGAAAAGAGAAAAGTACATGTTGATTTCTGATTGACACTCAGAAAAGAATACAAAAGTTGAGAAGTAGGACTCCCAAACTTGTCACTGACCAAGGCAGAGTGTGCACAGAGCAGACACTCCGGGGACTTGTACTGATACTGTGCTTGGAGCATAGTATCAGTAAAACTACACTGCCACCAGAAACAGCAGGTGTGAGCTCCCTCCGATAGTCTACTTTGGAACTGACAGGAGGAGCAAGGATGATATTCATCTTTTCTTGTTTTTACTACACAGTACAGAGCCAATCTAGACATCAAGTGCACCATATTTCCCAGGTACAATATGGTGGGTGCATCCTTCCATTTTCCTGGTCCTGGTCCTCAGCCTCAAGACTTGTACTTGTTAGGCAAAGGTTCTGCCGTTGAAATCATTCCCTGATTCCAGTAAATTACATTTCTCTTTCTACTTGTTCCTCTCCTTCTTTTGTTTTGAGACAGTGTTTCACTCAGCCAAGGCGGACCTTAAACTCTCTATAAAGTTGTTGATGATCTGAAATTTCTGATCCTCCTGCCTCCACCTCCAGAGTACTAGGATTGGAGACATCCTCCACTACACTTGGTTTTTGCAGAGCTAAGGATCAAACTCAGGGCTTCATACATGCTGGCCAAGCATGCTACCTACTGAAGTATGCCCATTCCTAAATTATATTTTAATGTACAAACTATACCTTCCTGTAGGAAGACTGGAATATACAGAAAACATGAATAATAAAATAGTACCACCCGTCATGTCAATACTCTAGTTCATTTCTGTATTTTTCTTAAATTTTATTTTCTTTATTATTTGTGGTGTATGTGTATATCTGTGTGTCTGTATGTGTGTGTGTCTGTGTGTGTCTGTGGGGTGTGTATATATCTGTGTATCTGTATGTGTGTGTCTCTATGTATCTCTGTGTGTCTGTGCAGTGTGTGTATCTGTGTTGTGTGTGTCTGTGTGTGTGATTTGTATTCATGTGCCATGAGATGGAAAGCTTATTAGAAACCAGAGAAAAATTTCTGAAGTAGATCCCCTCCTTCCACCTTTACCTTCAAAGGACTGAACTCAGGTCACCAGGCTTGGGTGGAAATTTTTTTATCAGCTGGGTCACCTTATGCTCCCATTTCTGTTTCACTGTTATTTGAGGCTTTTTGTTTTGGGGTTTTGTTTGTTTGTTTGGTTGGTTGGTTGGTTGGTTTTGGGGGGGTTGTTGTTGTTGTTTTTTGCTTGCTGTTCTTTTGAGATAGAGTTTTACTCTGTATCCCGGGCTAACTTCAAGTTTATGATCCATCTGCCTCAGCATCCCAAGTACTGGGGCTACAGGTGTGTGCTGCTACACCCACCCTCATTATGAAAGTTTTATGCATTTATAAAATCAACTCATCTCCTTTTCTCCATGATTGTGAGAATTTTCATATATTTGTAGATTCTCTTTTTTAAAAATCTTGATTTATTATTACTGTGTATGTATAATGTATAATGTTGGGAAACACATGAGTCTTCACATATGTGTGTGGGGAACAGAGGACAACTTTGTGAAATCAGCTTTCTCTCCAGTCTGAGGAATGAACTCAGGTCAACAGGCTTGCATCATATGGCAGCAAGTGTTTCTCCCTGCTGAGTGATCTTGCTGGCATTCCTTACAAATTGTCTGTGAACCATTTTAAATTGCTTTAGAATGTCCCATTTATTAAACATTTAGATTGTCACCAATCTTACAGACACCGTTGTGGCAAGTTTTTCCAGTATAAACATCTTTAAAAACTTTTTCAAGTATTTCTATAGAATAAGTAAATATTTCAGTAGTCTAGTCCACACTTCAGAGACATTTGATGCAACTATCAAGATGTCTCCAAAGAGCTTCTGGTCTATTTAACAGAAGAACTCACAGATCTACTCAACAGTACCTGAGTGGACAAGCGAGCCTGATTCTTATCAGCTCCGATCCCTTTAAATCGTTTGTATTTGCTAAGTCAATAGAATTAAAACATCTCCTAGTTTTTGTTTATTAAATTCCTACTTAAGTTAAATCTTTTTCACATGTGTACTCTTTTTCTTCCTCTTTCGATTATCTTGGTTTTAAGTCATCTTTGCTCACCCCTTCTGATAATTATGGAAAGTTTCATTAGCACTCTATTGTTTACCATATCACATAGTAATTGGTTCATTATGTTTTAGATAGTTATATTTAAATATTTTTGGAGATGGGCTTTCATATATCCCAGGGTAACCTTGAGTTCACTATGTAGTAAAGAATGACTTTGAACTTCTAATATTTCTCTCTTTACCATCCAAGTGCTGGGATTATTAATGTGTGCCCTGTTTATTTGGTGCTCGTGTTTCATCCTAGGGCTCTGTACATGGTAGGCAAGCACTGTAGCATTCTCAGCCCTTTGGTTTTAAATTTTATGTTTGTTGTACAGGCATCCATAGTTATTTATAGATAAGTCTACAAAGCTTTTTCTTTCTATACATTACTTTTAATATCAAATGTACTAAGATTAAAATATTTAAATCCTTTCCAGGTAAGATTGAATATTTAAATATCACTTAACTACAAAATTAGAGTAGGACTAGCAAATGGAAATCTATTACAAAGGCTCACTTTGGGGCCCACTTTTAGGAAGGGGAACCCCATCACCTCCCCCAAAGGGTTGCTTCCATGAAGTTTTCTTCTTCAGAGCGTTCAGTGCACTGTCCTATTCTTTGGGCTTATTGTCACTTCTTAACCTTATGACATACTTTATTCAAATTATTAACAAATATGAAATACTATTTGAACCAAATGGATGCTCAAATTAAATGCAATTTATTGTTCATTAAGCACTGAGGAACTCAGAGGTTCAAATTGCTAGGATCTCTGGAAGATGGAAGAATAAAAAAAAAGACCACAGACAGTTGAGAATCTAGGAAGATAAAATATGCATCTACATATTGGGGCTTTCTAAGTTGTTATAATAAAATGCATTAGCTGAAAAACCTTCAAAGAAATAGCGAGTTCTTCACAAGTGGAAACAACCACAATGTCTGTACCAAATGATTTCTGTTATTTATTGTGACTTAATTATATTGGTGTTAATATGCAAACCTAGAGAAACTGATTTAGACTCCAGTTCTAGCTGATCTGAAATCTGCTGCCCAAGAGGAAGAAGCTTAACACACAGTAACAAAAATATTGAATCAAGAATCAATTCAGCATGAGACATTCAGACCACAGATCCCAAAAGCTCTCCTCAGACTCCAAGGCTTCTTCCAAAGGTTGATACAAAGCAATAGGGAACACTTTTGATTGATCAGAGCATATAGAGGAAATAATGTGTTTATGTTTTTATGGAGTTAAGAGAATCAGGGTCCAGAGCAAAATGGGCAAGATACATAGTCACAAATAAAGCCTGACATTTCAATTGTGACAAGAGTATCCTAAAAACAGAAAGAGTGATGGGCTCAGAGGCAATCAAAACATTCATTAAGATCTAAATATTTCAAAGGCAACAAGGTACTATTAGAATAAGATGGGGTTATAAGTATTTTTTTCTGTATCCTTGTTACTTTGAAGACCAATAAAATTTAAAGACTTTTTTCCTAGAATGGGAAGTACTCCCTAATCAGGTAGAAAAATCACTCACCTGTGTCTTTAGATATACTAAGTCATTTTTAATGATAGCAATTCATTTTTTTCAAAATAACTTCAATAAGTTTTTAAAATTTAACTTCTGTATAGATTTCTGGTTTGTTCACACAAACCAGAGCCTTCTTTTCTGGCAGGAATACAGAGTCCTCTGCTGCACAGAGGTTGATCAGCAGGATGAGCCTCCTCGATCATGATTGAGCCTCCTTGCCACAAGTCTCTATCCCATGCAGGATGAAGGTTCTCTCTGAATTTTTAAGTATGGAGATCTTCCTGTGCCCTGATCAATTCTCGTATACTAAATCACGTTACTGTGAAATCCCTAAAGCTTTATTAGTTTTCTTAGATGCATTTCCAAACATTAATCAAAATTCTTTCTTGACTTTTCTATTGGGAGAGCACAGGGCAGGAGAGTTCACTTCCTAAAACATTCCCAATTCTTTCTTAAAAGAAAATAGCTCCTAGACAGACTTGAACATTTCTACAGTTTCTCAGTGTATAAGATTAACAATGGAAAAACTGCAAATATATATATTTTTTTATTATATTAGTGATATATATATATACTAATGGATCAAAAAAGGAAAGTCTGTGTCCTTTCACCTTCTTCCTTCTGTCAAAGTTCCATATTGATTCTCCATCAGTAGCAGACTTAGCGTTGCCACTGACAGCAGAACATACCCTGGAGCAGATCACATGAGAAGTCCTCAGCCTCCTCCCTGGAGTGATTGAGAAAAGCAAAATGGTGCTGAGCAGTGACACAAGCTACTAAATTGCTAATCAAAGCTCCACTGTAAAACATTGCTGCACCCACATGCCACCTACTGGGCACCGAATCTGCAGAATATTTGAGTTTCCAGAGTGGGCTCACAGTAAAGCGTATCCAGAGAAAAGGATGTATTCTTTAGTTAGAATTCACTGTCACTAATGCACCTGAGTACTGGATAGGCACAAACAGCATCAGAGGGACCATAATGATTGGCTGCACCAATTACAGGAAAGAAAAGTGCTGAATTAATTGCCCAGTGACACATTCCCAAGTTCAATGTATCCACAGCAGTGCTGTCAGCCACGGGGCGTACACCAGAAAAATAGATTAGGAAAACTGCAGAATAGGACCAGAGGAGATTAAAAGCAGTGTTAGTGCAGTAGAAGCCAATGGAAATTAAGGGCAGCAGTGAGATCTCTGAGAGAAGGAGAGAAGGGGTCAGGAGCCTTGAGTTTGACAAAGATAAAAAGCAAAGTGGTCAGGAGATAGCAGCACAGAAACCTGTGAGCCCAGGACTCGCAGTGTGGAAAGAGAAGCCTTTCAAAGAACAATCTCATCACCAGAGACTGGGTATGCAAGACTGAAAGAGTCACAGCCCTGCTCCCAGATTCTTTAAATGAATTGTTGCATCTCAGGGAATACAGGTCCCACAACTACATCTAGATCATTGAAAGGTTCTCAGCACAGGCAATCAAATGGCACTTTCAAAAACTCTTTAACAGAGCGACTGGTCCATAGAGTGGCTCATTCTCCACAAAACCTGATTATCTATTCATTTACTGTAACAGAGATTAGTAGAAGCTTGAGAATGTCCAGGAATGATCATCAAATTAATACTTTGGTTTAAGGAGCTAGGAAACACTAGAGTTTAATCTGTTAGTGAAAAACCAAACCAAATATATATGTCAACCTATGCTTAAGTTAGGCCTGAAGGTGCTTGCCTAATAACCTCAGCTACCTGGAATGCTGAGACAGAATGGCAGAATCTGCCTCAGCTATGATTTTAAGGCCAGTGTACTCAATGTAGTAATATCTTGTCTGAAAATATAAAAGTGGGGACAAAAAGGGTAAAGTGCTTGCCTAAAATTGAGACCCTTGGTTCAGTCATCAATATGTCAAATAAAACATGTCAATATAAATCTACATTTGGGTTTGAAACAATGCCCTTTATAAACAATGCATCATATATAAAATGGGTGTTTTTCCTGTATGTGTTTCTGTGTGCTGCTTGCATGTCTGGTGCCCACGGAGGCAAGAAGAAGGTGTTAGAGCCTCTGGAACTGGAATTGCAGACACCTGTAAATCACCACCATCGGGGTGCTTGTAATTGAACCTGCATCCTCTGGAAGAACAGCTGGTGATCTTAACCACTGAGCCACCTTTTCAGCGCCCTATGTTTAAAGGTTTGCTTATGTTGTATCTGTGTTACAGTTAGTATAAGGAGACGCCAGACACACAGACATCTGATGGCAAGACTCTAAATAAGTCATCCCCACTTGTTTGACATCAAAACCCATGAATCATTTATTTAAAATCTTTTGCTGCGAAAGTGGAACTCATGATTTCTTATATATTACATGCACATGCTAAGACAACAGAGTTAAAAGTCTGCCTTCAAATATATCTTACATTGAGGCGTCTTGCTTTGTCCCTCAGCACTCCAGGTTAGAAAGGCCATCTAACACACTTTTGGGGGGAAACTTAATTTTTTTTGAACTCTGCATTGACCCTAAGTTTAACAGCATTCCAAATTCAGTCTACTTCGCCCACACAAGATATTGCAGCTAAGCAAAACTCCGTTCCAGAGACCTCATAAATTGTATGAGCTGCCCAATTTAGGCCTGAGGGAGTAAATTGAACAGAACTGGACTGTCACACTGTTTTAGACCATTTGCGACAGACATTTAGGATTAGCTCTAGATTGATTGAACCAGTCATGGTGGTGGCTAAATATATATGTAACCTCTTACTGAATACTCCTATTAATTTAATTCTTCATGCCAGGATTTAATAGACTTATAGAAGGCAGGGTAAGGGTTGGGCAGACTGAAGAGGAAGGTGATTTGATTCCCTTAAAGTACCAAGGGCATTGTTCGTTCACGTTGCCACCATTTACTGAAGTGCTTGGGACTCAATCGTCAACAGCTAGTTCCTGTTTTGTGAAACTCATGACTCATGTGACACAAGTAAATTGATCTGATATCTGGCATCATCTTATGTTGATTTTGAAACCTTGTTTATGAGTCATGTGGCCTGGGTCCAATTTATTGATGTCTCAACGTTTCATATGAAAAATAGATGTTACTATGGAGATGAGTGGGAGCAGTGAACAAACAAAGGTCTTGTACAATGCCTGGTACACAACCAAGGCCACCTCCCTGGTTCCTCACAAGGGTACCCAGCGGTATTCAGAGTTAATTTTGTTTATTTGAGCAAATTATTCTCATCTTCATAACAGTTATAGTAACCAGGAGGCCCCTGAAGTTAACCCACAGGGAGGTCCTGAGGAAGTAATGGAACCTTTCTCACTGATGCATAGCCAAAAAATACATTTCATTATTGTGCTGGTTCATTGATATATAAATTAAGGTCTTTTTGAAAACAAGTGAGCAAAGCCAAAGGCAAAGCGAATATGTGTAATTATACAGCCAGTTCTTGTTGAGGGCCTGTTGTGTGTCAGCCTGAACATAGAAACTGTACCTGCCCCATGGCAGTTATGAAGATCAGCTGAGTCACAATACAACTGACAGCAGAGTGCTCAGGAGCCAAAGGTGGCTATTATTTTGTCATGTTTTAGATTAGCCACAAGAGAAATGACTCTGTTTATTGCCTGTAGAAATCTCCACGTATTGGAGTTTCTAGACAATCTTTTTTTTTAAACCCAGAGGAGCCAATTTTTTTTTCTAATTCATCATTTCTGTTCATTTTCCAAACATACAGAACTAGTGAATAACAAGGTTGTGACACAGAATCCAATGTGTCACATTAAAAAATTCCCAAGGAACTTGGTGGGCGGGATGATGAGAAAAGAATTGTTGTCTTGCCGAAGTATACCTCCACTCATTGCAAACAACATGAAAATATTCCATTGCTTTTTAAATGAGAAAGCGTTCTGTTACAAATAGAAGTGTTAGGATGGACACTCAACAGTCTCCCTTTTTTTTCTCCCACTTCTTTAACTTGCAGTAAACCTGTTGTGATGACATGATGATGTCTGAGTTGATGCAGAAGATGGCTCTAAATGTTAGGAGTGGTGCTGAGGACGACACAGGCATTAATTCCTTCTCTGTTGTTGTGACAGAACACTCTGACAACAAGAAAGGAGTTTATTTTAGCTTGTGGTTTCAGACGAATAGAGTCCCTGATGGTTGGGACTGCCACGGCAGAAAACTCTGAAAGCAGGCTAATCACATCTCATCTGCTCACAGGAAATGTGCAGGAGAGAGACCAGGAGGTGCAGTAAGAATACAAACCCTCAAAGCCCACCTCTAGTGATGAACTTTCTCCAGCAAGTCTCCATCCCCTAAGAGTTCCATGATCTTCTCAACCAACACCCAACAACAAGAAATCACATGTTCAAAGATGTGAGCCTGTGAGGAACACTTCTCTCTTAGACCACTTGAACACAGATGGATGAGAAATCCAAAGCCTCCATTGTTCAATGTCTACAATGTAGATATGAAGGTGACAAACTCGTTTACAGTAGAAAACATGTTTATAAAGTATTCCAAAAGCTTGACAACATTTCTCTGTTGGGCTGTGGTGTGCAAGCTTGGGTCCTGTGGGTTAAATTATGGGTCCCACGTCAGCCACCTCCTCTAAGGGGCTAGGGCCATGGCTCAGAGAGGCAGAGGTACGGGAAGTTGACTGTGTTCACTCCATGCAGAGTCAGGCGGACATCGGCCTGTGAGAAGCAGCGGGACTTCATTCGGGTGGACGAAATACAGTCTGGGTCCCATGGGGGCTAGAGATCTTGAGTTGCGAGTCCCTGGGCCAGGAGGTGGCCGAATCGACTGGTCTCAGGCTCTTGGGCTCTCAGGCGCCACTAAGAGGCCAAGGAAGAGCAGAGACTGGAGGGGGGTCATATGGGCTGGATCAGCACGCAGCCGAAGTGGGGAGGGGGAGAAGCTCCAGCTGCATCCCACGGGGATGAGATTCTTGGTCACAGGGATTCACTTAGCTGGGTCATGGCAGGCTCAGCTCGATTGCTTTCAGTTGGTGGCCTCCAAAGCTCGAATGTAGAGAAGTCATTGACGGAAGATTAAACGACAGCTCTGTAGTTGAAGACCTTCTCCACGGTTCCCCATGGTGGGCCCCAAAGAGGAGAGATAGTCCATGGTCTTAAGATATGGTCTTAAGATATTTACTGTCATGGTGGAAAATGAATGAAGCTATACCCCCTATTCTCAGGGTGGGCCTGAGGTAAAATACCTTTTGCAAGGAGAAGGGTCTAGAAAAAAAAAATGCTTAATTGGCTATGCCCTCTGGCCTTTAGGTATCTCATTAGCATGGAGATCTGTCTTGAGGCTCTGTGGCCTACAATCACGCCCTCTACCTGTGCTACATGACTGATGGCCACAATCCTCTCTGTGGAAGAGGCTGTAGCTATGTGAAAGGAGGCAGGGGCCCAGGAGCAAGGCCAAACTCCTACCTTCCCTGAGGGTCTCTGGGGTTCGAAGCCTGTACTGGACCAGGTACCCAGCTGCCTCTCATAGCCCACCACCCCACATTTCCCTTTAAGTTTTTTCTACTTGAACAACACTCTAGAAATATTTCTCTGTATCGCCTACGTTTCCAATAAACTCATGGGGTACGTGTCAGTACCCCAGGTTAAGCCTGAAAATGAGGAGTAAAAGATCCCTGAATGACAATATATTGGTCTCAGCTACACTGAGGTAAGGAAATACTAAAATTGGGTAAAAATGAGAAATTAAATCTGTGGCCAGCAGGCTAGCTCGTGGGTAACGGCTGTCATCCACAAGCCTGAGTTCCATATGTGGGACCCACACAGTGGAAGGAGAGAACCAATTACTGCAGGCTGTCCTCTGACCTCCACATGTGTGCCATGGTAGCACATGCATGCACACAGACAAGTTTCAAAAATGTGACAAAATCTTTTTGAGAAGTTAAAATGGAATATGAAGTTAAGAAAAGACAATCTGAAAAAAACAGTCAAGTCTTGTTCAACTCTCTACCTTTAATTTATTGTTTTCATGGAAATTTATGTACACGCTATAAGTATATGCTTATGTTTTCCTGGCCTCATAATGGAAGAAGATAGTAAGAGGTCACAGATGCTTTTGCTATACTGAGAATATGCATATACTAAGGTATTAGTTGCCATTTATAGGAAATCCAATTTTAACTTGATGTCCTGATTTTTTTTTTCTTTCCCAATTGAATCCTGAACTAGTTACTTATACATTACTGTGACCTACGCACATGACAGAAACAACTCATAAAGAGAGAGGCTTACTTTGGCTCCCTGTATCTTGACATTCCAGTCAAGCACAGCAAGGAAAGCATGGAGATGTTTGTGGTGGAGGAGGGGTGAGACCACAGCACTTCATATCACTTGGTGAGGAGAAAACAGTCACAAGCAGGGTAACATTTCAAAGGCTTTATTTCTGCCAGTGAGGCTCCACCTTCTAAAGGCTCCACAGCATTCCCAAACAGTGCCACCAGGTGGGGAACAAGCATTTAAACCATGAGCCTGCAGGAATTATTTCAGATTCAACCCACAACAAAGCTCACCGCCTGCGCTGAACACTGAACCTTTTTACTGGTCTGAAGATAAATCCTTACGATGGATGACACTATTTAAGAAGCAGTCCACAAATCTTGTCAAGTTTCCATTGGCACAGCATAGGAGAAAACTCAGAGAGATGCCGCTTTATATCTTTCCAATTTTAGGCCACATAAAAAGGGGCAATTGATGAGCACTTGCAGCATAGAACTTAATGAAGAAACTCAGCACCCAGCCATGGTGGTTTGAATGAGAATGACCCCCATACACTCATATAGTTGAATACTTAGTCCCTAGGTGGTGGAACTGTTTGGGAAGAACTAGGAGGTGTGACCTTGTTTGGAGGAGGAGTATCACTGGGGGTGTGGCTAGAGGTTTTTGGAAGACTTACACCGTTTCCTCCCCATCTCTTATTCTTTCTCTCTCTCTCTCTCTCTCTCTCTCTCTCTCTCTCTCTCTCTCTCTCTTCCCCTTCCCCTTCCTCCCTCCCTTTGTCTCTTCCCTCTACCCCTCTCCCTTCCCCCTCTCTATTTACATATAGATAAAGATGTAAGCTCTCAGGTATTCCTGCTACCATGCTTTCTCTCTAACATGCATGGACTCTAACCCTCTGAAATCATAAACACCAAGTAAACCATTCTATATTCTTCCTTGGTCATAGCATTTTATCACAGCAATAGAAAAGTAACTATGATACTAGCAGACATAAACTGATGGTGTAGAGCAATAAAAGGTACCATTCAGTGTTTTTCAAGACTCTAGTCTTAATTCACTGCAATAAAACCTATCTAAGATGTAAAAGAACTTCAGTGACCATCCTAAAATATCAGTCTGGGGCTACACAGAGGGTCCAACAGCTAAGAGCATTTGGTGCTCTTTCAGAGCATTGATGTTTGGTTTCCAGCCTTCATGTCTGACTGTTCATAACCAGCTATAACATCAATGCCAAGGAACCTGATGCCTTCTTCTGACATTTTCAGAGACATGTGCTCACATGTGCATATATATAATGTAAAGACACACATACACATAAATAAAATAAATATTTAAAAAAATATATTGGCCTCTTCTCTCTGCCTTTTATTTGATCATTTTTATGTTAATGTGTGTGTCTGTATGTGTGTGTGTATGTGTGTGTTATAGCTCATGCTTATTTTTTCTTAGCCTCATAATGGGAGACTATATTGTGAGATATTTAGACTGTACCAGAGATAATATAAATACAAAATAAGTATAAGTATAAA